>CM061041.1:31928050-32645550 GCA_030762985.1 Adelphocoris suturalis
CCTAAATTCATAAAATATATTTGCGATTTGAGATGCGCTTTAAATTTCCAATCCCCCTAGCGCATTTCAATTAAACATTTTTTTTTTAAATTCAAAGTTGACAAATTTACCTTACTTAAAAGGACAAATATGAAAAAAAAAGAAGAAAATATCCACGTTTTTCAAAGTCATGTTGGTCCAAATGATTCTATCTGATTTTTATATGCTGTAATCCTAAAAGTTGGACCAAAAACTCAGCTTTTCAAAGGTGCAATCAATTTTACTTTTATCTTGCAAAATATGGCATAAAATGACGTTTTCGTTTGAAAACGAGATTTTCAATGCAATCTAGGGTTTTATCAGAAAATTGTCCCGTCGAAAAAAACATTAGTTTGGGGTTAGTGCCTGTACCTATGTATTTTGCTTTATCATTTTCGATAATGAATCTTTGTATCCGGCCGAGAAAAAATGAAGAAGCAACTCCCCTTAAAATGTGTTGGTTTACGTTTCAAGATGCGTCGAATCCAAAAATCAGCAAATTATACAAAGGTTTAGTTTTGTATTAGCTATTCTACGAAGCCCTCTGGTGTATGTAAATGATTAAACGCAGTGTATAGCTGGTACCTACATTATCTATCCTTGCCCCTTGGTCCGCCAGGATACCCCAATTTTACGCTTTTGGTTTATAATTTTCAATTATGATTTTCAATCGACCAAGGAATTTTTTTTTTTCAACACCCCCTCAATGCTTTTTGATTTACGTTTCAAGATTAGTAAAATAAAAAAATAAAATAAAAATCCGTCCTTACGCCGCACAGTGGTCCAGAAACCTAGATAAGACGGCCAAAAATCGAAAGCCTCGTAAATTAATATATTGTTGGTCAGTGAACTAGAATTCCTAGAGCGTGTGGAACTGTGCTCTACATGATTCATACCTAATATTCCGAAGGTTGTGGGAGATAGCCTTTACTAGTTGAGTCAACAATCCGTTAATTTCACATCCGAGTTCCCAATGCTCATTTTCCATTCCATCTCGTTTAGAGTCAGTGGAGGTTTTTCCCCCTTTAAATACCCATCTTTGAGGACAACATGAGAGGTAAGCGAATTAAAAAAAAAAAAAAAAAAAAAAAAAAAATTCCTTGATCAAAATATAGGTATGTTAACACAGAATGTGTTTTTAGCCTTGGCATCTTCAACCGAAGACGAAACATTTATCTGTAACGAAAATACAACAATTTCTGATGATTTCCGCTTACTTACAACCGAGTCGTTGCTAGGGAAATGGTACTTCGTAATTTTTCATCCCACAAAATTCGTTGACCATTCGTTCGAAAGATCTAGATTTATCCAACCATACCTATTATGTTAACTACTGCGTAGTGCGTGGCACTATATGCTGAGTTAGAGCACGGTTATTTGATTAATTGTGATCATTCTCAATAATTGATATTGTGAACTTGATTGCAACCGCTTGTTAATTTCTGATGGTTTCATTGAGCTGGTGGGTGAGTCGTTGCGCTGGTGAGAAATAAATAAAACAACTTGACATAGTAGTGATAAGGTACCCCGCAAAATCTGAGTCACTCTTATATGCGGGTTTCACGGGTTTATGTGAAACGCGTGAGATAAAACACATTCTGTGTTTCAATAATTTCATTCGAAGTATGTAAATAGAGGTCCTGGCGAGGCGCGGAGCTCCGAGTTTTCCAAGATATTTTACATTCAAAAAACTATATGTAAGCTTTTAGTTTATTCAACCGCGGATTTCCGCATTAAATTTGACGGAAAATCAAAGCCTAATGCATGTAGAAACTATTCCTGGAAGAATGAGCTGCAGAGGCGCAAACTGATCCGATTTTTCGTAATTTTTAGTAATAAAAAATGAAGAAAAAAAATCAAGCTATTACAGGGATACCTGATGTTTGATACTTACGGGCTTCGCCGAAATGTTGATATTACTGTGAATTCCGATAGATTTACATGAGACCAAAAAATATTAATATTTACAAAAGAAAGAATGAGAACAAAGGCCAGCCTAATTTTTTTGGCACACAAAACGTTCAAATTTGTGTTTTTCAGTCCTAAAATCGCTGAAAATTGTGAAAACATAGAAAATGGTGGAGTGGTACAAAAGGTGATTATCAGGATTGTTCAATTAGATAATACTGTTCTTAATATTCACCTGTTTTTTTCTTCTTATCAACTCTACCAACAAAGGCCCGCACTGCTGAAAGTAATCAAGTTTTACACAGAATTTAAAAATAATGTACAGGGTGGTGCAGATGTTATGACCGCATTTGAAATGGTTGCCATAATATTGGGGCTAGGAGATTGAAATAAAGCGCATTTCGTAGCAAAAATTTGGAAGTTTCTTAGACACAGTAAACTTTTCAATTGTGGGAGTCAAAGACAGTTTCACAAGCAGCCACTTCACAGCCAAAACGTTACTGTGTGGTGTGCTTTGTCTAAAGGTGGGATTATTAGGCATTTTTTTTTTTAACGAAACCGGGCAAGCAATCACCGTCAATTCAGAGCGGTATGTGGCGATGCTCAACAATTTTTTCATTCCCTATTTAGAGGAGAACGGATGGGATGTTGACCACACATGGTTTCAACAGGACGGGTCGACCGCACACACTGCTAGTGTATCTACCGTGACGTTATCTTCCACAATAAATTGAAAAGTTTACATACCTATGTCTAATAAACTTCCACAATTCACGAGACCTTCTCGAACGATCAAGTTTGTCCCCCACCCCGGCAACTACTTGGAACCGTTCCCTACAAGAAGAACTGTGAGTTCTTCAATTCCGTTCAACCTGTTTCGTTGAGAGCAGTAGTAAAAATGCAGATTAGGTCAGAATGAAGTGTATAGTTTGGTGGTCTGGATGCTCGCAAGCTCGCATCTCAAAAATACATAACATCAAGTAGTCAATCCCTTAGTAAAAATGCAGATTAGTTGGATATGTAGATCAGAATAAAGTGTATAGTTTGGTGGTCTGGAAGCTCGCATCTCATAACCCGATCACATAACAGTTTAGAAACGTAAATGTGACTTTTCATTTGTGACTCATGAGCTGCTCGCGTTGAACGGAATTGAAGAACTCATAGTTCTTCTTGTAGGGAACGGTTCCAAGTAGTTGCCGGGGTGGGTGACAAACTTGATCGTTCGAAAAGGTCTCGTCACAATTCTGCTACGAAATGCGCTTTATTTCAATCTCCTAGCTCCAATATTAAGCACATGGCAACCATTTCAAATGTGGTCATAACATATGCGCCAACCTGTATAACTTTCTTGAGTAGGTGGACTGAAAATGTAAAAATAAAACTTCAAAGCCTAACTCTTATTTTAAAAACCGATTATCAAGAGTGAAGGTAGAATTAGAAATGATACCTACTATGCATGGTAGGATAAGAGAAACTGATTTTCACATCAATTTTACATTCAATATTAGCCACAAATTTTTAATGCTTGGTCATGTGGGCTTGGCAATGTTTTCATTCAATTTGGGAGGCTGAAAAACAGGAAACCACGCCAAACACGATATACCTTAAATAAAGTTGATTTTTGGTTTATTTTCAATAATAGGTAAACCCTTGTAATCGACCAAGAACATTTTTTTTAACCTCCCCTGAAAATTTTGGTTTACGTTTCAAGATGCGTAGAATCCAAAAAATTAAATTACAAAAAAAAAAGAAAAAAAAGCAAATTATTACACAAAGGTTTATCATTTCTGTATTAGATAGCTCTTCTACGCAGATCATTGGTCTATAATTATTGTTAAGACCCATAAATATCTAGTAGGTAAATGATCAAAACGTAGCCGTTTTTTGTGACCAGTGTGAAATTTGAACAGATGACAGTTCCCCTTTCTCACCGATTTTCGTGATTCTTATTTTGTTCGATTCCGATTTTAGTCTATAGTTCTGCAACAAACCTTGGGAATTTCAGATTTTTTGTCGTGGTGGGGGGATAATTCCCGATTCTTTCAAGCGCTGTCCAAAAGCTAAAAATTTTGATCGATTTTCACGGTTTATTTCATTAGGAATCCATCTAGTTTTGGAACGTATGTATGTTGGAAGTTTCAAATTTCATTAAGGAAGGTGGCAAATGGAAGGGGTAAAACTGATATATCGTGTAGTTTCAACTATTCTCGGAAGAATTTCGTGATTCTTTATACGCTCAATTATGAATTCGGTCTAGTTTTTGAACATAAATGTCAGGGGTTTCAAATTTCATTATGGGAGGCAGTGATTGGAGGGGGTAATAGGTACTGATATTTCGTGATGTTTTAACTATTCTCGTCAATTTTTTTTTCAAATAGGTATGAATTTGGCTTAGTTTTGGAACATATGTTATGAGTTTTAAATTTCATGATGGGAAAGAGTGAATGGAGGGGGTGATAGCGATAAATCGTCATATTTTCACTGTACGCATCTGATTTTCGTGACAGTTTTTATCATTTGTTCGATCCAAATTTTAGTCCAGTAATGCAACCTTGGAACATTCAAATTTACTGTAGGTGGAGGTTAAGGAGGGGAATTCAGAGAAATATATTTTCGTTTTTTTATCTCCTGTTTTAATTCTTACCAAAATTATATGTAGGTAGATTCCTTGATAGGGACGTCCCTGTTGTGAATTATCACCTAAAATACTAAATAGTTGGCGTGAGGGAAGCACTAATAAACTATAACACTCTTTACACAAACGAGATTTATTCTTACAAAAACTTTACAAGACTGAACGTACAAAACCATCGACTCAAAGACTCAAACTCAAAACCATAACCATAATGACCAACGACTCTTATACAATACCGAAAAAACATTGAAACAGTTATTCCACAACCGAGATGCGTAGAACTTCGAAAGTCATTCCGTCGAAACACCACGAGAAGATCCATCTTCGCAATTGCATCTCCAATCCACCCATTTCTGCTACCGCCAAATCTTAGTCCCACTAGGAGCGCTGACATCGAGCCGTCCATTCCTAACATCCTCCCACCTAATGTTCACAGGCTGCTGAACATTACAAATCCAATCGTTGAGGAGCCCTGACAGTACGACCAGTGCGAGTCATTTGAAGCCCAGATGTGGAATCATCCTTTACTTCAGGGTCCAGCAGAATGTCTTCAGAGTCCTCTAATGCCTTCGGGATTTCCAGCTCCTCCTCTTCGACAACATCCAAAGGCGCCTCAGCCATCTCTACCTCCAGTGGGAATACTCGCTGCAGTGGTCGGGTCAACATGCCCTTAGCAGTCTTCAACTGAAGGACTCTTATATGACCATCACGCCCACGAACAATATCTTGAATTCTTCCAAGGGGCCACTCTAATCTCTTCATATCATCAGAACCAATGAGCACAACTTCTCCAATTTTCGGTTCACGAGTTCCTCTTCGATGTGTCCACCGCAGATTCCCCAAATACTCCGTACGAAATCTTTCTCTCAGTTGTTTACGTAGCTCTAGCCGGTAACGCAGGCGACAATCCAAAGTATTGCCCTCAACCTCATCACAGTCAGCTGTACCTGAACATTTGATGTCCTTCAAGAAGGCAGCAGGTGTTAGAGCAAGCGGATCCTTATTGCTCTCAGATGAAGGAGTAATCGGTCTTGAATTAACCATGCTCTCACATTCACAGAGAACGGTATATAACTCTTCAATGTCAAGGCTAGCCCTACCCAACGTACGTCGAAGAAGGCGCTTAATAGTTTGGACCATCCTCTCATAGAAACCACCCCACCATGAGGCGGAAGGAGGATTAAATCTCCACTCAATACGTTCAATGTCTGAATAGGTGGTGATGGCCCCCCAATCAAGCGCCGCAAATGCATTGTTGGCTCCATGGAAACAAGTACCATTGTCACTGTATATTACTGCGGGTCGACCTCTTCTTGCTATAAACCTTCTCAGGGCCATAATGAAAGCATCTGTGCTTAGTGATGTTACCAGTTCCAAATGAACTGCACGGTAGACTCCACACGTGAACAGGGCCACCCAAACTTTCAGACCATCTCGTAAAACCAATGGACCAGCATAGTCCACGCCAACAACCTCAAACACAGCAGCATCAGACACACGTGATGAAGGCAAAGGGGGGGAGTCAATGTCAAAACTCTTCCCATTGAAACGCTTGCAGACAACGCATTTTCTGACAATGTTTCGAGTTAGTTGACGGCCTCTCAATATCCAAAAACGCTCCCGAAGCAAACTCCACAACGTCGCAGCTCCAACATGACTGTTTCTACAGTGGAAATCATACACTAACCTCTGCACAACTGGATGACCATCAGGCAACAAGATAGGAGTGGTGAATTCTTCCAAATCATCACGTTCTGAGATCCGCGTCTGTAACCTTATAACTCCCAACTCATCTCTGAATGGCCTAAGTTCACTGATATTCTTATCTGTGAGAGATGGGAAAACCTCCTCTTGAACTAAGCGACAAACTACATGTTCTGCAGTTTTCAACTCTCCCACTGAGAGCGGTCCC
This sequence comes from Adelphocoris suturalis, assembly GCA_030762985.1. Taxonomy (NCBI): domain Eukaryota; kingdom Metazoa; phylum Arthropoda; class Insecta; order Hemiptera; family Miridae; genus Adelphocoris; species Adelphocoris suturalis. The sequence continues at coordinate 31,934,524 of CM061041.1, forward strand.
CTCTGAGGTGCTTGGCGATTCCGGCAGTTGAAGACAAAACGATTTATCCATCCTATCATTCTAACAATCTTCTCATATTTTGAGAAGAAACTATACATCCAGCTGTGGTTCACATTTGAAGAAACAAGTGCAGTGGATCTCTTTAATCTTTCACTGGACACAACGTCCTCCTCAATGATCCATGGAGATATTGGCCATCCTTCCTCCTGAGCCTTCAACCAAGTGGGACCTTCCCACCAATGTGATTTTACCAACTGCTCAATACTACAACCTCTAGAAGGTAGATCAGCTGGATTAAATTGGCCAGGTATATGTCTCCAATTAACATGAGGTGTCAATTCTCTCACCTCCTTCACACGATTGCGAACAAAAACTGACCACTCTTCTTGTCGCTGAACCCAAGCCAAAACTGTACTCGAATCGCACCAAGCGTATGTAGGAATATTGCTCCAACCAAGTGCATCCTGAATGGACTTGAGCAACCTAGCTCCAATTACCACACCCATTAATTCCAATCTAGGCATAGTTAATCCCTTCAATGGTGCCACCCGTGACTTTGCTTGTACTAAATTCACATCAATCTGACCATCTTCTCTCTCACTTCTGATGAAAACACAAGCCGCATATGCCTTACCACTTGCATCACAGAATAAGTGTAAGGAAGGATTCTTGAGAGTTCCCAAATTCCTCCTCACAGCTACCTGCTTCAACAACTTCACTTGCTTCCGCCATTTCTCAAAGATTCGTCTCTCTTCTTTTCCCAATGGATCATCCCAACCAATCTTCGTTTCCCAAAGTTTCTGCAACATCAATTTCAATGCAACGGTTGCAGGAATACTAAAACCAACAGGATCAAAAATCCTTTGAGTCATGGATAGAACACTTCTTTTTGTGAGGGTTTCTGTAAGCGAGGTATTCTCCCACCAGTCCAAATTGAGGCTGAGTGTATCTGTCTTACGGTCCCACTTCATCCCAAGTATAGATGAGGGTCCACTTGAATCTTTGTCACATGAAAACTCCCACCCTCGTAGGTTAAAACCTCCTTGAGCTAAGGAATTAGTTGCAAGAATCCGTAATTCCTCAGCCTCATCCATACTATTGACACTCATGGCTAGGTTGTCCACATAGAAAACCTTCCTCAACTGACTCAACTTGTCACCATCTTCAGGAGACCCATTGTCAATGCACCAACTCAAGTGATGGTCGAGAACAGCCGCCAACAGAAAAGGGCTACAGGTAACACCAAAGACGACACGAGTGTGTCTCAAAGTTATCAGCTCCTGAGCATCGTTCTTCCACAGGAACTTCAAATATTGACGATCCTCAGGGTGTATGGAAATCTGCAAGAATGCCTTCTCAATGTCTGCAGACACTCCCACAGCCTTTTCTCTAAAACGAAGCAAGATATCAGGTAGTAGTTCAATCAAATTTGGCCCTTGTTCCAAACAATCATTCAATGAAGGGCTTGTTCCACACTTAGCTGAGGCGTCAAAAACTGGACGCACTTTGGTGGTGATACTTGCAGTTTTCACCACAGGCCGATGAGGCATGTAATGGCCTTTAAAATCATCTTCTGCTACCTCAATGATATTGAGATTCAACCAATCATTAAAAACAGCATTGTACTCCTCAAAAAGGCCCTCACTTTTATTTATTTTCTTTAACGTACTCTCTAGGCGAGTCTCAGCAAGAACCCTATAGTTTGGCAAATCTTCAACAATGTCATACCAAGGAAGTCTGACTTGGTACCGCCCATTCACAAACTCTACAGTGTCCTTGAAATGCTTTAGTGCAACAGCTCTTCTCTCTTCACCCTTTTTCTTCTCCGATGGATCACTGATGCCAATAGCTTCCAATTTCCATAAATCTGAGACGTCACCCTCAGCAATCGTGGTCATAGTGAATGTAGTGGCAAGATTGGAACTACATCGAATGACATTAGATCTGTTACAAGTCCCTAGGAGTGTCCATCCAAACACTGTCTCCACAGCCACAATCCCAGAAGAGAGAATCTCCCGCTTGCCCGACCAGATTTTACCAGCTATATCAGCCCCAATAAGAACATCAATCGGGCCTGCCTTATCAGGTAAAGTTTCAATCTTCAATCGTCTTAGTTCTTCAACAACCTGGACACCTGGCTTAGCCACTGGTATAAAATAAGCAATAGTGTCCTGATTCAATGCAGTGAAGTTGCACAAGTAGCCATTTGAATCGCTACGTAAACGAGCTTTGACACATTTATGCTTGGTTGCACCAGTACTACTTCCTCCAAAAAGCGAGTGGATCAGAATCTCTTCACCAAAAACCTCATACTCCATTCGTTCTATCAGTTGACTAGATATATAGGACCGTTGAGAGCCATTGTCAATTAATACTCTGACAGAACACTGATCCTTATCACTGAAAAGGGTCACCACAAAGGTTTGCAAAAATACTTCATTTGATGAGCCAACAGTCAAACTGTGATTTACTGTTAGAAGACAATTTTCATTCTTGACAACCTCCAACTCAGAGCCATCCCTTCCATTACTCATTCCATTAGCCTTGTAACATAAAACCCTGTGGTGATGCCCACTACAAACTGTGCATTTCTTATTGCACTTACGTGAAATATGTCCCCTTCTCAGACAAACAAAACAGCAACGAGCCTGTGATATAGACTGCCGCCTCTCTGAAATGGACATCGACTGTGTCTTAGAGCAATCAACAGGGTCATGACTAATTCCACAAAACAAACACTTTTCTACTAAAGTCAAATTAGCCAAACCAACAGCAGTAGGCGAACGATCAAGAGCTTGAGTGGGGGCCACACGATGTTCCCGTTGTCTAACCCCATTGCTATGGGACTGAGAGCAAGCCATATTTACCCTCTCTTCGGCCTCCACCTCTGTCTTCACAAAATTCAATAGGCTATTCATGCGGCATTCAAGAGATGCAGTGTTGTTGTTAGTTCGCTGCCATACCTTTAATGTTTCATTAGGTAAACAGGATTCGACGAGTGGAAAAAGGATAGAGGCATACGTATCAGACAAAATGCCCAGGGTTTCTAATGCATGAAGTTGTGCTGTCAAACTATCATACAAAACAGACAACTTCATACCACTGTGGGAAGTAACCAACTTCAAAAGCTCTCTAATATAGTACTCAACAAGTAGATCCTCCCTTCCACATCTCTCTTTCAATGCAGCTATAGCCTTGTCATAATTTTCACCAGAGGGTGGAAAACTTTCTACCACAGACCTTGCCCGAGACTTTGGTACAGTTGCCTGGAGAAGATACTGAAACTTATCTTCATTGGAAAGAGAGGGATCCGAATCTATGCTCGAAAACTGTGCCCAAAATCTAATCCACTGGGACACATCACCATTATACTTGACTAGCTCCAACTTAGGGAGGCGAAATCTATGCTTCTTCTCAGAGTCGCCCTCAGACACAACCGAACCTACAGTAGCAGGCTGGTTAAGGTTCTCCATCATTCCCCTCAATGTGTGAAATTGAACATGATACTTGTCTTCCTCATCAAGTTCAGCAAGCAATTCCTCGTCATTCTCTTTACTTTCGTGCATCATAGATAGAATGTCCCGGTCCAAAGAAGTAATCTCATAGTAACGACTTTCTAAAACGGAATACTTAGCGTTCATTTCCGTCAAACCGGACTTACTGATAATAAGTTGATGCAGAGAGGCTACCTGTTTATCGAATGACAGCCGTAATATGCCCCTTTTCTTCACCAACAACGCTGAATTATCCGTTTCATGGCCCATTTTTGACTTAATCATACGATACTTACAAAACTCGACTTCCAATCAACGACGCCTATTCCACTCACTGCCAACGTCCTGTCACGGTCGCCAAAATGTGAATTATCACCTAAAATACTAAAATAGTTGGCGTGAGGGAAGCACTAATAAACTATAACACTCTTTACACAAACGATCTTTTATTCTTACTAAACTTTACAACAAGACTGAACGTACAAAACCATCGACTCAAAAACTCAAACATAACCATAACCATAATGACCAACGACTCTTATACAATACCGAAAAAACATTGAAACAGTTATTCCACAACCGAGATGCGTAGAACTTCGAAAGTCATTCCGTCGAAACACCACGAGAAGATCCATCTTCGCAATTGCATCTCCAATCCACCCATTTCTGCTACCGCCAAATCTTAGTCCCACTAGGAGCGCTGACATCGAGCCGTCCATTCCTAACACCTGTAATGCATGCATTACTTAATAATATGTTTGTATAGATTGCCTTAATGATATTTATATGTGTCTTGGCACCCACTCTATCAGGTTTATAGTTATTAGGCAGTTTCCATAATAGGATTTCACCGAAAGCTGCATAACACTTAATCCTACGTTTTTGGAAAACCTACTAAGTAGGTCAATGTTAGGCATTGTTGGTTCTAGTGATTAGACGGGAACCTATCTGGTAGGTATTCTGGTGTAGGTAACTACATCAATTCACGTTTAATTCAATTACTACATCATCAGGAATGTCCCGCCCATCCACGTTGAGTAACCTGCACGCTACAGTAACAGATGACGGAAACCGGTCATTTAGTTCGTGAGAATGACGGTAGATGGCTCTTGGTGGCTCCCCGGCAAATCCGCGATACCGTGGCTACTACACGTGACTTGGCCTTTCCCCGCGCTGTGACGTACTAACTCACGTTTTCTGGTCGGCTCCTCAGTTCTTCGTTTTCGTGGCGGACTTCGTGAGCAATACAGTTTCTCAGTATTTATCGGGAACCCTTCAGTTTGCAACGGTTCCGGATAGATCAATCATCAATCCAGAAGTTCTGTTACCTAATGATGTTTCTCATTGTGAATCGTTAAAAGAAAGTTGCGCATTTCTTCCGAAACTGTGAATGAAATAAAATGACAATATAAGCTAAATAGTGTACAGTGATTTTGTTACTTCAGTGTGATGAACTATTTCGGTAAGTCTGATTGCAGATCCTTGATTTTATGCATTTTGTTTTTTCATGTGCATAGGTCCGCAGTGATTTTGATATAACTAGGAAGGTGTTATCCTAGTTCGTAATCGTTATGGTACCTAGGTATATATCTTATTGCGCGTCGCTTCTTAGTTTTGTTCTGTTCAAGGATTATGAAGACTATCCTTCGTGCCTTATCTGAATATTCAACGCACCCAAATCAATGATAGCCTTCACACTTTCGGAAACGTAAAGACGTAAAGATTTAAACGTCAAGGCGGTATCCTATTTTACTCAAATTTTCTAATTGGATTTACTATACAGTTCATGATAAAATTCTTGATTTTGTATAAATACTAATTGAATTGTATCATCTTGTAGGAAGTACCTACATATCATCAGAGTCTGTTCAATGGTTGCCTGTGTGTGTGTGTGTTCTAAATTGAATAACAAATATTACCTACCTACCTATTATTTGATGTATTGTACTAATATACAAGCAGATAGTCCCCGTCTATATTGGACGACCATAGTGAGGGACATGTGGAACACGCCTCACTTGTCAACTGTCAAGAAAGTAGTAAATATGCTGAATTGATATTTCGATTATATGAAAACGGATCAGACGTAACTTGTAATTATTTTCCTTTACTCCACAAGTTGTACCTTATAAAATTACAGCCAGGTAGGTTCACTCGGTTGCATTGATATCTATCGCTACTTTGAAACACATTCCATAACACGAAATCGTTCCATTTTCGGTTTGGTATGGTATCAAGGTAATAGCTAAAGCATTTACACTTCCTGATGACCGAATATCCCCTCAAGATCACAAGCGAATTAAAAAAAAAAAATAAATAAAACCATCACAATGGCTTCAAAAATGTTGGATTTAAAATTTTCACAATTTTCCACGAATTTTGGTGAGAGGTGAAATAAAAGAAAAACACCAATATCATGACTTCTCGAAATTACCCTTCCCCTCCATTAAGCCCCTCCACCAACATTAAATGTGCATCATAATACTTCCAATATGAAATTTGAAACTCATGACAAATTTTCCAAAACTAGACCAAACTCATAATTGAACAATAGGTGATAACGAAAATCAGACGATAATGGTTAAAACATCGAGATTTATTACTATTACCCCCTCCTATCCCCCCATCCATAATGAAATTTGAAACTTCTGTATACCTTCCAAAACTAGACCGAATTCATAGTTGAACAAAAAAAGAATCACGAAAATCTGACTAGATTATCATTTAGGTACGTACCTCCAGAGAAATACGTCGTCACTAGCAAGTTGAGTACCGGGGGCGAGCGCTTTCGGTGCATAGAATGTTTCAGGCCGTTGAAACAGTACATGGACGAGATTAGTTAGAACATCATGACTTATAACTATTGCCCCTCCATTAACCCCTCCCCATAATGAGATTTGAAACTTCTAATATTCTATCCAAAACTAAACCAAATTAATAATTGAACAAAAAAAGAATCTTGAAAGTCAGACGAGAATTGTTAAAACATCATGAACACACTCCTTCCCATGATGAAATTTGGAACTCCTGACATATGCTTCAAAACTATATTGAATTCGTAATGGGACAAAATAAGAATCACGAAAATCGGTCGAGATTTGTTGCTTGGGCAGCGTTTGAAAGAACCGGTAATTATCTCCCCTACTCCCAACATGACGGCAAATCCAAAATTCCCAAGGTTTTATGCGCAACTAGATTAAATTTGGTATCGAACCGAATAAGAATCACGAAAATCGGTAGAGAATTGTAGCGTCGACAAAATTTGTTTAAAAAAACACGTTTTTTCTGCTCTACCCCCACCATTTCCCTCTTCCATCGCGGAAATCGAAATTTCCGGACTTTGTTGAACAACTGAACTCACATTGGGATTGAACGAAGAAAGAATCTCGAAAATTGGTCGAGAATTGTGCCCTGGGCGGCGTCAACAAGATTTGTCTCACACACACACACACACACACGCACGAAAGCACCCACACACACACCCACCTACGGATATTTACACGAATCCGGTCTTAGAATGGTCTGAAACGGATTGGTATGCGGTCATTTTTTTTTTTCTCATGCTTGGGTTGTCCCCACTCCCCTGGATCAATTCCAATAGGCATCCCTCTTGTTAACGGATCCTTGCCTATAAGACATAGCTTCAGAGGGAGGCCTTAAAACACGGTCTACCCGCTTCTGCAATAACGAAACGCGCAGGGATAAAGTAGAACATCGGCCCTGTATCGTATCCCTCCCACAGAACACAGATAAGAGTTCAGAATACGGAAATACTCTTTTCTGTATTCTGGTCCCCTCCCGACTCACCCTGTCGACTAAATCTTAATTTTCTTTGCTTATCCTGAAAGAGGCATGTCCTGAGACCCAATGCCAAAAATGTAACGGTAGATCGATTTAATATATATAAGCTAAAACGTGGCGTCGAAACGTGTTTTCGGACTTTCTTAATTTTTCCATTCTATTCCTGATTCTTCACCTACCCACTGCTACCAATTCTCCTCAGCCAATTTTGATGAAATTTGAAATGTAGGCTCCATTTGACCTGAAGAAGTGCCATTTTGTCATTTTGTAGCCGCTACGGCCAAGTAGTGGTGGGTGGGCTTGTAAGGGAGGGGGTAAACATGAAATAACAATTTCATTCATCCTGTACATTCTAACTTTTTCCTTTTAGACTATCAAAAATGTGTTAGACCCCCCACCCCACACACACACATACACACAACACACACACAAAAAGACGCTCCGCGTACAAAAGATGGCAAGCCACAAAATGTGATGATTTCATACAATTTGGGCAAAGACGATTGTCGGATCGTATGTTCCTAGTAGGTAGAGTACATTTATTCTCTCAATCTCGTCAACAGCGATTGGGAGTGATTCTTCTTCAAGTCTTCAGACTTCAAGAACTGTCTCATAGAGTCAAAAATTGTGAGAGAATGAGTACCTACAATCGGCTTGGCCCAAATTGTATGATATCATACATTTTGAGGCTTGCCATCTTTTGTACACACGCGGAACGTCTTTTTGGGGGATTTTCACCCCCAAGGGGGGGGGGGGGGGGTCAAGCCCACCCCTACTGACGTATTTCCAGAAAATGTTTTTATATCGAATGCCTTCATGATGTTTTATTAGTACCTATATTATTCTTTTCGTGAAGTTCTTTATTATAAAAATTCCATAGTCCACGTACAGAAAGCAGTAGTAAACGTATATGTACCCAGGTTTTGGAGCCCAAAATTAGCAAAACAGTGACACTAACAAATACCGTGGTGACAATGGTTTATTATTGAATAGTAAACCTCCGATTCCAAACCCCAATACCTAGTTTGGTTTTTCACAGCAATTCATTACAAAAAGCTAAGTGGACATAATATGCTATAATAAAGGAACACCTCAATAAATGATGGATTATTTTGTAAAAATAGAACTTTATGAGAAGGAGTATGAAAAGGAGTATGAATTAAGGAGGAAAGTGTGGCTCAACTTAGGTATTCGATCTTCAGAGCCGTCTAGAAGTTTCCTAAGTCAAACAACCACTTGAAGCACTCATCTAACTTAGTAGAGATACAAAACAAACATTTCAAATTAATAAACGAGGAAAACTTGGTCACTGCGTAGAGACAAAAAAGATGAGCGCAAAGTTGGCATAGTTTGCCAATCCCCCTGTATGAAGTGAAAATGGTCGAAATGACAAGGAAAAGTGCCGAGCTGGTAGGCGTAGTACCTATTTATTACTGTAAGAGTTTACATCAGTCAGTTTACAACTGCTTACATATAATATCCAATTCCAAAATATGAAAACGGTATATACTATTGTGCAAAGTTGGTATATTATTTTCCCTATATTGCCTTCCGCATAGACAGTGTTTTAGCGAATTTTTATACAAAATGAAAGATAACTCTCCTTAGAATTGAGATAAAAATTCCATTCTTGGGCCAAAAAATCAAGCTTTCCAAATGATAGGATGAGTTCGTTGGCCAGCACTTTTTGAGCACATTACATTAGTCGTATTTCAAAAACTAAAAAAATCACTAAAAATGGCTAAGAACGGGTAAAAATCATTCAATTTATATTTTTTCGGAGAATATTGCTCAAATAAAGTTTTTTTTTTGCTATGAAATGACATGTAGAAGAGACACATCCTACATCGTTAGGTATGAGTTGGAACATTGAAAAATACCAAGTAGCAATAAAACTACTTGTTCTAAGGGACAGTGGTTATTTTAAAAATATTCGGAATAATACAGCCTCAAATACCGTAAATTTGTGTTGCTTAGGTACGTTTTTTTCAGTCTCAAAGTGATTGGTAAAATCCTAAGGCACGTATATTTTCAGTCTCAAAAGCGATGGATAAGGAAATTTAATTCATGAAACATAAAACGGTGATAAATATGTGTTAGACGACAGTTGCTGATAAAAATGACTCTTAATTTGTGTCATTTTTTGGCGGAAAACAATTTTTCCATCAAGTTGGAGAGAATCTGACTAAAGAAATCTACAGAACAACGGTTGAGACGCGAAAGTACAAATAAAAAAGATTAATTGAAGATCAGTGAACCCTTAGGATCAATGAAAAGGATAACAATGGACAATTTCAATTTGATCTATGCCCTCACAATAAATGGAAAGCCAAATCATTGTAATTCTGTTCTTGAAATATGTAAATCCTGGGACGGCTGTAATAACAGTTGAGTGGAAATCATGATATAGTACTTAGTAGATTGGCATCAATTCATGAACTGTCAGCCATTCAAAAAACTTAGTGGATCCTAAGATCATCATACAAACCTGGCAATTGAATCCTCAAGAATATAATGAAAAGATAAACTGTGGGATATCAGAGTGCAGCAGCCCAAATTGTCTGGAGAGTTTGTACAAATTTCGAAAATGTATATTTCACCGTGTTTTATTCTCGTCCTTATCGTAGGCAGGGAAGTTTGTGATCAAGCAGGGAGGCGACAAAAATGAGTGAGTTTATATAAACCGAGTGGAGGAAAATGATGGCTGTACCTCGTATGTTTCGTATCCTTTAATCCTAGCGCTTTCACCCAATTGGGCCTCATCACAGATATGTTTCAGTGACTATATGTTGGAGTTTAATTAGGTACTCGTGGTGATTTTTGGTGAGGATGATCTCATATCTGTCTCTGCTACCGAATATTGCAGGAGGATTCAAATAGATTCATTGTGAACCGTTCGGCTGTACTGATATAGGTTGAGGGGAGGAAAATGATGGCTGTACCTCATATGTTTAATATCCTTTAATCCAAACGCTTTCGCCCCATTGGGCAACATCAGGGATGTGTTTTAGTGACATGTTGGCATTTATGTAGATACTCGTGATGATTTTCGATGATGATCTCACTTCCGTCCCTGCTACCCAATGTTGCAGGAAGATTCAAATATATTCATTGTGTTCCGTTCAGCTGTATATAGGTTTAGTGGAGGATAATAATGGCTGTTGATCGTATGTTTAACATAATTTAATCCTAGCGCCTTCACCAAATAGGGCCTCATCGGGGATATGTTTTAGTGACTATATGTTGGCATTTATGTAGGTACTCGTAGTGATTTGCGGCGAGGATGTTCTCACTTCCGTCCATGCTACACTCGTTGCCTCATTAGGGCATATGTTTTAGTCCGTCCCTGCTAACCAATGTTGCAGGAAGATTAAAATGTATTCATTATTAGCCGTTCAGCTTCACAGAACATAGAATGAACAGTTCATTCCATGTTCTGTAGTTCAGCTGTACTACTGTATATGTATATATATATATATATATATATATATATATATATATATATATGTATGTATGTATGTATACAGGGTGTCAACACTTTTGGTTACTAACCTCCTAGGGGACGATTCTACAACTAATTTTCAACAAAATGTGCCTCTTAGACTTTTTTTAGAGGCATTATTTTCGAGTTATTCACGATTTAAGATTTTTTTCGTGTTTTCAACCTTACATCACAAAATTGGCTATAACTCCCTACCATATTTCGTAAATAACAAATTTGAGGATACCGTTGGAAAGAGCGTTAAATTTTCTTTCGGATAAGCTACCTAACGAGTGAAAATATGTGGATTTAGTAGTGGATTCACACCAAAGTGAAAACATTGTCGAAACTTGAAAATCTTGTATTTTCTAAACTGTAGGACGGCATACAATAATTCCCTGAATGCCCGCGCACGTTACTGGAAAAGCTTGGCCCAAATCTCTCCTTTTTAACGGTATAACCAATTATTATTTTATATTACAAATTAAAGGGGAAAAGTACGTTTGTATGTTGAAAAACATGTTTTTTTCTATGAAATCGAGGGTTTTTGAGAAAAATGACCCTTTAAAAACATTCGAGTTCGGGGCCGGTTTATACGTATTTTTTCACGCTGAATCGAATAGGAACACTTGCAGATCTCCGCAACTCTGTTATAACAGAGTTTTACACTTTAACTCATGAATTTTTAGTTCATGTTCTGCTCAATTTTATGTGTTTTTAAAAGTAAAACTAGTTAGTTAAAGTGTTAAACTATGTTATAACGGAGCTGGGGAGATCTTTAACTGTTACCATTCGATTCAGCGTGAAAAAATTCGTAGAATCTAGCGCCAAACTCACATTTTTTTAGAGGGTAATTTTTCACAAAACCGTCGATTTCATAGAAAATACCATGTTTTTCAACATACAAACATACTGTTCTCCTTTAATTTGCAATGTAAAATAAAAGTTGGTTATACCGGAAAGGTGAGATTTGGGTCGAGTTTTCACAGTAACGTGCGCGGGAATGCAGGGGATGCCGTCCTGCGGTTCAAAAAATGCAAGATTTTCAAGTTTCGACAATTTTTTCACTTCGGTGTAAATTTGTGACTACTAAATCCACAAATTCTCACACGTTAGGTAGCCTATCCCAAAGGAAATTTAACGCTCTTTTCAACGGTATCCTCAAATTTGTATTTACGAAATATGGAAGGGAGTTATAGCCAATTTTGTGATGTAACGTTGAAAACACGAAAAAAAATCTGAAATCGTGATTAACTCGAAAATAATGTCTCTTAAAAAAAAAAGTCAAGGAGGCATATAATATATATATATATATATATATATATATATATATATATATATATATATATATGTGTGTGTGTGTGTGTGTGTGTGTATTTGTAAGCGCGTGTGTGTGTGTGTAATTAGAAATTATCTATGTGTACTTGGTTTGTTACAGGAAGCAACAGAAAGTAATAATCACGGGATTCACTCAACGGCAACGAGAAGGATGGCTAATGCGTTTATTTACAAGAGACTGCTCAGAATGAAAACAAATATCACCTAGGCAAAGGGAAACATGGGAGAGAAACATTTGGTACACTGGTTCAGGAGAGGGTTGCGGCTTCACGACAACCCAAGTTTAAAACAAGGTCTCAAAAACGCTACAACTTTCAGATGCATTTTCATTCTTGACCCTTGGTTCGCAGGATCGTCAAATGTTGGCATCAATAAATGGAGGTTAGTGCAATGGAAAATATATTTTGTATATCAAACGATAATTCTGATTTAATATTTCTGAGCATTTAAAAAAGTACCATAAATGTTTTTTGAAAACTTGGTAAAGCACACCACAGTGAATACATTTGAAATCTGGAAATATAAAATCATTACGGCTTTTTGAAGCATCGAAACAAGTAGAATTTATACACAGATCTGGAACAGGCACCCTTTTTGATTTCATTAGGTATGTTCTCTTGTGTTGTGTGATTACTAAGTAATGGTTGTATGACTAAGTATTATCATACATTCAACCACAACAAAAATATTTCAGAAATTGTTATTCATGCCATTTATCGTTAAATTTGAAGAACCCAAGGGAGTGTGATTGGCTGACCGCTTTAAATACAGTGCCTTAAACCCTCGTCAGGGTTATATGGCTTTGAATATATTATCATTCAGCACATATGGTATAGGTTCATTGGGTAATTTACATGCTCTGGTCATCAACAATACCTACTCTTACCAAATTTCAAGTACATATAGCTCCGGAATTATGGCCTGTGGCGCGGAACCGAGTGAGAGACATGTACACTCACACTTGTTTTCAAAACTCCCCTCAAAGGCGGATGAAAATGATCACAGTGCTCCCAACCTTTGCGGATGGTTATGACATGTCAGTTAAGCAGTTCAGGGATGCAATCATCCTTTGATAAAGTCGGACACCTCTTGGTCTATCAAGTACCTGCGACGGATGTAGTGCTATTTTCAATATATCGCATGCCTTGAACTAAAGGAGGACTGGCGAATCGGGGTCATGATAGTGTGCGGTGAAGGCTTGCAATACCGGCTTGGGGAAGAGTTACCACTGAACCAGTGCTACGTGAGGCCAGTGGTGAAAATTCAGCTCTGATTGATGATATTAAGGTAGAAGGAGTCTTGGAGAGTGGGAAGCCGGCGTTCTTTGACAACCGCATTATTAAAGCCGACGCGGCCTCTCAGTACTCCCAAGACTGGCCGAGTGTGGCTCAGGCAGCAGCCAGGGAAAAATAATGTACGGCCAGACGGCCGAGAACCTAAGGGGCTCATTCTCGCCTCTCATATGCTCGTATGATGGAGTTTTGCACACAAAATACGCAGTATTCGCAAAGAAAATTGCCTACACCGGGGCCGAAAAATGGAAAAAGGCGTATTTTCATATCCTTGGCTGGGTGAGGATGATGCTTCAATTTTCCATCATACGAGCAGTTTCACTCAGGCTACGTGGAGCGCTTGAAAGAAACGAAATTACCCCATCCATCCCCCGTTCAGCTCAGTAATCTAGAATTCCCAAGGTTTGTAGCACAACTAGACTAAAATTGGGGTCAAACAAGATAAGAACCACAAAAATTGGTTGAGAATTATAGAAATATTTTTTTGGATTTATCCCCCCCCCCCCCTATTTTCTTCCGTCATGAAATTCAATATTTAGAGATTCGTTGCACGACTAGACTGAAATTGGCATCGAACAAAGAAACAATATCAGGAATCGATTGAGAATTGTGGCCTGGGCAGCGTCAACAATATTTGGTACCAGATTTACCCTACGCCAGCCCTTGATATCAAGGAAGTTGAAGAAGGAGGAAGAGGGATGAAAGGAAGTGCCCTTATAAAACGAGCACCAGTTGAGGTAAGAGGCGCTAAGGAAGTGATACCACGGAGCACCCCTGCCGAGATGCACAACTCGAGTAAATTTTAATAAAAAAGCCTGTCAGTCCTTAATTCAGTTTTAGTGAATTTTCTAAGAAAAAATGAGCTATTTAGATGGTTTCGCAATTTTAAATGTGCGGGGGAAGGGGCAGAATCTCCTAAAGGGGCGGGTCTATTTCGTTGGCCAGCTCGATCGCTCCAGAATTTCAGTTTCAAATTTTCAATTTAGTGGTTAAAAAAAAGCAAAAGAATAAGTTTTTTGACAATAGGGTCATAGAAGTATTTTTCAGCTCTGAGTCGATTATGACCACCCCCAGATCTCAAAGATTCATAAGTGAGAAAAAAATATTTTTAGCGGATTTTTAGACCATAATTGACTAAAGTTTTGTAATTTTCGAGTAGTGTATTTTCGAGTATATAAGACTTCACTTTAATAAAATTAGGTAGCTTGAACTCATTATACTTGGACAGCACCAAATTACAGAGAAAATATTTTTACAATGGCATAAAAAAGTCGCCTTCATTTAATTGGCAGGTATCATGTCTAGCACGAAATCAACTGTTAGGTAAAGAATGTTAGATCCTCACGAGGATGGGATAGAACGACCGCATTTTGGAGCATTGGATGCATTGCGCGATTGCTGGGTTAGCGATTCTAGGTGAGTTGAAATACCTACTGTTCATTAAACTTGATCGCTAGAGCGTGTCCTAAAATTTTCTTAGCGATCTTGTTACACGGCGGTCCCCTTAGTTTTATTCAGGACATGGTTGGCCTCAATGATCAGAATTTACTTTTCTTTGAAAATTCGCTCTATTAGCCATGCTACATGATTAAGTATTTTTTGGTTTATTATTTCCAATAATAAGCCTATGTGATCGTATAGCAAAAAATTTGTATAACCCCCCCTCAAACTTTGTCACTTTACGTTTCAAGGTGCGTAGAATCCAAATTTGAAATGTCCGTCCGCCGTTCGCCGTCCGCCGTTCGGGCCATAAAAGGCCCAAGAATTGACTTAAAAACCCGTTCTTTCGCACATAGACTCCATTTGGGGTCTAGTTGGTCCTAACGTTTAACCATCCCGATCGCTTTACTCGCATAGATGCTATGGGCCAAAAACGGGCGAAAAAGTGTCTTTTTCGAAACTTTGAGTGTTAGACTTGTTAGACTGACGTGTTAAAACTCCAACCTGCTCAACGACAACTGCACAAGCTAATATTCCACGGTTAGGATAACAATGGGCAGTAGGACTTCGCAACAGAACACTTTAGGACCAGATCATGCACGACCACAACTGCACAACCTAATAATTATTATTCTCATGTTAGGACAAAATTCACTCATCTCAAAATGCCCAACTTTCAAATGAATATTGATGGAAAAATATGAGTGATATGATAGTGTAAGCGTAATAGGGCGGTGAACCTACGGTCGTGAGGTAACGAGACCTAGGGAGTACCTCCAGGGTGGCGTGGAAAACTTCCTACTCTTGTATTGCTTTTGAATTTCATGTTCCTTCGAGGCATGAATATATGTTTTTTTCTAGGTCATATTTGTGTGTTGATACCAATGCTTTGCCTACGCATATTTAATAACAAATTCTCTCGACTTTTCGTACGTACTTAGATAATGATATTATTAAGGCAATGATTATTTGAATAGATAAGAGCTCAAATCGAGAAATATAAACATACTTATATAATTATAGAAGTATAGGTTGTGGCAACTCGAAATAGGACATGCCGAGGAGTCTGGACGGGCCTTATGACGTACGCCAACTAAAACTACGATCAAACTCAATTGAGAAAATTATAAACCTTTGTGAAATAATTTGCAGCGTTTTTAAACATATGTTTCTCAAAATTTCTCCCCAGGAAATTTTCTAATTGTTTGAACTGTCCAAATAAAAAAACTTTGCAACTCGAGTAACTCCGTGACACTTTACCCCCGCTCCTCACTCCACGCTATGACCCAGTTGGCATAAACACACACACTCACTTCATTCGTCAATAAGGAAGAAGGCTTACACATTCTTCCCTCCTTACTCAACGCTTGAGAGCATACCAATGACGACGAACAGCATTCAATAACGAAAAAATTAGATTAGTTACGAGTACGATGAAGAAAATTGCATTCCTATGTTCTTAACGGCTGATTCCAGGTTTCTACTTCAGTGCCTGGAGGATTTAGACCGTAGCCTAAGGAAGCTCAACTCGAGATTGTTTGTGATACGTGGACAGCCAGCTGATATTCTGCCTAAACTGCTTAAGGTATTTGCATTTTTAGAAACACTAGCTATTAGATAACGTTAGAATCCAGCTCTATATTATAAAACCTTTTTCAAAGGCGTTGCTGGGTTTCTTAGGATTTCTCCAAGTAACACGTAGCCAACAGATATTGATTTGGTATCGTCCAAAACATAAAAACGTCTTTCCGTTAAGTCTGATCATTCTATCACTTAAGAACGCAAAAAGTTATACGACTTTCGCGACCATATTTTTTCGGGAGGAGTAGGAAGAGAAATATTTTTATTGAAAAGGTTCCCTCCCTTTTTATTGTAAGGAATCAGGTTGAAATCAAACCACGATTTATTCCTTCTACCTTAATCTTGTTCAGTTGACAATAACAACTTTAGTACCAACCTAATTTAATTTGTAATGTTTCTTGGTATGTGAAAATAAAACAGGCCGCTCGTAATTTCTCTCTTATAAGAGAAGAGATATGAGCATTGAAAATGTCTCAGTAATTTCAATGCTTTTTATTGTTTTAAATAAAATAACAATTGGAAAACATAGAATAATTATTGACACACAATTACTGAATTTGCTGTAAGGCAGTCTCGACGATGCCCAATTCTTCCACGAATATGAACTCACAGTCCTTTTTAGCGAATTAAAGCTACTGCAATGGCTCCAAAAATTTTAAAATAAAAATTTTCTTTATCTCGATAACTCTCGATAGAATTGAGATAAAAACTTCGTTCTTTCGCCAAAAAATCAAGCATTTCAAAAGAAAGGATTAGTTCGTTGGACAACACTTTTTGAGCACATTAAATTGGTCAAATTTCAAAAAATGTACTTAAAAAATCACTAAAAAAGGCAAAAAACCGCTAAAAATTAACAAATTTCTATTTTTCAGCAGAATACTACTCGAAAAAAATTAATCGAACATGAACTAGGACATTTAAAAATTTAAGCACAAAATTGTACTGAAAAATGTACTTAAATTTCATTAAAATAAGCTAAAAATCGATAGGAACACTTTAAAAAATTATAAAAATCCACAAAATCGTTTTTTCATTGGAATATTACTGACAAAAAGTTAATTTGCTATAAAATGTATAATAAAATTTTTATTTGTCCCCAAAGTGCTCAAATTTCAACAGAATTTAACATAAATGTAATACGACCATTTATGAAAATTCGCTCATACGATCATGCTGCATGACTGGAACTTTTTTTGAATAACTGGTATTGTGAAGTATCCATTGACACCATATTGACAAAATACTTGCAACCATCTAGAGTTAAAATGTTTATCCATTTTTCGTTCACATCATCCGATTTGGATAATATTCCTCCGAAAAATTCGGCATGCATGTCGAGTTCTCGCGGACGAACGACGCGCTGAAAACCGCTGAAAACCTGCTGGCCGAATTGAAACGGACCCCTCAATAATAACACCTGTATTTAATGTTCTAAATAAACTTACATTACGTTAATTAAATGACTGATTTCATTACTAGTATACATAATCATAACAACACCTAACTTGTTTATAGGTTGCGTGACGTTTTTTCTTTGAGTAACAAAATTTCCGGTTGACCCGTCAACTAAGACATTTTCAATGTCAAAAGAACACTGCAAGATTAATGGGGGCCTTTTTTTATTCTAATCTTTTTCAGTTTATTAATTTTTTTTTCTATTTTCTTTTAGTAGGGCCCCAAGTATGTAGGCAGTAACAAGATCGCTAAACTTCAGCATTTTGTGATTCACCTATAACTAGGTTTCGTTCATGGAACCGATCACCTTACCTTACCCTTAAGGGGCCCTTGGGGGTTTTTTCCCCTGTTTTTTTCCCCAGTTCCCAGGTTTGTTTGTTCCCAGTTTTTTTTTCCCCAGGTTTTTTTCCGAGAAATTATTTATCCGGATATTCATTCTATCTTTGACCGACCAAGAGATGTGTTCTACGATACTGCCCTCCCATTCTCTAAGAAGCATATATCTCTTACAAAAGTTCTCCTTTTTTCCGTGTTTTAGACGTACATTTTTCCAGTACAACACATTGAACTCGAAATTCCCGATTGAAAAATTAGAGGCAGTCTTTTTGATTGGTCGAAAACCCCTCCCCCTCCACTCACGAAGCAGTGTTCCTGTGTTGGGTTTTATGTTCTTCACAGGTAGTTAACGTGATGATTCCTATAACTAAAAAAGAAAATTTAGTGTCGGAAAGTGATATTTACCTCTGAATCATTATTAAGGGATTAACTGCTTGATATTTGTATTTTTGACAAGCATGATTGCGAGCAACCGGACCACCAAACTATACACATCATTAACAGAAAAGGTCCAATATAGATTAGTTGATGTGTATAATTTAGTGGTCTGGATGCTTGTAAGCTCGCATCTCAAAAACATAACATCAAGTAGTCAATCCCTTAATAAAAATTCAGATTAATTCAACATTTAGATTAGTATCATAAGGTGGCGGAACGATAACGTCGGGAGTGGAGTATAAGACATTTTGAAGAAGTTACTTCAGTCGCCGACCTATACGACCATCATTTTCATTTGAAGCGGGAGATTGACTTCACAATGTCAGAGTTAGCTCAACAACTCTGAGTAGTAGAAAGAAGCAATCTGAGAGCAGCAAACGCCGTGGACCTATCTAACTTAGAATTTGAAGATCCCCTTACTTAGCGGCATGGCTTTGATCTGACAGATCTCTTTGCTTTATGTGATGGTTGTGAAGGCCTTAATACCAGAAACTTGTGCTTTAAACTGTAAATGTAAATGCTGGGCACAACATCAAACTTTGTAATACTTATAGGCATATGGCAAGTTTGGCATGGTGAAGAGGCCCCAGTTACGTATTATTTTCAATACTGGGATGCCATAGTTGACAACATTGCTCGACTCAAACATCGAAAGCAATATCGTGTAGTTGAGAACTTTGTAGATCATACACTACTGTAATAAAGTTGCTTCGAGAATTTAATATTTATGTTTCTGCACCGCTTGGCAGAAAAGTGTACCAAGCCTCATTCCGAGGTCATGCAATGCGCGAGACTGACTTCATAATAGACATTCGGCCAGCACTTTAGCAATTTAAAATCATAACCATCTCAATCACAAACAGCAATTTTCTCTCCCCCATTAAACTGATGGGTTCCTATAGCTAATACTAGAGTGCGTTGGCATCGTCATTAGGTACTAATTCTTGTGCCAGGGGATTTCAAGGTTAGTCAGTAAACTAAAGACTATTACTAAGACCCTTTTCCTCATTGAAAAGAAAACAAAATTAACGAGAACGTGGAAAACCAACCATCATTACCATCTTAAAACTGAGTTATGTACTTACGTAAATACCTCAGTTACATCAGAGAATAATAAATTAAATACTTTTAGGTCTGTTCATTAATGTTATCCAAGATTATATTCCGTATTTATTTCTGACAACACTTTTGTCGAATTGAACGTGCTTCTGAAATTCAATCTTAACAGCGTGATTCTTGTCTGGATTCGTACTCGCGTATTCGAAATTCGTATTCGTCCTCGTACTCACATTCGGAATAGCATTATTTAACTTTCCGAGTAAAAAATGTATAGGTAAAGATATTATTTTAAATATTGAAAATTAAAGTTATAACCCGAATTTGATTTTACCAACTAAATTCAAGAAGTGATAACCGCTTTTTTAGGGGTCAAAAGGTCGACGTGTTGGAAAACAGCCTCAAAACAAAACAACCCGAAAACAAGGGAGTTTAACGAAATGTTGGAATGAATATATAGTTGGAAATTAGTCGTAGAGCCGTTCCCTTGGTGATGGTGCGAGCTACGCCTTGACACCTTGTATAGCTTAGTAATAATGGTCGGGGCGTGAGTTATGTAACAGACCTTGCATTAAGCTCTTACGCAATTATTACCGCAGGTAGGTAATTGTGTGGCTGTCCAAGCCAGGTGAATTTAATTATTGTTTCAACTCCCTCATGCGAAAGTAAACTCAGTTGTTTCACAGAATGGTTGATCAATTTTCTTCTCATTAATCTGGTTGGAGCCTACGTTGGATCCTACGTCAGCTTCAACATTATGTCATTAGCGTTGGTGTGGTTGAACGGAATCCCATCTCATTACCTACTATACGTTGTAAATTATTAACTCATAACGTTTAGAAGTCATGTCCGCTTTATGCAGAGTGAGTCATGACAAGCCCGAAAAGAAAAAAAGATTACGAATCGATTTGAGTTTTATTTACGAGTTTTCGTGAATTATCATATCACTAGCCGCTCCGGCTCACCTCCACGTCCAGCAAGGGGGCAAGCCCCCCGGACCCCCCATTACATTGCTCGCTTCACTCGCAAAGTGTGGCATGTAGGAAATGTTGCTCGATTCGCTCGCAAAGTGTGGGATGTAGGGAATGTTGCTCGCTTCGCTCGCATACGGTAGATCCCTAAGGATAGGTTTAACGTGTGTAGGGGATGTTGCTCGCTTCGCTCGCTCGGTACGGCTGTATGTGTGTAGGAAAAACCCTGGACCCCCCCCCCCCCATTAAGTTGCTCGCTTCCCTCGCAAGGTGTGGCTGTATACACGTGATGTATTACAATTGAAACATGTAGGGGATGTTGCTCGCTTCGCTCGCTTGAAGAAGTTATACTGCCCACCCAACTTGGCAGACGTTTTTTTTCTGTTGTAAATTCTTAAAAACAAATTAACCCTTATGAAACTACGTGGAACCATGAAAAGTTTATTAGGGAATGTTGCTTGCTTTGCTCGCAAGGTATTGCTGTATGTGTGTAGGGAAAAACCCGTATTTATTCTGTTGAAATGTGTGACGGGAAAGTTCCATCGTTCAACGCGCGCGTGCGTAGGCCTGCTCGCAACATTGTGAAACGGCGGCGGGCTCGATTAACTTGTCATTTTAATCGCTTCGCCTCGCTTCCCCTCGCATTTTGACCAACTTCCCGTCACTTTTTTCGTTATCCGATTTCGGATTCAGATTCCGCGGACCCAAACCTGTATTTCGCCCGGGAAAACCGTACCGAAAAGCGTACCTTTACGGGGTATATTTTAATCAGAAAAAATCAAATTTTTCGTCGGAATTTTCGAGAAAACAGGTCCGTACTCTTGCATTTTTTTGACGCATTTCCTGATACTTTTTTCGCGATCCGATCGCGCCGTCGTCTTCCTCGTTCAAAAACCTACGAAACCGGTATTTTTCCGGAATTTTCGACGGCCGTTTAGAGGGGTAGAGGAAGCGGGGAAGTGGAAAAAGCGCACATTAACCGTTACTTCGACCCCCCTCCCGCCCTACGGCCCATGGTTCGGGTGGGATTAGAAAATTTTAAATTCGCTTATGCCCCCTTTCGGAAAATCCTAAGAAGATCCCCCCACTCGTAGACTCCCCCCACTCAGCCGTTTGGCCACTTCTTCGCTTGAGGAAGTTATACAGCCCACCCAACTTGGCAGACTTTTTTTTCTGTTGGAAATTCTTACAAACAAAATAAATCTTATAAAACTACGTGGAACCACAAAAAAGTTTATTTGGGGATGTTGCTCGCTTCGCTCGCAAGGTATTGCTGTATATGTGTAGGAGAAAACCCGTATTTTTATTCTGTTGAAATGTCTGACGGAAAAGTTCGGATTCTTCAACTCGCGCGTGGGTAGGCCTGCTCGCAACATTGTGAATCGGCGGCTACGAAACCGGTATTTTTCCGGAATTTTCTATGGCCGTTTAGAGGGGTAGGGGAAGCGGGGAAGTCCAAAAAGCGCACATTACTCCTTACTTCGACCCCATTCTCGCCCTACGGCCCATGGTTCGGTTGGGATTAGAAAATTTTAAATTCGGCCCATCGGAAAATTTCGGGTTCGGACTCCCCCCACTCAGCCGTGCAAATTTTAAATTCGCTTATACTAGCCCCTACGCTCGGAAAATTCTGGGGGGCAAGCCCCCCGGATTTTTTTTTAAATCGCCCCACTCGTATAGGGAAGTCGCTTCGGCAAACGGTCCAAAAAGGGTAGGTTTAACTTCTGTAGGGGAGCCGTTTGGCCTCGGTATGGTGCATAGACACGACAGACAGACAACAAGACAGTGTCCCAGACGGAGTTGGAAGCAGCAGGCCTCAGCTGTTCCACGGAAATCCGGAACATAACATAGTATACAAATAGAGGTAGAAATAGATAGATTGCACACACATAGAGATAAAATGAAAAACGCTTATATATTGTTTTGAAATTTGAGCTATTTGAGCGTAAAGAAATTGTTAAAACTAGGTATCAATCAATTGACAAAAAAACTTTCTAAATAATATTCTGCGATTCAATAAATATTTACTTTTTAGCATTTTTTACCCAAATTTTCGTAAAAAGTGGGTAAGTAAATATTACAGCCGTTTGTGATCAGGGTTTTCCCTCATTCGAGCCATTGTGCACTGAGGTGTGAACTCACCGTTTCCCACTGTTTTCTCATCATCTGCTACAACCCACCTTGCCAGTACATGAGGTAAGGCTGTACAGCCTCCAAATCTAGGGCAGTATGTAGAGCTTCCTCCATTGTCTTCGGGCTAGCTCTTGACCTTATCTCCAAGGTTAGTATCTCTAGTCCCCTTCATCAAATGGAACACCTCAATGTCCTCAATGACACCTATTCTGGCAGCAGACGGCCATACTTTTCGTACGAGGCCTTGAATTGCTTAGTAAAATGCTCTCAGACCTTTCTTTGGTTGCTGAACCCAAGCATAGAGGAAGTTCAGATAATTCTGAGCTTGATGTCGAGTGCCGAATCTCTTCCCCGAAGCAGCTACCAAGTCATATGACGGAGGATCGTAACCCCTGTGACAACCTCTAAGATAATGTTGCCGCGAGAGAAGATGCTTTTGAACACTCTCTCCAAGCATTGTGTCTTCCTATCATTCCAAATTGACGAAGGTAGGACTCCCATTCAGAACCACCATCATATTTTCCAGGCTTCAGTTTACCGACTTTGATTTCTTCCTCTGAGTGTTGTTGATGCGTTTGAGAAGACGAGTCGAGCCGGTTAGAACGATTTCGTAGAAGTTGAAACAACATGCCTTGAAAGATCTGCGTCATGTCAGTTGAACTTGCGGCCTTTGAGTTTCCATATCTGTCACAAGTAAGCTGCTCTCCGCGCGTTCATATCAGCCATAATAATTGAGGATCTTTGAACCTCCCAAAATGCATTTAGCCGGTCAATTATCACTGGTTGATTCGATGCTGCTCCATCCCCGTGGGACTCGATTTGGTACAATAAAGTTCTGTTTTCATCGCTCTCAAATAAATGAATAATTATGAATGAAGTATAAATTTAGTTTAAAAAAAAAAATATCATCGTGGTTATTGGAAAATATTTAGCTTCTCTTTCGAATAAAAAAGTTTGAAAACCACTCTTCTAAACAAATCGGTTTTACTCCAAGTCTTGATGGAATGGTCTCGTTTGACACAGACATTTCTTGCTTACGTTTCATAAGCATTAATTCCAGGGGGCTCGCGAAAAACAGGTAGGTGACGTAGACAAAAGCGGAAAACCCGAAGCAATTAGTGTCCCAGGAGGCAGGTACGTCGTTGGAGTAGAACACCTCTCTACGTTTCTTATACGCTTTGGGTTGAGTGGCAACAAAAGAAAAGGTCGTAGATCGAAGTTCCAACGAACGTGTTTTTATTGGAGACAAAGGAAGGGAAATGAGAGAGGCCGTAAATACAAGGCCTCCGCAAAAAACATTTCCATCCTTTTTATGACGAGTCAGGGTGTTGGGCTGAAAATTTGTTGTAGGGGGGTTTTCAGGGCTCGGAATGATAGATACGGAACATATTCATGTTTAAATTGGGTACTATATGCTCCATACTGGCTTTTCGCTAATAGAGTGTCGGTAATTGCCGTAGATAGGCTTGGCCCGCGTTGTTAATCAATGAGACAGATGTCATCGAACCAAACTTTTTACATCAACAACTTATTGAGCTATTTGGCAAAAATCTTTCCTTTGACGTGGATAAGATATATTATGTCTTATGACGGGGGTTAGGAAAATAGAAGTGTACCGACATGAAATGTGTTATGTACAATGCAATTTATGAACAACGTTGATCGTTAGTTGATCATTAGGTACTTGGTTCTTGTATTAAAAATTAAAGTTCTTATGTATGTCAGCTGCGGGAATATTACAGGCCAACTATTGCGAATTATTTCTGTGCATGTATATATAATTTAAGAGAAACATTGTGTCTCATATCGTTCGTCGTAGCGTCTTATCTTTCGATCGTGTTTTGGTGAAGTCTGGCTAGTCCAGAGGGGACGCAAAGATTGGAATGCACTTCTGTGCAACGGATGTCGGATTTATATAATTTTATATATTTTTTGATATGAAACTTTTGCAATGCCTAAACAAACTTTCTGGATCATTGTTAGGAGGCTGGTCTTTCCATCATTCTATCTCACATCTATATTTATTGTGCAAATATGTGTTGTTATGTACATATAGGAAGATCAGAAATGACCTGATGATTCAAGCTGTAACCGAGCTAAACAAACATCATCAAGGTCATGGCCGTGTCGTATAGTAGCCTGAGTTGTGGTGAGGAGTGGCACAGAGTTACTCGAGTTGGGCATCTCGGCAGGAGTGCTTCATGGTATCAACACCCGCATTTTTCGGGTCCGTTGAAAAAAATAAGTGCGTTTGTGAATCGTGTGCTCCATGGTGGCCGCATTCTACGTCATAATGCGGTTGCGAAGCAGATATCTGGTGCTTTGTCATCTAGAGGCTAGGATGTAGAAAGAGAGTTGACCGGATATCGTTTCCACCAAGCCCGATGGGTTTGCGATAGGTACTGGGGTCCAAGTTGACAGAGGCAGCATACCCTTACTTAAGAATAATAAAATAATTTTTTCGTCCATGCCCTATGTAATGGAGGAGCACAGTGTTCAAATCAGTATTAGCTCAAGGGATTAGTTGTGATGATTATTGGAATTTACAAATTCCATCTATATGGTCATAATCTTTATGGGCGTAAACGATAGTATTGGTAATCGAAGTAAGTAAATATTGCTAATCTTAGTAGAAATAATTGATGAAAAAATCGTAATCGTCTTGAAAATGTTTACACGATTCACTATGTAGTAATATCGTTTTTTCAGGAATGGGGGACGACTTGTCTTTCTTTCGAAGAAGATCCGGAGCCGTTTGGACGAGTTCGAGACCAGAATATCATCGCTCTTTGTCGTTCAATGAATATCACTGTTCACACCTCTGTTGCTCACACACTCTACAAATTAGAAGCGTAAGTTGTGGTATGCGAACGAAGTGGATTTTTGGATTAAACTCCAACCTAGACATTTTGTGCATAAATTGTTTTTGAACGTTGGCTGAAAAATTTGTTTCGTAGATTCTAAAAGATGTATTCGTAGAAGTAGAGGTAGTAGAAAACTTGAGCAACAAAAACGTATAATATAGTAGATTTAAATGTTACCAGCGATGGTTGTTTTTGAACTTTTTTTTCCATTAATTGAGAACTTGATTTTAAAAATATTTTTCACATAGTATCATCGAGAAGAACCATGGTAAAGCACCATTGACTTACCACCAATTTCAAGGGATAATTTCAAGTATGGACCCACCGCCTCAACCTGAATCTCCTGTCACACTAGCTACAATCGGAAAAGCAAAAACTATCATACGAGACGACCACGACGACAAATTTGGCGTTCCGACTCTTGAAGAATTAGGTAAGTAATACAGTTTGTTGAATTTCCTTGAATTCAAAGTTCTGATCACTGAAGGGTTTCGCTTCCTCACAACCGAAGGTGGAGAAGCTTTGGGTTCGCAATTGAAGTCAAAAAAATATTTTTCCTCCAAAATAAAAATGTTCACTTGCTTATTGTGTTTCAGAGATTGCTGATCAATTTCGCTTCCGTGTCTGTCTGTCTGTCTTTAGTAAATCCTTGTCACGCCCAAAACTATACCAACTTTCAGTTTGATTCGAATGAAATTTTCAGAAATTGCGCAAGTTAGCTCCTAGACGGTCCTCTATAATTTTCAATGCCGACGAATTAACATTAGCCTGTGCCACCCAACTTGGCAGACGTGTTTTAATATTCCGCATGCATATACATACATATAGGTATTTCACAATCTTTATTGGGGGTTCTTACTTCCCCTTACCCTAATGATTCTCCCCCTCAGTTCTCTATAATTCACAAAGCCCGGAATAGGGAGAAAGTAATCGAGAGAGAGAGAAAGTGAGAGTGTGGGAGAGAGTGAGAGGGGGGGAGTTAATTTTCTTCTGGAAGTGCATCCCTCCTTTTAGGTTTTACACAATTCTCTATCACGATGGCAAATTAATATTTATTGTATCAGTGCTCATGGTGATTAGATGGCTGGGTTATCAACTACTTGGCAGGCAAAAGACAACACTGTGTTTCCATTTAAGTGACAACTGGCTTCTGCCCAGGCTGATTGGTTGACCTCTAGCAAAGCCATACCAAAATCC
Source organism: Adelphocoris suturalis (assembly GCA_030762985.1). Taxonomy (NCBI): domain Eukaryota; kingdom Metazoa; phylum Arthropoda; class Insecta; order Hemiptera; family Miridae; genus Adelphocoris; species Adelphocoris suturalis. Next base: position 31,961,401 of record CM061041.1, read on the forward strand.
ATTCAACCCTTTAGGTGTATAAGAAATATAATCAGACAACAGCTAAATCTAATCTACCTACCATTAGTGAAAAATTGTTGTAACCACAGTAAACTGTTGTAAGAGCTTTACTAGCGTAGTTCAATCCCATAAATAATGTTTTTACATTGTATGTCAATCGATTTATCGAAATTTCCTCCGTATTCTTTAGGATTAGTGTTGAAGTAAGACAATGCAGAATAAGATATTTAATCACACAATAAATATCTCAGGTATTACTGAAATATCCAGGATATCAATGTAATTCCTTCTTCCGTACAGATAGTAAAAATAATAATGAAAATCAATGTATTCATTTGTTGCCGAAAAAGGTTTTCATTAACAACCTGTATACCCAACCTAAGGGCTGGGTCTGGAGCACTCCCTCCCCAGAATCTCAAGCTTCTTCTAGAATCTTGACCTTTCTTCGTCAGCGTGGGTCTAATAATTTACTCAGATCTAAAATCTAACCCTTAACAAAAAACTAATTCTACTCATCATATCCACCACCACTATCCACCACTAACTCTCATGGAAATCGCCTCGAGGATCCTGACAAAATTTCGCCCCATAAATGCGTTATGCGTGATGTAATAGAGATCCTGAGTTCGAATCCCAGTGCTGGCAGATTTTAAACTTGATGCGAATCTTCACACCACTTTCCACATTCCATGTTATAGAACATATAATGTGAGGCTACATTAGAGTGGTTCAAAAAAAAAAAAAAAAAAAAAAAAAAAAAAAAAAAAAAAAAAAAAGTTCTGGGATTTCTGGTCCCCATTGCTTTTTTGCTTCCTCGGTATGTCAGGATGACCCTCCTAAATTTTTACCAAAAAATATTAATCCTAACCACTTTAACTGGGTCGATTTTGGCCAGTTATCGACCGCTATCGTAAACCAACCTCTGAATTGGTGCCGAGGTGATGATTTTAAGGACGGATTTCAATTTTTTTGGGTCAATTTATGGGTTTTTGCATGCGCTGAACACGATGAACTCATTTATTTTACGCTCCGTCCACTAGTTATCCGGTTAACTGGCAGAGGGCTTGAAGATAAGTAAAAATCGAAAATTTCACCGAAAATGCTGTCGAATATGCTTTGGCATGTTCTGAACATGATCCCGTTTTTTACTATACTTTTTCGCCAATGGTTGCTTCGTTTATCGGCCATAAACCTAAAATTAACTGAAGGGTGATTGACAAATTCCCCCTTATATCACCGGAAATTATGTCGCGTTGATAATTTAAGGTCCCGAAATACCTTGTGCCGATAAAATTGGGTATTTTCCAGGATACTCGGTACAAAGCCGTTGGTAATTTGGCAAGGACTTGAACCGGCATTGTACTTATTCGCCAAATATAGCGGCAGAATGGAGAAAATAGCTAAAATTTTCCCATTTTTCTGTAAAATTCCTTAGTTTCCATCGGTTTTCCGGGGTCAAATTCGTAGTTCTGAATTGTCTGAACTGTGAATGGATGATAGTCAGCCTGACTATCAAGCCTTATTGATATCTGTACAACACCACAAGGGAAAATTTCCTAAAACTTGCCGTAAACGGGATATAGTTGAAACTTTGAAGACTGTATGAAATACTTTTTTTTATGTTTCAATATTTTATCGAGGTTAATTATTATTTTTGTATATTTTTGTTATACGTTATTCTCGCTAAAATGTTATGTTTTATGTTCCACGATCATGGATTCTTTCAGCTTATCGACCAAATTACAGATTGTCCCTCGAGCAAGTGAAACCGAAATTATATTACATTATTTTCAATTATGCGCAAAATAAATATTTAGCGTAAAATAAATGAGTTCATCGTGTTCAGCGCATGCGAAAACCCATAAATTGACAAATAAATTGAAATCCGTCCTTAAAATCATCACCTCGGCACCAATTTAGAGGTTGGTTTACGATAGCGGTCGATAACTGGCCAAAATCGACCCAGGTAAAGTGGTTAGGATTAATATTTTTTGCTAAAAATTTAGGAGGGTCATCCTGACATACCGAGGAAGCAAAAAAGCAATGGGGACCGAAATCCCAGAACTTTTTTTTTTTTTTGAACCACCCTAGGCTACATGCCCTAAAGAGTGGCTTCGTCTATAATCATTATATTTCCTAAGAAAATCGCAAGAGATAAATTTGGAAGTAGAAGGAGTTCCCCTGTTTCCCTAATTAACTAATTTGCTGATTAATAAAATTTTATTTTGTAATTTTTATTAATATTTTATTACTTTTCAGGTTTTGATACAGAGGGTCTTCGACCCGGTGTCTGGCTGGGAGGAGAATCTGAGGCTTTATCGAGATTGGAAAGACACTTGGAAAGAAAGGTCAGACATTCTTTGTCAGGCAATCTAATTAATAGATTTGTGATTTTCAAATATTCGAAAAAAGTTGTAGTTTTTATATTTAATTCCTACGGACGTTGCGTAGATTTAAAACGTATATTAATCGTTTCAGGCATGGGTTGCATCATTCGGTCGCCCTAAAATGACCCCTCAGTCTCTCCAAGCATCACAGACTGGACTCAGCCCGTATCTCAGATTTGGGTGTTTGTCGACTAGACTCTTTTACTTTCAGCTGAATGATCTTTACAGAAAGGTATGTTGAAGCTCGGTTTAATGGTTTTACTAGTGAGAAGTCCTTGTTGAATAAAGTCTCCTAACCCATTTGCTAATAACATTTAAAAAAAGAGGAAGGGAAATCAAAAGGAAAACGGAAGTTTATGAACATCGTAATTTGATTCCTATGACATATAGAGAGTTTGCAGAATTTCTTAATGTTTCTCCATTGTGAGTTATGTCGAATGTACTTGAAAGATTAAAAAGATCAGAACCTGTAAGTTAAGTGTCTGAATAGGCATTTAATTGAAGATATCCTTCGATATATTTTACCGTCAATAGGTTCAATTCTGCAAATGGAATTATCCCTTCTTAACGTTGAAATGGTTTGAGTGACACCCTTCATTTTATCCCCTTCTACTTAACTATGATCTCTTTCTTTCGCTTGCTCTTCCTTTCTCTCGGCCAATGGAATTTAGATCTTTTTCACCAGTGACTACATAAACTGTGTTTCTACTAATGTATACATTCTAGATAGGAAGTTGAGTTCATTTTAGAGTCTGGGAACGTCTTAGTTCACTTTCTATTAAGAACTGTTCTAAATGGTAATTCTAATTCCTACTCCCCTCTCTGCTGCCTCCGACACTCGTCAGATGAGAATTTTTACAGTTCCTAAGACTGGAACTGGGTCGGTCCGAAAAGAATTGATCCCTTCTTGAGCCGCATTTTCGATATGGCTAATCATACGGCCGTAAGGAAATAAGAGAGCCTAACATGAATTGCGACTCCCTGTGACGTTTCTGACATTGAAAACTGTTGGGAGCAGTTATCGAATAACGGCGTAAATAACCGTTTGTTCGGTACCTACCTGTTCCTTACGAGCTCTTCCCAGTCCCTGCCAATAGGTATGCAGCAACTGAGCGATGTAGGTACTGAACGTTCGTTCTTTCCTTGCATTTCCCTCTCTGAGCAGATCACTTCAAAGAGCTGTTCATAAAAGCACTGAACAGTCCCTGACCCCACCCTTAGTGTGTTCAGTTATTGGTTGTTTCTGATGATGACCTAATCGTAGGTATGTAACTCTTCGTTTAGTTGAAGTAAATGTTTTAATTCACTTCCTTTTTTGTTGATATGGATTTCTAGAATTTCGTCTCGAGTGAATTAGTTTGTATGAGTAATTGATATTCAACTGCTATAATTTATTTTCCACCCTCTTAATTACGTACTTGTTTCACTGGTCAGCACTTTACACGTATGGAAAAGCATTTAGCGACCTGGACCCCGTCTGAAAAATTCCAAGGTTGGCAAGTTATAAATAAATTACCCCATTTACAGTAGAGAGCTCCCATGACACCGAATGAGCGATATGCACTATGGTCTCCGAATATCGTGAAAGAAAGCGGGACCGACGATCCATCACGTGGGTCTTAGCAAACGACATTTCACAGGACGGCAGGGGCTTCACCCTTTTCCAAGTAAAGGATCGCTTTCCTCTTCGTATGGTAGGATACAAAGAACGGATCTAGTAAATGGAGACCTAGAAACGTTTGAGGAAGATTAATTTGGGCAGCTCAAGTGAAAAAGAGGTAAACCACAATGCTTTCCCCTGAAACCCTCGCCCTCCATAAAAGCCTAAAACCCTACACGCAATTCCCGATTTTCGCCCGTGGAAACATCCTTCTTCTATCGATCTCGTCCATTCTCCCCAGAATTTATCTTCGAAAAGGCATGCAGACCTGAACGATCAATGTCCTACTCCTTTCCACACGTTGGCGAGCTTGAATTGACCGTTTGTCTTGTCACGGTTAATGAACCTCGAGGTTTCACCTTCACAGGGCTTCCGTAGAACGTCATTGATAACGGGCATGAGGTAAAACAGACTATAGGTACCTACATCTTCTTGTCCTGCTTGTACTTGCAGCTTCTAGTTTACCCCATTTCCAATACCGCTGATGTTGGAGGGAAGTGTTATGATTCGCCTCGTTGCTTCTGTAAAGCTGATCGGATTTCGGCATCAAACTTGAAGGTTTTGCTCTCTAACTAACTAGTTTTACTCCTAAAAACACATGAAAATGATCATAACAAATAGACTAAAATGTCGTGAATTGAAAAATTAAAACTCGGTTTTAATGGATTTGTAAAGATCTGCAAGTTTTACCATTCGGTTCAGCGTGAAAAAAATGCGTGGAAATTCGTTGGTTAATGAAAAGTCATCAAAAAAAGAAGAAAAAAGAAACATTGATGTCAATGGAAAAAAAGAAACTTTAAAAACATAAAACTGAGATTCCAAGAAAGTTTTTTACTCTGGATTGCATCTCAAAAATACATGACTTAAAAGCAGAAAAACAAATTGAAAAAAATCGAATTCTAGACAATTTCCTAAAAGTTGCATTTTAGCTTTAAGTCGGCTAAAAAAAACATTGATTTGACATCAGGGGGGTAGGAAAAGCCGCTCCGCGTAGAAAAGATGTCAAGCCAAAAATGCATATATCATCCATTTTGGGCAAAGCCAACAGTCGGATCGCCGTCTCTTAGTACAATGAATTCATTCTCTTACTCTTTTTACTGCGTGTGGGAGTGAGGCGCAACTTTTTGAGGGATGTAATAATAAATCATTGTTGCCGCTAAATTAAGTTTCCAACTAACGAAAATCGTTTAGAGTCTATAGGCATGTAATTCAATAGGCAAAGCGTATGGCTGTTGAAGTAGTCAACGAGTTTTGCATGAAATGAGAATGGTGAACGATGTTGGTGGGATGGAAAATGACGAAGTTATAGTTCCCCAACTACCGATCGATGGTACGGGAAATGCAGGAGCCGGGACTAAGGGAAATTATTGACGAATTCGAGCTCTGTATTATTAAATTCCATATAATGTAATGACGGTTACTATGTCTAGATCGTGTGAAAATAAAGAAATGAACTGGACTGAAGGTACTGGACCACAGTTTATACGATTTTGATAAAAAATCATACATCGGGCTTCAATGATTAAAAACCTTTCCATCACTATCAATCAGCTCCTTAGATCATCATGTATATGTCGATTCAAGCCAGAAAACCATATTCTCTACCTGGACGTTTGTTTATAGTTCATTAGTAACTTTGCGTGTAGCTCTGCTGTTGATGTTTTTGAGCGGTTCAGACAGCGTACGATTTTAGCATAAATTGAGATCTTTCCAAGAAGAGGCGAATGAGTTCCGTCGGCAGCCGAACGGCTTCGTTGTAAGCAGAAACCATTACTTTATCAATACCTCCCAACCAACTTTAATTACCGGTTGTTGGGTAACGTTTTTAACGTCTGAATTTTCAGAAAGACCCCATATCGAATCTTCATAGAGAAATTTTTCTGTTCTTGAAATTTTCATGCTTCAAGGCTTCATCATTTATGAGCTTCAATAGGCTGTTTTTCTTTTATTTCCATGTTCGTTAACGCAGAACTCGATATATAAATTGTGATCTTTTGAGGTGACGGAGATTTATTCATTCCAATGAACCGTAGATCACTGCTGTGCTATGAAATACTTATTATAATACGATAAGGCTGATGGTTTTTAAAAGCCAATGGTAGTTCTAAAAGAGAAAGTTCGGTAGCATTTTTTGTGTGAATCGGAAGGTACGAGTAATATCTCGACTTCCCAGAACTCTCTACTAAGTTTACGAACTATAATCAGCTCAAAGTTGAACAGTTATACAAATCTAACATTGTAATCCAATTCAGCGGAATATTGTGGATGACAGTCGCACCCTATTGTGTCTAATTCATGAAGGTAGAAGGGTCCGCAATTTATTTGCAAATAACCTGAAAAAGTATAACGAATTCATTCTCATTTATCTCGAACTCCGGTCTGGGAAGGACAACAAATCTCATTCCAGAGAGCGAAAAAAATAGCATTCAGTGTAATTTGTTCACGCGAAACTAAGGAGTTAGGTTGAAGCTCTATAAACTCTACTTTAATTCAAGAGCCGCGAACGCAAAACGAAATAGCTTTGAGGTTTCGTGACGAAGGGAGTGCTTATCAGTGAGGGGAAATTGAAAAAGTTGTTCCTTGTTTAGGTATATAAACCTTCAGTGACAGTTGTCATACTGTGTTAGAAGGATCATTCATTCATTTTATTTCGCTAACAGCCAAACAGATTCACTCAAGCACTGTATAGAGTGTGTAAATTTGTAGGTCAGTTTATGTTTATGAATATGGACTCCATGGATGCAGTATGTGGTCGCTGTTGAAAATTTGAAAATGAACGTAGTTTTAAAAAATATAGAATATAGGATAGGCATTGTAACTTGCACTTGAACACATTTATACTAAAAGGAGAATTCTGAGCCGCGAGTGAATACGTCATTGGTTGCGATGATAGGAATACTATAGCGACAAAATTCTTTTATGGTATTGCTGAGCGATGAATTGAAAGGGTTCATGGTATGGAGGCAGACTTGAAATGACTGTGAAGTTTCGCCACTGAAATTTAATGTTAGTTGACCATTCATTATATATATAGGTATATATTTATATATATATATATATATATATATATATATATATATATATATATATATATATATATATATATATGTATATATTGCATAAAATAATAATACGAAAGACAACCAATACTATATTATATGTTTGCTTGTTTGTATTCCATACTTATCCGAAAGTCGGGAAAAAAAATTATCTGTCCTTCCGCTTTTGTCAGTCGCTTTACTTCCAAAATATCTGACCGAAATTCACGTAACTTCGTTCAATATTCAATTACAGGTGTACGATGGTACTGATATCTCGGCATTACTTTCTATCAACCCCGTTATTTCACCGAATTAGTTCACGGGTTGCAATTTTCAAAAATCAGTATACCTCGAAAATTTTTGATAGAATGGAAATCGTCTTGGCGGTTGTCAAATCCTGACAGATAGTTTCGTCAAATCAAACAAAACCACCTAGTTACCTAGTACCACCAACAGTGGAAAGTTTATTATAACATGGATTGTCCAACCTTGAGACCTGTGATAGTATTTCATTTTATTTCATCGATTTTCTTTCAGTAAGTAGTGTCTACGTCTATGTACGAGTAGGTAAAAATAACTATACATTATAGACTTAATTTAACAATAAATCACTGTTTTTATTTGATTCATATTCCTACTGTGCACGAGTTTTCCTCAAATTCGAGTTGTTCCTTTTAAACCTGGTGCATTACAGCTAGTACAACAGTACTATACTGATTGGGAAAGGTGGGAGATACTCAATCTCAGGAGTGGAGACAGGATTCTGTACGTAAAGTTTGTCTGATATTGAAATTGAATTGTTTGCATTCCCAGATCAAAAGAGCTATCCCTCCATTGTCACTTCATGGACAGATTCTATGGAGAGAATTTTTCTACTGTGCAGCAACGAGGAATCCCAATTTCGATCGCATGGCTGGGAATCCTATTTGTGTTCAAGTACCATGGGACAAAAACCCCGAGGCTCTAGCGAAATGGGCGAACGTAAGTTGTTATCCGTGAACAGTTTTCATGAAGTACGTACGAAGGCCTAATCAAATCCAATCTTGATTCAAAGTATTATGAACATGTTATGAATCTCAAAAGAAAGGGGTATTTTCTGTTTCAGCTTCATTGTAAGGTACCTGTGTACCTAAATACGAATTTGAAGGGTAAACCAGATTCTTTTGCGCCGTACAATGATTTTGAGATATTTTCAAACTATATTTTGAATTTCTTGTTTATTTGTTAATAAACGCATTTATTTTATAATCATTTTCACAAAATGACAATATCTAATGAATAATGCCACTCCCCACTTTAAGAAAACACTTGAGGGGAGGAGTTATATATCCATCAGTAATATAATTTAACATTCCTGTTAATTTATGCACACGACCAGCGTCTGAAATAAAACTGAGCTGAGTAATGAACGTAGTTATACTAGCTACTCTAGTTATCAAAACATGCAACAGGAAAATGGCTTTAAATTTATGAAAAAATGCTAAATAACAGGGAGCCCCCCTCCCCCTCCCTCCCGTCTATACGTTGCTCGATATACATTACTTCAGATGAAGATCCACTTGAAATCATAGTTTTAAATGTTACATATATATGCATATATACATATATATATTTATATATATATATTTTTTTACATTCAAGGGGCAGACAGGGTTTCCATGGATAGACGCTATTATGACGCAGCTGAGGGAAGAAGGCTGGATACACCACTTGGCTCGTCACGCCGTCGCATGTTTCCTCACCCGAGGTGATCTTTGGATTTCATGGGAAGAAGGAATGAAGGTGATTAAAATATCTACTCACATGTATTTTATAATATCCGCGAAAATGTCAGTTTTATAATATCTCATTCTCTGAGCATCTCTCTGCGATCTCCACCCGGGCTATGCGAGTGTTGGGATTTATAAAGCACGATTGGCGTGAATTTTATTTTCTCCCTGTGATGGCAATCATCTACAAGTCGCTTATTCATCCGGTCTTGGGTCTGTTTTCTGGAATCCTCACTATAGATGCCACATATACGAGCTAGAGAGAGTTTACAGAAGATTTTTGAGCTACATTGCTTATAAGCTGCATATCCCCCATGATTCAGTTAATTTCGAGGTTCTTGAAGAGAAGTGCTGAACTCAGCGTCCAGAGATAAGACGCTTTTTGGCGGATGTAGTGTTTTTTCACATACCGATCCTGGTATTTTAGGAGTCAAGGCTTACTGGGAAGTAATTTCGGGAGAAACTTTGAGATTAGATTTTGAAAATTTAGTCCGTTCTGAGTTAGAAAATCTTTGTCTGCCATCACGAATTCGGTGGAATACAAAATGGCGGCCACATATATATGGCTCCATTTGCCCATTTTAAAGTGTTCCTCTTATAATTCCTAAACTAGAAATTCCTACTGAAATGTTTATACGTAGCAAATTTATAGAGCATAAAAATACAAAGCGATCCGACCCAAAAACTATGAATTATCTCCAAAAACAAGCGAGTTACAAACAATTGAAAATCGGGCTAGTTTTGGGTCAGTGCTCTCCTCCCCCGTCTAGAGTACCCTCAAAAGTTACCCTATGGCGTTCATATTGGTCTAATTTAGGAATGCCGAACTGCATTCGATTCAGGGTTAAATACTTTCCAAATTTCATTTCGAGCCAGTTTTAGCTGAGACCTTTCCCAATTGACTTGTAATAGAATTCATGAATTTTATGTCATTTTACACATCAAGTTAGCAGAAACGGCTTTTTACTTTGTACTTTAGTGGGGAAGGGTCTCAACTAGAACTAGCTCGATATGAACTTTGGAAAGTATTTAAACTTGATTCGAATGAAGTTTGGCAGACCTAAATCATACCAATATTAAGGTTGCTAGGTGGTTTTGAAAGGCAAAAGTCTAGATGGAGGCGGGAGGAGGAGGAGGAGGCGGTGGAGGAGAAGGAAAGAACTGACCCAAAATTAGCCCGATTTTAAAATGTTTGTAATTCGCTTATTTCTGGAGATAATTCATAGTTTTGATCGGATCGCTTTGTATTTGTATGCTCTCCAACTTCGCTACGTACGAGAATTCGTGTAGGATGAATGGTGTAGGAATTATTCGAGAAAAACTATAAGATGGGCAAATTAAGCCATTTTTGAGGCGACAATTTTGTATTCCACCACTTTCGGGGTGGCAGACAATGATTTGTTCACTAGGAATGGACTACCTATTTTCTGCCTTGGCTCCTGAATTCACCATTTTCCCTCGCTAATGTTCACTTTGTGGTTCCCCGTCCAAGTTCCCATTCAGCGGACATCTTTTGGATTCCTATTTCAGCAACAAACTATCTATAGCATTTCCCAGTGAAATTGATAATTTTCCCAGTAAAATTAATAATTCAATACGAACTAAATCACTCGCGACGAAGTTGTAGAAACCCATTTCAAAACTGAAGCTAGTGAAAAAAAGTGGCCTATTTCCACGAACAATGTTATTGTTTGTTATTGATGATGGCCAACCGTCGAAATCGATTTACCATTGTAACTCTATTTTTCGTGGAAATCGACAACGTTTTTTCATTAACTTCCGTTTTTAATAATACAAACCAAATTATTAATTTTCCCATTCATATTGAATGGGAAAGTTATTAATTTCATTGGGAAATGTTACATACTATCGGCCAATATGCAGAATGCCACGATATTTGAATCGCCAGTTCAAGAGTGCCAGGATTTGGACTTTTTATTTTCTGCTATCGTGCGTTTGTGTTATGTGTCAAGATCATGTCGAGTCATTTAATGTTTAACGCTTCTGATGTGGATATTTTATTTCAAATTCTATTTACCTATCTTTCGCGATTACCTAGTGAATTGTAGTATTGTTGTATTGGGCTATGCACGTAAAAATAGTAAATAAATACAACTGTTGTTATGATAAAAGTGGTCAGGATTGGGTCGGAAATCAGTTTGATACCCGATCTCAGCAAGTGGAAAAAATCTGTCCTTTCGCACAAATCAATCCGCTGACCGGAGCATTCCTCCCGAACTACTGAACCCAAGATTATGAAATTTGTGAAACTCTTGAAATTACTACTTCCATTTTAAAACCATTTAATTCTGGAAAATAGAACAACCTATCAGCAATAATTTTACCAAGGAAAGTGGTATCTCAAATCAGTTACTTGCCTGGTCTAGCCTTATTTAGTTCGTACATTACCCATGGAATTAATGAATGTACTAATTTGTGAACGTGATATCCCAAAAACATTCAAGCATGCTTTGAGCTAAAATACTTCCTTCTTTATAGGTTTTTGATGAACTTTTGCTCGACGCCGACTGGTCGGTCAATGCAGGCATGTGGATGTGGCTGTCGTGCTCTTCATTCTTCCAGCAGTTTTTCCATTGTTACTGCCCAGTGCGATTCGGACGAAAAGCTGATCCCAATGGTGATTACATAAGGTGAGTTTCACTTTTACTTAGGTGAGTAACTTAGACGTACCTAACAGGAGGTGTCACATATTCAGACAATGCTTCTGCACAAACTCATTCAACGTTATGTCCAAATTCTCTCAAATCAAATTTGAGGAATTGGTTTATGTTCCTTACAAGCGAGTGGACGTAACAATACCGGCGTTTCTAATCATAGGGCTAAGAGGTTGCGGAGAATCATTGATCGTGGACATGTAGGTTGTGATAGGAATTCCTAATTAGATTATGAATAACCGAACAAATATTAATATATTCGCATACATACATATATGGGCGCTACTGTATTTTAGTTGATAGGAGACTAAACACAGAAAACCTATAGGTAATTACGAGTATTTTTAAAGAAAAAAAAAAATTACGTAATGAGGAAAATGAAAAGACGAAAGAAAGAAAAGAAAAAAGCCAACCATCCTGTTTAAGGAAGAAAATCATGATGAGTATACTTAAGCGTATTTTACCCCTTTTCTCCACCTACTGGTGGCAGCAACATCACTTTTGGATGGTACTTGCGGTTGGCTTTTCCAATCAGATTATAATGATAAAAAAAAAAAAAAATAAATAAATAAAATAAATAAATAATACAAATTGTAGTTGTGTATGGACCAAGCCTCGAATTCAAATTCAGCAAGCGAAGTTTCCAGAAGTCCAGGAACGTGGATCCCACCAACGTGGATCCAACCAGAATGCTGAGATCGCAATTATTGTTAGTGAAATCAAACCAAATCACCAAAATTCGCCCATCAGAAACAGTACATCTGTTGTTCATACTAGTTCTTGATTGTATGCGGTGTACTAGCTAAAACCTCATGAGGTAGGCGAACCGACAAAAACGTGGTCGTCGCAGCAAAAAAATCCTGCATGATGCAGAGGTGCAAACACAGAATGGAGAAAAAAAGTCCAGTCATGCAGCATGACCCCATGAGCGAATTTTTGAAGAAATCTTCGACATTTCAGTCGCTATTGATCGTGTAGAGAAATTTTAGTTTATGATTTTGATAGACAAACATGAAATCAAATTATTAATAAATAGAACATCTTCATAAAATTTCATGGCTGATATTTTCTAAGCCATAGTCAGTGTTAAAGCTACACCAAGTCCTAAAACAGTTGAGAGTAAAACATTAAAGAGAGCGATCGAGAGAATCGGAGGACGGAATATTTCACAGAGTAAACTCATCGGTTGTGATTAGATTTTTTTTTTTTTTTAACAAACACCTACTATCTATGTTTTAAACAGCATGGTTCTAGGATTGGTTAAACAGGGATACTTCCATAAGAGTAGTTCAATCTGAATTTGGACAATGTTTCATGCAAATATTACCGATTTTTACAATTAGCGAACGGCATTATTCCGATTTTTGACTGATTTTTCAACTTTGAAATTTTTGAAAACTTGATACATATTCTTATAGGAAATTTTACGCTGATTCCGAATATACCACATGTTAGTATGCTGAAAAAATTATTTCGCACAACAAATCGCAAAAAACAGGCTATTTTGAAATTTTTGACTACATTTTTGAAAATTTCAACCCGAAGATGTAATCCGATCAATCTGACCAACGAACTTGAACTTTCGTTTTGTGTCCTTAACATTTTAAAATTTGTTTGAAGTTTCTAGCACAATTCTACGGACAGTTATCGTCTGGAATGACACATACATATATACATATATACATATATACATATATACATATATACATACATACATACATAAAAAAATGCGTTAAACTTCAGAATGTGATTCAGAATAGCCTGAAACGGATTTCTGCATAAAAGTTTTTCAAAAATTCACATTCTACAAATTTTGAGGCGAGAGCAATAGCTTAATTTTCTTCAAAAATTCGCTAAAAGAGTCTTTTAGCGAATTTTTGAAGAAAATCAAGCTATTGCTCTCGCCTCAAAATTTGTAGAATGTGAGTTTTTGAAAAAATTTTATGCAGAAATCCGTTTCAGGCTATTCTGAATCATATTCTGAAGTTTAACGCATTTTTTTAATGTATGTATATGTATTTTTAATGTATGTAAGGTATGTATGTATATATGTATGTATACATGTATGTATGTATGTATGTGTCATTCCAGACGATAACTGTCCGTAGAATTGTGCTAGAAACTTCAAACAAATTTTAAAATGTTAAGGACACAAACCGAAAGTTTAAGTTCGTTGGCCAGCATGATCGGATTACATCTTCGGGTTGAAATTTTCAAAAATGTAGTCAACAATTTCAAAATAGCCTGTTTTTTGCGATTTGTTGTGCGAAATAATTTTTTCAGCATACTAACATGTGGTATATTCGGAATCAGCGTACAATTTCCTATAAGAATATGTATCAGGTTTTCAAAAATTTCAAAGTTGAAAAATCAGTCAAAAATCGAAATATTGCCGTTCGCTAGTTGTAAAAATCGGTAATATTTGCATAAAACATTGTCCAAATTCAGATTGAACTACTCTTATGGAAGTATCGCTGTATAACCAATCCTAGAACCATGCTGTTTAAAACGTAGGTAGTAAGGTGCTTGTTAAAAAAATAAATGTAATCACAACTGATGAGTTTACTCTGTGAAATATTCCGTCTTCCTATTCTCTCGGTCGCTCTCTTTAATGTTTTACGCTCAACTGTTTTAGGACTTGATGTAGCTTTAATACTGACTGTGGCTTAGAAAATATCAGCCATGAAATTATGAAGAAGTTCTATTTATGTACGTACTAGCAAGCAGACCCAAGGCCTCTTTCCGCTCGGCCGTCAATAGCGACTGAAATGTCGAAGATTTCTTCAAAAATTCGCTCATGGGGTCATGCTGCATGACTGGACTTTTTTTTATGTTCTGTGGGTGCGAACGTGGCGACACAGAATGTCAAATTGACTCATCCGATCGGCAGGAATCGTGGATATCACAATTGATTTTGAATCAAGTGCAACACATTGGTCGAGATTGTGCGATTGACAATCGCATCAAACCGCCAACCGTCTTGCCGAAAGGTAATTAAACATGTTGCGGCCACTTCGCGCAGCCAATAGGAGCTTCGATCTTGGGGTGAATTCACTTGCTCGTATTAGTGCAATTTATCACAAATGGAAGTTAATGTATTACAAACTGTTTGTACTCTTGTATTAATATCTACTCGTGGAAAAATAGGGGGAAAACAAATCAGATCAAAAGCCAGCGTTGATAATGGATTCATGTAATAAAAATTCAAATATACCAGTGCCATTAAAATATTAAATAAATTAAATAATTTTAGTAGTTTTTTAATAATTAAATTATTTAGTAAATAATTAAATAAATTGAACAATCCCAGTTCCATTCAAATATTAAATAATTAAGTAATTATAAGGATAAAACTTATCTGATAAATGGATTGTGAATGAGTAAAAATACTAAGTTATAGAGAATTAACCACATACCTATTATATCAAAGAATCAAACCTAAGATCTTTCAAATTACACGCTGTTCATTGCTATCCAATTTCAATTGTGCATATCTGCAAGAGGAAGGTATAAATGATAGGTACAGGTGGCATGGTATTGATCTTATTAATTGTGTATAAAGGGGCAGCGCGGAGTTACGTGAGACCCACTGACCTTTCCATTACGAAGGGCATAAAACCCCAGTGATGGAGAAATCAAAGTTTTACTGTCGATTTTTACAACTCAGGTACCTATAACCTATCAAGTCTATAAATTTCTCGTAAAATTACTTAATGAATGGTACGGTTGTAGGTTACCTATTCCCTCTCGGAAAACGATCTCTCCAAGAGTTATTAAACACGGGCTGCGTCTCCTAGAGTACTCTCTCATTCCTCGAAATTTCATTCCTGAGTATGTCTCCACCTATAGACGTAAATAAAAACAAAACCGACGTTGGTTTATTACCACTTCATCTTTTTAGCGAATTTTTGAAGAAAATAAAGCTATTGCTCTCGCCTCAAAATTTGTAGAAAGTGAATTTTTGAAAAAATTTTATGCGGAAATCCGTTTCAGGCTATTCTGAATCATATTCTGAAGGTTAACGCATTTTTTTTATGTATGTATGTATGTATATATGTATGTATGTATATATGTATGTGTCATTCCAGACGATAACGTAGAATTGTACTAGAAACTTCAAACAAATTTTAAAATGTTAAGGACACAAAACGAAAGTTCAAGTTCGTTGGCCAGCATGATCGGATTACATCTTCGGGTTGAAATTTTCAAAAATGTAGTCAAAAATTTCAAAATAGCCTGTTTTTTGCGATTTGTTGTGCGAAACAATTTTTTCAGCATACTAACATGTGATATATTCGGAATCAGCGTACGATTTCCTATAAGTATATGAATCAAGTTTTCAAAAATTTCAAAGTTGAAAAATCAGTTAAAAATTGAAATAATGCCGTTCGCTAGTTGTAAAATTTCTCTACACGATCAATAGCGACTGAGACGTCGAAGATTTCTTCAAAAATTCGCTCATGGGGTCATGTTTTCTTCTATGGAATAATTTACTTGACGGCCTATCACTGATATTGTTTATGATCGTTACATAGGACAGTTCACTTTGTCTGGATGTGATCATTAATGTTTTCTAGTAGGTAAAGAAAGCTGATTTGCCGCCGGGCTCGTCGTTGATTATGTCGGACAATTGAATCGTAAACAGCTGACATATATTATTTTCTCTAGTGTAGAATATTTCACTAACCGTTCTGCGATCGATATAATTCTTAACGACCAAAATCACTCGCGACAAAGTTGTGGAAACCATTTAAATAAAAAACGGAAGTTGAAGAAGAACGCTGTCTAATTCTACGAAAATCAAGAGTTACAATGTTAGATCGATTTCGACGGTCAGATCATCATCAGTAACAAACAATAACTTGAGATATTTACTGTTTGTTATTGTTGATGACGCAACCGCCGAAATCGATCCAACACTTTAACTATTTATTTTTGTTGAATCGGACACGGTCTTCTTCAACTTGCGTTTTTTATCATTCTCTAGTTGGATGATTCATATTTATGTCTGCCTGAGATAAATGTTTTCCCCCCAATATCAGGAACGTATCTGATGTAGAATATTTTGAAATATCCGTCTGTGATCGTTTGTGTTCTCTGTATTAGGACAGTTCACTTGTCCGTCCATGGCCGTGCATTAATAAGGTTTCTAATCATTTTCGACTGTGGGTTGCTAAGTCACTGCTTGCTCTGGAATACAAAATATTTTCAACCCAAAATAACAAAAAACATTTCTTTCCCAAAGTTGATACTATTGATTTACCAATTACAAATATATACCTAATGTTTGTAATATGATTTATAACAGTACATTTTTAGTAACTCTTCGCAGGAAATGGAAGTTTTTCTGTATTTGGAAATTTTCTTTCGCGATATGTCTTCCATAGGAGTTTGTTTGGGGTACCCAGAATCGAACCCTGAACTTTCAAAATGGTTTTCAGAAGTATTCTATATTATTAGGTGCCTATTCCATACGGTAGTAATTGATTTTGAAATCGGAATAAAAATTGCTTCTTTCTCCAAAAAGCTAACATCACATGCAAAGAATAAGTCTGTGCACATTTTCTTTCTCAAAAATATACTCTAAAAACTCCTAAACTGCGAAGAATGCAGAAAACAATAATTTAAAAAAAGCTTATACATAATGGATCTATATATCTATAAAAATCAAATTATGTATGTGTGTCCCTTCATCCGCTACCGGTTATGAACCGATTTTGATTTTTACAGAATGCCCTTTGAACAATAGAGAGAAAGATAGGATATACAGAAATTTCGCAACACCCTTAAAATCACCATTTTATTGAAAAACCTCGTTTGCTTCTTGCCTCATTCTAAATGCTTCACTTCGAGAATTTCATCAGAACGAAGCAACAATCACTTTATCTTTTTAATAAATAATATAAAATATCATCATGGTTAAAGGTAGATAATCAAAAATTGATATTGAAAATGCCTTAAATTAAGTAAATGCAGCAATCTTGGTCGGGAAGAGTTTTATAACGTAGCTAACGTTACAACAACGCCAACAACTTTCAAACTATGTTTTAAATTATGACGAGAAGACGTCAACGTGATTGAGAGTCGTATGTCTCTTCCCCTGGACTCCAATTTATTTTACTGGAGAGTTTTTGTATTCCTCGTATTGGTATTTCTCATAAACACGAAAACGAGCTGTTAGAGCGAGCACGATGAATGCTAACCTTTTTGCATTGATTTCTCGTAGCGTTTTCGTAAGCCCGAGAGAAAGATAACTCTTATAGAGACGTTAACGTGACTCTTGTAGTGAATCACTGCTCAAAACTCACAGTAGACAATTTCCAGAATATAACATGAAGGAAGAAACAACGACCTCTACATCATAAAAAAAAAAGATTCTGACGTGAAGAACACAAATCTTTAAAACGTGTAAAACAAATCAATCTTAAAACGAAATCTTGAGAATGAAAAAGCTGAAGTCGTATAAACATCGAAAGCAAGAACAATGACCCAATGACCCATCTGGTTGAGTTGCGGAGAAAAATCACGAAAGAAAGACAAATACCTACAAAGGTTAGACCAGCAACAAAAGACGGTACAGGGAAAAGTTAGGCGATTTTGTCGGGTGTGTGTGTGTTGCACTGCATGATAGTTGCTAAGTTAGGCAGTTAGGGTTATCCTCGAGAAAGGTCGAGTTGTCGTCTCGTAATTACGATTCCGAAAAAGCTGAGCACGAGTAAAGCTGACCCTTCTCGTTCCGAAAAGTGTTTCCACGTAACGAAAACCTCTTCTCGTTCTGGAAAGGCCATTTTCGTATACGAGAAAATGAATACGAGAAGTACGAAAACTCTCTACTAGGTACCTACCTATTTGACGGAAGATGAAGAAGTTACCTACAAATTTATCCCACAGGTAATCGGAAGAATAAGATATTAAGGAAATCATATTTTATCTCAATCCTAAGGAGAGTCATCGTCTGGAATGACACACATATAAAATAGGTACACATTACTATATGTTTATACATGTATATATACATATTCGTAATAAAAGCTTTATACTCTAGGATTCGTTTCAGGATTTCTCAAAACGGATTTCAATGGAAAACATTTTAGAAAATTTTGATTTTATAATTTTTGGAGCCATTGCAATAATTTAGTTTTTTACGAAAACTTGCTGTAAGCGTTCAAATGTAATAAAAACGCTAGCATAGTGAAATTTGTTAAGAATTGTAGGTAGGTAGGTACATATTTAAAATAAATTGATTATATTTTATTGTTTAGAAAAAATATTTTGAATATCACAAATCGCTAATCACAAAGATGTACTTTTCCGTACGTATAAAAATTAAAAAATCGGGAAAAATACAATAGTTTGCCCTTAGAGTCTTGCTACCCGACTGGATCTTTGATGTTATCAAGTTTACAAATTTTCAATCGAAATTCATCCATTCGAATCGGTTTTTAGTGGAGAATGCCTTCAATGTGTTCAATTAGCAGCAAGTTGATGGTATCAACGAGAAAGATGTTAGTTTGATGTTGGCTTTTGTACAGGATATGGATTTTATGATTACCATAATCACATCGTAATACTTATTAACTTACTACGTGGACTGCATCAGGTATTATGAGTGGATTATGAGAAATAACTCACAATCTCACAGGTCTTGAATTACTATGGACAGATTGAATATATTCTCAAACGCTTTTGATTCCAGAAAATACATACCGGTCCTGAAGAACATGCCGACCAAATACATCCATGAGCCCTGGAGCTGTCCCGAAAACGTACAAAAGGCAGTAAAGTGCGTCATTGGCGTTGATTACCCCGTCCCGATGTTGAACCACAGCGTTGTAGCGAAACAAAACATTGAACGCATGAAACAAGTTTATCATCAGCTCATCAAATACAAAGTACCAGGTAAGGACGGATTGAAAATTTCTGAACTGAGACATCTTAGTTATTGTAGTGAGTAAATTTCTTAATTCTCTATAACTAGTGTAGTTTTCTCGCTCGCTCGGTGTGGGATGTATAGATGTGATGGGATGTTATTGTTGAGACTATCCCGAGTCCGTTGAAATCCGACGTGTGTAGGCGCAAAAAACTCGCATTAAACGGGGGTCCCATCCCCCTCCCGGTAAGGGGCAAAAAGCGTCCTCGCCTTCAAGACTGCTCGGCCTTGCGGGTCATTGCCTAACCTCAACAAATGACTCCACCCCCCTCCCGCTCTCCTATTACTCCGATTATTACCATACCCCCTGGTTCAATTCCAATAAGCCATCCCTCTAATACGAAGCCTCGCCTTTGTGAACTAGCTTCAGAAGTGCGTCCTGAAAAACAGGGTCAACCGAATCTATTATTTTTCGTTTAAGCTATGATTATGAGTCTGACCACGTTAGGTTGAATAGAAACACGATTATGACCGGCATTACCTCAAGTTTATGTGTATTTATAGTTACCTGGCCACAAAGATTATCTAATACATACTGAAATCATGAACCGCTGTTATAATTCTCAGCATTTAGCACAACAAAATCTAAAAAAAAATAGACCTATGTTAATAACTGGAACATTAGTATAATGAACATCATAGGTACTTATAATTATATTGTACTATGATATAATTATACTACATCATAATAATTATTTAGAGGTAGTAATATATTGAGATATTAAAAATACTATATGCTGTAATGAAAATTGTTTCGCAGGGAGCATGTCCTCACCAGCGCCTTTTCAGGAGAAGAAGAGAGAAGAGCCAACGTACGACCACAACAACATTTTCGCCACCCCCGTTGCACCTTCACACGTGAAACCAGCATCTAATTTACGTTGAAATCCAGTCCAATCAACAATGAATTGTTAAATAAACCATAAGCTTACAGGTCTTTATTGACCAATGGTTGGTGTTGAACAAACTTTATACATAAATTATTTAAATAAAATTGTAAACATTGTCTGTAGATTACTAACACGATCGAACCGTGATTGATGATTCTGTCCTCTTATCACATCTTTTGTTTCTTTAAACAGTTGCCTCCTACTCTCCACCACATCACTGTAAATAAAAAATACCAACTATTTATTATGTAATGAGCTTGCCTCTGAAACCTTCGTACCTTATAATAATTTCGCAATCATTTTACATTCTATAGGCATGAATAATTTTCTCACATGGCAATTACAAACCCATTTGAAATTTATAATGTTCAAACTTGAGTCATGGAATTAAAAAATGAATAAATAAAATAGATAATAATAATAATAATAATGAAAAATTAAGACCAAAACTAAAAACAAACAAAATACATAACACACACATACTCATATATAGCATTTCTAAGTGAAATGAAACTTTTTCCAAACCAAATGAAACATTTTCCAATACAAATGAGTCCTTTTCCAAACCGAATTAATCTTTTTCAACATCACATGAAACCTTTCCCAAACCAAACCGTATGTTTCTGTAATGTAAGAAATAAATTTATGAATTACTTGGTATGAGCATTGAATGAATCTTTCGAATTCAGTCAGAATTAGAGACAATTTTCGAGAAAGGAATGCAAATGTTAGTAGGCCACAAATAAAAATCGGACGGACGTAATTATACTGTCTCCCGTATCATCAGCCACTCGTGTTTCTCTGTTATATATTCTTTCTGTCTCCTGTATATTCAAAGTTTTTATAAGTTTTAAAAGTTTTATAATTTTTTTATTATTTTACATTTATTTTTGAAAATATTATATATATATATATATATATATATATATATATATATATATATATATATATATATTCTTCCTCAGCAGCGACCACTTGCTTTAGCTTAGTGCTGTGGAGTCTATTATTTTTTACATAGGTGAAGGTATCATATTACATAAGGTATACAGGTGAAGGTATACTTTTAGAAAAAAAAAAAAAAATTAAAAAAAAAATGCTAGAGGTATAAGGTATACAGGTGAAGGTACACTTATTAAAATAAAATACAAATAAAAATGAATTGCTATAAAATAAATGATTATATAAGGTAAGTATACAGGTGAAGGTACACTTATTAAAAAAAAAAAAAAAAAAAAAAAAAAATTAAATAAAAATAAAAAAAATTGCCTGAAACTCTATTTAATAAACTATTTTATTTCATTTCATTTCTGAGCGGTGTTAACATTCACCAGTTTTCCAAATTCCTCGAATTAACATGTCTTTTGGTTAGCCGAGATCTAAATACTTGATCATAATTAACCGCCGCCTATTAATTCACAGAATTTCAATAACGTCAACTTTTTTTCTGTTAGCACTTGCGATTCACATAGGTTTCACTTCACGTGGCTTAGTTTTGCAAATAGTTTCGTTCTGTTTTGAAGAGGTTTAATTTGATTTTTTGGAAAAGGTATCATATGGTTTGGAAATGTTTCACTGGATTTGGAAAAGGTTTAATTTGACTTGGAAATGCACAAACATGCTCCCATCATACACCATTAGAAAAGGACTTGTAATTAAGGAAGTTGAGGAGGGTGGATGAGGTAGATTGCCCCTGTTGGATGAACACCAGCTACGGAAAGGGCCGCGAAGGACACGGGTGGTGTTATCATGTAGCAGTCCTGCCGAGATACCCAACTCGAGAAACTCCTCGGTACTTTTCAAGCAGTACAAACCGCGCCAGATATGGTCGCGGCCAAGACCTTGAAGCTGCCACTCCTTTAAGCTCAGATTCCGCTTGATGCAGGTAATTTATGCCATGAATAGTCTTTCTGTCTTTGCCCCGGTCGTTCCTAAATTAATCCATTACTATTAATAACTCATGTACAGCTGCCGCTGACAACCAGGACATTCAGGATAATGGCAGACACGTCAGCGGTGATAGCGATGATATCCAATTTCTTTTCCCTGTCCTTTTCCTGCTTGGCAACCACATCATGACGTAGAACTCCATTTTTACAGGCACGGCCAATGGAATCTACTGCCTTACGACTTCCTCTGCAACATCTCACCGAGAATGTTCACGACACATGCACATACACACACAAACATACATATAATATATACTTATTTTGGGTATAAAATGGACATTTCATTATTGGCCATTGTAGACTCAGAATTCAATTTCAATCTTACAACATATTGTTTTCTGTTTTAAATTTTGACGAATTAAAGGAATCTTTCGTCCTTTGCTCAATTACGTTATAAGACTTTATTCTCAGTAGGTACCAGTCAATATGTTTATCTTGTTATTGTAAGACAACAATATATTAAAAAATACGCAAAATAGAATGGAACCTATTAATTATACCTTGTTGAAGATCACAGTCAGCTCATTTGTATACAATGAATCCAGTAGCCTACTGGAGGGTAATGGTTGAATTTAACTTTAACAGAATGTAGAGGAAGCATTGTGATCAGTTTTAGGAGGTAGGGGAAAAAAAAAAAAACCTTCAAAATCCCTGAGAGTCATCAAAATCAAAAGTCAAATCAAAGTCATACGAATACCTAACGTGTTAGGACGTCCCTCAGAAGCTACATAGGTCATACAGGCAAGGCTTTTTCAGAGGGATGGCCTATTGGAATTGATCCAGGGGGGTTGGGGGCAACACAGGCATGAGAAAACTCGGCGCTCCGCGCCTCGCCAGGGGGCAAGCCCCCTGGACCCCCGGTTACCTCTATTTACATACGAGTACTTCGGACGAAATTATTGAAACACAGAATGTGTTTGCGTTGTCGCGCAACCAAGTGACAACCAAACAAGCGTCATTGTTTACTATTCATTTATAACATCAATTTATATAGTTATAGTATGAAACTACGAAAAAAAATACGAAATAAATTCGTGATAAATCAAGAGCGATTTATCAAGTAAATGTCCTAAAGAGGCTACATACGAAATTACAGCTTCCTAGAGTGTAAAGTATAGAAATTAGCTTTAAAAGCCACTCATCTGATCCGGACCCTGGACATCGTCAAGTAAATGTCCTAAAGAGGCTACATACGAAATTACAGCTTCCTAGAGTGTAAAGCATAGAAATTAGCTTTAAGAGAAACACATCTGATCCGGACCCTGAGCATCGTCAAGTAAATGTCCTAAAGAGGCTACATACGAAATTACAGCTTCCTAGAGTGTAAAGCATAGAAATTAGCTTTAAGAGCCACACATCTGATCCGGACCCTGAGCATCGTCAAGTAAATGTCCTAAAGAGGCTACAAACGAAATTACAGCTTCCTAGAGTGTAAAGTATAGAAATTACCTATTCAAATTATTTAACCTCCGCTTCACAAATCAAACCGTTTTCGTAATACTCAGATCACCTGCTATGAATCAAATCATCGAAACACAAGCTCAATGAAATCATCAGAAATTAACAAGCGGTTGCAATCATGTTCACAATATCAATTATTGAGAATGATCACCTGCGTGTAAACAATTATTTATATAACCATGCTCATTACTCAGTTTGTTGGACACGCACTTCGCAGTAGTTAACATAATATTGTTGGATAAATCGAGAGCTTTCGAACGAATGGTCAACGAATTTTGTGGGATGAAAAACGACGAAGTACCATATCCCTAGCAACGACTCGGTTGTACGTGAAAATCATCCGTCACACATTTCGTTACCATCCCGCGTTCCATTTTCGGCTAGTTAGTCCATGGCTAAAACACATTCTGTGTTAAAATAAACCACATACAAATCCGTTTCAGACCATTCTAAGACCGAATCCGTGAAAAAACGATAGGTGTATGTGTGTGTGTGACCAATTTTGTCGACGCTGCTCAGGCCACAATTCTCAACAGATTTTCGAGATTCTTTGTTTGTTCGATCCCAATTTTTAGTCTAGTTGTGCAACAAACTTCGGAAATTTTGAATTTCAACATGGAAGAGGGGGAATGGAGGGGGTAAAGCCGAAAAACCGTGATTTATTCGACAAATTTTGTCGACGCTACCCAGGCTACAATTCTCAAACGATTTTCGTGATTCTTATTTCATTCTATTACGAATTCAATATAGTTTTAGAAAGTATGTCAGGATTTTCAAATTTCATTGAGAGAGGAGTGGGAGATTGGAGGGGGTAAAATTGATAAATCATGATGTTTTAACTATTCTCGTCGTTTTTTTTTGTGATTCTTTTTTTGTTCAACTTTGAATTTGGTCTAGATTTGGAATATGTATCAGGAATTTTAAATTTCATGATGGAAGGGTGTGAATGGAGAGGGTAATAACGATAAATTGTGATATTTTTATTATATTCATCAGACTTTTTGTGACTGCTTTTATTGTTTGTTCGATCTAGATTTTAGTCCAGTTATGCAACCTCAGGAGTTTGGTTGGAGGGGGGATTTCCGAGGAATCATTATACTTTTTTCTCACTCATTTTAATTCTCACCAAAATTATATACAATCCATTCATAGGGACGTTCCTGTGATGCATGCATTACTTACCAATATGTTTCTTGGATTGGGCATGAGCAAGTAATCTGGGCACGAAGAAATTCACAGGGCTCCAATTCAAACATTGCCTGAAAATGTCGTGAAACCGAAATCGTAAGCAGTTACGCTTCGGCATCACACAGGTGTTCTGATGGCAATGAAGGTTTTATCACGAACACGATCTGCCTTATTGACGGGGAATCGTCCAAAACAACCCCAGGAAATAGAAAAACCTTACTCCTTACCTGTTCCTAAACGTGATTTTTTCATGAATCCGTGTAGTTTCTATACGAACAAATCCCTGAATCATGTTAAAATTTCAAAAATTTCAGGGATTTATATCCAGCGCCTTTTTTGTTTGTTAGTAAAACAGAACCTTGTAATTGAATTCCCAGTTTCTGAACTTCTGAGAGAATATTTCTAGACATTCTAGACCCTACCGAACTCCAGATATTTGGAATTTTCGGATAAAATCCGCTTTTTAAGCTAAGCGAGTCAGAGTAAATATTTTTTGGTTCTGCTCATATATAATGGCAAAATTAATACTTCACTATATGTTATTCGGAAAGAGAATTTTTCTGGCTACGATTTCCACTATTTTGAGCCTAAAAATGGTGTCTTGTTCGAAATACCCCAATTTGAGCCATGAAGAAAAATGTTCACTATGCTTATTCAACCATGAAATTTATATTTACGGACTCACGAAAAAATCACATTTAGGAACAGGTTCGATTTAGGGGTAAGGTTTTCCTATTTCCTGGAGATGTTTTTGACGATTGCCGAATATGGCAGATCGTGTTAGTGAGAAAACCTTCATTGCCTTCCAGATACCTGTGATCACAATATTATATGTTTTATTTAATAAAGGTGTTCTAAATTTAACTTAATAATACATTTGAACGATCAATACAATCATATTGTGGATACGAGGAAGTGCCACACCCAACTTGGGTCAATTTATTTTTTCTTCGAACATGTTAAAAGTTGGTTGACATGATTTCAGGGAGGTTCCCCTCCCTCTCTCAGTGACGCGGTCACCTAAAGTCAATGGATCGAGGGGGTCGCATCTGCGAGTGATGACGTCACTCCCTCCGCCCATCCTGTTGATTGTGAGGTTTGCCAGGGACAGCCGACTTGGTGAGGGGAAACGTGCATTTTGGGCGGGGTGCTCCCGGTAACCCCTCCCCCTCCCTCCCTCGCTCAATATAACTTATTCCTCTGGACCCAGCCGGAGGTCTCTCGCGCCTGCGCATAATCGATTGCCCCACATCTTATTTTCTGGGTTACACCTTACTACGCGTCGTGGTCTACAACACCCCTCCTCTTCCGGACTCATCCCCCTTCCCAGATCTTTACAATTTTCTTCCCTTTCCACTACCTCTAGCATTGTTCGGCCACTGAATATTCGGCATCTTCGATATTGTCAAATCTCCCCGGCGGATGATCGACTCCCAGCCCTGCCACTCCTTTGTTCGAAATTGAGTTCTCTCCATGAATTATGAATTTATTTAGACAGTGGAAGCAAACAAAGATTCGAAATATAAAACAAAGATATGAACATGGCAAACAATGATTCGAATTATGAGAATCAATCATCATATTAAACCAGAACAAGCCCATGCGCGCGCATACACACGCACTCACTCATACTCACAGACGCACGTTACTCATGCAAAATACTTTCACATTCATATTTTTGACATTTTAGGTCTTTACTTTGGCACATAAACGAAAAAAGCGTTAACAAAAAGCGTTAAAAATAAATGTGGCCGTCTAGGGAAGCCCGAAGGAAGCGAAGCTTTATATCATAAAGCGTAGAATAGAATTATGAGTATTTTCATACTCATAAACAATCTCTTCTAATTGGAATTAATTTCATATAATTTGAATAATTTGCATCCTTCAATTTTTGCAAAATCAGTTTTATTGCAAACAAGTTCTCACATACAATATATAACATACAAGTTCCAAATCATTTACAAAGCTTAATTATCTGCCTGTTAAGCAAGATCAGAAGTATATTCAGTAATTTCTACACCATTATTCTCATTGTTATATTCTATGAAAGTGATGATTGGCGTCGTAGAGTAGAGAAAGAAAGACCGGGGAGGCCTCGGGTAGAATCGGGATCGTTCGGGACAGTTCGGATTATGACTGACGCTCCGGCCATGACGATTATCACGGGGAGACTCCCCGAGCGGCGAGCGTTCCTAGCGCTGGGGAGGGGGGGGGGGGGGGGGGGGTCCGTATGAAAGCTTCGCTTCAAAAGCGTTACGGTTGGTTTTCTGATGATTTCCGCTTACAACCGAGTCGTTGCTGGGGAAATGGTACTTCGTCGTTTTTCATCCCACAAAATTCGTTGACCATTCGTTCGAAAACTCTCGATTTATCCAACCATATTATGTTAACTACTGCGAAGTGCGTGGCCAACAAGCTGAGTTATGAGCATGGTTGTTTGAATGATTTTGTACACTCAGGTGATCATTCTCAATAATTGATATTGTGAACCTGATTGCGACCGCTTGTTAATTTCTGATGGTTTCACTGAGCTGGTGTTTCGATGATTTGATTCATAGCAGGTGATCCGAATATTGCGAGAACGGTTTGATTTGTGAAGCGGTGGTTGAATCATTTTAATTGGTAGTTTCTATACTTTACACTCTAGGAAGCTGTAATTTCGTATGTAGCCTCTTTCGGAAATTTAATTGACGATGCCCAGGGTCCGGATCAGATGAGTGTCTCTTGAAGCTAATTTCTATGCTTTACACTCTAGGAAGCTGTAATTTCATATATAGCCTCTTTAGGACATTTTCTTGACGATGCCCAGGGTCCAGATCAGCTGAGTGGCTCTTAGAGCTTGCTTACGAGTCTGCAACTAAAGACATAAAATGTCCCAATGTGTTGCAGACTCGTATGCAAGTGTTTCGTCCGTTTTGGAACATTACTCTACCAAAGTTTATCAATTGAGACCTATATATAACATTGAACAACGTATGCAAAAAATTATGCAGAAATATGTACTTAAGTTTCATTATAATGTTTAAAAAATCGACAAAAAAACTAAAATCCAAAATCTTTGTATTAATGTGAACTTCCAGCAGATAATGGCGGGAGAAAAGCAGAAAAAGGAACCGATTCTTTTTTTTCCGTCGATTAGCGAGGTCTCAAGTATGAAAATTGACAAAAGAAAAGTTATTTCTCATCATACCAAAGTTAAACAGACTACCAGAGCTCTGTAATCTGGACAGTGTTGCCGCCAGCCCAACACTGTATTTCGAAAGATCTGGTCAAAAAAACCGGTAGATCCCGGTAGTACGATTTCGGCAATTCGGTAGATTTCCCTGTAGTTTTTTGAATGAACTATGTCCTTATCAATCTTACCAATTAGAGTACCTTATCAATTGAATACAGCCATGCAAAACCCCACTAGTCCATCAAATCAAAATTTTCAGAATTAAGGAAAAACCGTTTCATATTGGTCTACAGATAAAAATTTGCGTATTTTTACTTAATTGTCTTGTAGGAGACTTTAGAAACCAAGTAGTATACTCGATTCAAATCATACTGCCGCTAAAGTTGAAAAAATCCCAATTTTAGTTTGGACATGTGAGGTTTTGATTGGTTTTTTCTTACTTGTGGGGTTTTGGTGAAAACATATAGAGGACTTAAGGGGTTTTGGTCTTCCTCTTTCAGAGGAAAAATGGAAACTAGGGTAAAGATAATATGCCATTTTAAACGTTTTATGCTGAACCAAATTTTTTAATTGTTAAAAAGGGAATGAAATTCAATTTGAGTTAATACTTGAATATAAAACTTGAGTAAGTCAGACGTGGAAAGAAAAAATAAACTAAATAATTATGAATAGGTTACACATTACATTAAAAAGAAAAAAAAAAAAAAAAAAAAATTGTATATATCTGCTGACCATTTGATCCTGGAGTATCTTATCACACGATCCATAGATATTCTGGCGGAAATTTAAAGCATCCCCTGGCCGAATTTTGAAGCACTGGTAAGCTTTACTGTTGTGCTTACACGGTATGAATACGGTGAACCAGATGGAAACGAATGTCTTACTTTTTTAGCGATTTCGCGCAAACTACTGGTTTTTGCTTTTTTCCTAGTACCTTGATTACCGTCTCTCACTGTCACTATACCATCCATTTCACTATCACCCATTTCGATTAACATAAATGATCACTTTAAATAATACCAAAACTCACTGAAAACGAACAGGTAGCCGAACTTCACACATAGCTAAACAGGAAGCAACAGGAGGGTCACGTGAGGCTAGGTATCTGGCTTCCCATTGGTGAGGTTATGGATGAAGCACAAGAATCTACTGTTTTGTTTTGACTATATCTGTGGGGTTTTGCTCGACATTGAGTGAACAAAATGGTACAGCTGATCACAAAGAACAAGAAACCAGATTTTGCATGGCTCCTCCTCAATATTACTCTAGGGTTGCATTCTAGGCTAAAACTCTCACACGGTCGACTATGAAATCTTCTGGGTCGAATCCACAGTATTATTGTTCCTTTTAGAATGGATCTAATCAGTGTACCTATCATTTTTTACTACTACATAATTAAATTCATCAGCCATAAAAAAGTAGTAGTAGGTCGGCACTTCAGTATCAAATAGATGGAATGACAGGGGATAATATTGGGTTTACGAAACACATCAGTAACAACCGAAATCAGTCGGTATAATTTGTAGTAACATTTGAATTTACGTGTCCACAAGTAGGTAGGTTCTTTTCAACGTTTCCACTACCTTGGAATAATCGGAAGCAATAAGAGTTATTTATATACCTAAATAGGTAACAAGAAGCTGCAACTAGCAGGTATGTAAATAAATGTAGTTAGTATATTTAAAGGGAAAGGGAAACTAGGTTACCTGTACCGTTGAACTGATATTGAGGATCGGAAATTGAGACCACGCTGATCCTTATGCAAGAGAATAAAACAAAGATGTGAGCACTGAGCAAGTAAAATTCATGTACCTAGGTAATACTAATTGATAAATTATAAAAACCTAAAATGCATCATATTGAAGAAATACCAAAAGCCTAAGTTGACCATAGAATAGACATGGACGAAACTGGTAGGTACCTACATACCATGGAAGAAGGAAGTCCACTTTTCCATGTGGGTACTGTGCATGGTAGAAAGAATACAGAGAATGTGTACTCGTTCACGGCCTGCTGACAGGTTCAGCCTGCTGACTTCAGAGCCCAATCAGCTGATCAGGGGCTTGTTTCTTTGATTGGCGCTTTTTTTTTGGCTCCCTTTCATTAGAAAGAAAATATGGGTACTTTTCTGCTATACGCCCGTCAGCTCCGATTCGGTTTTACGTCCGCCTAAATGAAAATTTTAAATGTAATCCTGTTGTACTTGTTCAGTGAATCTATATTTCAGTGATAGGATTGGTTTATTATTTTTTAATTTATTTCTGAGATGCAAGCTTGCGAGCCTCCAGACCACTAAACTCTACACTTTATTCTGACGAATTTGTCCAACTAATCTATATTTCACCAAAATTGATGGCGGGCGTAAATCCAAATCTGAGGTGGCGGGCGTATGACAGAAAAGTACCAGAATAATGTCGATAAGCACATTACCAGTACCTAATTCTTAAGAGAAGACAGCGTGAGATATGTTGTATGACAACTGAAAACCTTTCCAGCAATTATTGGTGAACTATTTTCATGTGGCAAGAACTGTGGAAGTTTAATTTCCGAAACTCCGATTGGCTGTACTTGAAAAGCACTGGAAATCTTTTTTATATGCCAAATTCGTAGCTCTTTTTGGATTCTGAGGCCAAAAGGTGTTTCTTGATCAAGAAATGTGATAAAATTATAATAAATATTCGTATGATTATATTTTTCTAATAGGAAGAGGATTCAGGTTCTAAACATAGGGGAAACAGAAGTGGGTGAGAGCTAAAGTGCCCCTATAGGATGACCACCAGGTAAAGCACAAAAGATGCGGGTGTTGATACCACGGAAGACAACTCACGAGTTGCTTAACTCGATTAACTGCGTGGAACTTTCCCGCACCGCACGCCGCTCCGAGAAAAGGTCGGGGCGGTGACTTTGATGTTATTTTTCGCCGCTCCTTTTAGCTCGAATACCTATCACTTGTCTTAGGATAGTCCTACCGCATTCTTTTATCCCATTAGGTGTGTTACATTTTTCGCTTTCCTGCTTCAAAAGCATCAAGCTTTGTATTCGTAGAGGAGGTTGAAAAAAATTGATTCCTACGAAATCACATTTTCCACTTGATTATTGGTCGAAATAGTGTTCAAGTGACAACGGGCTTTTGGACACTTTATTTCTTGGTTTTGTTTTTACAAGCTCGACTTGGCTCTAAATTCTCTCGTATTGTGCATTTGAGTTAGGGAGGGCATTCAGGTACAATACAAATGTTGGTAGGAGTTGGATTTCTTTTTTACCCTAGATAGTAGGTAGGTAGATATTGTGGACAAAAGGGTTGTAAATCTCCTTCACCAAAACCTGCTGTTACCTTTAGATGAACTCAAACTAAAATGATAAATAAGTTCATAATAATGTATTTATCTAGGTTTTCCATTTTACCGTACTTTCGCGTACGGTAATGAGATCTCTACCGTCTAACGTACATGTCGTCGCAAAAATCCCAACATGACATAATTCATTTTGGCACCTTTTCAGGAGAACAGAAAAACCGTTTCATTTCTCAACTATTCATAATTGTCAGTATATTACTGCTTCTAACCGTTTTCCAAGGTCCCAGAATTCAATTAAAAACGAAAACACATGATTTTGCGAAAGGACTAAAAAAAGAAGGAGATCATGTCATGTTGCTCGAAACTTCCTGTTAGTCATGTCATGTTGCTTGAAACTTTCTGTTAGTCATGTCATGTTTCCTATGAAATTTTCAGGGAATGAATGATAATTAAGTCCGATAAGGCTCTTAAAATATTTATTTTCAACTTTTATAATGACAAGATTTGATCATCAATTGGCATTAAATAAAATAAACTCTTGATCAGTCTGGAAGGAGAATCAGGTTCATTATTTTATAACGAATTTTTCCAACATTCAAAGACTGAATTTCAGCCTTTTCTTGTAATTAATTAAGAACAAAACTCGGCGCTCCGCGCCTCGCCAGGGGGCAAGCCCCCTGGACCCCCGGTTACCTCTATTTACATACATCGGACGAAATTATTGAAACACAGAATGTGTTTTAGCTCACTCGTTTCACATAAACTCGTATTTAATCTTAGTTGAAGATTAGTTAACTTCCAATAGTGAGATAATAACCTAAAATATTTATACCTCATAAACCGCGTCATAACAAAATGTCGCATAGGTTACACCAGGTTACATGATCCTTAGTTCCGTATCATCGGTATCCATGTTGTCGTCCCAGATTTTGTTACGTCATTTCGTTAGCTTTTTTGGCTAGTTAGTCCATGGCTAAAACACATTCCATGGCTTTGGAATTCACTCACCTGATCAGTGACCACCCAGGCGTCTTCAGTATTCTCCCTTGACCCTCCCTCTCAAATTTCAGCATCCTGCGTTGAATAGGAAAGAAAATGGCTTCGGAGCTCACTCAGCTGATCAGTGATCACCCTTGTGTCTTCAGCATTCTCCCTTGACCCTCCATCTCAAATTTTAGCAGCCTGCGTTGAATAGGAAAGAAAATGCCTTTGGGGCTCAGTCAGCTGATCAGTGATCACTCAGGCGTCTTCAGCATTCTCCCTTGATCATCCCTCTCAAATTTCAGCTTCCTGCGTTGAAATGGAAAGAAAATGGCTTAGGAGCTCACTCAGCTGATCAGTGATCACCCTTGCGTCTTCAGCATTCTCCCTTGACCCTCCATCTCAAATTTCAGCAGCCTGCGTTGAATAGGAAAGAAAATGCCTTTGGCTCACTCAGCTGATCAGTGATCACCCAGGCGTCTTCAGCATTCTCCCTTGAGCCTCCCTCCCAAATTTCAGCTTCTGTTATATAGGTTACACCAGGTTACACGATCCTTAGCTTATTTAACCACCGCTTCACAAATCAAACCGTTCTCGCAATATTCGGATC
This sequence comes from Adelphocoris suturalis, assembly GCA_030762985.1. NCBI lineage: Eukaryota > Metazoa > Arthropoda > Insecta > Hemiptera > Miridae > Adelphocoris > Adelphocoris suturalis. The sequence goes on from CM061041.1 coordinate 31,994,410, forward strand.
ACCTGCTATGAATCAAATCATCGAAACACCAGCTCAATGAAATCATCAGAAATTAACAAGCGGTTGTAATCATGTTCACAATATCAATTATTGAGAATGATCACCTGAGTGTACACAATTATTCAAATAACCATGCTCATAACTCAGCTTGTTGGCCACGCACTTCGCAGTAGTTAACATAATATGGTTGGATAAATCGAGAGCTTTCGAACGAATGGTCAACGAATTTCGGGGGATGAAAAACGACGAAGTACCATTTCCCTAGCAACGACTCGGTTATAAGCGGAAATCATCAGAATGTTGTCGTCACAGATTTCGTCCCACATTTCGTTTCAGATTTCGTTAGCTTTTTTGCCTAGTGAGTCCATGGCTAAAACACATTCCTTGTTAAAATTAGGACTATTTAAGCCCAACTCTTGACTTTGAGCCCAACAAATGACAAGATATTAATAAATTATAATGACAAGATTTCAGTTTTACTTTATCTTAAATGCAATAAAATACAGCCTTAGTGCGTTTGGAAGGAATCAGTAGTTTCATTCTTAAAGACACAATTTTTCCTAATAGTTAAGAACTAATAATAATAATTATTCAATAAACAAAATAAATTATGTAATCTCAGCCTTTTCTTTTCAATGAAAACAAAATAGTAGGTAATTGAGCCCGACTCTTGGCTCCAAATAAGGACTAGGAAAATTAACTTGAATCATAAGTCTTCTACGCTAAAATATTTAAAAGGCGAAATTCTTAAAAGCCACGCTACCACATCAACGTGGCTGAGCCTGCACAACTTGACATAATTACAAACACTCCACAAAACAACATAGCATTATTGAATGTGTTTTTTTTTTTTTTCTTGGCGTATTCTATCAATTCTGACATTCTGGAGCAAAGAAAAATAAATCATTATCACTAAGAATGTGTCCAATTATGTAGCTATAGAAGAAATTTGACAGGAAAACACCAAAAACAGCTGAAATAATGGGAAAACTCAGCATGCTTTCGTCAGAGCTCTCGTCGGCCATGCTTTTACTGTAGAAACTCTGAAATCGTGTCATGTTGGATTCCATAATTTTGTATGTCATGTTGGTCAACCTGTCGATATTGCCGAAACTAGCGCTCATAGTGGAAAACTGATGCCACCAATCGATTCGGAGGGAAATTTAACTTCCAGAAGCACAATAAAAAAATTAAAAAATTGAGAAATGCAATTATGTCATGTTGGGATTTCGGTGACGATGTATTAAAATTACCGTATGTTTACGGTAATTACCGTAATTTTGGCAACCCTGGTGTTCAAAACGATGAAAGGGGATTGCAAAGAAATGTTGATTTTTTTTTTAATTACCTATATTTTTTGTTGATTTCTTTTTTGATAAAACATGATTTTGTCTGCGTTTGGAGTATTGTTTTCAGCCCAGTTCCCAGTCACAGACAAGCATTTGGTACTACATTTAGGGCTTGTGCGTATTTTTCGTCATATCCCTAATAATGGTGAAAAGGTTGAATTCGACTTGGAAAAGGTTGAATTTGTTTTGGAAAAGGTTGAATTTGACTTGGAAAAGGTTGAATTTGAGTTGGAAAAGGTTGGATTTGACTTGGAAAAGGTTGAATTTGACTTGGAAAAGGTTGAATTTGTCTTGGAAATGCTATATTTTATTAATTATTTTCAACTTTTTTACTTTCATTCATGCTCTCCTCACAATCCCTAAACCCTTCTTCCCCCTTCAGGGAACCTCACCTTTATTGCAGATATAATAGGAAAGTACCATAAGTTCAGTGGATAGGAGTCACAGATACCAGCGATAAGTATATCGTATAGGTAGTCAATGTGGAGTGGAGTACTCTCAGTTAAGTGACGTATATAACCGTATGATCAAAGTAAAGAAAGAAGGTAGGAGTTGATGTTAGGTGCAATGGAAACAAGAGTGTAGTTTTTATTTATAGAATCGATGCTATAGTCAAGTTGACTTGCTCTTATATACCTGTACTCCAGCTCCTACGTGAGCCTCAGCCCCCAACGGTCTTGAAGGTACGAGGTACGAGTACGAAGGTACTCGTATTTAGGTCAGACTCGAGTCAACGTTTATTAAGGAAACCACATAAATACATTACAGGAGTTTACGTATATATATATATATCCTCCAAACAGTCTAATGCATAGTTGAACAGTCTCTTTGTGAAAAGTATTGATTTAGTTATGAACTGATTTTCTTCTCGAATTACGTCAAAAGAACAACTAAAGGGGACAATATGGGGGACACCAAAGTCTGGTAAATAATTGTTCATTGGTTGATAAGAAAATAATGAACGTCAAACAATGGTGGAGGAAATTATATCAGGGTTGATTTATTCAACGAATTCTAAAGGCAACTGAGAGGGCTCCATTGGTATAGAAAATTCCTTTGTTTCAATAATAATAAAGTGAGTGCGGATCCCGGAATGATGAGGAGGGCTGTCATAACGAATTTAAAAGGTCTCTCAACGCTGAAGTTGACATAATTATGAGATCAATACGCCTGATTTTACATAAATGCAGTTAAAGGGCGAAGGAAATATGTAAACCACGAATTGGCCTACGGGCGGTATACCTATCTGTGCAGTGTAGGTAGGTAACGTTTATCGGAATACTAATTGTTAGTAGGTAGCGAAACATCAGATGAATACTTACAGTCTAGATAAAATGTCTGCCAAGTTGGGTGGGCAGTATAGCTTCTTCACACCTTGTAGCATGGACGTACAGAAGTATTTGAATAACAAAGTACGACTCGAAATGATCGATAAGTCGACGTTACAAGAAATTAACCAATGCGCATGCACTCAGACTACTATTATTCCAACGGCAATGGAATTTATAGGGGAACGTCTTAGAGCTAAACTGCACAATCCTTGAAAGTTTCATAAAAATCGGTCCATTAGTCTCGGAGTTTTGTTTGTGTCTATAAATTATGTTTTACGCATGCGCTATAGTTATTGCTCCACCAATCGCGATATAATTCAGAGGGAATTTTCCTAGAACATATATATATATATATCTACTTCCCCAGTTTGAACGAAATCGGACTAATATATGATAAGAAATCGATGTAATAATAAATTAACGTTTGGGCATGCGCACAGACTACTATTTATGGGGCGGCAATGAAAGTTATAGGGGATCGTCTAATAGAAGATATGCTGCACAATCCCTGGAAATGTCATCAAAATCGTTTCATTAGACTCGGAGTTTGCCTGTCAATTCATATTAGTTTCAAGCATGCGCAATGGTTATTTGTCTTCCAATTGCGATATAATTTATAGGACATTTTTTCTACAACATATACCCAATTACCTACCGAGTTGGAATGAAACCGGACCAACAGATGATGAGAAATTGATGTTATTCGAAATTCACGTTTGCGCATGCGCACAGGCTACGAAAATTCGACGGCTTTGAAAATTATAGGTCTTGGAGCTAACCCGCACAATCACAGAAAATTTCATCGTGACAAAATTTCATCGTGAGCTAGGCAGAGCTGATGATGATCTCCTTACATCGAAAGCGCTCGCATTCGGTACTCTACTGGGTATGGACGACGGAAAGGTGCGTAAATGATAATTTTACTATTAATACTAGCAAAAATAACGCCTTAGATTTAAAACCATTCGTCAACGGGTTTGAGAGGCGTATCATTTGTTATACTAGGTACCTATTCTGTGACAGGATGAAGCAGGCACTAACTAATTTATCTCATAGGTAGGTAATTGGCAAAATATGGTATTATGGAAAGACATTATATCCATGATCTATTGTTTCTCCCGTTAAGGAAGAAATTTCAAATACAGCAATTCAGTTTGGCATTTCTGAAAGTCGAAATATTCTTCATATACATACATGAGTGATCGTTTTATACACTTAATATGCATTCCCATATTTCATTAAGCTATATTTCCCACGTATTTCCGGAGTTACATTTTTTTTTTTCAAGTACCGATTCTTCCTAATATCAATTCAACCATTTAAAAGTTTGGGAGTGTAAAGTAGTTATCATCCATGTAATGTTTTAATAGCTAATGAGGAGTGCCCATAGTTCTAAAAAATATACGTTTACCACTTTAAAATTGTAGCAGTAAACAGATTCAATCCTAAAAGCTTTGATACTAGTACGTACTACACATCGCTTTTGTTTTCCATTAAGGGAGGTTATCAAAATAATAAACCCGGAATCAAATCTTAGTGAACCTACGAAACCAATCAATCAATTATGATTGATATCTCCGATATGATGACATCTCTTTTTTACAGCACACATAAGTAATTATAGTAAATCGTCAGAAACGCTGAGATTAACTTTCCATTTTGACCAGCGTGACTGCGCCTACCTATTCACCACGGATACGGGGGTTACGATCTCATGTTAGGACGTCTAGACATCGAAATGGCAAGATCAGACGAGAGTAAACGATCCATTTTATGTTCTCGGTCTCGTGGGCTATTGCTCGCACTCAGCTCAACACAGCTAACCCATTAGGTTGGCATGTTCGAACTGCCGGTATTACTGTTTATTCCAAATCAATCCGAGCTACTTTTTAAGTTAATATCGCTCATTTGGACGTACACTTCTTTTCCAGAAGGAAGGTTCAGGGCAGAGTTGGCAATAGTTAACTACATTGGCAACTACTTTCGAAAACCCTCAATAATTCAGAATACAAGAGCGTGGTGTAAAGTACCCGTAAATACTAGTAAACAGTTATTCACAACTATTAACTACATACATTTTGAGTAGTTTCAGCTACAACTTAGTGCAAATACTAGTTGGTAGTTGGCGAGCCCAACTACATTTCTCAACAACAGTAGCTGGAATGCACATCTACAACTACTGTAGTTGCCAAAAGTAGTTGCCACTATGACTTTAAACTAGTAGTTGCAATACCTTTAGTTCTGTACCAGTGTTGGACAAAAAGTAGTTAGGCACGACTAATAACTAAATAAGTTACTACAATTTATTGCGAATAACAACTACTACTAATTATTTACCTATTATTTTCAGAGTAACTAATCAAGTTATTCGATTAGTTACCATTAGTAACTAACAACAAATTTATTCATTACTAGCAACTAATAACTAATTAGTTTTTATTCGTTGTTCGCGCGAATAATAACTAATAATAAACAAATTTACCTATAAGTGGCGGAAACATCATTTTTTGTGGAAAAATGATATAGCTGCGACATGACAATGAGAGCGATTTTCTTTTAAATATATAAATGCGCCAAAATAGTGAGAATGTTTGAATTTTTTGGGTTAAAATGCAACAAAACAATAATTATTAATGTCGCATTACATAAAAGCTAGCACATAAATTTTGCGCAAACATCATTTCCCGTTACATTTTGACTGGTTTCGATTTTGATGTTTTCAACGGAAATTTTTTTATCTATTAGTTATTATTCGAGCGAAAAATTACTAAAATCTAATTAGCTATTAGATACTGGTAGCAACTAATTGTGTATAACTAAATTAATTATCAGTTTTATTGCCTGTAACTAATATCAAAATTAGTTATTAGTTTCAACTGCATGTAAATAAAGACTAAACATCAATTATCTATTAGTTTTTAGTTCAACTAATTTCTCAAAAATTATCTATTAGTTGAAGGGTTGTAACTAAATCCTTAACATGACTAATCGCCTCGTAAATTCACAAATTTCATATTTATCAATAATCTACCCTAAACAAGCAATTAAAGGCTTACATCGGTCCAGTTATTCAAAGTTTAAATCTAAATCCCTTTTGTGAGAAATCTTTTCACAAAATCAGTAAACTGATGTTATCTACACTACATGCAGATACATCGGTACATGGATAAGAATATGTCTTATTTTTCCCCGTGAAATATGTGTCTCAAGTTAAAAATGTCTCAATTAAATTAGCTCAGTCAGCAAAAGACCCAATCATTTTAATTGTCTCTTAGTGTCTCAGAGAGTCTTCCTATCTAATTTCAACTTCCTAGGATGAACGGTAGAGAATTTAGCTTACTTAGCTGATTAGAAATGAGCCAATCATTTTAATCGTCTCCTAATGTCCCATGAAACCTCTTTATCAAAGAGCTATAATCATAAGTTGGGATGAGTCGATTCCCGATACCGATTCTCGATACCACCGATTCTTAGGCATTGGTATCGGAATCGAGAATCTATCGCCTAAAGCCGATACCGATACCTCCCGGTGATGGGCGTTTTATTACACTACGGTACTATTGTAACCATCTAACAACGAAGATGGTTGTACCGTGCAACCGTTGTGTGAAGTTAGCAGTTGCGAAACATGATTGTCCAAAACACAACTTACAATTATAACTTTGTTTACAAGTAGACTTGTGTTATTTTGTTTGTGACAACAGAAGCATTAGACAAAGCTATGTTTTCCAAGTATAAAAGCCTAGAGCCAGTCTTATTTGGAAATACCTTACAGTTACCGACGAAAAACAAAAAACCAAGTCTGCTTAACTTGTTTTTTTTTTTTTCAGAAAGAAATCAATCCTAAGCAATAAAAGTTGCCTATTAATTGATACTTGATAGATAACAAAAAAATATCAAATTTTGTATTTGCAAATTAACAAAAGCAAATCAAATTAACTAAAGCTTTGAATGAAAATATAAATCTGAAATTTAGAATTTTTTATAAGAATTAATCTTTAAAATTTACCTATTTAATTTTAATAAGTAACTAAAGTATTAAAGCTTCATTGGAACAAGAACTCCTAATGACAATAAATAGAGATGGAAAATATATTAGCTAATTAGACTAATAACTTCATCTACGACGGAACGGTAAGCTATTGGTGCCAGTATTCATTGCGAGAGGCTATCGATAGATGTGCAGTAACAACTTGCGGAATGTAACAACTTCTGCGACCAGAAGAGAAATCGTCTGGACCCAGACAGAATTGAAATGTTGGTCGTTTTAAACAAAGACCTTAAGTAGAACAGACGGAGAATAAAGGTTTTATTATCCATGTTTTGTTTTTATTTAAAAATTACCTCATTTGCAAATATATTGGGATCAATTTTTTGTAAGTTTAAGTTTTATGTTGTACAAAAAAAATGTGAATATATATTACTAGTTCAATAGGAATTTTTGTTTTTCACCTACAGGTAAGTTGGGTAATATGTGCCGATGGTATCGGTATCGAGAATCGGGAATCGATTTTTTAGGTATCGGTATTGGGAATCGGTAAATTTTGGTATCGACTCATCTCTAATCATAAGAAAGTAAACTGATGTTGAGTATCTACACTATATTCAGATACATCGGTGCATGGATATGTCTTATTTTTCCAACTGAGAAGTACCTATGTGTTTCGTGTCTCAAGTTAAAACTGTCTCAATTAAATTAGCTCAGTCAGCTGATCAGAAGAGATCCAATCAATTCAATCGTCTGTTAGAGTCCCAGAGAGTCTCCATATCCAATTTCAACTTCCTAGGATGAACAGGAGACAGTTTAGCTCACACAGTTGATTAAGAATGAACCAATCATTTCAGTCGTCTCTTAACATTCCAGGGAGTCTCCCTAACAATTTTCAACTTCCTAGGATGAACAGGAAAGAATTTAGCTCAGCTGAGAAGGAAAGAGCCAATAATCTCAATAGTCTCTAATTATCCAATCATTGGATTCCAATGGAGTCTCCGTATCAAATTTTAACTTCCTATCTTGAAACAGAGAATTTAGCTCATAAATAAAGAAACTTAAGCAGCCATGTGATTTGGGAGCTTCCCAATAAAATGTCCTATGATTTCTGAATTACTTCTTTCAGTATAGTTACCAAATTTGTATTTTTTATTTGTATTACCAATATAGCCATTATTTGAACTCTATAAGACTAAAGACGAGTAAGCACCAACCTTTCATTATTCACGTTTTCATATTATTGTATCACTAAACGATGCGTTTAATCAGTATTTTATACGATAAGAACTGTCGACTCTTGAACTTTTACTCTTTTATGCTATTTTGACTAATTTGGAGTCCTAGTGCTTCAAGTTCAGGTACTAAATGTATACCCTAAAATGCAAATATTAGGATCGACACCAGCGGTCAAAAATCGCTTGTTTGGTACCGTTTGTTGCCAACTTTGGGATGCTTGATACATTTTTGAACCCCAAAGAATTGGATCCTTCACAACTTTTATAAACTTTTATCAACAGGACGTTTCCATGTTTTTCAGCGTAAAAAAAGGAACCTTCGTAAGATTGGGGGGGGGGCTGTGACGGGATAGCATGCATACATCATCTATCATCGTCAGTCACAAAATCAACCAGAGAGTTGATTCGAAGGTGCGAGGGGGAGAAGACGGACGTGATGAAGGGTCCACGTTCGAGAGGCGCCTCCTTCAATCGCTTCCTGAAGCTTGGACTTTGCGGTAAGGCATTTTCCTGATCAGTCTATAATTACGTATGATGTATGATTTCATATAGTATTCTAGAACTCTATTCGATTATCCTCTATCCAGAATCCCTGCGGTGTTGTTTCTATTTAAACTGTAAAACCAACTTTTGATAAATTCCTCTAAATGGTTAGTTAGAACTCCCGTAGAATCTTTTGAAGCAATACCTACTTACAGTTATATATATGTATTGAGGGATTATTCCATAGACAAAGAAATTAGTACAACAGGCCTTCACACTGTTACAACGTCACGGCGAAAATATTGAATTTCTATTGATTTTCACCTACAACCAATGCGTTAGCAGGGAAGCGAAACTCCCTTAGTTTTCATTGCAGGAAAATGCTCTCATTATATCACAAGTTCTCATGATCCCTAAGCCTCTGTGGGCAACGGGTGATTGATCCCCAAAAAAGTGAAACTGGCAACGAGGGCCTCACGGATAGTGGGGACTGATGATAGTTATCGTTAGTGATAAGTCCAGGCCTAAGGGGGCCCAGTACGATGGTGGAACCCAACTCCAATTTTTTCGACTGTCATAATTTTTTTAGTCACTTGCATTACCTTCTTATTTAAATCCCTACCTTGATGTTTGACTAGATTCTGCGATATATTGTTAGTGAATGTGAATAAACGTTGAAGCGGATGTCATTTGAGTATTAGGGTGCTAAACCGTCCACGGGGATTGCTTGACTAGCCGGGATCAATCGCCGAACCTTCAATAGGGATCAATCGCCGGTTTCCCGCCTCTCTAGTGTCAAGGGAAGCTGATTCATTACGCTAAGTTATAAACTAATATTGCAAAGTAACCATAATGAACTAATAATGTATAAAATTAATCATTACTAAATGATCTGATTGTAGAACCGTAGGTCCACCGAACGTTTTTTTTTTACCGTAGAACTTTACAGTTTTTTTTTTACCGTAGAGCTTTTACCAGGACCTAAATGTGAAAAATGTTACAAACTTGGGTCACAAAATATTGTCACAAAAAAACGGGACTAAGCCTGCGGAGGATTTAATTTCTTTGCTATTCAACCTACAAAGCTGAAATTTGGAATGGAGGCCCCTTGGGGCGTCTAGAAACGAATAATAAAGTACAGAGCCCCCCAGGTCTGCTGAGTAAGATTCTTATCTAATTTCTTTGCTATTCAACCTATGCAGTTGAATTTCAAAATGGAGGGCCTCCCTGAACCTCTACAACGAATCATGAAGTCTAGATCAGCTGAATATGATCAGGACCTAAAATCGTTGCTATTCTATCTATGAAGCTGAAATTTTAAAATGGAGTGTCCTGGAACATCTAGAAATGAATTATAAGGTTTGATGCCTTCTAGATCAGCTGAGTGGGCTCTGGGGTTGATCTGTTTGCTATTCAACCTATGAAGCCGAAATTTGGAATGGAGTGTGTTCCACCTTCCTCCAATGTACCGCGGAGGCTCAAGATGTTAGCAAAATGAAAACAAAATGAACTCCTCTTGCCATGGAGCTGGAATTTCAGCACAATCAATAATTCTCATTATTCTTTTCACCATTTACTTTGATTTACTTATTACTTCTTTTTGCGATATAAATAAATACCTATTTTGTTCACTTTTATTTAGCAATTTCATTCCTTTACATCCAATGGCATCTGTGTTTCCTAATTGGCAGAGGCGATGATTATAATAATGAATGTATTAAAAAACTGAATTCTTCCATTAGCCAAAGCCATTTAAATTTTTTCAATACGTAAAGGCAGGTTAAGAATGACAAGATATGACAAGTCACCATACATAACATTTCCCAATATACAACATTTTATGTCAGGTTATATTCATGCTGGTCATTTTGAGAGTTTTTAGTGATTGAAAAAAAAGGTTTAATTTGGTTTGGAAAAAGTCCAATTTGGTCTGAAAAAGGTTGTATTTGGTCTGGAAATGCTTTAGTTGCAAGTTGAACTTGAGTCAATGATCAGCATGATATGACTGGAACAATGTTAATAAAACACCGAATGGCGTATCCGTTGCTTAATTAACGAACGGCTATTGCAAATCAAAACAGATTTGATAACCTGGACCTGGATTTGATGCTGAATAAGGCAGTTCTACTGAACAGTCAAGTCAAAATAAATTATAATCATCCAATCTCTCAAACAATTTTACATCCATCTCTTGAAGACATCCGGAAACCGGAATGAACAATAATGATCGCCGGCTCAGAGTAACAACTGGAACCCTATTTATGTCGCGCGATTTTAGGGAACTGGCATTTCGTAAGTAAACTCATCGATGATGACATATTGATTTAACTTCAACGATAGTGGCATATTGATTTAACGTCAACTGATGAAATGTAGATTCCACGATTCTGCAGTATTGTTATATCTATTAAAACATTAGTATAAAAAACCAGTTTCTCCACTTCGCTGGTTTACGTTTCAAAACGCGTAGAATCAAATAATCGCAAAAAAATCGTCTATTCCTTGTCCGCCGTCTAGAGCTTAAATCACATTTGGAGTCCAGTTGGTCATAGAAGCTCGGTATCAATTTTGATTAACCCTAACGGGTTGCATTGATGGGCTGAAATATTCAACAATCGAGTTCTCTAAAACTTTCACATAGAATCCAATGAAGCCATCGGGAATGTTGTTTTGGTGTCGATCCAACCCGATGTCTATCAAAACACTTCAGAAATAAGTGTTTGGTATAGATTTCGGTAGTTTTTTACGTATTGAATCAATTGAGACATCCCATAAAGCTATTCTCTTAAAGCTTTTAAAGCTATTCGATTCCATTCTACGATGATAGCGGAAGACAAATCTTAGAGATACGGGTATATTGTAGTTCTCCTTGTTTGTGGGACGGTATATCTAGTTGGTCTGTTTAAAATTTAACCATCATTATTGTTAAAAACTAGCTGTATCATCGGAAGTCCAATTAGTTACAAAGCTCACTCAGCTGATAAGAGTGGTCCCCCAAGCTGTAATTTATTATAGTTTATCACACTCTGGGCGGCCGCGTTTGAAAGTTCCGCATCTTGAGTTGAATAGGAACTAAATTCGCTACAGAGATCACTCAATCAGCCAATAAAAAAATAAAAAAATAAAATAAATAATAATAATAATAAAAGTTTCACAAATGTAAACATTGAGGACAAAATGAATAAAGCAGTGGATAGAGTACGTAATAACTGTCCGTCTAAAGGCTAAAGCCCGGCGACTGGTCAAGAGTCATTATTAAAGACAAAACTCAGTATTTCAGTTTTTGCACTTTTTTGCAGAAAGCGGAATGGCGCACTTTTATAGTGTAATTACGCCCGTTTGTGCGCACTAATAAAGTATAGTGATATGTAATTTTTCATGAAATTTTACGTAGGATTCGAATCTCCAACTCTACATTTTCCAAGATCTGCGTTGTTCGGAGATTCGATCGTCTTTCCTTTAATAAAAAACTCACGTTCAATCAGAAAATAAATCAATTCTTTTCATTCAATTCATACCCATACAATATTATTCACTATTACTCAAATCATACTTTGACTTATTGGCGAAAGAGCGAGACAAGCTAAATACGCGTGTGGTAACGTCCATTGACATGTAGTAGCCCAGGGATTTGAAATTTTCGTAGTACATATCTATCTGTTTCCATAGATATCTTTTTCACCGACTGATTCAACATCACCATTCTCTAGGAATTCGATGATGATGGGAGTAACTCCTCGGCAGATATCAATTCTTCTTCCATACATGAAGCTCCTTGCGATATTACAGTTTCCAGAAACGCCGATCAGTTTGTGTACAGCAGTACTACAGTCTCCCCAGGCTAAAGTGCAGGTACCTGAAATGAAAAATACGAGTACTTCATTAAATTAAATCCACCGACAAAATATATCATCATTTTATTGTGATAAGGTATTCCAATACAAATATGCACAAGTAATATCAAGAAAGCTGCTCTCTCACATAAACTGATAAAATTGTGTAAAACTGATTTGGCAATTATCGTTTTATGGCAATATTTTATGGTTGCTGGTAAATTGCTGCTATTAACGAAAAAGGGTTTGTGACAAATTGAAGTTTCATATGAAAATATCATTGGCTATCAAGTCTTATAGACTAGGGTGTAAGAAGTGACAGTGGGTGCAAAAAAGGGTTAGAGGATGGGTGTAAAATGTGATGTGACCCGAAAGGTGTGTTTTCACTTAAATCTACTTAGATTATTATATTTCAGAAATTATTATTTTACTATATAATCTCAGAAGTGGGATCAACTTTAGCCCACAACAATAAACTGGATAATACTGAGTTAGTTAAGTGTAGGAAATTGTGAGTTTCGTGAGAAAACTTTACGTCGTTATTTCACGAACGATTTATTTTCTGCCTTGTGTCCGAATTTTCATTCACCATGGGTTTTTTCACTTCAAGAATAATGAAAGATGACACGGCGGAAATAATTTAAATCTAAATGGCGTCAGTGGTGAACAAGAAGAGGTACCAGAGCCGTCTCTTCCGACACCAGCTCTCTTAACCGCTCTTGGACTTTGTCTAACATACAAAATTAACAAAAGGTCATGGCTCTAAAAGCTTCATTTGAGTTTACGAGCTTTGAGCCTTCTTCAATCAATACCAGGACGTGGGTACTCGCCTCTAATGATGACAGAGGCCCACCCGAGCCAAGCATAGTTTATTTGTGCCATTTCCAAGGTGATGAAGCGTACCTATCGCACAATCATGGTTGTCTGATGTGTTGGAGCTCAATTTGAGATGGTAAACATTCAAGGAACAATTTTTGAGCAAATTTTCGCGACTGGAATTTTCGTCGATTGTTTATCGTGCAGCACCGTCTAGAGACCGGACGGACGTGGAGAAATTTATATCGGTAAACTTGACAAAGATACGTTCGGCATTTCGAGGAAAATCTACAGAAGAATGCGCACTCCTCGTTACTGCTGCTTTGGCTTCGCATAATGAGCCAGATTTGCGTAAATGGATATTCATCAAGGAGCAATATGATGAACTGAACCTCATAAAACATGTCAGACCCATAAAGTCCTCAAGATAATAGTTTGTGAAATGTAGTAATAATCTAGATAAGTGAAAACACACGTTTCGGGTTGAGCAGGAAAAAAATTGATTTATTTTCTGATTGAAAATAAGTTTTTCTTCTTCTTCTTCTTCTTCTCTCTTCTTTTTTTGTGGAACTATCTCCGGGAGATGAAATTAAGTTTTTCATTAAAGGAAAGACGATCGAATCTCCGAGCAACGCAGATCTTGGGAAAGATAATAATGTTGGAGTAATGATAACGCGTCATAGTAGATTGAAGGATTTGCTAATTAATTAGTTGTTCTCAAAATGTAGAACGGAAACGATAGTTAGGTATTATTTGTAATAACTTCGATAAGTTAAGTTGTAAAACACGTTTATTTCATTAGAGAGTTTTTGTATTTCTCGTGTTGGTATTTTTCGTAAACACGAAAACTCGCTGTTAGAGCGAGCACGATGAATGCTAACCTTTTTTGCATCGATTTCTCGTAGCGTTTTCGTAAGCCCGAGAGGAAGGGAACTCTTACAGAGACGTTAACGTGACTCTTGTAGTGAATCACTGCTCAAAACTCAATTGTCACAGTAGACTATTTCCAAAATATAACATGAATTAAGAAACAACGACCACTTACCTCTACATCATATGAAAACGATTCAGCCGTGAAGAACACGAATCTTTAAAACGTGTAAAATGAACCTTGAAACAAAATCTTGAGAATGAAAAAGCTGAAATCTTCGATAAAACGTCAAAAGCAAGAACAAAATGCCGCTAATGACCTTTCTCGTTGAGGTGCGGGGAAAAAACACGGAAGAAAGACAAAAACAAAGGTTAAACCAACAACAAAAGACGGCACGGGGAAAATTCAGCCGATTTCGTCGGGTGTGTATGTGTATCCATGCCAACTGCACGATAGTTGCTAAGTTATTCTAGAGTGTTATCCTAGAAGAAGGTCAAGTTTTCGTCTCGTAATTACGATTCCGAAAAAGCTGAGCACGAGTAAAGCTGACTCTTCCCGTTCCGAAAAGCGTTTCCACGTTACGAAAACCTCTTCTCGTTTCGGAAAGGCCATTTTCGTATACGAGAAAATGAATACGAGAAGTACAAAAACTCTCTAATAGAGAGTTTTTGTACTTCTCGTATTCATTTTCTCGTATACGAAAATGGCCTTTCCGAAACGAGAAGAGGTTTTCGTAACGTGGAAACGCTTTTCGGGACGGGAAGAGTCAGCTTTACTCGTGCTCAGCTTTTTCGGAATTGTAATTACGAGACGAAAACTTGACCTTCCTCTAGGATAAAACTCTAGAATAACTTAGCAACTATCATGCAGTAGGCATGGATACACATACACACCCGACAAAATCAGCTGAATTTTCCCCGTGTCGTCTTTTGCTGTTGGTTTAACGTTTGTATTTGTCTTTCCTTCGTGTAATACCCCGCACACCAACCAGAAAGGTCATTAGTGGCATTTTGTTGTTGCTTTCGACGTTTTATCGAAGATTTCAGCTTTTTCATTTTTCAGATTTCGTTTCAAGGCTCATTTTCCACGTTTTAAAGATTCGCGATCTTCAAAGCTGAATCATTTTCATATGATGTAGAGGTAAGTGGTTGTTGTTTCTTATTTCATGTTATATTTTGGAAATTGTCTACTGTGACAATTGAGTTTTGAGCAGTGAACAAGAGTCACGTTAACGTCTCTGTAAGAGTTCTCTTCTTACGAAAACGCTACGAGAAATCGATGCAAAAAGGTTAGCATTCATCGTGCTCGCTCTAACAGCTTGTTTTCGTGTTTACGAGAAATCCCAATACGAGAAATACAAAAACTCTCTATTAACTCGGGCAAAACTCGAAAACTAGGGTAATATATTTTTTGAGCGTCATTAGCTACACAACTGCAGTCACCATAGTTCCTTACATCTTCTCACCCCTACCTTTTTGAGCTTCGATGTCATTCTTCTCTTCTCCATATTTTTTTCTTAATTGGTCAGCATGTTTTCTTTCTTGTTTACCCTCCACTAGTACTATGTAAGAGAGATCTCCTGATCGGTCAGTGATTTGTCCAAGGAC
This sequence comes from Adelphocoris suturalis, assembly GCA_030762985.1. Classification (NCBI taxonomy): domain Eukaryota; kingdom Metazoa; phylum Arthropoda; class Insecta; order Hemiptera; family Miridae; genus Adelphocoris; species Adelphocoris suturalis. The sequence goes on from CM061041.1 coordinate 32,009,926, forward strand.
ACTACCCTTCCCCATCTTGTTGCATACCCACACTTCTTCCCCCACTGCAAACTCGCGAAAACGTTTTCCTTGGGATTGATAGTGACGTTGTTTTATTAGTGCATTATCCACTGTACTGTCAAAGTTAGGTTTTAATAAATCAAAACTAGAGCGTGCTCTATGCCCCAAGAGCACCTCGGCTGGACACCTCCCTGTCGTTGCATGTGGGGAGTTTCGGTAAGTGAATAGGAAATCTCTTAACCTATCCATTAGGGTGATGTTGGATTTTTTCGATGATGTCATACGAGTTTTGAAGGTACGTACAGCCCGCTCTGCTAGCCCGTTTGAACGTGGATGATATGGTGTAATTTTGATGTGTTTTATTCCGATTTGTTTACAGAAAGAGGAGAATTCCGTTGAAATCCATTGTGGACCGTTGTCTGTAACAATAGAGAATGGCAATCCAAATATACAAAATATTTCCTTGAATTTTTCAATTGTTGCTGAAGCTGTTGTTTTTTTCATGGGTAAAACCTCCATCCACTTAGACGTGGAATCCACCACTAACAGCCAGTAGAAGCCTTCAAACGGACCAGCAAAATCAGCGTGTAGTCTCGACCATGGTTGGGATGGAACATTCCAAGAATAAATTGGTAACTCTTCTGGTTTTGGACGTGATTCCTGGCAAGCATGGCAATTCTTCACAAATTTTTCAATGTCGGTATTCAGCCCTGGCCACCAGCAATGCATCCTAGCTATGTCCTTCATAGTTCTTCCTCCAGGATGACCAACGTGGAGCATGTGCAAAAACACTTCCCGGACCATTTGAGGAACAACGATCCTCCCATTCCACATCATTATGTTTTCTTCCATAGATATCTCATTCCTTTTCTCGAAATAAGGTAGTATGCGACTATTAAGATTCTTTTTATCTGGCCAACCTCCAGACAGGTATTTTGCAACGTCCTGGATGACTTTATCTGAACTTGTGGCCCTTTTTAGGTTTGCAACTGTTATCGGGATGTCTTGAAGTCGAAGATGTAAAAGATGTGCGGCATTAAGCTTTCCCATTCTCTCTAATCGAGTCGGATGAACGCAATTCAATGGTAACCTCGATAATGAATCTGCTGGGGTGTTGTCTTTCCCACTAACGTACTCAATTTTATAGTCGTAACTTCTCAGTGTTAAAGCCCATCTCGTCAAACGGTTTGCAGCCATTTTTGAAATTTCTTTGTCCTCAGCTAAAATTTGCATCAGCGGCTTATGATCGGTCCGAAGAGTGAACTTTCTTCCTCTCAAGTAGTAATCGAATTTCCTGAGAGCAAAGATAATGGCTAAAGCTTCTCTATCTAATGTTGAGTATCGTTTCTCAGCTGGGGTTAATACTCTTGATGCAAAGCTTACCGGTCGTTCATCCCCGTTAGGTAAACGATGAAATATAACTGCTCCAACACCGTTCGCACTCGCATCTGTCGATACAAAGAGTGGTAAGTCTAGAGAGTAATGAACTAGAGAGCTTGCCGACGTTATAGCCTGTTTCAATAGTAAAAAAGTTCTATTGCATTCATCGTTCCAATTCCAAGTAATGCCTTTCCTTGTGAGGTTATGTAATGGGACTCTAAGTTGCTGTAAATTTCTTATAAATCTTCCATAGTAATTTATGGAACCTAAAAACGATTTTAGTTCTGATGGATTTGAAGGAACCGGCATTTTCGTGATCGCCTCTAAATGTTCTTCCGTTGGATGAATTCCATCCCTGTCTATAATGTGTCCTAAATATTTTACACTACTCTGCAGCCATTTGCATTTGGAGTCTTGAGTCTTGATTCCCGCTGCACACAACCTACTGAGAACATTTTCTAATGAACGAAAGTGATCTTCCAAGGTCTCTCCAGCCACGATGATATCGTCTAAAAAACATGCGACGTTTTTTATACCTGCCAGAATGCTATCCATGGTTTTTTGGAAAAAATTTGGTGCAAAGCAGACTCCAAACGGAAGCCTTTTGTACCGGAAAAATCCTTTGTGGGTCGAAATCACCAGATACTCTCGGAATTCTTCTTCAACCTCGAGGTGTAGATAAGCGTCTTTTAAATCGATTACTGTAAAAAAATTTCCTTTTTCCAATTTTGATAAAATTTCTTGAAACGTTGGTAATGGATGTAAATAGTTTTTATGTGTGGGTTTATGGTGACTTTAAAGTCACTACAAATCCGAAGTGCGCCATTTGATTTTATTGCCAGAACTATTGGAGAAGCCCATGTCAATGGGGTTTTGGTGGTGTCGACAGGTTCAATTATGTCCTGCCGCAACAATCGTTCAAGTCCTTCAAGTTCAATCCTCTACTTTTCCCCTGAGGGCAACTGGAACAGGCCTTGGACGAAATATTCTGGGTACCGCATTGTCTTTCAGGTGGATTTTCACCTTGTGTCCGGTTATCTTCCCCATGTTACCATCAAAAACCTCGCGAAATCGGTTCTTCAATGCTTCAAGTCTCCTCTGATCCTGAACAAGTAGTTCCTCTTTGTTTTGATCGATACGTCCAGGTGTATTACAAACTGCGCATAAACGCGAACCTTCTGGCATTGGAATGTTGAATTTCAATGACCAGTCAAGTCCGAATAAGGGAAGATCATTCCCACTTATGACCACCACTGGCAAATCAAGTACTTTACCAAATGCAGCCACTCTTACCAATGTTTTACCTACTGTTTTGACTGGAACTCCAGTATACGCAACTAAATTACCAGTGTGCTCCAACTGCGGTGCTTCTATACTCCTCCACAACGATTTGCTGATCACTGACTGAGCTGCTCCTGGATCATACAACATGTCAACTGTGAAATAGTTTAGAGAAACACTTAGCATGACGCGGTTCCCTCTACCTGCAACTTGATTTACCGTGCTTCGACTTCCATCACTTAAACATTCTTGATCATCTGAATGTACCCCCAGTTGTCTTATATTCCTGGGTTTAGAATTCTTTTCAATTATTGCCCTTCCAGAAAATACACATACTCTAGCATAATGGTTATCTCGGTTGCAACTCTTACATGTTTGACCTCGCGCTGGACATATTTGTTTACCAGTGTGCTTCTCAAATCCACAATTCAAACATTCTATATGTGGATTCAATTTCCTTGGTGATTTCATGACGCGATCCTGTCGTTTTTGTGGTCTGGATACATTGTTCACTCGTGACGTTGTTGATCTTTGTAAACCGCTCAAAACTTTCCTTTGCTCACTCGCTCTTTCTAAGCCTAAAGCCGTATTTTCAACATCGGTTAAAGATGCGTCATTTGAAGGGTGAATTCTGATAAGTTCTTCTTGCCAGCGCTCATGATTTATGCCCACGACCAACTGGTCCCTCAGTCTCTCTTCGAGTGTACTTCCAAACTCACAAGTACCTGCGAGTTCTCGTAAGGAGTTCATAAACTTGTTAATGGTCTCTCCTTCGTGTCTTACTCGAGACATAAAACTCCTTCTTTCCGCGAAAATGCAAGTTGACTTGGTATAAAACCGGGAAAGTACAGTCTTGAGCTCTTTGTAAGAAACTGTACTGATTTCCCTCGGGCGAAATTGATCGACTAATATCTTGAATGAGCAAGCTCCAACAGATGACAAGAATAGCATCGCACTGACGGTTTCTGGCACTGTAATCCCGTAACATCGACGTCCTACCTCAACCTCAAACCTACTAATGTAATATTCCCACTGTTCAATTTCTTCATCAAACTTATCAAACCGAAATGAACTTACTATTTTAGCCAATTTTTCTTCATCCGAGTCATCAGCATTCTTCATCTGAGACGTTTGCACTTCGATTCCATCTTCACTTGAATCATCATTCAATGGTATGCTTCGCCCGCTTTGCTTCTTCCTTCCTGGTCTCACCATTCCGCAGCGCCACTTGTAATAACTTCGATAAGTTAAGTTGTAAAACACGTTTATTTCATTAACTCGGGCAAAACTCGAAAACTAGGGTAATATCAATTTTGAGCGTCATTAGCTACACAACTGCAGTCACCATAGTTCCTTACATTATTAACATTGAAAATATACAATTCCCGAATAGTTATATTTATATATAGGTATTTTTTGTCATTTTATGTTTTCTAATTAGTAATAAGGAAGAACTTAATAATGGTGCACTGAAGCGAAACTCATTTTGTTTCCAATTTAGTAAATGTCAAAAATAATTTTTCAACAACAAAGCAGAACTCACACAGAAGATAGCTGCCTCTATTAAATGCTTTAAAAATGTCTTTTCAATTTTATCACGAATGACAGAACTGTTCTCTAAAACTCAAAGACTGCGAAGAATGCACTTTGCGGGAAGCTGGAGGACCAAGGTATCTACGACGTGGCTGAGGCAAGTACCCTCTTGACTTAGCTTGGAAGGTTTACGGTCTCAGACGATTGTCTTGATGTGGGAGGGGGAAATTGCTGTGCGGAAACTACCCTTTTACTGCGGTTCCTTTTAGCGCTGGAATTCCTGGTGGGTGCTCTTTGCGGCTATTCAGGATCTCAGACGGTCCCAGAGAGAACAACCTTTTGCGGGAAAATCAATCGAAAACCCCGTATCCTTACCATTTTCCGGACCAATATACAGTGGTTTAAGTAGAAGCTGTATATATATATATATATATACATTTTGTGTATATATATATATATATATATATATATATATATGTGTGTGTGTGTGTGTGTGTGTGTGTGTGTGTGTGTGTGTGTGTGTGTGTGTGTGTGTGTGTGTGTGTGTGTGTGTGTTAACAATTATTATCAGGCTCTTCCATCTTTTTGAAGATATGTACATTAAATTAATGCTGATTAGTTTTTCAACATAGAATATGCTATACGGAAAGGGAGTACGCATTTCCCTGTAAAGTGAAGACAAGAACATGTCAACATTTCTAGAGAAGCCGATGTAATATCTCGCATTTTTTCGTACATTATTCACGAACCGATTAACGACGGTTGTGCAGCTATGTTAAAGTATTCGTGCCATCCATCTTTCCAATTTAGTTCGTAGGAATATCGTGACTACTCATAGTCACTCTCGATAGAAAATTGAACATGGCTGAAAGGGGTTGTGTTCATCATGGAACATGGTTATATAATCTCCTCCATACATCTGCTTCTATACTCCGTTTCGTGAAGGTCGGAAATCGCAAAACCTCTACTAAGGAAAGGGTGATGGAAGGAGGGGAGGGGGGATGAACGCGGATTAATCGAGAAAATTGCTGAACCGAAGCCCCACATTCTCCCCGCCATGCCTCGCTTCCGATACCGCGTCCGGTTTGTGTTCACTTAGCCGTATTAGGGTGAGGGCTGTAATTTCATTGATTTGCCTTCCTCGTTGATATCCACTCGTGCGCATAAACATGTTTGCTACTCCCTTTCCATTACGTAATCAGCACGTACTAGCCGTAGATTCCTAGAACAGCTTTATAATGCAATAAATCGGAAACATATCTTATGTAGGAACATAATCGTATTTTGCATTTGCTGGTTCACCCGTGCGTTTCACTGGTGGACTTGAATATACACAAGCCCCCCCCCCCCCCTTTCACCCATCACATTTTGGGACATCCCTATGGATTTGATTAAAAAAAGTCCTTACTCAAAGGTTCATACTCAAAGTGCTTACTTAAAAGCACTTACCTATAAATTACCTATTAAAACCAAAATACAGACATCAATCCCCACTCCCGCTCCACAAACACCTCCCATATTTCAGATTAAAATTATTCTTGATAGGAAACCCTAAAGAACGTTCAGGCTAATCCAATTTCATTCGTCCGAACATCAGATCACCAGTTCGTTCGATGATGACCAAATTATTCCATTTAACCACCCCCTCCTTTTTTTTCCTTACCACAAACACCACCCTATGGTTGAGGCTAGAAATTTTTTTTAATAGCCTGTGATTGTGGCTTAATCTAAACATAATCGCCCAATCAGATCCCCAGTTTGTTCAGTGATGTCAAAGATACCCCTTTCCAAACCCCCTCCCTCAAAATACCCGTTATGGTTGAGATTTGAAATTTTCAAGTATTTTGTGATTGAAGTTAGAGTATTCCAAACATATTTAATCAATCAGGTCCTCAGTTTATTCAGTGATGTCCAAGATACCCCGTATCCCCCCTCCTCCTCTAAAACAACCCCTTCTATGGGTTAGATTTAATATTTTCAAGTAGCCTGTGATTTAAATTAGAATACTTCAAACATATTCGACAACTCATATCCAGAGGAGGTTCAGTGACGTTCGAAACGCTTAACTCTTCCACCCCCTCCCCTTCCATTGGGGGTGACATTTCAAAAATGTGAAAAAAGTAGTCTGACTTGAATTAGAGTAATCCAAACATATTCGACAATCAAATCCTCAATTTGTTCAGTGATGACAAAGATACCCCATCCCCCCCTCCTCCCCCAAAACACCCCCTATGACGTATGAGGCAGATTTGAAAAATTTCAAGTAGCCAGTGATTTAAGTTAGAATAATCCAAACATATTCGCCCAATCAGATCCCCAGCTCGTTCAATGTTGTCCAAAATACCCCATTTCACCCACTCCCCCTCCTCTAAAACACCCCCTTTGGCTCAAATTTAAAAAAACTTCAAATAGCCTATAATTTAAGTTGGACTAATACAGACATTTCTCAGCACTCTTATCAGTTTTCCAATGACCCCTGTAACCGTGAAAAGCGGACAAACATACGGACAGACAGACAGACAAAAATTGAGCAAATGGTACCAATTGTCTACAAATAGCATGGAGCGGAAAAGAAACGCAAAATTTCATGATTATAATCAATACAGACAGCCGTACTTACGATTTTATTAATATAGATGAGCGTTGTGCTGGTTTTTCCTAAATCAGTTTTCAAATTTTACATCTAAGTACCTGCAAGTTGCGACTTTCGATTGTAGTTGTCAAGCTTCTCAACTGTCCTGACAACTACAATCGAAAATCGCAACTAGCAGGTTCGCAGTGCAAAAGAAAACGTGACTTTTGTATACAGATTCTCAATCGATGTCAGAAATAATTGTTTTTGCGAGAAACACCTTTTACCTGGATCTAAAAGTGAAATATGTCACGAGAAAACAAGACTAAAGTAGCGGCGAATCTAATTTCTTTGCTATTCATCTTATGAAGCTGAAATTTGAACTGAAGAACGTTCGGGACATCTAGACGCGAATCATGAAGTCTATAGAGCCCCTCAGATCAGCTGGGTAAGATTCGGAGTCTTGTTCTCTGCTATTCAACTTATGAAGCTGATATGCGAAATGGAGCGTTTTCCACGTGTCTCCAATGTTTAGCCGAGGCTCAAGGTGAAAGAAAAAAGAGGGTCTGGGGTCTCCCTAGCTGGGTCAAGGGACAGAGCCCCTTGAGAGGCGCGCAACGCCGAGTTTTTAAAACAGATTTTAGTTATTTTCTGTTCCACAGATAGAAAACTAAATTTTTGATCGGCTAGCTATAAGAAAAAGTTTTGATTCTGCTAATCCAAAGGCTCCATTTCGTTCAAAGTCGGGGGGTGGTTGGGTACCTATATGTTCCAGAAAAAAAGCCAAATGAATTCCATTCTTAATTGTTGTTATTGCTGTTATTGTTCCAAATGAATTATATTGCAATTGGGGAGGAAGGATTGACGCTGGTAAAATTCGGGGTCTAATGGACCTATTTTGATGAACTTTTCAGGGACTTTGCGGGTTAGTCCCTTGACGGTCCCCTATAAATTTCACAGCCGTTGGATTAATAAATGTCTGTGCGCAGGCGCAAATTTGAATGTTAAATAATGTCGATTCGCCAAGATCTATCGGTACACATGTCTTAAATATGTACTGTTCAATTTTACTGCCACGCCCATGTTACAATATGAAAGGGTGCTATACTGTTACCTAAATTGGCAGAATTCATTTTTTTGTTTTTAATTTGCTTTTTATTTTATTCATTTATTTTCTTCTGGTAGGTGACATTGTCCAGTTATATTTCGGAAATGCACAATAGACTCAGTTTGATAGGTAATTTTCCATGTGCCGGTGATCTTCCTAGGAGAGCTATCCAGTACAAAAATATAAACCTTTGTGTAATAATTCAAAGCGTTTTTTAAAATATTCTTTGCATACTTGAACTGTAAACCAAACAATTTTGAGAGGGAGGGAGGTTACATTTTATTCTTGGTCGATCAATAAGATTTATCGCTGAAAATAATAAACAAAAAATTACTCAGATGATCGTACTGAATTTTTCATTAGAATCAATCAAGCTGCTGGCTAGTAGAATGAGCTAGTGGCTAAAGAATCAATATCAGAATAACGCTAATCGGCCTTGATGAACTGTTATTTTTTTGTAACTTCACAAAAGTTGTAAAAATTATATTCAATTACAAGTAGTTAAATGATGTCCAATGTAACGACTACCACCTGTTAACCTCCCATGGTTGGTGAAACTAATAATAGTTGCTAGCAGTGATGAATTTCCTCGTATTATAGCAACATGGCGTGCAGATATCAAAGCGCTTAGATCCTATTTCCCCAGATACTCTATCGCACAGAATTTGTACTCCTCTTCCATCTCGTCACGCTACGTAGTATATAGGGCATTAAAATAATGGTCATCTGAGAAAAGGGATCAGCTTCTTCATCAAAATAACCATAGCTGCCTTATTCGTCAATCACAATCATCATCGTTAAGGGAATTTATGAAATCGGTTACAAAACTAAATGAACGTCGAGGGCATTAATTGTTGGGAAATGAAAATTTCGGTGATAACCAATTTTAATTAGTAGTAGGTTGGGAACGTGGTAGTAGTAGGTCAGTAACATATTTAGCACATTATTACGTAATCAGATTAAAAATATTTCAACTGGTAATTTCATGCGTTAGATAGATAGATTTTTTATTGAGGGATTATACATTGTCAAAACATATCTAACTTCGTATAATAAACATTAACTAAAATATATACATTAATGTTCTAAAAAGAAATTTAAAAACTCATCAATTGTATAAGTGGGCTAATTCAAGGAGAAAAGTATGTTTGCATGTTGAAAAACATGGTATTTCTATGAAATCGAGGGTTTTATGAAAAATTAACCTCTAAAAAAATTTGAGTTTCTGGGGCCGGTTTCTACGTATTTTTTCACGCTGAATCGAATGGTAACACTTGTAGATCTCCCCAGCTCTGTTATAACCGAGTTTTACAGATTAACTCACGAATTTTTAGTTTATTTGTTATGCTCAATTTTATGTGTTTTTAAGGGTAAAACTAGGTAGTTAAAGTGTGAAACCCGGTTATAACGGAGTTGGGGATATCTGCAAGTGTTACCATTCGTTTCAGCGTGAAAATTTATTTTGAAAACAATACCCCACACGAACATGTTATAAAAAATCTCGACAACCCCAATTTATCCTCTTTTCTGATAAGTAGCTTTTAGGTACTTCATATATATAAAACAGCCAAAGCGCAAAACAGCGCAAACAATCTCAAGAAGCCCCATAAACTACAGGAGTTAGGGCAACTAAATCCAAAGAATCGCCTTGGAATCTCTTTGTACAGATTAGTAATCCTCGAATCAAATTTTGGGTTGGCCCCTAAAAAGGCAATTTATTTAATTATTCGCCCTCATACCACTTTGATGCTAAAATGATTGAATCAAATATCACTGAAATTGGAGTTTTTACCTGTATCTGGGTTGTCAATTTCGTAGGAGGGATGCTGGCACTCGGGGCGACACGATGGGTACGTATACTTCTTACAAATGCAGACTAAAGTGGGTTATAAAGAACGCTAAACTAATCCACAGTAACATGAGAGGGTTCACATCCCCATATAATTTACAAATGGATTCCACCAACACAATACGGTTAGTACGGTTGTGCGGTTGGTAAAAATTGGCCATGCCGTTGAAAAAGCGTCTCACTCCCAAACGCAGTCAAAAAGTGTGAGAGAATCCGACTATTATCTTGTCTAAAATTGGATGATATGCATTTTGTGGCTTGGCATCTTTTGTAAGCGGAGCGTCTTTTTGGGAGATTCAAATTAAAAGGGGGAAAAAATCTTGAATCGTTGCTATCGACCAAGAAATAAAAGCATTATTTAAAATAATAAACTGAATAGGAACTTTGGACAATTAGACACCATAATCACTTAGATTGTTACAGCTATATGCAGAACTCCAGAATTGAGCGAGTTTACAACAGATGTAAACCGGGGACACGGGATAATGAGATTCACACTTTCAAAGTGTCAAAGATTTACGAGAGTTGCAGATGACGTGACCTCAGAATTTTTCAGTGGTGGAGACTCAACGACGACTAAAGTACAATCATAAATTATATTTTGCAGCTGTCGCTGTCTCATTACGAAAGCCACTTTTACTTTTATGATAAATAATTGTGTTTATAGCGAGAATAGAATTTTTCCACGATCTCATCATAACGAGTAATAACTTATTAACTTTACTCCACCAAGTTCCTTCCGAAAACGCTGCAAATTATTACACAAAAGTTTATTATTTCTGTATCATACAGACCTTCTACGTAGAAAACTGACCGTAATTATTAAGTTAGCCTCACTTATAGTATATTTACTAGGTAGGTATCGAAACTCGGGGCTTCGTGCTTCCAATCATTGGTTCACTCGTTCACTACATTACAGCTCCAGGACCCCATAATTTCACGCTTTATAGTAAAGTTGAGGAGAAAAAAAAAAAATAAATAAATAAATGGGGCCGTCTAGGGACGCCCGAAGGAAGCGAAGCTTTATATCATAAAGCGTAGAATAGAATTATGAGTATTTTCATACTCATAAACAATCTCTTCTAATTATCACACTCTCTCTTTCGCCTTCCCTCCCCCCCCTTCCATCTCCCCTTCCCCTCCATTCCCTCTCACTCCTCCGCCTCCCCCACACTCCCTCACCCTCTCTTCCCTCTCACTCCCTCACCCCTACCTTCCCCGTCCCTCTCTTCCCTCCGCCTCCCCCACACTCCCTCGCCCTCCCTTCCCTCTCACTCCCTCCGCCTCGCCCTCCCTCTCCCACTCACAAGGCGTGCGCGCGTTCGTCAGTCAAAGCCTCGAAAAATACATTTTTTCGCCCGTTTTCGGCCCATAGCATCTATGCGAGTAAAGCGATCGGGATGGTTAAACGTTAGGACCAACTAGATCCCAAATGGAGTCTATGTGCGAAAGGACGGGTTTTTTAAGTCAATTCTTATTCCTTTTATGGCCCGGACGGCGGACGGACATTTCAAATTTGGATTCTACGCACCTTGAAACGTAAAGTGACAAAGTTTGAGGGGGGGAGGGGGGTTATAAAATTTTTTTGCTACCCGATCACATAGGCTTATTATTGACAATAATAAACCAAAATAATCTTCATCACAGTTGAACACGTATGTGTGAATATTTTGGGTTATCTGTGTTCCACTTGATATGTTGGAATATGCTGCTTCTGCTATCGAATCTCGTGAAAATTGATTTCATGTTCAACGTTGGGGGGGGTCTTTGAACCGCAACAATTTTTCCATTGGGTTGAGAGGTTTCTCTGTAGCTCTTTTGTGTTGCTTTCCACTGGAGCTGGTTTCGCCTTCTTTTGTGTGCTATCCGATAGGGAGGAGAACATTCCTGCTGGCGGCCCATTTGGCGGAATAACGATTCACTTTTCAACTCCGCTGAGCTACTGAGGGCTTTTCATAGAAATCTTGTGTGAGGAGGTTTGAACCTAGAATGATTTTCTTACCATCTTCTATGTAATACAAGTTGTATAAATTTAAAATATGTTCAATAATTTCCCTCGAGAAAAGAAGAGAATGTCAAATAAGACACATTCGCTAAGTGGATGGGCTGATATCTTTGACCCTAATGAACTGCAGGAATAGTTTACGATAAGGTCAGTAGAGTAACTATGAATTCAATAATTCACAATTAACCCCCCCCCCCCCCCATCACACTTTAAAAGAGAGAGTATTGAATTATTTGCAATTTCTGTATTTAGACAGTTTAAATTATTTTAAAAACCTCTCTGTCATTAATTAGATTTCCAACGTTTCTTCCCAGGAACTGAAGCTTTTTCAGGGAGATACTAAAAAATAAAGATCAGTGCAATCCACATGTGTTTTCCTTTAAGCGCATTTTCCTTTAAGTGTTTCAAGGAATGACGAAATGAGAATTTCAGGGGGACGTCTAACGCTTGAACGGAGCAGTTTCACTCAGCTGATTCGGGTAGCTCGGCAACTGAAAATCATATTCTACCTGTCTCGCATAGGTTCCGTTCTGTATTTCGGCTGTGAGAGCGATAAAGCTGCCTTCTCTCCTGTTCTGCCTAGAATGCTGAAATTCGATAGATACACAGCCTCTTGGGGGCCACTAGAAGTGATTGGGAGGAGCTCAGATCATCTGGGTCCTCTTCTCGTTATATTTTTGCTCTTTACAATAAAATTAAGAAATATCTGCATTGCGTTTTATCCCCCTTTACATATTTCAATAATTTTTGGTTTCAGATTGAACCTGTCAACGAAGCTGTCGACTTACAATGACGGTAGCGCTGAGCGTGAAAACTTTGTTTTTTTCTTATCATGCCAAATATTTCAGATTTTTGGCACGGGGATCTGTAATGACGACGCCAACTCACTCTTGTAGTAGTTCTATGAACCCTACAGTTTGGTGGGGACAGTGTATAGCTGTCACTGCAATCCGTACCAGCAAGCCCTCCATGCATCTACTGCGAGGTCATCCCTTCCGGCAAAACCTTTCGGTGAATCCTATCGGTTGTCCTATCAAAATATAATATTCAAGTTTTTTGAAAAGCTATGTATGTCTGCCGTGTTTTTGTGATTAGATCGTTCGTGTTCGTGTTTTGTCAGTAGATTGTGTCGGCTTATATGTTTTGCGATAAATTCCACCTATTTTTCAGCAACCCGCATGGAATTTTATAGTTTTATGGGATTTCAAGATGCTAGATCAATACAAAATTCAATCTTTCAAAATTAGAGCGAATCGTGGTTGCCACATGATATGTGTAGGCCTGACAGGAAGTGGTACCAAAAAGCAAAGTTATCTAATGAATAGCCATGTGAATACTTTTGATAAACTAATTAATCAGATGATTTGATAGATGACTTGATAAACTAATTAATTCCCGTAATGGTGTTAAATGTTCTTAAATTCATGCTTAAATCCATAAAAATCAAGCCTGTATTTCCACGAAATACAAGTAACTGTTTGCCATAGCCTCTGTGCTTTCGAAGAAAGATAATACAGTTAAATTTACTGTAAACTGAGTTTATAGGGAACGAACATCCCAGAAGTAGAAGAATACGACTAGGATAGAATGCAACATTAAGGGGTTCAATGTCGCAAAACCAGCAGTACTGGGCGGTCTTGAAGGTGAGGAAGGAACTAGGTAGCTTTGCGCCGTGGTTAAGCCTACGTTGCCAAAGAAAATAATAAGATTTGAAAGTATGATTGATACGTACGTGCTGTTTAATACGATTCACAATATGATACAGTTGATTATACTGTATGAATGAGTTATGGTAACATGTGCACTCTTTAACTGCTTGATAGATTCGAACAGCTAAAAAAAAAGGAGAATACGTATTTACAGAGACCTTGTTGCCAAAAAACGGACGGTAGACCTACGGTTCTACAGTTAGATCCTTTCATAATGATTAATTTTACACATTATTAGTTCATTATAGTTACTTAGCAATATTAGTTCATAACTTAGCGTAATTAATCAGGTTTCCTTGACACTATAGAGGCTCAGGGATCATGAGATTCCAAAAAGTGGCGGAAGATTTACCTGCCATGGAACTACGCAATGGTTGTAGTGAAAATCAATAGTAAATCAATATTTCCGCCGTGAAGTAACGGTCGGAAAAGATGGAAGAGTCCTGTTGATCATTATTAAAATTGTCATCTAACAACGACAAGTAACTTCGATTCAAAACAATGACACGTCGTAAGACATACACAAGAAGGCTACTGCCATCGTTGCCTTGTGATCTCCGGAGATAATTGATTTGGTATTCCAACTACGAATATAACATTAGAAATTAAAATGAAAAGTTACGCAGCTCAACCATGTGAGCGAATTTTCGTAAAAAATCGTATTATTATACCTAGTTTTGAAACTTGAGCACATGAGTGCAAAGAAATTACCAACTTTATGGCGAAAAACTCATTCTGAACAATATTCCGTGATTCAAAATAAACTTTGGATTTTTCCATTTTTTGTAGTTTTTATCAAATTTTAGCCAATATTAATGAAATTTAAGTACATTTTTCAGTAAATGGTGATTGATGGTCTAGTTTATTGTCGTTAAACATCTTCTGACTAATTCTGCTTTGACATTCAAAGTTAAGTTATTTTGATGATTATTGAACACATTAAAAAAAAAGAAAAAAGAAGTTGATGTCAATTGCGCACTACGCACGAGATTCTTACAAAATGTCATTAAGTATGATAATAAAAATTCGACCCATAAATAACGATTTTTGCGGGGGGAGGGGGGGGGGCTATGGCGGACACCCTGTATATATATATATGTATATATATATATATATATATATATATATATATATATATATATATATATATATATATGTATATATAATGAAAAAGTTAAAATCCGGGACCGTTCCAGAATGCCAAAAAACGGATTTCAATTAATAAAATTTTCGAGAATTTTGATTTTAAAAATTTTGGAGCCATAGCAATAGCTTCTTTTTCTAAAAAATTCGCTAAAACGTATTCTACGCTCATCACTATAGCCTTTGGGCGAAAGTATAGGTATATATTTTTTCAAAATTCATATGATGTAAAGATTTGGAGCGAAGCCTGTGTAACAAGAAGAATTTGATAACCTGATAACAATGTACGGAATCATCCGGATCAGCTGTGTGAGCTGTAAAGCTAATTTTTTATGTTCATATGCAACTTGAGATGCTGAAATTCGACATGAAGCCTCTGACCTAGTGGATTAGATTTTAATGACGACTTGATCGTATTTCCAACTTAATATTCTGTAATTTGAACATAGCCACTCGTGGTCAGATAGAGTATATTTGCCTACCTCTGTATTTAATTTTGTTTGTAATCAATGGAAACTTATATGATGACATGCTGTGATCTACATTTAGGTCCTGGAAGAGTAAGCGAAGTGGGAGAGTACGTTGCGAGAAAGTAAGTTCAAACTATGTTCAAAACGGTTGGAACTAACGATCAAGCGGAAACATGCCAGAGGAAACGATGTTGATATTGTAGGGAACGAAATGAAGTTTACGGTTTACGGAAATGATATTTTTCGTTATCGCTCCGTGCTTTCCCTAAACGAACTACGATAAGTGACAAGTGTTTCTCAACAGTGCGAGACTAATACCCAAACAAACGTGGACCTCTGTACGATCCTGTTACAAAGTTAGCTGCGTGCCGAATTTTCTAGGAGAGGAAACAATGCCTGCCAAGTTGGGTGGGCATTATAGAATCACACGTAGTATAGAATCTCACATACTATAATAAAATGGGCATTTAGAAAAAATTGAAGAACTGAATACGAGTCGAAATGATTGAATACAAAATAGAACAGTAATATAAGTGTTGTTCGGAATTGACGTTATGTTTAGAAAATAACAATTGTGAAAACTTCAGTTTTTAAAAAACGAACGTTGTGCACGCAAGTGGACATGTGTGTAATTGTTGCTGGAGAATGAAAAAAAAAGTTGAAGTCATGAAGCATGAGCGTATGAGCGAATTTTCGTAAATTATCGTATTGGTATAATGTTAAATTATTGAGAAATTTGAGCTTTTTGAGTGCAAAAAAATTGTTGATTATTAATTTTTTGGCAAAAAATGTATTCTAAATAATAATCTCCTATTCAAATAGAGGTTTTGAATTTTTTGCTTTTTATGCAGTTTTTATCGATTTTTTTAGCAAATTTTTATGAATTTCTAAGTACATTTTTCAGCATAATTTTGTACATAAATTTTTGGATGTTCTATTTTATAGTTAATAAATTTCATTTGAGCTAAGCCTTTATATTCTACCAAAAAATATAAATTTAACGATTTTTAGCCGTTTTTTAGCCATTTTTAGTGATTTTTTTTAGTACATTTTTTGAAATTTGACCAATTTAATGTGCTCAAAATGTGCTGGCCAACGAAATCATCCTTCCGTTTGGAAAGCTTGATTTTTTGGCGCAAGAACAGAAGTTTCAATCCTCAATCCTAAGGAGAGTTATCGTCTGGAATGACACATATTTAAATAAATACACACACGTATATATATATATATATATATATATATATATATATATATATATATATATATATATATATATATATGTATATATGTATATATATAAATGTTCGTTTGGTATTGATTAAATTCAATATTAGGTACTTTTATGTCTCTGAAATACTATAATGCCAGATTGTTTACGAAATCTTGTAGTTCTATGTATCTTCTTGAAATTCTTGTATGTACATATGAGCAATGTACATATGTAATGAAAATGGCAATGTACTTATGGAAATACACTCTTATTGAATTGAATTGAATTAAAAAGTTCTCTTGTTCCTATGAAATATTAGCCAGTTATTCTTCAAATGGTCGCTGTAGGCTCGTAGATCTTGTTTACGGTCGAACTCCGGTCCTGGCTAATCGCTAATGTGTTTACATACGTGCACTGTAATCTTTCGACCGATCTGCATGTTTGTTTTAATTAACCTATGCAAATACCGGGTAGGGGCAGTAATTACCATTCTCTTCCGGTCATAGAACGCGAGACAAGAAGGGATAATGAGGTAATTCGTTTTAATTAAAACCTTGGCCTGGTGGTCGCTGACGCGCTATAAAATGGATAACCGCCACGAGCGAAATGTAGATGATTGGGAGCAAATTCCATTTCTACGTATACCTATCGAGTGATAAGTGACAACTGCCCCTGTAGAGGTTAAAACAGAATGATGTCATCCTGGTGATCCACTCCAGATCATTATCTAACTCTGTTTTGATATTATCGACAATTTTGATATTATCAAATATTTAGGATCGCTGAAATAATACTACTAATAGCAATTTTGATACTTGAGTTTGGAAATTATAGTGCCTTCGTGTGTGGTTAGCTGAGCGTGTGGTTTCTATACTTCAGTATTTATTTATTTATTTTTAATGTACGGCCCAATTCCAGATGTGTACAAAGAACAATTAAGTAGGGTAGGCACTGAAAAACTGAATAAAAATAATATTAAAAATGAAAATGAAATGCAATTACAATTCATATGAAGTTAACCAAATTTTACAAAGATTGACAGTAGTACCCACACACGAAATGGACTCCTCAAAAGATCACTTTTTCTTGTAGTCGTCAAAGACCCCAGATCGATCGAAGTTCATACTGTATCTCATGATTAGGTACCTATTGGAGACGGAATGCAGCTCATTCTTTTTGTTTTTTCTCAAACAGAGAGGAAGACCAGTGATATCAAGCTCCTACATGAGCATTAACAGAATGGAATCTGAGCATTTTTCTCAAGAGAAGTAACCTTCTCCCCCCCCCCCCCCTAATTTTTCTCCCTCAATTTTTGAGATATCGAAACGAAACTTGGAGAGCATTTATGGGCCTGATACTAAGTTTTAAACAAATAAAAATCAGAAAAAAAATCAAACATTTTTTGGCCTACCCCTCCGACCCCCTTCCACCCTACCGGTTTTTGGATACATTGAAGAAAATGTTTCCATTTTTGCCGAGTGACGACTCATTTCAAAGATTTTTTTAGTGCTGAACACGAAGGTGAAGCCAGAACTGCGATATCATATTCCGTTTTCGAATTAGAGCTGATAACCATGAAGAAGCGCGATTCATTCTGTTTTGGATATAGTCGGAGCTTGATATGGCTGGTCTTTCTTCGTGGTTGAGAAAAAACAAAAAGAATAGGGTGCATCCCATCTCCAATAGGTACCTAATCATGAGATATAATATGAACTTTGTCCGATCGATCTGGGGTCTTAAGGTGGAATTTCCCTGACGCGGCTGCGGCCGGCGGCTGCGGCGCGCGATTTTGTCATGTAGATACTCAGCCGCCGGCCGCGCCGTGCTATGGAAGTGAGTTTTCTCAGAGAGGCGCGGCCGCGGCGGCGGCCAGCGGCCGCATACCTAGGCTCCAGTTTCGATTTCGATCATGTCGAGCGAAAATATTGTTGTGGCCCTTTTATTGGCAGAGGAGGGCGAAGAGAAGGAATTATTGTTGATGAGAAAGGAGCCTCACGCACCCATGTTTTCAACTCGAACAGAAGAGGGCTTTTTCAACATTCTCGTCGACTGCCACCTGATAAATGATGAACAACGTTTCAGATCTTTCTTTCGGCTGAACTTCAAACATTTTATGAGCATCAAGCTAAAAAAAGTATTTTACAAAGCAATGGTTCATTCCTTGTTGGTTTAAGGTGTAGTGGCATGGGATTCAACATTTGAATCAAAATTAAATCCCCTAGCAATCACTCAGAAAAGCCTAACTAAAAGTTTGCTTAAAAAACCGATCAGATTCCCGACTTCGTCAATTTTCAAGGAGTTCGCAGTGCTAGATTTAAGAAAAATTGCAGAAAAAACTCCGTATTAGTCAGTATTACGAGGACAGCTGATGAGCTCACCCTGCTTACGCCGAGAATGAACACTGCTATGGGACAGAGGTTGTATTAATTTTGGGGGGGTCTCTCGTTTTAATTCTCTCCCATAATACTTGAAGGGGAAACAGGTTTCGCTACTTGTTTTTAAAAATAAATTGACAAAGTATTTCATTTCAACCCTTTAAGTATGCCTTTTGGAATTTCGAATCATGTATTCGACCGATTTCATTGAAGTACAATTTCATTTCCGTGGTAGATTTTCAATGTATTTCTGTTTTTCGTCTATATCCCGGTAAATTTTGATGGTTATTTTATTTTATATTTTTTGAATATATATATATATATATATATATATATATATATATATATATATATATATATATATATATTTTTTTTTGTAAGATACATTACGTATGTTGATATGATAAATTTAATTATAATTAGGATGAGTCAGCACTCCGACCCCCAGCACAAGTTATCTTATAGGGGGTCGTAACATTGTCATTTTGTAAGTAATATGTATCACCTTTAGCACAAATAAAAATGTATTAAAAAAAAAAAATTTCACCACATTTCACCATATGTATCACCTTTATAACTAATAAAAATGTATTTAAAAAAAATTTTTCACCACATCGGTTCGTTGGTGAGAGAAGACCTCTCGAAATATGGTACAGCACAAGTTCCAGTACCTATTTCTGCTGAAGAAAAAGTCGCCCTAACTTTGAGGTAATAATTGTCATAACAATCTCAAATTCTAAAGTTTTGGTCGGATTTCGATATTCGATCGGTTTTCAGGGATGCGGGGTAAATCCTAGATGGTGCCATATAATGTAGGTATTTAAAGCCCATGCGCATGCGCGAACGTCAGGGATGAGGAAGCTATGTGCTAGTTTGGCAGAGTATTTTTTATTATGAGTAACAATTGGTTGGTACATACATTTCTGAATGCACAAACAAGTCGGTCTTTTCAGAGGGATGTATAATTATGAGGGGAGAGAACATTGCGGGTCTGCATACCCTAGCCGCGTAGGCGCGCGGCTGGACTGCTCCCTCGACCAGTCTGGCCGCAGCCGCGGCGGCTGTCATGTAGCGGTTTTCAAGACCATGTAGCCGCGGAGGCCAGCCGCCGGCCGCCGCCGCGTCAGGGAAATCGGTTTCATCTAAATACACTGAAGGAGTGGAGAGCGGCTGGTCGCCCGCCGCAGCCGCCGGCCGCAGCCGCGTCAGGGAAATTCCACCTTTAGGCGTCTACAAGGAGAAGTGATCCCTTAATTCTTTTGAGGTGTGTATATAATGATGAAATATTGTTAGACAAACAAAAAGTACATGAAAACACTAGTTGAATGAAATAAGAAAAGCAAAAAGTAAGGATTTTCGAATAGTTAGAGAATGAATGAAAAAGTCCAAGTCAGGGTGGGAAAAAGAAAAAGATTCCCGGATCGGGGCAGCCTAATCAATGAGCGATACATGAGGGAATGCTCTGGCTGATGATCGATAGGGTTCCGTTTATCAGCTTATGGAAAACTGAAAGTTCAGCCAAGCTCCGTCTTCCAAAAAGTGGCAACAGGCCGCAGGAGGCGAGCAATTCTGTGTAATTGACCTCATTTTGGGGGATAAACTGCTTGTTATATATCTCGAGATTTGTTTTACACTATCTCAAGGCTGTACTTATGGGTTGCGTATGGTTACCAGATCATCAAAGCATAATCCAACTTGGGAAGGACCAGCGCCTTGTGAGGTGATGACATGAATATCGTCGAATTCCCTGGTACGTATGTACTCGTATTTTGAGAAAACCCAAGGATGTCAGGGGTCCGCTAGAGATACTGCCAATGTGCTTACAAAACCTTACCTACTACAGTTCAGGCATAAGGCGTTTCCCCGTCATTTAACAAACCAAAAATAAATAAATAAAAAACTAGTACTACAGTACATCTAGGCCTAGGCTTCTTATCCTTCCTCATCACCCTGAGCCAAAGGTTTACTACCCGTATGATTGTATATGTGGTCTCCGACGTAACCCTAGTTTTGGAATCAAACGAGTGAGCAAAGTGAGATCTTGTTTGACATGTGTTTGTTATCGTGCCGTTACAACCAAGCTACAACTACTATAAAACTGAATGAATATGACTGTCACTACAATCAAAATCACCAATGAACCACTCACTTCAATATCCTTCTGAATGGAAACCATGGAGAATAAATCACCATGTTTTTAGTGACCCGTATTTGAGCGTATTAACGAGCTTACTAATTTTCACTTTTTGTATGACATATTCAGTCTCGTACCCGAGATATTGATTTGCGTATAGCATATCTAACGCGGGTCAAAAGTTCATCGATCAATAATTCTTAGCAAACCCTGAAAATAGCATTAGCTTATTTTTAGATTGTCTTCATGAATACATACTTGAATTGAAAACCAGCGAAGAGAAACTTGAAACTAGGAGTCATAACTTTACAATGGATTCCAAAAGCCAAAGTATCTGCCTTTACTGGCAAACTAGAGGACGGTTCGTTGAGGTAGTATTTTTAAAATACAAATTATATATTACTATCTGCGTCCATCCATTTCTTTCACTCGTCCATGACATGAATAGAGATCACTCCTTAGTCCTGATGCTTTATTTTGTGGATTCAAAAAATCTTGAATTTGATAGAAAAAATGTTGAATTCGGTTGGGGGCCTTTTTAATTTGGTTGGAAAACTGTTGATTTGATGAAGAAAAGCTGTTTTCAGAAACACAACAGTGGAGTTTCCTATACTCTATAGTCCAATACTCCATGGTGTTCCGCTACTCCATGGTGGTCCATCTAATACTCCATGGGATTATTACAACGACGTAAATTAAAAATGTCTTTATGAGGGAAAAGTTGGGTGAAGCCTCGTGAAGGATTGTTTTTAGATTGACGAACTGTGACTGCAATGATCATTTTGAACGATGAAGTCGGACAACCGCCGGGAATGTCTCTAGCAAAAATAAAATGTAAAAGACACATTCAACTCTAAGGAAGTGAAAGGTATTTGAAATACCTACCTATTTAAAATAGTTGTCTGTAGTAAATTAGAGGTAGAGGGAGGGGTTTATTATTTACGTAGAGGGATTCTATCGGATCGCTACATGCTACGCCTTAAAACTCGTGAAGCGGTGATGTTGAAAGACGTATCTTTTTGGTTTACTGTTTTCATTAATAACCCTTTGTAATTGACCAAGATCCGGGAAGCACTCAGCTGATCTGGGGAGCTTCAGGTTTCACAATTCGTTTCTAAACGTCCCAAAGGTTCTTCATCACATTTTTAGCTTCATAGGTTGAATAGCAAAGAAATTAACTCCGGAGCTCACCACTCAGCTGATCTATGGGGCCTCATACTTTATAGTTCATTTCTAGATGTTCCAAGAGAACTCCATTTTAAATTTTAGTTTCCTAGATTGAATAGCAAAGAGATTAGCTCCGAACCTCACTCAGCTGATCTGGGGAGCTCCAGACTTTATGATTCGTTTCTAGATATCCAACGGGTTCTCCACTTCAATTTTTAGCTTCATAGTAATAACAAAGATATATTAGCTCAGGATCTTGCTCAGCTTATGTGGGGTGCTTCAGACTTCATGATTTGTTTCTAGATGTACCAAGAGAGGCCTCCATTTCAATCAAATTTCAGAAAAATAGATATGGATCTCACACAGCCACACAATACTTATGGTCGGGGGGGGGGGGGGGGGCTCTAGACCTTATGATTCGTTTCTAAACACCCCAAGGGCCTCAATTCTAAATTTTTAAATTTCAGCTTCATAGGTTGAACAGCAAAGATTTAGCACCGGCTCTTACTCGGCTGATCTGGGAGGGCTCTGACTTCTTTATTCATTTCTAGACGCCCCAAGAGGCATCCACTTCAAATTTCGGCTTCGTTGGTTGAATAGAAAAGAAATTAGCTACAGATCTTACTCAGCTGACCTGAGGGGCTCTAAACTCTAAAATGCTCAAAAAATTCAAACTCTAAATCTCTAAATTTAAACTCTAAAAAGCTCTAAAATGATTTGTTACTAGTTCAATGAAAAATAAAAATAAACAAAAAAATAAAATTTGAAAATCGATAAAATAATGAATAATTTCTCTCTTAATGGGAGAAACAAGAGAAAAATGATATATTTTACCTTTTCCTAGGGCGAACGAGAGGGGATTTTACTCAGTAAGCTGATCAGAAGAGAGCCCGTCATTTCATTCGTCTCTTAATGTCCCAGATATAAAATTTCCCAATCCTAGAGTGAAAAGGAGGGAACTTAGCATACTAAGCTGATCAGAATGGGTCGCGGTAACCATGTCATAAATAACTTAAATAGTAGGATAATCTTGCCGTCAAATTCCTACGCCTATGCCTGTAATACCTTGTTCGAGGAAAGAGAAATACGCCTTTTAATTTCGTTGACATCTTCTGGCCAACATTTAAAACATACATGTACAAGACGAATCTTACGTGTTTTATGGAATAGGGAGTAATGAGAGGGGGAGTTTGACAGCGAGATGTTTTGAGGTCTATTGATAGCTCTCCGACAAGTGGTAAACGATTTCCTTGGGATGAAAGCTAACGGAGTTACGTTTCCTTAGCAACAAAGCGGTTATACATGAAAATCTGTGGTGTTTTGTTTTTAAGTACTTGATGTAAAAAAAAAAAGTGAACAATTTTTGGTTGATCTCCTCGTGAAACACATATCCACGTAACATGGACATAAATATATAACATGGATACGTGTCTATTACATGGAGATATATATTTATGTATAGATCAGAATTAAAGTAGTGAACCACATGCTAAGCCCATTTTCTTTTAAGTAGATTAGTGTTTCACAAGGAATGACGAAATAAGAATTTCGGGGGATGTCTAAATGGGCTTGGAGGGAGAAATTAGCGTTAAGAGCTCACTCAGATGATTGGAGTGGTTCGACAAGTTAAAATCCTATTCCAATTGTCTCACGGAATTTCCGTTCCACATTTCAGCGTCGTAGGATAAATTGCATAGAAATTAGCGATAAAAGCTCACTCAGCTGATTGGGGTGGTTCGGTAAGTTAAAATCCTATTCTACCGGTCTCACAAAGGTTTCGTTCCACATTTCAGCGTCGTAGGATAAATAGCATAGAAATTAGTGAAAAGAGCTCACTCAGCTGGATGGGGTGGTTTGGTAAGTTAAAATCCTATTCTACCGGTCTCACAAAGGTTTTGTTCCACATTTCAGCCGCTTAAGATAAATTGCATAGAAATTAGCTCACTCACCTGATTGAGGTGGTTCAGCATGATAAAATCATATCCTACTTGGCTCACAAAGGCTCCTTCCAAATTTCAGTTTCGTAGAATAAATGGCATAGAAATCTGATTTTTGGAATCACAAAATCAGCTCACGCCGCTGATTATCAATGACGATTGTTGCAACCGATTTATTTTGAATGACTAGCTGATCATTTTGCGAAAAAGATTGTCGAATTCGGTCCATCCGTTCTCGAGTTAAAACCTTTTTTACTATGATACACACAAATACATTTATATAACGGACCAAGTGAATACAATAGCGCATTTAAAAAAAGGAAATGCGCTAAAAAGGTCTAGTTATAACACCATCCAAACAATACGGCTTTGTTCCTTGAAGTTATTTATTAGGATCAACAGACTCATTAGATCGAGTAGGGCAGTTTAGTAGGGCTTGGGCTCCTGTTGATTGCAACGCAAGGATGCACACCCCTACAAGGGCTCCCTGCTGAGAGGGATGGGCCCGGGCGCTCAGGGTGGGTTGCTAAGGGGAAAAGGTCGCCCCCTGGCGCAAGTCGTGGAGGGGATGGAAAACGGATATCAACCCTTCAGTTTCCAGTAGTACTCCCCGCGCTATACCATGAACCACCCTGGCGGAGGAAGGCAGAGCTGTTGGTAAGCACCGAAGTTTTGACTCTATTTTGTATTTAAGCGGACCCCTCAGCCTTGACACTGTCTGAAGTCTCCCCTACCACCTTTTTTTATGCGTTTAACCGAGCTAACATTGGGGCTCCTCCGGTCTCAACTCCAGTTCATTCAACCCACCAGCGCAACGTGGGTCTCTCGGTTTTTGGTCTGTTACTTGAATCCTATAGCTTATAATACTCTAAAATGTCTTGGTGATTTATGAAACCTCAATTTATCGTTGACAATATCCATATAAATCTGCCTCACCGTATTCCCAGAACCTCATCATGCGTGCAAATGTGTTTTCTACTTTTGAAGTTCCGCCCTCTCGGTGTTATCACTTCTATTATATCATCAGCTGATCCGCCTTCCAGCCTCAGCATCGCAGTTCGGAATACAGTAAGTCTATTGCCAATATTCGAACTCTCACATGAAACGCACAAACTCAGCGGCTTATCAATTTGTACAAGCTACCTACCAAACGGAAACACTTCCGGCGTTTAATTTTTCTCCTCTCAAATAAACGGTAGCGCAAATTGAAGTCCCAGAAAATGTGACTTGAACTGTTTGGAACATAACCTTAGTTTACGATAAGACCCAAAATATCTGCTCAAATGAATTAAGATTGGCTGGTGATTATCTATTTGTTCCAAGAAGTGTTTGTGTGCAAGAAATGAAAAAAATTGAGGCGGCTGATGTAAAAAAGATTATGTTTTAAAATATTTATCTATATCTAACAAGTGTAGACGTTACTATTTGATTTTTCTCTGAGATTGCAATAACCCATACAGCACTCTTAGTTTTTCTATTTATCCAAAAGGAAAATAATATGATGACGGCCTCATTGCCCGATATAAAACCACCTAGTTAGTTACCTGAGTATTGGGAGAACTCTTTGGGATGCAAAGCAAATTATGCTTGATAATACACCTAGATACTCATGAATCATAATTTGTAAAATTACTTCGTTCAAAACTCTCTACACTCTGCGATAAATCAATCAGCCAGTTGAAGCAATTACTAGCTTATTATTTATACTGAAACTGAAGTTCAGAGCTATTGATCGTGCGTTTCCAAACTGGCAACTTAATAATAATAACTGTCTTTATAGTGTTGGATACGATTTTGGTCTAGTACTCACAGGAACGACGTAGAAAAAATATACATTAACAGTGACGACGGCCTATTGAACATTTGAAAAGATCATTATTTGTAACATTACTTATTAATATAGTTCAGGGTTAATACAACCAAGAAAAAACAAAGAGATAATACTTAGTAAAAAGTTAAAATGGATGGTACCTACTCCCTACTTCGCCGATACGTACTCCCTAAGGTCTTCAAGTCAAAACCAGGAATGTTGGGGCAAGCCTGACAGGATTACTTCGTACAATGAAACCCCAAGATACTATCTTACATTTATATCTTGTCTAAGATACAAGGGTGTTACTGTAACCAATACGGAATCAATGTAAAAAAACCTTGATTACTGCATCTAATCATAATTATTCCGTCAGAATGGAGTAAAATAGTAGTCATGAAATAGTGGGCAATCTGAAGAAAAATAAGCAAGCTGTTTTTCGTGATTTCATTAATTTTTTTCCGGTAGTTCCTACACGTATGTAGTTTTAGGTACATGATATAAAAATGAAAAATATGCTATTGATTAGCGATCAGTGCAGATGAATTATCCAGGGTGTCCACAAAAAAGGTCTGCGAAACTGCAGGAGTCAATTTTAGAGCTCATTTCTGATCAAAAGTTCCTCTTAGAGATTTTTTTTGAACTCTTAGTTTTCGAGTAGTTCTAATTTTCAAGATTTTGTTTCCGTGTTTTCGACCTTTTGTCACTAGAACGACCATAACTCCATTAATTTGCTGAGGCAATTCAAATTTAAGGGTACATGGGAAAGAGCATTAAGTTTCCTATCAGATAGATCCTTGACCCCTTTTTAAGAATTAGGGTTTGGCAGATGATAAAGCATTCTAAAATGCAAATTTTACCTAATTTGGGAATCGTTGAGTTTTTTCAATCGGGAGTTGAACTATGAGAACCAATACTTTTTCAAGATGCAAGAACGGTAAAAACCGCGCCAAAACTTTACCTTTTCAGCGGTGAAGCCAATTTTATTTTTACTTTGCTAATTAAGGGAAAAAACTATGTTTTAATGTTGAAAAACATTGTTTGTTCCCAGGAAATCAAGGGTTTTCTTGAGAAATGACCTTCTAGGAAAATACGAGTTCGGGGTCAGTTTCTACTTAGTTTGTTACGTTGAATCGCTGAACTTAAGCTAACTAGTTTCAGCCCTAAAAACATGTTTTTTTTTTTTCATACCAAATGAACTCAAATTCGTGAGTTAATGTGTAAAACATGGTCATACGGGATTGGAGAGATATGCAAGTGTTACCATTCGATTCAGCGTAACAAAAAACGAAGAAACCGACCCCAAACTCGAATTTTCATACAAAAACCCTTGATTTCATTGAGAAAACATTGTTTTCCAACATAAAAGTGTAGTTTTCTTCCCGAATTAGCAAAGTAAAAGTAAATTTGGCTACAATGTTGAAAAAGTTGAGGTTTTGGCGTAGTTTTTACCTTTTTTGCATCTTGAAGGAATACTGGTTTTCATAATTCAATTCCCGATTGAAAAAACTTGAGTTTTCTCAAATTAAGCTAAATTTGCTTTTCAGAGGGCTTTTTCATGTGTCAAACCTTAATTTTCAAAAAAGATCACGCATTCATAAGATGGGAAATTTAATGCTCTTTCCAATGGTATCCTCAAATTTGAATCTACACAGCAGATTAAGGGAGTTATGATCGTTTTAGTGACAAAAGGTCGAAAATACGAAAAAAGATTTACAAATTAAATGATCAAAAACTAAACGAAAAAAAAAAAAATAAATAAAAAAATGAAAAAAAACTCTTAAGAGGAATTTTGTATCAGAAATGAACTCTAAAATCGATTCTAGCTGTATGGCAGACCTGTTCTGTGTACGTCATGTGTAAAACTTAAATAATAAACCTTTGTGTAAAAATTTGCAGCGTTCGCATTACCCAAAATATTGGAAAAAAATATATATAGGTAAACTAATCAATACAGGATAATCCTTTCAGAATCTAAGCTATTTTTGCATCAGTGATTGCTTTTCGGAGTAAATCATGCTGGCACAAGGTTTTGACATCAAACAATCGCTGCAAATTAAACATCGGATGATCGCACAGCGATCCGTGTTGCCTCAACCGATTCCTTGAAGTGAAACCCATCAACCTATATCTATAAAAATTAATGTTTGTATGTTTGTTCTTTATAAAAATCAACATTTTCATCGGATCTCGATGAAACTTTGCAGATTCATTATATAAAGCACGTTTGACTACTTAAAGTTGAAACGGAACCTCTCTGGGACATCCGGAATATAATTATTACGTGCGAAACTACGATGATCAGCTGAGTGAGCCCTAAGGCTAATTTCTTTTCTAGTATGCCTATGATGCTGAACTTTTAAACGGACCATCTGTCCCCACTATAATTATTTGGACTATAATTACAATGTGCGGAACTAACCTGATCAGCTGAGTGAGTTCTGAGACAAATTTCTTTCCTAATCGGCCAACGATGCTGAAATTTCCAACGGACCTTCTCTGGGGCATTTGAACTGTAATTACAACCTAAGGAACTACCGTGATCAGCTGATCATAATGTAACAATAAAAAAAGTTAGAAAGCAGGATTTGTTTCAAGATGTCCCAAAATGGATTTCTGTGATTTAACATTATAAAAAACACTCACTCACACTCATCTCACTTTTCAAAATTTCGGGGCCATTTCAATAGCTTCAGTTATTTTTAAAATTCGCTAAAACGTTGGGAAAGTCTACCTTTAGTAAAAAGACAACACCAAGGTGACGTATTGTTAACAGTCCAAGCTAACAGATGACACTTTTGAAAATGGAGAATAATTTTTCAATCATCATGCTTCGTACAATGGTTCAAAGCACCGATTTTGAAAGGCAGAATCTAATCGAATAGGGGCTTCCAGATCCAAGACAACGGGAACACCTGAACAAAGGGAACCTAGAGTTAGAACTGGTCAGGCGAGAGAAATATTCCTTCACCTACTTTTTGCCCAAAACCCGGGCTACCCTATGTAATCCAGCCAGTAGTAAAAAATAAAAAACAAATATCATTTTGAAAGTTTGAATTCGAGAAAAAGGATGCGTTTGTTAGACAACACTTTTTGAGCGCACTTAATTTAATATAAATACGAGTGAAATGTAAAGTTTGAATTGTAATCACAGACTGACTTTATTAATTAACAACATGTAAACACGTATACAACAACATGTGCTTGGGAGGACAATAAAGAATCAAGTTTGGACTTGACAATAAAGTTGAAGTACCAATTCCAATAAAATTTGTCATATTTCAAAAAATGTATCACAAAAACGGCGAAAATCGTTAAACTTATATTTTTTAGCAGAATAGTCCTCAGGAAAGTTAATGAACTGCAAACTATGCCAACTACAAATATGTTATCAAAATTAGGTGGGAAAATATTCTTGAATATTATTAAAATGTGTTCAAAACTCGACAAAAACTGCAAAAATTGATTTGAATAGCACGCAGAATATCATTTAGGAAAAAATTTTCCATAAAATTAGGTAACAATTCCTGTGCTCACAATATGTTAAAATTTCAAAACAATTTAACATGGGTAAATGAAGTACTGTAATTAAGGATAATTCGCTCATACGATCATGCTGCATGGATCCCTTTTTTGACCCGTGTGGATAATCGGATTAGTTCCGAGTCTACCTATTAGGTCGGTAGCATTGTTTTCATTTTCTGGTGATGAAGGATGTGTATTATTGTGTGTCTGACCATATGTCCGCAAATCCTTGCATCACGCATAAATGCAGTTTTCATCAGATTTTGATGACATTTTCAGGGGATGTTCGGGAAAGCCTGTAGACGGTCCCCTATCAATTTAATCGCTCAAGTCAATACTTCACTCCACGCATGCGCCAACCCAAATTCCATCAAGCGTAATTGTTTCACGTTTTAATCGTTTTATATCACTCAAATTCGGAGGGTAGTTAGGAAAAAATTATTTACCTAATTATCATGAATTTTCGTATAATCGTAACATAGTGGCGTACTCCCACTTTTGAGCAGATCGAGCTAGAACTTGGCAACCACCAAAACCGATCAGGTTTAAGTACTTCAAATTTGATTTTGAAATGTTCAAACATTGTTAAAATTGTGGATTTGATTTTAATAAACCCGTTTGAAGTAGGTTTTTTCCCACGCTGAATTGAATTGTACGAGGGGCATCCCAAAAGTAAGTTTACCCTATGGTTAAAATCTCCCTTGGGAAAGCGGGAAGGCTGAACCTCGGAGAAAAGTTTTGTATGGATGTGATGACAGCACTGTAAAAATTGCAAACTGGATAGTAACAAGAGCATTAACCTCATTGTAAACATGTAGATCCCCTTCCGCCTTACCGCCGATTGCGAAGTGCACAGTGTAATTCGATTTTTTATCTGGAAAAACAAAAACTCGCGTGAAATTCATCATTGTAAAGTTTTGAAAAAACTTCGACGAGCGATCCAGAGCAAATGCCGAGGGTTGTTGTCACGCACAGTCTTCATCTCCCACGATGACGGATCACTGAAAAATTACTTGGGTCGTTTCGTTGGGACGTTTTTGGTCACCCACCCTATTCAGCTGATCTTGCTTCAAGTAATTTTCACCTCTTTCTTCATCTTGAAGAGCATCTAGAGGGCAAACGATTTGCCACCTCAGGCAAGGCGTACCTCGAAAATGAAGTGGAAAGCTGGTTTTCCAGTTTAGCGACAGACTGGTACAACACTGAATTAAAAAAACTGTTACCACGCTAGGTACCGAAAATGTATAGCAACTGATGGCAATTATGTGGAAAAATATATCTTAGTAAGAAAATAAACGGTTTTAGCATGGATCATTCTTTAGCCTTCCTTGGACTAACTAGCGAAAAACGTTACGCGGATGTGTCACGAAATTTTTGACATTTTATGTCTTTGCTATGGCACATAAACTAAAAAGACGTCACGGAAAATTGCTCACGAAAATATTTTGATGATTTCCGCTTACAACCGAGTCGTTGCTAGGGAAATGGTACTTCGTCGTTTTTCATCCCACAAAATTCGTTGACCATTCGTTCGAAAGCTCTCGATTTATCCAACCATATGTTAACTTCTGCGAAGTGCGTGGACAACAAGCTGAGTTATGAGCAAGGTTATTTGAATAATTGTGTACACTCAGGTGATCATTCTCAATAATTGATATTGTGAACATGATTGCCACCGCTTGTTAATTTCTGATGATTTCATTGAGCTGGTGTGTTTCGATGATTTGATTCATAGCAGGTGATCCAAATATTGCGAGAACGGTTTGATTTGTGAAGTAGTGGTTACATCATTTTAATAGGTAATTTCTATGCTTTACACTCCAGGAAGCTGTAATTTCGTATGTAGCCTCTTTAGGACATTTACTTGACGATGCCTAGGGTCCGGATCAGATGAGTGGCTCTTAAAGCTAATTTCTATGTTTTACACTCTAGGAAGCTGTAATTTCGTATGTAGTCTCTTTAGCACATTTACGTGACGATGCCCAGGGTCCGGATCAGCTGAGTGGCTCTTAGAGCTTGCATACGAGTCTGCAACACATACTTGTCTTCAACTAAAGACATAAAATGTCCCAATGTGTTGCAGACTCGTATGCAAGCGTTTCGTTTTCTTTTGATTTTCACGTACAACCAAGCCGTTGCTGGGGAAATGAAAAGTCTTCAGTTTTCACCGGGCAAAAATCGTTCTCCACTCGTTGGAAAGCTCTCGATTTATCACGCACTTCTTTCGTACTTGTTTTCTATCCATATCGTAGTTTTATATTTATTAATGTTATAAATGGATATAGTAAACAATGCCACTTATTGTGTTGTCACTTGGTCGAGAAGTTAATCATGGTTATAGTCATTGTAGACGCGCACCATAACAGAAAATTACCTACCTAGGTACTCTGTTCTAATTTCGATTAGTAAAACATTTAGATATGTCGTAGTTTTAAATGTATTCATACGAATTAGCGGGAAGAAAGCATGTTCCATGTTTTAGCATTTTAGCCGAAGGCTCAAAGCGGAAAGCCCTAATCTAGTCCGTATAACAGTAGTACCTAACAGGAACCCAGCACATTATAGTAACGATATGTCCTACCTATTTCCGGCTTCATGTGACCTGGTGCAGAGCTAAGGCGATGTTAATAAATTATTAAAAAAGAGGAAGAAACGATCAAAATGTAAGTAATGTAATAAAATAAAAACGACCAGTTTAGGTGGTCCTCGCCACTCAGCTGATCAGAAAAGGCCCCATCACTTCACTCGTCTCTTAATGTCCCAGAGAGTCTTCCTATCAAATTTCAACTTCCTACAGTGAACAGGAAAGAATTTAGCTCACGCCGTGCTGATTCGGAATTATATATTCATAAAGTCACAGAAATAACTCCCCTAGATGTTAGTAACTACACTACGTTTTTTACTGACCGTGAATCGATGGCAACTGTTGTTACCGCCACAGCCTAATAAACAACTCACGTTGATAAGGACCGCCTAGAACACGATCAAGGCGGGTATAGAGACGAACGGCGACACTTTTGCAACAAACTTGGGGCCGTGCTGATTCGAATGAGCAGTCTAACACTAAAATCGGACCGCGAAGTTCTTCACAATTTCAAAGACCGTTCGGAATTATATATAAAGATAAAGTCTCAGAAATAACTCTCCTAGATGTTTTTGTCCAAAATTTTTGAAGTATTTTTGAATTTTTTAAAAATGGGGTAAACTTACTTTTGGGATGTGCCCCTCGTACTAACCATGTACGATTGAGAGTTCAAACCGATTTTGGCACATGATGAGTTTTATGCTTGTTTTTGCCATATATTTGTGTTAACAATTTGTTTGTTCACGATACGCGAATTATATCTGAAAATAAAGGTACCTTCCTGAATATCAGAAAAATGTATAGAAATAAAAAGGTTACGAAAATTCGCTCAAAAATTCATACTGCAGGACAGTAACTTTTTAATTCTACGCATCGTGACACGTAAGCCAAACAATTTGTTTGTGACATCAACCTGCCTAATTGTACCTATGCAATAATTTGAAATCACTTTGTTTGTTATAGGACTAGCAATCGCAATAAAGCCCATGCCGAACGCATTGTAATCTAACTCCTTTTATGACTCATTCTACAATCCTCCCTATCTTATCATTTTAGCTGTCGTGAAGCCTATATTCTACCGTATTTGAATGAATCCCAAAGCCACATTTTTAGTAACTGTTATGGAGAAAAGAGTTTCGGATTTTCTCCTCGTAAGCATCAAAAATTTGCTGATTTTATAAATAAATTGTTCACAATTCCAGATCAACGTAGTTTTTGGTGTGTTATTATAAGCGATACAAGTTAGGTGGTGATACTGCTTCATATTTAACCAAGGCTGATGATAATCACTTTCGAAAAGAAGAATAGTGCCCGTTCATCACAGAAATGCTACGGTACTCATAAGGTTGTGATGATATCTTCAGGGGCTGAGTGGGATCTGTCGCGGAGAGCCTCCAATCATCGGGAATCAGTGAGCAATAAAATTATTAATAGAGAGATTTATTCATCGGTATAAAGTACCTACAGTGAATCTTAAAATAGTAACTTTCATTGTCTATTTATAGTATACAATAAAATGGGTAGAATAGTTGTATAAATGAGTCGAATGGTAAGGTTGGCTGGCTTTTGGATCGGAGCTATGGTCTCAATTTCCTTCTTAACTATTCGTGCTAGTGGTAGAATCATTTATGTATACACATATTTACACATATACACTAAATTTTGTTTGTTTGCGTTTTACGGCTTTCCGAACAATTTTGGTTCATGTCTGTCTGTCTGTGAGAGGTCAGCACGTAGTATATTTGCTTCAGGAAATTCACGTACCTATGCACAAACGCACTTACCGACGCGTTTAAAGCCCCTGCCGAAAAAACTGTAGAAGACCCTCTAGCGCAAATCCCCACAATACCTGAAAAATTAAAAAATGGGCAAAAATTACAAAAAGTTCCTGAGACGGTAAACTATTACCCAAAAGTGGGCAACCAAGTACAAAATTTTTCGACTTTTCAAATTTGGAGCAAATTAACCTTACTGCCGTTATAATTTTTGATTGGGGATTAATAGCCCATGACTGTTTCAAATGACACTTCCTAAACAAGAATCTAAATCAAGACCAGTCAAGACCAAATTCTGCGGACACGCGGTCAATGAGATTGGCAGGCAGATAGATACCCAATTGGTCAGGCAGGTCTTCAACGTTAATTACGAATGGATTCGGATTTCGGAGCCAATACTTAGAGAGTTTATGTACTTCTCGTATTCATTTTCTCGTATACGAAAATGGCCTTTCCAAAACGAGGTTTTTGTAACGTGGAAACGCTTTTCGGAACGGGAAGAGGTTTACTCTTGCTCAGCTTTACTCGTTTTTAGAATCTTAATTACGAGACGAAAACTTGACCTTTCTCTAGGATAACACTCTAGAACAACTTAGCAACTATCATGCAGTGTGGACACACACACCTGACAAAATCGCCTGAATTTTCCCCGTGCCGTCTTTTGTTGTTGGTTTAACCTTTGTATTGGTCTTTCTTTCGTGTTTTTCCCCGCACCTCAACCAGAAGGGTCATTAGCAGCATTTCGTTCTTGCTTTCGACGTTTTATCGAAGATTTCAGCTTATCCATTTTCAAGATTTCGTTTCAAGGTTCATTATACACGTTTTACAATTCGTGTTCTTCACGGCTGAATCGTTTTTATATGATGTAGAGGTAAGCACCTAGTCTTTGTTTCTTAATTCATGTTATATTTTGGAAATTGTCTACTGTGACAATTGAGTTTGGAGCCTCGGAGGACAAGAGCCTCGTTAACGTCTATATAAGAGTTCTCTTTCTCGATGCAAAAAGGTTAGCATTCATCGTGCTCGCTCTAACAGCTTGTTTTCGTGTTTACGAGAAATACCAATACGAGAAACACAAAAACTTTCCAATACTTAGTTCACCTCACAAAAATGTCTCAGCAATGTTTTCACTACATTGAAAAGAAAATTCGAAAGTACATTAAGTAGACTTTGTTCATTATGTTAGCGCACGTGCTACGCAAAAACCTATTCTTCTTTAATAACATTGGTATTTAAAGTAGTCTTCACCCCTCCCCTGACGACAAGACAGAGTTTGCCCACCTATTACTCGTAATAGAACCAGCTAAAAATCCAATATAGCTTTTCTAATATCCTTAATGAGTACCAACCCATCAGCTATCCCCCTCTTTATCCCTTCGCGGCTAATCCATTTTCTCGCGTGTTGATTATCATCCTTTCAAGGTCAACAAGTTGATTACAGCTTCTTTTTCGCATGCCATCCTTTTGTTTCTTATTGTAATGAAGGGTTCTTTCAATTTTACCCTGGACAATAATGAAGATGGATATAAATGGAACGCCATAATTGCTGATGCTCTTATTCCGTTGTATTGTCCCTTGTATGAATATTTTATAATACTACCCTAGCTTTTGGACTTAACTTGTTTAAAGCTTGAGGGAACAAATATGAAGGAAGATGAAATGTTCTTAATTGATTAAAAAGGTTTGCTATTGAGAATAATAAATTAAAATACACAAGGATTGGAAGCCGTGTCGCGTAAAATATTATCATAGAAACCTAAAAGACCGAGGTGACATTTCAAAACTCTATACGATAGTGAGTATAAACCTATGTATCATATAAGTGAACATTATTTAAGCTCAGAAAAGAAAGTAACTAATGATGTCCTATTTTATAACACACCATCATTTTAAATTCCATCATGATTGGCTAATTCATAATATTTTCTACTGTAAAGAGAAGGTTCAAGATAGAATAAACGGTATAGAGCTAATATACACAAAAAATAATTACAGAGAAACATATCATTATCCTCAAGAATGGATAGCTATCAAGTAGCAATGTGCACATAACAGCAACTGTTATACAGTTGGCCCCACCACAGGAATAAACTCAGTGAACTTGTGCTCCTAGGTGGAGCCAAGGATCTTCGCACAAGAAGTAATTGGTACCTGGTAGTAACTAAATTAAACTTTTCAATATTAGTATTAACATAAAATTACTTTGGAATTATTGGTGGTATTGTAACTAATATAAATAATATAATATAAAACTAAACAAAAAGGCAGAGTCGGTGGAATAAATAAATAATAATTATAGGAATAATAAAAGAACTGGTCTTTCGGGTGCTTACTGATAATACCTCTGATACGATTCTTAAACATCGCAAGACTGTTGAAATTATGCACATTAATGCGAATTTATGGAAAGTAATAAAAGCACAATTGTATGCGATCCTCCAAAATAATTCTGAATTACATTTATTCAGCCTGAGGTTAGATATGAGGCAGCTGTCCGTGTGTAGAGTACCGTACACAGATTAGGTTCATCAATTCCAGTTTTAAATACATGGAGGCAGGATTCTATTAAATAAATAGTTTTGTGGTGGGTTGTCATCTTCCTTACGTAATAAAAAGTATTTTTTATAGACAATGTGCACTTTCCACATACATTCCTCATTTCTCAGTTTAACATCAAAATATACTCCAAACAGCATAACCAAAAATAATTGGTTACCAACATGATGCAGCAGGAGGTCCTTCTTATCATACACAAACTAGCAACATTTTAAACAAAACTCTGAAGAGGCCACAAACAGGCGAAAGTAATTAGCAATAAATATATTTAAAAAATGAGAAGCCTACAATATCTCATCTTCTAACCAACCTACCTAAATAAATAAATCTGCTCAACACAATACACAACGAATTCATCATGAAGGAGAAATCGACGAATTGATCGATTTAATATAACTTTAAGAATGGAATTTTGAATGACCTGTACTGCCTGTAAATAGGAGACACAAGCTCTACCTCAAAACTAGAATACCATATGACAGTGAAGAGTAGGCTAGTCCAAAATAAAAATGTTCAATTATTTATTTAGACAAAAAGGATCAAACGACGCTAAAAACATAGTGTACTTTACGCAATTTATTTACTAGAGAAGCAACATGAAATCAAAATTTTAAATTATCGTCAAATATTATTCCTAAATATTCGCATTCCTGACTAAACAATAAAGATGCACAGGAGCAATCATAGGAGCGTCTCCGGAAAACCCGATCTACCGTAATGGGTGCCAACCGAGCGGTTCTTGCCGAATACCAGTTCCTGCTCCGAATGCTGGATTCCCCGACTGGGGGTGGTTGGCGGCAGGGACGAAACAGGGGGTTGAAGATTACTAGGAGTCAAAACCATATTCATATTCCGAGAAGTAGGATTTGAGGGGTTAGATACAGTCAAGCCTTACTTTGAATATCGTTTGTTATTCCTGACTTATAAATGATTCCCGGAAGGTGGCTGATCGAGAGTTCTCAGAGACGGAGAAAACATGACTAATGAGTTGGGCGAATATGTTAATAAGGCTGCCGTAGGTACCATGCCATATGATGTTGAGGGAGTTCTCCTAAGAGAGGCTAGTAAGTGTCGTCACAACTGAGCTTATTCGTACTTAATGCATTCTTCAAAATAGAAATGTATTTTTCCGCCTTACCATTTGAGCGAGGGTTGTATTGGGGAGAAAATTGACGGTGATATCCCGTTTTGGTTTATTATCTCCAATAATAAGCCTATGTGATCGTATAGCAAAAAATTTTTATAACCCCCCCTCAAACTTTGTCACTTTACGTTTCAAGGTGCGTAGAATCCAAATTTGAAATGTCCGTCCGCCGTCCGGGCCATAAAAGGCCTTAGAATTGACTTAAAAAATCTGTTCTTTCGCACATAGACTCCACTTGGGGTCTAGTTGGTCCTAACTTCTCGCCAGCTCGATCGCTCCACACCCATGGGTGCTATGAGCCAAAAATAGGTGAAAAAGTGTCTTTTTTTTTTGTATATTTCAAGTTGTATAGAAATTGGAGATTTATGAGTGAAAAGAAAATGTTAGCTATTAATTTTATGGAAAAAAAAGTATTCTAAATGATACTCTTCTATTCAAAAAGAGATTTTGGATTTTAGGCTATTTTTTGCAATTTTATAGATTTTTTAAAACAAAATTTAATGAAGTTCAAGTTTTTAGCATAATTTCGTACATAAATTGTTGAATGCTCTATTTCATAGTTGATAAACTTTATTTGACCAATCTTATGCTAAAAAATATCAATTTAACGATTCTTAGTCATTTTCAGTTTTTGTCAGCACATTTTTTGAAATTTGACCAATTAAATGATATCAATAAACAGTATAGGTAACACTTTTATGTGTTGGAAAGATGACTTGGTAATAAATTGTTATGTTTATCAACTATTTTAAAAAGCGTAAAATTGTGAGATTCCGCTGCTGTAAAGGATTGAACCCATTTGTGAGGTCCGAAGCTCCGAGTTCCGATACTAAATCTCTATCTATACTTCTATACTACTAGCCGCTCCGGCTCGCTACGCTCGCCTCCACGTCCAGCCGGGGGGCAAGCCCCCCGGACCCCCCATTAAATTGCTCGCTTCGCTCGCAAAGTGTGGTATGTAGGGAATGTTGCTCGCTTCGCTCGCAAAGTGTGGTATGTAGGGAATGTTGCTCGCTTCACTCGCAATTGAAACATGTAGGGGATGTTGCTTGCTTCGCTCACAAACGGTAGATCTCTAAGGGTAGGTTTAACTTCTGTAGGGGATGCTGCTCGCTTCGCTCGCTTGAGGAAGTTATACTGCCCACCCAACTTGGCAGACGTTTTTTTCTGTTGGAAATTCTTACAAACAAATTAAATCTTATAAAACTACGTGGAACCACGCAAAGTTTATTAGGAGATGATGCTCGCTTCGCTCGCTTGAGGAAGTTATACTGCCCACCCAACTTGGCAGACGTTTTTTTCTGTTGGAAATTCTTACAAACAAATTAAATCTTATAAAACTACGTGGAACCACGAAAAGTTTATTAGGGAATGTTGCTCGCTTCGCTCGCAAGGTATTGCTGCATAGGTGTTGGGAAATACCCGTATGAAATTCCGTTGAAATGAGTCAAATGCGTAGTGAGTCCTGTGTGAGTCATCTCGTCCCTTTCAGGTAAGCAACGTTGTGTAACGGCGGCCCGTGGTCGATTAATTTCTGATGTTAAACGCTTCTTCTCGCTTCCGCTTCGCGATTTGACCGACTTAACGTCACTTTTTTCGATATCCGATTTCGGATTCAGATTCGGCGGACCCAAAGCTGTATTTCGCCCGCGAAAACCGTTCCGAAAAACGTACCTTTATGGGGTATATTTTAATCGGAAAAAACCAAGTTTTTCGGCGGACTTTTCGAGAAAACGGGTCCGTACTCTCGCATTTTTTTTACGCATTTCCCGATACTTTTTTCGCGATCCGATCGCGCCGTCGTCTTCCTCGTAGGGAAACCTACGAAACCCGTATTTTTCCGGAATTGTCAACGGCCGTTTAGAGGGGTAGGGGAAGCGGGGAAGTGGAAAAAGCGCACATTAATTCTTACTTCGACCCCCCTCCCGCCCTACGGCCCATGGTTCGGGTGGGATTAAACAATTTTAAATTCGCTCGCTCCCACTTTTGGAAAATCTCAAGAAGATCCCCCCACTCGTACACTCCCCCCACTCAGCCGTTTGGCCGTGCATAGACACGACAGACAAACGGAGTTTCATTCTTATAAATAGTATAGATTTTATAAGAATGAAACTCCGTCTGTCTGTTTGTCTGTCTGTCGTGTCTATGCACGGCCAAACGGCTGAGTGGGGGGAGTGTACGAGTGGGGGGATCTTCTTGAGATTTTCCGAAAGGTGGAACGAGCGAATTTAAAATTGTCTAATCCCAGCCGAACCATGGGCCGTAGGGCGGGAGGGGGGTCGAAGTAAGAATTAATGTGCGCTTTTTGGACTTCCCCGCTTCCTCTACCCCTCTAAACTGCCGTTGAAAATTCCGGAAAAATACCGGTTTCGGAGGTTTTCCTACGAGGAAGACGACGGCGCGATCGGATCGCGAAAAAAGTATCGGGAAATGCGTCAAGAAAATACGAGAGTATGGACCCGTTTTCTCGAAAAGTCTGACGAAAAACTTGGTTTTTTCTGATTAAAATATACCCCAGAAAGGTACGTTTTTCGGAACGGTTTTCGCGGGCGAAATACAGCTTTGGGTCCGCCGAATCTGAATCCGAAATCGGATATCGAAAAAAGTGAACGGAAATTGGTCAAACTGCGAGCGGAAGCGAGGGAAGCGTTTAACATGAGAAATTAATATGTGCCGTGGACGCGAGAAGGCTCTACGAAGACGTCAAGCGGTTTGATGTCACAATGTTTACGAGGCGAGCAGGTATACATAGGTACCTACCTTGCGAGCGAAGCGAGAGCCATTTCAACAGAATGAATACGGACTTTGTCCTACACATATACAGGTATACCTTGCGAGCGAAGCGAGCAACATCCCCGAATAAACTTTTCGTGGTTCCACGTAGTTTTATAAGATTTAATTTGTTTGTAAGAATTCCCTACTGAAAAAAACGTCTGCCAAGTTGGGTGGGCAGTATAACTTCCTCAAGCGAGCGAAGCGAGCAGCATCCCCTACAGAAGTTAAACCTACCCTTAGAGATCTACCGTTTGCGAGCGAAGCGAGCAACATCCCCTACACACGTTAAACCTACCCTTATGGATCTACCGTTTGCGAGCAAAGCGAGCAACATGCCCTACATGCCACACTTTGCGAGCGAAGCGAGCAAAATTCTCTACATGCCACATTTTGGGAGCGAAGCGAGCAATTTAATGGGGGGTCCGGGGGCAGTATAACTTCCTCAAGTGAGCGAAGCGAGCAGCATCCCCTACAGAAGTTAAACCTACCCTTAGAGATCTACCGTTTGCGAGCGAACCGAGCAACATCCCCTAAATGCCATACTTTGCGAGCGAAGCGAGCAACATTTTCTACATGCCAGACTTTGCGAGCGAAGCGAGCAACATATCCTACATGCCAGACTTTGCGAGCGAAGCGAGCAATATCCCCTACACGCAACTTAATGGGGGGTCGGGGGGCAGTATAACTTCCTCAAGTGAGCGAAGTGAGCAGCATCCCCTACAGAAGTTAAACCTACCCATAGAGACCTACCGTTTACGAGCGAACCGAGCAACATCCCCTAAATGCCATACTTTGCGAGCGAAGCGAGCAACATTTTCTACATGCCACACGTTGCGAGCGAAGCGAGCAACTTAATGGGGGGTCCGGGGGGCTTGCCCCCCGGCTGGACGTGGAGGCAAGCGTAGCGAGCTGGAGCGGCTAGTTATTTATAAGAATGCAACTCCGTCTGTCTGTTTGTCTGTCTGTCGTGTCTATGCACGGCCAAACGGCTGAGTGGGCCGGATCTACGAGTGGGGGGATCTTCTTGGGATTTTCCGATAGGGTGTATAAGCGAATTTAAAATTTTCTAATCCCACCCGAAACATGGGCCGTAGGGCGGGAGGGGGGTCGAAGTAATAATTAATGTGCGCTTTATGGACTTCCCCGCTTCCCCAACCCCTCTAAACGGCCGTCGAAAATTCCGGAAAAATACCGGTTTCGTAGGTTTTGAAACGAGAAAGACGACGGCGCGATCGGATCGCGAAAAAAATATCGGGAAATGCGTAAAAAAAATGCGAATGTACGGACCGTGTTTTCTCGAAAAGTCCGACAAAAACTACGTTTTTTCCGATTAAAATATACCCCATAAAGCTACGTTTTTCGGAACGGTTTTCGCGGGCGAAATACAGCTTTGGGTCCGCCGAATCTGAATCCGAAATCGGATATCGAAAAAAGTGACGGGCAGTCGGTCAAATTGCGAGGGGAAGCGAGACTAAGCTATTAAAATGAGAAATTATAATTATGTGCTGTGGACGCGAGAAGGCTCTAGGAAGACAGACGTGTTTGGGGTTCGATAACTCAGGTACAGGTTTCGGTGTTTGGGTGTTGCGAGCAGGTACACATAGAGGTACCTTGCGAGCGAAGCGAGAGCCATTTCAACAGACTAAATTCGGACTTTTTCCTACACATATACAGCAATACCTTGCAAGCGAAGCGAGCAACATCCCCGAATAAACTTTTCGTGGTTCCACGTAGTTTTATAAGATTTAATTTGTTTGTAAGAATTCCCAACTGAAAAAAAACGTCTGCCAAGTTGGGTGGGCAGTATAACTTCCTCAAGGATATACAGGTATACCTTGCGAGCGAAGCGAGCAACATCCCCTAATAAAATTTTCGTGGTTCCACGTAGTTTTATAAGATTTAATTTGTTTGTAAGAATTTCCAACAGAAAAAAACGTCTGCCAAGTTGGGTGGGCAGTATAACTTCCTCAAGCGAGCGGAGCGAGCAACATCCCCTACAGAAGTTAAAACTACCCTTAGAGATCTATCGTTTGCGAGCAACATCCCCTACACGTTTCAATTGTAATACATCGCATGTATACAGCCACACTTTGCGAGCGAAGCGAGCAACATTCCCTACATGCCACACTTTGCGAGCGAAGCGAGCAACATTCCCTACATGCCACACATTGCGAGCGAAGCGAGCAATATTCCCTACATGCCACACTTTGCGAGCGAAGCGAGCAATTTAATGGGGGGTCCGGGGGGCTTGCCCCCCGGCTGGACGTGGAGGCGAGCGTAGCGAGCCGGAGCGGCTAGTAATTATAGAAGTATAGGTTGTGGCAACTCGAAATAGGACACGGCGAGGAGTCTGGACGGACCTTATGACGTACGCAAGCCAACTAAAACTATGATCATACTCAATTGAAAAAATAATAAACCTTTGTGAAATAATTTGCAGCGTTTTTTATTGATTCTAGCCTACTTATAAAGTAAAGAAGTCTAAGACTACTTACAGAATACAATGTAAAAAATATTTAATATAATAGATTCAGAAATCTCAACTGATTCTTTCGTATGTTTTGTGAATCCTGGTACTGGCATTATATTATGATTATTTGGTTACCGACGCCATCAAAATCGGTGACTTCTATATTAAAATCCGTGCCTTTTGGAAATATCCGTGCCCTACTATTAAAACCGTGACTTTTCCGGGACTTTCCGGGAATCCGTAACCAGTAGGCACCCTGTACAATCAAAGTTCCAGTCATGCAGCAATATCGTATGAGCGAATGTCAGTAAATTATCGTATTGTATCATATTGAATTGTTGTGAAATTTGAGCTTTTTGAGTGCAAATAGATCGTTAACTAATAATTTTATTGCAGAAAACGTATTCTAA
Organism: Adelphocoris suturalis; assembly: GCA_030762985.1. Taxonomy (NCBI): domain Eukaryota; kingdom Metazoa; phylum Arthropoda; class Insecta; order Hemiptera; family Miridae; genus Adelphocoris; species Adelphocoris suturalis. The sequence continues at coordinate 32,052,848 of CM061041.1, forward strand.
ATATTTATTTTCCATTCAAAAATATATTTTAGATTATTTGTAGTTTTTATCGATTTTTAAGCAAAACCTAATGAAATTTAAGTACTTTTTTCGGCATAATTCCTCTTCCTTCACCACCTCAGCGCCACCTCATCCACCCACCGGCGGCGGTGGTCCTTTTGGTTTATTATTTCCAATAATAAGCCTATGTGATCGTGTAGGAAAAAATTTATATAAACCCCTCTCAAACTTTGTCACTTTACGTTTCAAAGTGCGTAGAATCCAAATTTAAAATGAAAAAACAGGACCCGCCTGTCGTATGTCGTTTTGTTAACAGAAGACAGAAAGATAACATTATGCTTGCCTGTAGGATTTACACGAAAACTAAAGGAATTGGAAACGGAATAGAACTTTCAACATTAAATCAAAATTGGAAGGATGGGAAATTTTTCATTAGAGACCACTTTCCCCGAGAACTTACGAATCTATTTCAGCAAGCCAGAAATGTCACTAAAGAAATTGGATTCAAATTTGTCTGGACCAGGGATTATAGATCGAAGAAGGAATACCTGTGCGGATCATTAATGTACAACAGCTGGAGGATCTACGTAATAAGTACTGCATTAAGGAATAATACCAACATTTTTCTTTGGATTAAGAAAACTGGAAGTATGTTTATACAAAATGGTTGACCTATTAAATAACATAGAAGGATCTTTATCAGTTAAAACAAACAAATATTGCAACTATGATGAAGCCCATAATTTTATTTCCCAAAAAGGTTTATTAATTTATCATTATAACATACGAAGTATTGAACAAAATTTTGATGTGTTAGTTGCCGAATTGTCGGTGATGTCAAGACTACCAGATGTAATAATTCTTAGTGAGTGCTGGTTGGGTAAGTTGCAAAACCCGTCCTTTTCTCTCAAAGCGTATGAGGTGTTTTATTCAAAAATCCATTTCAACCAGAATAGTGGAACTGTTGCTTTCATAAGTAATAAAATTAATATACTACAGGTAGAAGAGCCCATGGTGTTTAGATGTAGTGTATTGAAAATTAAATTAAATTATCTGGACAAATATTTCACGATTATCGCAATTTATAGATCTCATTCTCATTTGACAGATGAAATATCGAAATTTCTAACTGATTTTGAAAATTTGACAAATGTAGTTGAGAACTGTTTTGTTGTAGGTGATCTTAATTTCAATATCATGAATGTAATCGATGAATCAAACCAAACAGGTCAATATTTAAGCCTCATGGCTAGATGTGGATACCTCTCATACATAAATGATGTCACTAGGCCTCATGGAAATGAATTAACAGGATCATGTATAGATCATATATTTGTTAAACTTAATAAAATGGAAAAAAGTAAGCTACTCGATTCGGACATTCTGCAAATTAATGTAACTGATCATTACGCTGTTATGTTATTATGGCAAATACATATGAATAATAATGGTAGAGATAAATTCGGTAATTCGGAAATTAGTAAAATCGATCATGCTAAACTAACAGAGGCATTAACCAAAGAAAAATGGGAACAAGTCATGAATTCCATTGATGTTGATGAGTGCGCTGAGAGTTTAATAAATACTATAAAATCACACATAGAAGATTCTTCTACTGTGGTTAAATTTTCAGCAAAATTTACCCCTTTGAAACCATGGATGACCAAGGCGCTTGTAGTTTCTGTTAGGAAAAAAGAGAAATTGTTTGATCTGAGTAAAAAACAACCTTTTAATAATAAGTTGAAAGCATATGTCTGTAAATATCAAAATAAACTTAAATATATAATAAAAAGTGTAAAAGAAAATTAATACAGAGACAAACTGAAATCAGTGGAAGAAAATAGTCGTAAAATCTGGGAAGAAGTGAATAAAATAATAGATAACTCTCATTGTAAAAATAATAGTTTAGTACAAATATGCCACAATGGGAAAGTAATTGATGGGGAAAAAGACAGTAAAATATGCGCCAACGTTTTCAATAATTATTTTGCCAATGTAGGAATTAACTTGGCGAGGAAAATCGATGATGAACCATATGCGTTTGAAAAACACAGCTCATCCGATAAAATTACTACGCAATTTTGTAAATTTAAAAATGTAACAAAAAATACGTAGAGTCTCTGAAAGGACGGTCCTCTCCAGGATGGGATAACATTCCCGCCGAGATTTTGAAAAACAATAAACATCTAATCAGCGACCCTCTAGCCCACATGATAAACCTTAGTTTCCAGACTGGTCGATTCCCAAGTAAACTTAAAATAGCCATTGTAGTGCCAATTCACAAGTCTGGTGATAAGGATTTATGCCAAAATTATAGACCAATTAGCTTGGTAAGTACAATTGCAAAGGTTCTGGAAAAATGTGTTAAAGATCAACTAATGAATTATTTAGAAATTAATAGCCTTCTGTCAAATATCCAATACGGCTTTCGGAAAAACAAAAGTACACAAGATGCTGTATGTAAGTTGAATAATTGGATCATTGATGATATGGATGCAGAGCGCCGTTCAATAGCTGTCTACTTAGATTTAGCCAAAGCTTTCGACACCATTTTACACGTAAGGTTATTTAAAAAAAAAAAAGGCCGATTTGGGTGTCGGGGACTTGGCTTTTGAGTGGCTCCGAAGCTACTTAACTGAGAGAAACCAAATGGTAAGGGTTAACGATACGTTGAGTGATATGGAATCGCTAAAAAATTATTCAATACCCCAGGGTACAGTTCTGGGTCCATTGTGTTTCATAATATACATGAATGACATAAGTAAGTTGAATATACCTGGGCGAATATTGCTCTTGGCTGACGATACGGTACTTCATGTTTCGGGTTCAACGTGGTATGAAGTCTGCAGTAAAGCTTCTGACAGTATGCAGATTTTAGGGGAATGGTTTAGGATAAATAAATTAACGCTTAATGTATCCAAAACCCACTATGTACCATTTGGAGTAGATATGCGAGTTGTTCCAGAGAACCTTAGTATAGAGGTTCATGTCAAAAATTGTGATGGTTCTCAATGCACATCCTCTACGGAATTGTCGAGAGTGGAAAATGCCAAATACTTGGGAATTTACTTTGAACCAACACCTAAAGTGGAATAAACAAATCTATGAGGTTGCGAAAAAATTGCGCAAGCTGCTCTATGTTTTTGCAAAACTCAAAAATATTCTTAGCCCAAAGATGTTAAAAATGACATATATTGCTCTGGTTGAGTCGGTACTCACTTACTGCCTTACTGCTTGGAGTGGTGCATACCCTACACCACTAGAGCAAATAAAAGTGGCACAGAAAGTACTTGTAAGAAAAATATCAAAGGCTCAATTCAATGCTCGCACAGCGCCCCTGTTCAAAAAATTACAACTACTCCCCTTTGAAATGATAGCAGATACCCAGAGAATTAAACAGGTCATTAGAGATGGTTCATTCTTGTTACCCCAACACACAGCTGGTACTAGATCGAAACATCAATTAAACCTAAAGCAACCGAAATTAAGAACTACCCTTGCACAAAATAATTATATAGGGGATAGTCGGGTAAGAGTGCGCGGGCGACTAAGACTGCGCACAGCTTTTTTTCGATGTTGGCAGCAATGATTCGCTGGCAGAAGTGATGTTTTAGTTTGGCCTTGAGAGTGCACGTTTCCCTCCAGTTTTCGTCTTAGTCAGACAACTCATTGCTGTTTTACAGGTAAGAATGTGTTTGGTCTGCTTCTACTATAATATTTTCGCTGTAATACTTAGTTGATACTGTTTATAGTTATTAGTCAAAAGTGTTGAACTTTATATCACTGAAAAGAGTATTTTATTACGAACACGCCGACATGGCGTAGCCTGAGAATGGACAATGTAGGGTCAAAATATTGTGGGGTTATGTTTTTGTAAGTAATGGAGGGTAAGATTGCGCATAGTGAGGGAGGCCAAGAGTGCGCAGCATTTTTCGTGCACAGTCTTACCCGCCTTCATTAGGATCTCTTGGTTTTCTTTGCACCATTGAATTATTGTATTAGGGTTTCATCTGCCTATCTTTTTCATTTGATCTAAGGTCTATCTGTCTATATTTCAGATTGAACTATGGGGAAATACACGCGAAAAACTGACACACATTGGGACATTTTCATGTGTGTTTTCTTATTGTATTTATTACTAGGCAGATCTCACCCGTGCATTGCACTGCGGGGCGTACAGATCAATTAAATGGGCCATAAGAGAAACCGCCCACCCGTGGGTACTTAATTGAATTCGCGATCGTGTTGACTCATTGTTCCGACACCCGTGGGTACTTTATTGAATTCGATCCAGGCGCCTACCCACCACCCCCCTACAGACTCGTATGCAAGCTCTAAGAGCCACTCAGCTGATCCGGACCCTGGGCATCGTCACGTAAATGTGCTAAAGAGACTACATACGGAATTACAGCTTCCTAGAGTGTAAAACATAGAAATTAGCTTTAAGAGCCACTCATCTGATCCGGACCCTGGGCATCGTCAAGTAAATGTCCTAAAGAGGCTACATACGAAATTACAGCTTCCTAGAGTGCAAAGTATAGAAATTACCTATTAAATGATTTAGCCACCGCTTCACAAATCAAACCGTTCTCGCAATATCTGGATCACCTGCTATGAATCAAATCATCGAAACACCAGCTCAATGAAATCATCAGAAATTAACAAGCGGTTGCAATCATGTTCACAATATCAATTATTGAGAATGATCACCTGTGTGTAAACAATAATCATTTATATAACCATGCTCATAACTCAGCTTGTGGGCCACCCACTTCGCATTAGTTAACGTATATGGTTGGATAAATCATGGGATGAAAAGCGACGAAGTACCATTTCCCTAGCAACGACTCGGTTGTACCTATATAAAGGCATTTCCACTTTTAACAATCTTCCAACAAAACTTGAAGAAAAATTACTTGCAACCAATAACAAAACTGTTAATAAAGAATTAAAAAATTATTTTTTAAGCTTCCTGTTATAATATAAAATAATGCTGAGTAAATAGAAAATACGAATAAATTAATATAGAAATAAGAGTATAGTAAATTAGGTTTAAATTTATAAACTTCGCTATGTGATCGACACCCTATACGTATGTTTAATTTAATTCTCGCTATCCTTATCGGCTAGTACCATGACCATCCCCTACCACGGACTTGTCGTCCATATTGGGGATTAATTTCCAGTTACTTATTACTATGCTATTTTTTCTTTCTGAAGTGTCTTTTTATTTTCTTGAGAAGTGTTGTTCTTGTACTTATTTAAATATGGAAATAAAGCGATAAAATATATATATATATATATATATTATATATATATATAGTACGAAAATTCGCTCATACGATAATGCTGCTTGACTGGAACTTTTTAGCACTTTCTTGTTTATTTTTCCAATAGATCCGACCCATCATAATAGCATCCATGTGTAATGAATACAAGTAGGAAAAGTAGTGTGAAGCCTCGCACCAGAATTTTTATTTAATTTTTTTTGTTTTTCTAAGGATAGAAGACTGGAAATTAAAGTAAATTGTTAAAAAAGGCAAATATTTCGAAGTTTTTGTGTATTAAGGGAATTCAAAAAATTCTCAACAAATTCACGATATTCATATTGAATAAGTAAATATTGGATATGTTGCTTGTGATGATCGCAGTAAGCACTGCACATGAAAAAATAAAAAATTACAACTTATACAAATGAAGACAATTGGTAGATGTTTCTGGTACATGATTACCTTCTACCAGAAGTGGAGAACTACGTGTTCACCTCCCGGTTTTATAACAACCATCTTGGAGCAGGAAGGGTCCGGGGGAAAGAAATCAAAGCATTCGAGGGTTCGTAAGATTTCACGTGTTTTCATATCTAGAATGAGGAGCTGCCTATATGATGTACGGATGAGCATAAGGTTGTCCATGATGATGTGAATCCTGTTGACTTCTCCGTACTCGCTCTCAACTTGGAATTTGTCTACCAGACGCAGCTTTTTCGTATCATAGACAGTCACTGTGGGGGGACCTGCAAGATGTACTGCAAGTTCTGCGTAAGTAATGAGATTCCCAAAGGCCTGTACAGTGTCAGCCGCTATAAAGTTTTCCCACGTGTCCAACATTCGACCGTCTCTCAAGTCGAATAAAAGAAATTTTACTTCCGAGAGACTTACCATAATAGCCACTGTTCCCGTGAATAGTATACTAACCAAAATCCCTTCTAGTTGCAGAACTGTTTCACTGTAACTAGATTTATCTATATTATAGGAATGAATCAAGGTTCTACTCAGATACGTCAAAGTTATATGTATGACGTTCCCACGTAAAAATAAAGAGGCACGTTTTAATTGTTCTCCGGGCACCTGCATAGGAAAAGCGACTTCTAGGATTTTGGTTTGGAATTCTAGATCCCAGATGTGCAGAGGTGAGCACCATAATACACCTGCATTATAACGTGAATAAAAGCCGACAAAATACTTCCCATTGTGGTCACACTCTATGTGAGTGTAGCTAGGGGCAATTTGTTCATACCAGTTTGTCAGGTCTGGGGTTTCGGGGATAGTCTCCGAATGGTTCTTGTCAAATAAAGCGAAAAACTTCAACTTCAGGTTTTTATCTTCGTTTTTAGCATAAACTTGAAGCAACGTGCATTGTAGAAACACCAGGATGTTGTTGGATAATTTGACGAGTAATGGTATGTGGTGACATAGAGCGGGATGTATTTCACCTGTCATGATTGGCTTGTCCACTATGTTGAAGACGGTGTATGGTGATGGACCGGGCCACTTAGGAATCAAAGAGAGTTCATTGTCAGTCTCCATCTTGCGGAATTCTGGAGATGAAATACTGCTAATAGAGTCTTCCCGGTAGCATCCATGTTTCCAATTTCTTTTGAGATCGATGTCATCCATGTATCTCCTTCTCCAAACGCACAGCCTCGGCCGATTCCCTGATTCGAACTCTTCGTACGAAGATCCCACTCTCTTGCGTTCAGCCCTTAACTTCAATCTCTCCTCCGATATGTTTTTCTTGCACAACTTTTCCCAGATGCGGTCGCTATTGACGGCATTGCGCCAACCAAGGCAAACTAACGAGCAGGATAGAACATCTTCCACATCTAAATGTTGCAAAATGATTTCAAAAACCTCTTCAGGCAAACCAAGATGGTTATCAACCGACATTGGAAGTCCGCGAGTTATGATAGATGCTGAATACTTGACGTTTTTAAAAAGACTTTATTGGGCAAAATGACACACTTTATGAATTACAACACAATGTGAACACTATGGCGACTGAAAAAGGAATGAGAATACATCGTATATAAACTGAATCTTTATATATACACATAACTTGTAAACAAGATATTGGAGTAAACAAGATGATGAGTCTGGATTTTCCCATAACTAATGAGGTAAACATGATAATGGGTGAAAATATATCTATAACTCATCCCTCTCTGAGTGAAGCGTCCCTACGAACTAAAATGACATAATAAACATTATTATTATTCATTCATCATTATATCAGTACTAGCTGGTTCACCCGTGCGTTGCACAGGTTGACTTGAACATTATCAAACAGCCTGTGACCCAAGTTAAAGTGATTCTGATAAATCCGCCCACTCAGATCCCCAGTTGGTTCAGTGACGTTCAAAACGCTTTAACATCCTCCCCCCTCCCCTCCCCACCGGGTCAGATTTCAAAAATTTGAAAAAAGTAGTCTTTGACTTGAATTAGAGAAATCCAATTATATTCGACAATCAAATCCCCAGTTCGTTCAGTGACGACAAAGATACCCCATTTCTCCCCCCCCCCCCCCCTTACTCCTAAAACACCCCCTTCTACGGGTTAGATTTGAAAATTTTCAAGTAGCCTGTGTTTTAAGTTATAATACCCCAAACATATTCGACAACTCAGATCCCCAGTTCGTTCAGTGACGTTCGAAACGCTTTAATTCCCCCACCCCCTCTCCCTCCATTGTGGGTCAGATTTGAAAAACATGAAAAAAAGTAGTCTTTGACTTGAATTGGAGTAATCTAAACATACTCGACAATCAAATCCCCAGTTTGTTCAGTGATGACAAAGACTCCTAAAATTGTAAACCTTTTAAACCTTCTCTGGACTTCCACAAATAATTTAAGACCAAAATTAGCCAAATCGGTCCAGCCGTTCTCGAGTTTTAGCGAGACTAACGAACAGCAATTAATTTATATATCTAGTCTTCTAATATATAAAATTCTCGTGTCACAGTTTTTGTTGCCATACTCCTCCGAAACGGCTTGACCGATTTTGATGAAATTTTTTGTGCTTATCCGGTATCTATGAGAATCGGCCAACATCTATTTTTCATCCCCCTAAATGTTAGGGGTAGTCCACCCCTAAATTTTTTTAATTTTATTTTTGACCGATTTTGATGAAACTTTTTGTGCTTCTCCGGTATCTATGAGAATCGGCCAACATCTATTTTTCATCCCCCTGAATGTTAGGGGTAGTCCACCCCTAAATTTTTTTAATTTTATTTTTGACCGATTTTGATGAAGTTTTTTGTGCTTATCCGGTATCTATGAGAATCGGCCAACATCTATTTTTCATCCCCCTAAATGTTAGGGGTAGTCCACCCCTAAATTTTTTTAATTTTATTTTTGACCGATTTTGATGAAGTTTTTTGTGCTTATCCGGTATCTATGCGAATGGGCCAACATCTATTTTTCATCCCCCTGAATGTTAGAGGTAGTCCACCCCTAAATTTTTTTAATTTTATTTTTGACCGATTTTGATGAAATTTTTTGTGCTTATCCGGTATCTATGAGAATCGGCCAACATCTATTTTTCATCCCCCTAAATGTTAAGGGTGGTCCACCCCTAAATTTTTTTAATTTTATTTTTGACCGATTTTGATGAAATTTTTTGTGCTTATCCGGTATCTATGAGAATCGGCCAACATCTATTTTTCATCCCCCTAAATGTTAGGGGTAGTCCACCCCTAAATTTTTATTTTATTTTTTAGACAAAATTTTTAATTTCTATTTTAATTAACGTCTGCCAAGTTGGGTGGGCAGTATAACTTCCTCAAGCGAGCGAAGCGAGCAGCATCCCCCACAGAAGTTAAACCTACCCTTAGAGATCTACCGTTTGCGAGCGAAGCGAGCAACATCTCCTACATGTTTCAATTGTAATACATTCCATGTATACAGCCACACTTTGCGAGCGAAGCGAGCAACGTTCCCTACATACCACACTTTGCGAGCAAAGCGAGCAACATTCCCTATATGCCACACTTTGCGAGCGAAGCGAGCAATTTAATGGGGGGTCCGGGGGGCTTGCCCCCCGGCTGGACGTGGAGGCGAGCGGAGCGAGCCGGAGCGGCTAGTATACTATAAGCGGCGTTTAATAATTATGGACCAGAGATCTACGTAGAAGGGCTGTCTAATACCTAAATAATAAACCTTTGTGTAATAATTTGCAGCGTTTTTCCCTAAAGTCTGCGAATGTCTGCGAGGAGTGCGGAGGTCCATTATCCGATAAGAGTTGTTACATTGAGCAGGAGCTGAAGGATGAACAACCGGTATACGGGACAAGAACAGGTATTCGGTTGATACCCCCCCATTGTATATTGGGTTTTCTGGAGACACTCCTTGCAATCATCAGTCTAGGGGCATTCATACGAATGAAACTTGATTTTCTGAGTAGAAGGGAAATTTTTTCCCCAATTGAAAATCTCAGCACCCTTGTTTTGTCAAAGTTTAAACTTAGATAATTAACATTAAACCGATCTTTAATTATAAATAATTCTTCATTTAAATTTTTCAGAATAGTTCAGATTCAGAACAATTTTCAGATCAGAATAGTTTCCAAAAAACACTATCGCCATATTGTCAGCGAAACCAAACATCTTACCTATTAATACGATAAATATAAAAGGAAAAGCACAGGACCCAAAACCGTACCTTGTGGGACATCACATGACATCAGCACCTCCTAAAAAACCGTGTCCCCCAACGCGCCATCGGGCGATTGATCTCATACGACTTGATAAGTTCTAGGGGACTCCTCTAATCCCTCAATTACTCAATTTAGTCAATAGGAAGATATCACAGGTTCACTAATAAAAAAAAAAGGTAAAAACTCTTATAGAAAACTGAAAGCTGCGGAAAAGGGTCCCAAGGATCCAAGGAAATACTTTGATTGGCCGGATATTCTTACCGTACAAATAGTAAGGGGACAAGTACAGACCTCTGAGGTACACCAAATCGAATAGGCAAGAAACTCCATCAAATTCAACATACAATACAATAACATTATTCAACATACAATATAATTCTTTCGCTTTCGGATAGATATAACGAAAACTGTTTAAGTGATATTTCATCTATTCCAATCTTTTCAAGCTTCAACAACCTGCTCGTCTCAATAGAGTTTTAGGCTTTTGTTAGATCAATATACACTCAAAATTTTATCCCCTTCGTTTAATGCATTTAAAATTATATCAACAATCTTATAACAAGCGCGTTTTGAGTTCTTCGAATCAGAAGAAACCCAAACTGTGCCCGCGGTATAGTGGATGAACTTCGTTTTCCAAAGTAAAGTGAAGGGAGTTAACACGTGCGAACAGAATGTAAAATTGTGCGGTAATGCCGGGTTTTGTGGTGCAGGACACAGGTTAATTCCAACAGCTATCTACCCAACTGATACAATTTTCGGAGCTCTGCTCAAATGGTTTTTTTCTATCCATCTGCCCAACTTTGGCTGCTATGTAAATTCGTTAACGAATTTATAAATACTCACTCAATAGCTATGGCATAACAGATGGTCATTACTTATTTTGTTGTACCCCACCTAAACTGTTCGCCCACAAACCAGGCGTTGCATAACGTTAGTCAACCAACAGACCACTAAACCTTACTTTTTGAATTGAGGAAACCTGGAAAAAAAGCGATTCTCAGTTCTGGGCAATATTATATTGGTGAGATTATTTCATTTTGTGTCACTAAAGACAGGGACAGCGTTCAATGGCTTTTTTTAAAACTTGGGTGGGCAGACTTGTGCCGTCAGGCGAGGGACAGAGAGGGGTCGACCCAGTTTCGCAGGTGAATCCTCCCCGCACCCTTTACCAAAACCCTTCTCTCTCCCGGCCCTTCCCATCCGCCTCAACGCCCTTCTATGCATATGAATTGAATTATAACTTTGACCGTAACAGTGCTGGGGTTGTTCTTGTTATCTATGCGGGCGACCCAAAACAGGCAGATGAACTCAAAGATCGAGCATGAAACTGGGACGGAAGACGTGAAAACGCTCGATATTCATCCATCACAATTCGATTTGAATTGAGTAGATTTTACGAGTCACAACTATCTGATTCATTACTTCTGTTGGAAAACTAAACAATCGCCTTTAATGGTCCATTTCACTTATTTTATTTTTTTCTATCAGCTGAAAGTTCTCAAAGAGAGCTTTCTGAAAGGTGCAATGTGACGGGTTTTGGATGTTGGAAGTAACCAAAACAGCAGTTTAAAGAAAGCTGAATGACGTCATATTGGAACGGACCTCACCCCCTCATCTACCTTTTGGTGGGGAGGGGGGGCTCAGCGCCATCTATCGATGACGTCTATCCTTTTGTTCTCAAGCATGCAGCCTTCCATACAATAGTAAGCCGAGCACGATGTATTCCACACATTGGCGTGGAGAACATTTATCAAAAGAAAAACCAATTATTGTGTAAACACCTCGTTTCGGTTTGCCCAGTGGTACCGGGAAAGGAAACTTGTCCTGAAGGAACCAAAGGTTCAGTTGATAATTGATCCCGATGCTAAGGAAAGGAGTTCCATGAAATATGGGAACTTCTGGGCGCAGGATCTTTGCTTGAGGGGCGGATCGCAAAGGTAACTCCGTCAAGAAAGTTACGTGGGACGTATATGTAATAACTGGTGTGCTTGAGGAGACTTAATGGGGAAGAGGGGGTATCTTCTACTCAAAGTTACTATGCGCCGTTAAGGAAGTGTCACTTGTGTACATAGAGTGCAGCTAACCTTGATGAGCTGGAAATGTTAGCAAAAGGGGGAAAATGATAGGATTTGATGTTGGACGGAAATTCGTTACTTTACGAGTTCCCGGGTAGTGTTGGGGATTCTTTTTGGAGGTCTTTAGGCTAAACAAAGGGGAAAATAAACCCCCTAATAAAGGGGTAAATATCCTATGAACATAGTGTAGTATTCAATGGTAACGAAAGTACTTTCCGTGTTGTCTGGGTCAGTAGCAATACTCTGCAGGGTCTTAGAGATCGTAGTTAATTTGTTGAAAGATACGTATTTCAATAAGTTACTCCAATGAGCCGCAAGTTGAAGAATGATATTTGTTCCCTTTACAACTTCAACTTCGGTATGCGATCGGAAGGTATGAAAAATTCGAAATTATCAAATGGAATAGTTCTGGTAGGTAATGATTAGATAAGGGTATCCTTCTACATATTTCTCCTCACTTTCTCTGACTTGTTACCACCCCCTTAGACTTTTTTGCAGTTGATTGGTTGTATCTCCCAGCCTTTCTCCAACGAGATTCAAACTCCTTTTTACCTGTGACGACTATGATAAGCTCTGTCTCTTCAGATATACCTATGTTCATTGTTCAGTTATTGTTTGTTACCGATGATGAGCAGTCGACATCGATTTAACATTGAAACTCTTTATTTCGTGAAAATCGAAGCATAATGTTAATCACCGCTATCAAGTGCGTATAATGAGATGAATCCATGATTTAAATTTTTTTAATTTTTTATTTTATTTTATTTTATTTTTTTTTAGCAAAACTAGAAATTTTCATAGTTTAACTTTGGTTCCCACGGTGTCAGTATATTTTGCCCCCCGAATTCGGTCTACACATCAGCTTGGCTTAGAATATAAGAATAAATTAAACTTAACCGATCTCATCAAACGCTTGTTTGCTTTTAAACCATATTGGTCATGAGATGTCCTTTCACTATGATCTTTTTCAATATTTGGAACATAATGATTATGTATACCTACAAGTAGTTGACGTTTCCTTAATGCGAACAACCTTTTGACATCATCTAGTTTTTTTCAAATGAGAATTATAAATTTTATTTCAGATTCGGAATCTATATGAAATTTCAGGTACGCGACCAGAATTACAAATTTGTTGATTAATTTTCCACAACAGCTGAAAGCGCATCAAGTTGTGAGCATTAACTTTAAGGTGGTTGTCCAAATTGGTATTCATCACTACGACATTCGGCACAGAAAATACACCAAAATCACATCAACACATGATATTGTCACATGCTTTTCCTTGAGATTGCGAATCTGCAACAAAAAAGGGGGATGCCTTAATGAAAAAAAGAGAAAGTGCGCATTACGCACGTTTTACGTGTACTAACTTCCGCAGAGGTACCGTATCCGGATTCCACGCACAAAATTAATGGGGTTTCATTCCACTTTTTTTTTTCTAACCCCAGTCCCAGAGATAAGAGATCGTGCTTGCAACTAATCGGTTGAACAGTCCACAGAAAGCTTGCCTTTATATTTGCTTAAATTTTCACTGTCCCCGATTTTGTATAAAGTTTGTGCAAATAATGTCAGCTTCAATACGGTTGCCTGTATACCATCTCTCTGTAATGCATGAGGGAAGAAACCTATAGGTTTAGAAACGTACATCAAGATTTTGCTATGCAACAGAGCCCCAACTCATGAAGAATATAAGTTTAACTAACTATTCAGTTAAAAGGGACTTTAAACATATTTCTTTTTTGTTAGAGTCAAAGGGTACGAGGTAAGAGGAACAGAATTGAATACAAATAGAGAAGCAATGGCCAGTGAGGGGGCGGTTGCATCGATCATCGGCTTATAGGCTCCTCTAAAATCGTTCAAAGGCCTCATCTCCATTTTCCCGACGACAGCCCCCCCCCCCCCCCTCGCGACCATCCCTCCATCTAACACAGTCCTTTCCATCTGCTCCTCGTCTACCATCCACTTTCTGAGTCGACATCATGTCTGAAGAATGGGGTGGGATCGTTTCTGGTTGACGGTAAAATATGGGACAGTTAGATACAAAAAGCAATGTGTCTTTAATTTCAAGGTTCCTTGACTTGGAAACATGATTTCAACTAGATATGAATTTCATATTTTCATTGATTATACATCTGCTTCAATTGATTTCCAATGGAACGGTTTTGGAAAAAAATAGGCCCAGTCGCGCAGCTTCAACTAATGAGATATTTTGGAATAGAACAATGATTAGAGTTAGTAAATTCGTTTCCACGTTCAAAATTTGGAATACTAATGTATTTAAACTAATACTAAAAAGGGGAAACTTGAAAATTTTCTTTAGCGTTAAATGGCTTACAAGGGGCATCCACAAAATGACCCTCAGAGACGGGAACGTGAAAGTTGACAAAGCGGCTCCCGTAGCGAATGAGGCAGTACATAATTATATTTTTTAGGTACAAAAAATACAAAGTTTGGGCTTATTAAAATATATGCAGATGGGAATTATGAAAGTGTTAGATGGTTTCACTGTCATTCGCCGACAGACGAACCTGTCACCGACGCATCTGCCCCGCGTCTGCTGTGCCTGTCCTGTTCGACGTATCTGTCACCAGCTAGTAAGTCATGTCTACAGAGATTGGCTTTGGATTTGCCGAATGACGTGGGAGCATACACACTTTATGCTCAATACCTGTGTACCACCTATATGACGTACACGAGGATGAAGGTGAATCCGTGAATTAATCAAAATAATTTAATTATTATTCAGTATTAAGCCTGAAAGCCGCGAAAAATTTGTTTTGAGTCGTTTACGATAAATTTCTTCTTTACAAACTGGTTTCCAAAACTTGATTCCAAAATAGTCAGACCTATTTATATTCTCGTTTCCTTGTATTTGGCATCATGATGTCATTCCTAGAGGTCCATTTGAAAACTTTCAAACATCGGAAGGAGAGGAGAGAGAGGAGAGAGTGTTACTTTTTGGCTACCCTACTTTTGGCTAGTCGGAACATAATTTATTGGAACCTCGCAATCAATGAGGAAGTCAACTGTTGGAACTTACGAATAAAATACGAGTATGAGGAATTCTTACATTACCTATATTAATGTATCATTTAGGAAGTGAACCCGTTTAAAACGGGCTTGAATTGCTTTCTAATGTTTTAACATTTGACAAAGTATAGTTGCGAGCTATGGCCCTTCATCCAGATAGGGTAGTTTGAATTACATGGAAATGAATCCTCGTTCGGAGGCGCTCTTGACTCGAAAAGTATGATAGGTCAACACAGCAACTGTGATGTATTCAAATGAGCGGGTCTGTTTTACATTGTTCCCATTGTCAAGAATTCAAAACGAATACTAACCTCGAAAAATGAATGTTCTTCCCTATTCATTACATCAGATCATTGAAAAGAATGCAGATAAGATCAAAATTCAAACGTATATTTGTTTCTTGTTTTTGAAAGGGTACCACAACTATCAACTGGTGGATGTGGAAGGAGGTGGTGGTGGGTGGGGGGTTAAAGTTCCTGGTAGGTGATAAGGTGCTTGTCCGGGGTGCTCTGTAGTTATTACATTACCACTACTACTATTTTGCATCATCTTGTTCTTTACGTGAGGAAATTCTCACTATTGTTGTAGGGAATATGTAAAAGAACAAAATAAGCCATCACAAACTGCCACCGACACTAGGACTCGTAAGGAAGGTGATCTGAAACTGCAACCGTCCAGGTGCCTGCCACCTGTGTCATTACCCCCCACAACAACAACAACAATAACAATAACAATAACAATAACAATAACAATAACAATTGATAAACATGATAAATTCTTGTCAGGTAAACTCGCGATTTAATACACCACGTTTCTGTTTCGTCATATTTTGATATTGCCTGAAATGAAACAAATACGCAGCTACACTCATTCTCACCCAAACTCATTTATATATTTCACAAAACATGGTGAACAATATTGTTTTGGTTTTGATTCAAGGGGGCGAGGCAATGATTAGCTTTAAGCCAAATAATGGGTACGAATTCTGATCCTCCCTCTAGATAACAGCTTGTGATGTCACGAATCCAAGGCAGTCGAACCAAAAACCCCTGCCTAGGATCGTTGTTTACTTTACTATGGTTTTGATTCTTACATGCTATAAACATTATATGAACGTCTTTGGCGCTTCCCCCATTTAGGCCCTCTTCAATTTCAAATCAATTGTGGGAGTCTGATCCGGTTGCGAAGTCCAATGACTTTCGTCACATAATGTCTATGTCCTGTCTCATCTAAACTCCTCTTAATATTTTAAATTTTTCGTGGCTCCTACTAAATAAAACTCTTTATGACGACTTCATCAGCTGATCAATGCGAGTCCGCATCATTTAATTGTATTCTAGATGTTCCATAGCGCTTAATTTCAAATTTCAATATATCAGGTTGATTAGGAAAGATTTCACGCGACCGTAACGCTATTTCGTAGCTAGTTTTTGAAACAACATTTTGAGGTGTTTGGAAGAAAAGGTTGAGAGCTTTTATGAAACAATTTAACAACTTAAAAACAACAATTAAAAAAAGAAAGATTTCCAGCGACTGGCGAACAATTTTTGTAAGATGATAAATGCCTGAGATACAGTTCCGTAGCAACGATTTGATTGTAAGCGATAATCATAAGAAAATTTGCAACGCTTACGGTTTTTTACAATTTGGTTTTTTTAATGCTTAACTCACCTTGAATGCTCGGATAAAAGCCGAAAATCTCGCATACAACTCTGTAAGACATTGAGACATTTTATGTCTTAACTTCCCAGGCAACCATGTTTACAAAATTAACTGAGAAGGATCACCTATATGTAAAAAATTGTTCAGCTCATATCTCATATTGTTGGCCATGCACTGCGCAGTGGTTAACAAAATAAGGTTAGGTAAATCGAGAGCTTTCCAACGACTGGAGAAAGATTTTTGTACGATGATAAATGTCTAAGATACAGTTCCGTTACAACGATTTGTTTGCAATCGATAATCATCAGAAAATCAAAACTATCACTTTTCGGTAACGTAACACTTTTCGATTCTATGTGCCAAAGTAAAAACATAAAATGGCAAAACTCTTGACGCACACATTTCGCGGCTGAACACGCTAACGAACATGGATTCTAGTGCAAGAATGAACATTACTGTGTTGGATTCTAGTTTGCACTAATAATTTTGACGAATAATGTTCAAAACAATACTTTTCATCACAATTGTAACAGTTTCAATGATTTCAATAAACTCTTGTAATAAAGCAATTATCTCTACCCACGGCTTTATTTTGGCGTTTTCTCGAAGTGATTTCTAACGTGGAAACTAATAACAACAAAACATTGTTCACTACATCCATTAAAAACATTAATAAATATAAAATGGCACATAAATACCAAGAACAAGTACGAGAGAAATGCGTGTTAAATCGAGAGCTTTCTGTCCGATTTCTGTTCGTTGAAAACTTAGGAAGTTTCATTTCCCCAGAAACGGCTTGGTTGTACGTGAAAATCATTAGAAATGAAATGATTTTAGAAATGATGATTGCAACTGTAACGCTTTTTTATAACGCAACGCTTTTCGAGTCCATGTGCCATAGTAAAGAAATGAAATGTCAAAACTAAACCATTTGTTTTTCTCTCCATGAAATTGTGTGGAGCTAAAGCAGTCTGCCTTTCCTGGTACGGTCACTGACCTCGGACCGAGCTATAAATTTTCTCTGAAATTATGCAAGCTCAACTGACAAGATTAATCATTATCCAATCTAGTTTGTGGTTATTGCAAGGTTTATCGAAGAAACCAGATCTTTATAAAAATCTTAGGTATCAATTTCTATTCTGAGACGTGGAAAGGGTCACGGATTGCGCACGCAGATTACTTCACTATTATACGGGCCACTTCCAGAACTTGGCTGGAACTCAGCCAGAAAAAAAACCTTTGTGCCGCGCGACAGTCGCTAAAAGAAGAATTGTTTTTGTTTACTTTTCAACGAACCGAGCCTCAATCTAGAAGAGCCAATTTTTTCCACGGAAGATCTCCAGTATTTTCCATTCAACTTGGGCTGTGATTCACGAGACGAATCAAAATTCTTCGCAGCAGCCACACACACGGGTGGTTTTGCTTGTCGTTTAAAAATTCCCTTCCAGTGGAGAATCGCGCGATATTCCATCAACCTCATAAGCATTCCCACTGTCAAGAAATACAAAACAAGATACGATACCTATACTGGTTTATTATTTTCAATAATGAACCTTTGCAATCGACCACGAAAAAATAAATGTTTAACCCTCCAAAAAATTTGTCAGTTTTTGTTTCAAGATGCATAGAATCCAAAAATCTAATTTAAAAAAAAGAAAAAGAAAAAAAAAAAACCCAACCGTCCGCCGTCTAGAGCTTTTCTCCAAAACTATTGGACCAGAGTTTAAGAAATTTGGCTGAAAAATCATATATCGGCAGGGGATGTGGCAGTAACATCGGCATCAATTTTGATCAACCCTAGAGGGTAGTAATTATGGCTGGAAAATTGAAACATCGATATCTCAAAAACTTCAAGGTAACAGTAGGTAATGTTTTTTTAGTTGTTATTTACAAAAAACGAATGACTTCATCCGGAAAGCTGTACGATTTTCCGTTCACTACGAGCTATAATGGAGCAGTGACGGTACGATACGATTTTTCGGGATAACTAACTAAGTTTCATCAATGACCTTTAGATAGGGTTAGACTTGCGGCAAGCGAACGGCATAAGGCAGCACACCGTGGTCCGTGGTTTTGCCAATTCGCGACACTGCATCATCAGATCGTGTAAGAAAAGTTGAGGTGTGTTATTTAATTGTACTAATTTCTCTTTAGTAGGCGGCTGCACCTACGCAGACACATTAGATACTGACCTAATGATTCGTTTAATAATATAGACAGGTGTTCTGCGTAGAAGAGATATACAATACAGGAATAATAAAACTCTGTGTAATAATTCGCAACATTTTGTTTTTTCTTATTTAAAACTGAAGATGACGACTGTAACAATCTGAAAATCTAAGAACTAAACACGAGAATCTTTTAAAAATACTTTGCTCCAAACCTTGTGGATCACGACACAAAAACTATAGGTACCGACATATCCTATGGTAAGTTGATATCAAATGTTCAGGTTGGAATCATCTTTCAATTATAAAAGTTTACCGAGCTTAGAGGAAAGTATAGCCTCCTCACGTATTGCAATGTGAACGTATAGAATTAGTTGGTAACAATATGTGACGATATTACTGAAAACACCAACTAGGTACCTAATAGGTTCCTACTAATGATTAATGATAATTACGGGTAGTTGCCACGGTGAGGGCCCGACGACAATGGAATTTCTAGGAAACCTTCTACAACCTATCATGTTAAAAGTTTCACCAGGTATGGATGAATATATTCTCTTCGTTTTGTATCTGACAACGAAGTTTACGTTTGCGCATGCATATTAAACACAGTTTATCTGCTCTAATACCCAAACTGCGGAATATCTTCTGCCCCTAGCCAACCAGTCAGCTACGCTATTAAATGATACTTCCACTGATATTTTGATGCTTCGACCATGCAGGTTATCTCCGCAGTAGCACGTTCTTCTTACTCTTCACAATCAGCCAAATCACAGACCAAATCAGTCTTCAATCCTCGCCTTCTCGACCATTTTTGAGACGTATGGCTACTTTACCTCAATCTAGACTACGGTTTTGACGCAGATCATACTCTGCCCCGCCTCCCTCACCCGGATACTGTTGGTATCACTTCCGATGGGGTTCTGAGGCCAGTAATTGACTATCAACTTGTGCCTGGACACGTAGCTAGCCTTCGGAAAAACACAATTGCACGGTCCAATCCACGGAAAAGCCCGTGCCTGATCACCAATTCCGTCAATCATCGTCCGAAATCTGCTGGTACCACTCCCGTTGGACTTCCTTGGCACGAAATTGCCGTTTTTCCTGCGCCTGGCAAAACCCTCATCTTTTGAGGACACAACTTTGCTCACCCACCTTTCAGATGCCCTCTGGCGGCACTCCGTCATCTTCTTTGCTTCAACAGCTCCAGGACCCTCAGCTACGTCACACACTTCGTAGTTCTGCCTTCCAGACGTCCTCAGTCGACTCTCCGTCCTCCTGTTGGCTTCAGGACCTTCGACTGCAGCACACCTTTCTGAAAGGTGTCTTCAACGTCTACCGGACTCTATAAGCTACAAAGAGCTCTACCGTCCTCGAATACACTCAAAAATTGGTGCAACAGAGCTCCACCTAACAATACTTGCGGGAACGTGACCAGAGCCCGCTGCCGTCAAACAGGCTCGCTTTAGCCTTAGGCCACTGACACTATTACCAGTGTCATCACGACAGCCTCAACACACGAGGACACACCTACATACCATAGCTACCAAAGAAGCGCACTTCCGGCTCTCGGCATCACCAAGACGACTGAAGTCGTCAATTCTTCGCCTTCCACCTCCTACAACGCTTCCCCGTTGGTAGTAAGAACTCTATCAACGAGCGGACCTACTACTCTTCACGCCATGCCTCTCTCATTTAATGACTTTTTCGCCCAATAACTTTCTATGTGATGTTTTTTAAAAAACATTTATTGAATTTTCTAGTGAAATTCTACCATGTCATCATTGCTATCACCATGTACTCAACATTAAGCAAACTTTGCTTAGTACTTCGCATTACACACACCATTTCCAACAGCTCTCTCTTTTACAGTTGTCCTCTTGGCTCACCCTTCCACGGGTCTGGCTCCTCCTCCTGCAGCACAAATCCTCTGCTGAATCACACTCCTCTTCTGCAGTACACCTTCCTTGCTGCACTCATCTTCTTCATCGCCACTCTACTCAACACTCCGCTACAACCCGTACCAATTGTAAACTGGGCATTGCTAACAGTCCGTCATAATTGTAAAACCGTCAGCAAGAATTACACCACATTAAAATCTCATGAATCGGGGAGGGGTGTAGCATGGGTTCCCCCTCACCAGGCAAGCAGGTATAAAAGAGCCAAGAGGGCCACTGAATTCTTCCAAGACTTCACGGAGTTATTATTCCTTGAATCCTGCGTCCAACGAAGCTATCATTAAAGGGTGTAATGACGAATCTTCCACTCCTGGTTCTTTTAGGTCTCTCAGACTGTTGATTGATGGTCTGCTGTTCCGGAATGCCTTGTGTCTGGGGTTGGAGGGATGAATCTTGAACAATTGAAGCTGGGGTATCTAAGTTGGGCGATTACAGCGATGGAATCTGTTTGAAGAATGATGAATTACGGGTCCGTATTTTGTCACCGTCCATTGCAGTTATCTTCGTACCTCGAACATCTGTAACTTCTAACGGTTTTAGGCTAAAAGGAGGTGAATATTTGTTGACCTTTGGTTGCTCAACAAGAACTGTATCCCCTTTCTCCAGTCCATGATCTGTAACGCCTCTTCTTCCATCGAAGTATCCCTTCATTTTGGTCTGAGAAGTTAACTCGTTTCTTTCCAACACTTCATCGATTTCTTCTTCTTCGTGTACATTCACCTGAGGCAAATAGGATCTGGAGTTCTGGCGGAGCATCATCTTTGCTGAGGGATCCGAGTAGAGCAGTGAGGGGTAGCACGGTATTGCATTTAATACTCGGGCAACGCTTCTTCCCAGTTTCTTCTTTCGATTATCGCTGTGCGTATGGTTTTATTCAGGTTGGTCATAAAGTGTTCCGCCCTTCCGTTTCTTTCTGGCCAGTAACTTGTTACTCGCCGATGTCGGACTCCTAACCTTTTACACAATTTTCCAAGCTCGTCACAGCTAAATGGAGGGCCATTATCTGAACGGATCAATATGGGGATTCCGAACTGAGACAATATCTTGAAAATATGGGTATTCACAACCTGGGCTGATCGAGAATTTATTACTTCTGCGAATGGGTATTTTCTATAATCGTTGATTATAACCATAATGTACTTATTATTAGGCAATGGCTTATAATGCATGCTGCTGTTTAAAGGCTGTAGGAGTTAGAGTAAATGTTTTTACCGCAGAATTAAGGAAAAAGTAGCCATAAAATTTGTTTACCAAGGTCCGAGGGACGGGCACACGCCCACTGATTCTTATTCTGATTGTTATTTGATTTATCTGAATTTGGCATATCATAAATAAACTTTCCACATTACTATCGAATGACTAAAGAGACCTTCATTGTTTAGGGTGGGAGAACAACACCCCACCACGTTAGAAATCTGTCAGTCTAAACACTGATGTTCGACAGAGTGGGAAAAAAATTATCGCATCCTAACTTCCAACTCAAGAACATTCTTTTGACAATCGGTTCACTGAACCTATTCGTTTTCTGTGCTCTGGAACTAAAAAATGGCTCGGAATGCCATCGAACGCTGTAACGCTGAACAAAAAAAGGCCGTGGTTTACTGGGAAAAAATGGAAGGGAAAGAGCGATCCGATAGAAAAATGGTCTTTCCACCACTGAAAGGGTACAAATCCCGAGGTTTCTGCTCTGAATCAATTCATCACGAATGGATGCCATCAATAACCTCACCCTGGTCATTAATATCGAGGCTCTCAGGAAAATAAACGGGTTTAAACATTTTGATCTCGTATTCCTCAATGGATTTGTAATTAGTTGCGCATAGGTTTTAAAATGCTGTTGAAGCTGGCTAAGCTTTGACAATACTGATGAAAAGCCGAGATTCCGAGGAAGTTTCTTTCCCATGGACTCCCTCTCAAAAATAGTAGCTATGTATTAAGAGCACAAAAATGAATAAAAACCGTCTCGGGGTTTTGTCTGTGTCGATCAATTTGAATTTTGCGCATGCACTATAGTTATTACACCACCAACCGCGATATAATTCATACGGAATTTTCCTGGATCATATACCCCTATACTCCCTGAGTTTGTACGAAACCGGACCAATAGATGATAAGAAGTCGACGTTATAATAAATTAACGTTTGAGCTTGCGCACTGACTACTATGAATGTGACGGTTATGATCGTTATAGGGGACCATCTAGATGCTATCCTCTCACAACCCCTGGAAATCTCATCAAAATCGTTCCATTAGAATCGGAGTTTTGCCTTTGTCAATCGGTATTAGTTTCGCGCATGCGCAATGGTTACTACTCTACCAATCGTGATATAATTTATAGAGCATTTTTCTAGAATAGATATCTAATCACTTACCGAATTTGAACGAAATCGAACCAACAGATGATAAGAAATCGATGTTATGAGAAATTCACGTTTGCGCACGCGCACAGGCTAGTGTTGTTTCGCCGGCATTGAAAACGATAGGGGATCTTCTAGGAGCACACTCGTACAATCCTTGAATATTTCGTCGGAATCGGACTGAAACATGGTATAGTTTTGGGCGTGACAAGTATTTACCACAGACATCAGACAGTCAGACACGGAACCAAAATTGATCAGCAAGCTCTGAAACGCAAAAAACAAGTGGAAAATTTGATTTTAGAGGACAAAAAAAATTTTCGACTTCAATTACGAACACAAAGCGTCTTCCGGTAGAGAGGAAGCGGTAGAGAGGAAGTAAAAAATTGAATCCTACTAAATTTTCAAAATTTGCAATGCATCCGCTTTATTACATATCAAGTCGCCTCAAAAAAGTTTGATTTGGCATCAGGGAGATAGGAAATTGACCGTTCATTCTAACGGTGCATTTTTGATTTACAGTGATCCTAAAAGAGATCACGGCCGTTTTAATATTATAAGGTAGAAAACACGAGAAAAAAATGAAAATTAAATTACTAGAAAACAATGGGTTAAAAAAAATCTCTATAAGGACCAGTTCCACCACAAAGGGGAGTTAAGTCGGAGTCGGGAATTATAACTCAGGAACAACAGTGAGATAACTGAATTAACTCTGGATTAATTCGTGATCCTTTGTGTTGGAACGGACCATTACATGAACTTTTTGTTGGAAATAGTAGTAGAAATGATCCCTGAAGACTGTCAAATAATAACCCTGAATGAATAGAAATAGGTATTTTTTGTAAAAAAAAGTCAATATGATGTTTTATATTGAGTAACGAAGCGAGTCTACTTTGACACGTGTGGTGTGTGTGTGTGTGTGTGTGTGTGTGCGTGTGTACGCGGATGCGTGTGTTTATGTAGTGCGTGAGTGTGTGTGTGTGCTCGCACGTGTGTGTTCCACGTTACAAGCCGCAATTTTTGAGCTATCAACTTGAAATTTGGTAAGTAGACTCTCAAAACATCCGGAATTAGCTGTATTGTTTTTGGTGAAGATCCGACGACAGGAACCTGTCATCCAAGCTTGGTACCGTTTTCAATAGTTTTTTCGAGACTGAATCGCATGAAACCACTATGAAAGCTTCAAAAGTTGTCCTTGACGTCGTCCAATCAACCAAAAATCGAGTTTTGTATATAGTTTTAGCGAATTTTTGAAGAAAATTAAGCTATTGCTCTCGCCTCAAAATTTGTAGAATGTGAATTTTTGAAAAAATTTGATGCAGAAATCCGTTCCAGGCTACTCTGAATCATATTCTGAAGTTTAACGCATTTTTTTATGTATGTATGTATATATGTATGTATGTATATAGCATTTCCCAATTGAGTTAAACTTTTTCCATTTAGGTTTAGTCCTTTTCCATTTAGGTTTAGTCCTTTTCCATTTAGGTTTAGTCCTTTTTCATTTTGGTTTAAACCTTTTCCATTTAGGTTTAGACCTTTTCCATTTAGATTTAAACCTTTTCCATTTAGATTAAACCATTTCCACTTAGATTTAAACCTTTTCCATTTGGATTTAAACCTTTTCCATTTGGATTTAAACTCCATCAAAACGTCAGTAGTTAGCCCCATCATAGTAAGTAAGTGCCTATCTACTAAAATTTCATTAGGCTAGAAGTAAAAAAAAAAGGAAACGGATAGTTTTAACTTAATTTATAACTTCCGTTCATGAGAAATTCTTGTGTTCAAAAAACATTTGTTCATTATTATATTATATTACATTTCTGTGCATAAAAAAACACTTGCATGATTTAATTTTCAAGTTGTGGCATAATAACGTCGGGTTAGAGGTAAAAGTACCGAAGAGGTAAATTCATATTGTGCAAAAATCAAATTAAAATTTCAAAAGTTAGTTTGGTAAATATGATTATTTTCTTAGGTTGGATACATAGTTTGATGATATTGATCACCAATAATAACAACAGTTAAATAATCATAATATTCTCCATTTGATTTTCCCACGTGTTGAATTTGTGACTTGGGTACTTTTACCTCTAACTCCACGATAATTTCCTGAGTTTAAATCCAAATGGAAAAGGTTTAAATCTAAGTGGAAATGGTTTAATCTAAATGGAAAAGGTTTAAATCTAAATGGAAAAGGTCTAAACCTAAATGGAAAAGGTTTAAACCAAAATGAAAAAGGACTAAACCTAAATGGAAAAGGACTAAACCTAAATGGAAAAGGACTAAACCTAAATGGAAAAAGTTTAACTCAATTGGGAAATGCTATATATGTATGTATGTATGTATGTATGTGTCATTCCAGACGATAACTGTCCGTAGAATTGTGCTAGAAACTTCAAACAAATTTTAAAATGTTAAGGACACAAAACGAAAGTTTAAGTTCGTTGGCCAGCATGATCGGATTACATCTTCGGGTTGAAATTTTCAAAAATGTAGTCAAAAATTTCAAAATAGCCTGTTTTTTGCGATTTGTTGAGCGAAATAATTTTTTCAGCATACTAACATGTGGTATATTCGGAATCAGCGTAAAATTTCCTATAAGAATATGTATCAAGTTTTCAAAAATTTCAAAGTTGAAAAATCAGTCAAAAATCGAAATAATGCCGTTCGCTAGTTGACCATATTGGACATCGAAATCTATGAATATTTACCTACATTTGTCTTTAAATCTACAATATTAGTTTAATAATAATAAAGTATGAGTACCTCCTAATTATTTTTAATAATTTGATTTGTTTGTCTATCAAAATCATAAACTAAAATTTCTCTACACGATAATAGCGACGGAAATGTCGAAGATTTCTTCAAAAATTCGCTCATTGGGTCATGCTGCATGACTGGACTTTTTTATAGATTTTGCAACACACAATCGTAAATAAGAAGAGAAGTCGAGTACATCATACTAGATAACCAGTTCTTCAAATTTCGAGAGAAACCTGTCAGTGGACAGTCGTAATTCTTTCTTACTCCATTTAGGAAAAATTGATTATTCATTTCGAATTTGAATGTCATCATCCCAGCGCCTACTTGCCATTCATTTCAGAGCAATGTGTCTTTTGGCACCTACCTAGCTATTTGATAAGTTGTTAGGAATTTGAAGTTACCATTGCTGTTAGTTGAGTGTTAGCACACATAAGGTATTACACGCGCTGAAGGTTGGTCCTATGAATCGAATGTTGTTGAACGATGCATTCCGAAAACTTTAGGATCGCAGCAACTTTAAATAAAAAACGGTCTCTGGAAAAAAGAACTATATTGAATACTTACAAAGGCGAAGCCGGGAAAAAGAGAGGTCGTTAGGTTGGTCTCAGGGGGTTGGTGGTTTTCCCTTATTCTTTATTCCCTCCGGCGAATCAATCTTATTGAAATTCTAACAAGGCGGATGGCGGAGACAACCGACTCAGTGGTCCCACACAAATATGACCCTGAATCAGCTAGGGGCGGGCGAGGGTAAATCGTGAAGCTTAATTATTATTCGCGAAGGGGTCTCGGATTACTACAGCATTCTACTAAGCGGATGAAAGAATCCAAAAACTGTCATATAATACCGTGGCTATATATTCAATCTATGCACTGTTACCTGATATCAACGTACCATACGAATAGGTACATAATAGCACTTGGTGTTGCTGGATATGATGGTTCCTATTTTAACGTAATTATTTGACGAGTAGGCTACATAGCCAGTGGCAGATGCCGCTGTTCAAAATATGGCTATGTGGTTAAAAAAAAGAACCATCGCTACTATTGCTACATATGTATTTTGAAGCTACCCAAGTTGTAGAGTGGGAACAGGCTCGCCACCTCCCAAGAGGATGAACCCATCGCCAATTTCAACCAAATTATTCGGCCCACAGTTGCGTGCAAATGAAGCCATTAATTGGTACTAGTGGTGTTTATGCCCTTTCTATGCATTTTGGTTATCCTTGGAACACGCGTTCTTGAAACACAGCAGTGGCGTTTCATGCCTGCTATGATTTCAACTGTCGCAGCCGCTTGTACAAACCGGTATCAGAGGTTTACATATAACTTAAAGGTTTTGAAGAGTAGGATAGAGCGAACATTCCATCCCGTAAGAGGTCTTGAGAAAAAGAGAACAGACTATCGTAGAAATCACTCTTCTCAATGATGGGGAAAGAGTGAAAAGTTTCCAACATACGGAAAGAAGGGATGATTGTCAAGCTTCCTAAAAGAGGGGACTTAACCAAATGTAATAGCTGGAGAAGTATCACCCTTTTGTTTTGACCATCCCAGATTTTCTATCGAGCCAACCAGAACCACATAAAAGATTGCGTTGAGAGGAAGTTGATGATAGAGCAGGCCGGATTCCATAGAAATAGTGACTGCATGAATCTCATTAGCACTCTCTGCATCGTTATTCGGCGGAACCTAGAATTTCTTTGCTACATTCGTGGACTTTGAAAAAGGCTTTTGATTCCGTTAGTCAGGATTTCCTGTGGAAGGGACTGAAATAGTAAGGTATTCCACAGAAGCTGATTAACATCATCAGGGGTATGTAAGATGTATGTGAATGCAGGATCCTTTTCAATGGCAACTTAACTACCCCAGTAAACGTGTATCCGTAGGTGTGAACATACTAAGTTCATATGAACTGCCCTCAACAGTCAGCTTATCTACCCTATGAATTCTTCCCCTTGCTGGAGGGCCAAAAGCATAAGTATGTGGAAAACTCGGCGCTCCGCGCCTCGCCAGGGGGTAAGCCCCCTGGACCCCCGGTTACCTCTATTTACATACTTCGGACGAAATTATTGAAACACAGAATGTGTTTGCGTTGTCGCGCAACCAAGTGACAACCAAACAAGCGTCATTGTTTACTATTCATTTATAACATCAATTTATATAGTTATAGTATGAAACTACGAAAAAAAATACGAAATAAATTCGTGATAAATCAAGAGCGATTTATCAAGTAAATGTCCTAAAGAGGCTACATACGAAATTACAGCTTCCTAGAGTGTAAAGCATAGAAATTAGCTTTAAGAGCCACACATCTGATCCGGACCCTGATCATCGTCAAGTAAATGTCCTAAAGAGGCTACATACGAAATTACAGCTTCCTAGAGTGTAAAGCATAGAAATTAGCTTTAAGAGCCACACATCTGATCCGGACCCTGAGCATCGTCAAGTAAATGTCCTAAAGAGGCTACAAACGAAATTACAGCTTCCTAGAGTGTAAAGTATAGAAATTACCTATTCAAATTATTTAACCTCGGCTTCACAAATCAAACCGTTTTCGTAATACTCAGATCACCTGCTATGAATCAAATCATCGAAACACAAGCTCAATGAAATCATCAGAAATTAACAAGCGGTTGCAATCATGTTCACAATATCAATTAGATCACCTGTGTGTAAACAATTATTTATATAACCATGCTCATAACTCAGTTTGTTGGACACGCACTTCGCAGTAGTTAACATAATATTGTTGGATAAATCGAGAGCTTTCGAACGAATGGTCAACGAATTTTGTGGGATGAAAAACGACGAACTACCACATCCCTAGCAACGACTCGGTTGTACGTGAAAATCATCCGTCACACATTTCGTTACCATCCCGCGTTCCATTTTCGGCTAGTTAGTCCATGGCTAAAACACATTCTGTGTTAAAATCGAACAATAATTTATCTATTAGTAGGTACCTATTATATCTAATCTACGACTCAAAAAAAAAAAAAAAAAAAAAAAAAAAAAAAAAAAAAAAAAAAAAAAAAAAAAAAACCTGATGAGCAACCAAATCCACTAAATAACTACTTACCTATAGCTGGCATTTCCCCATGCAGTTCCATTGCCCTTATATTATTGCTTATACTGGTAGATCAATGATAATGACAAATTTTTTAATAAGAATATGATATCCAACATATTAAGCAAAAACCTACCATTGTACTACCTCATAATGCTACTCAATACTATTAACTATATAATTAACCTAACTTGAACCATAACATGTATGTGTTTGACTAGTTGCATAACACAACTCACTGCGGTGCTCCTGTTGTGTATTATTATACATCCCTGACGAGACCTGAAGGTGAAAGCGTTAGGATACAGCAATAAACCATATATGAGGAATATCCGCTAGGTTTCCTCGCCTCAACCTATACTACCAGTTTAGCTGATTGCATAATATGCGTAGGTAGATTCGATTTGAAGATAATTAGTGATTCCCTGATATTCACCCAAACTTTGCACCCGCAGGTCCGAACCTACGAAGTAGAGATGTACAGATTTGATTGTTATTCTTGTTTATTTTTTCAATAATGAACCCGTGTTATCGAAGGTGAAAAAATATGTATGAAATAAAACAAATAACAATTAAGCGAAAAATTAAAAAATCCTTCCATCCACTTTATTTGTTTTATTATTATGATTATTTATTTACTTTTTATTATTATCATTTTTTTAAAATCAAAATGCATTTGGATCACAAAAGACGGGGTTTCAACTATTTTTATTTCCCTCCTTAATTTATCATCAACCATCAGGCATTGCTTCTATCTTGGGCACAAAAATTCAACTTCTGCTTTGAAACAGGTTTTATATCATTTAATAATGATTAACAGGGCGTTTCCATTTGTTTTCGTCAAGTCACGAGCATCGCGTCACTGTGGGGTTTTTGAGCGTTACATCACGATCGAAATTGCTCCATCGAAATTATATCACGTTACTACCTATGTTGGTTGCGAGCGTCACGTGACTATGATGGTTGCGAGCGTCACAAAACTATATAGGTAAATAAAGAGGCTAGAAAAATGGTTTCGTTATGCCTGCAGATATAAGTGAAGTGCGGGAAAACTCAAAACTTCACGAAGCTACAGCTGCCGAACGAGCTAAACGATATCGAGATTAATGAGTTTGATGCATTAATGAGCTGCAAAGTTTCGATTGACGGAAATTTTGGCGAAACAAACGTTAATCGTTGTTAAATGATCTGACTGTAGAACCGTAGGTCAACCGCCCGTTTTTTTCTTATTTTTATTATTGATGCCATTTTCAAAGTTATGGACGTACAGAATTACATTTATCAGATGAATTTAATGAATTTCTGTTAACGCTTCGAATTGTGCGAGTTAATTAATTGCGTCTTGAAAATAAAATTAACTACACTACCCATGGATGCTGGAGGATATTAAATTCGGAAAGTAGAGCGCAGCTTTCGACTCGTGTTCTTTTCCAACTTCCCTTGAACGAAGAAGTCTTGGTTTATATTGTACGGATTTAAGCAAAAGGCCTGCGTCACATATGACCTCACCCTTTTGCTACAAGGAGGGGGCTAATACACCAGAGGCAATCGAAACAAAGAACATCAGACTTTGAGTTCGGCACTCATTTGTTTTTAAACATCTGACGCATCGCTGGGAAACCGCACAAACCGGAAGATCAATAAACACATCGGTCAGTGATTTCAACTCTGGTTCAGAGACGGAGGGTTGTCAGGTTGGACCCAATTACTAGGGTACCAAATACTATTACACACTTATTTAGATCCACGACTCCTCTATAGCTTCTATTTGTGAAGGAGGTTGAACGAATTTTGGTGAAATTTGGTGAGAATACAAAATTAGAGGCGAAACGCCGAAACTAATAATATTGATCTAATGAATGAAAATTCTAATAAATGAGAACACTCCTAGGGGGTCACCGGTGACTTAGATCGGGCATCAGTAGCTCTCGCGTGGATCACCTACTTCACCTGTATCTCATGAGCTAATCGATCATATTCCATCAAAATTGTGTGATTGGGAGGATGGTGGGATCGGTTTAGTGGTTTGGGTGTATGGCTTATTGTGAAATTAATTAACTAGTGTCGGTTGTCAACTAGTGATAGTCAAATAGTGATGGTTTCTTCTAGTAAGTCTGATGCCCATTGACATATCATTTATACTTAATGATAAATAAGGGGTTAATAATCAACCTGTACCTCTGTTTGATTGGTCCACCATTCCACCGTTTATGAAGTACCGTTATTGCGTTGAGTTCTATCAATTATTTGATGTTCCTTGTGAATATGGCGCAAATAAAGAAAGAAAAATGCATTAGGTTCATGAGTGGATGAAGTTATTCGAACTGATCGGAATATATTAAAGAGATTTTAGCGAAAGTGTTTTGAACTTACTTAAATTATAGACGGGTTTTTCTACTAAAACCCTGCTTAAAAAATGTACATTTAACAATGTTTAGCCGTTTTCAACCATTTTTAGTGGTTTTTTTCTCAAAAACTGCTGCCCAACAGACTTATTCTTTCATTTGGAAAGCTTAATTATTTGGCGCAAGAACGGATTTTTTCTCAATCCTCTAGAGAGTTATCGTCTTGAATGATACATACATGTATATAAATGGTTAAATAAGTAATGGTTAATAAATTAATAAATGGTTAAAATATATATATACATAAAATCCGGGAATCGTTTTAGATTGCTACAAACCAGATTTCAATTTAAAAAAAATTTTTGAAAAAATTTATTTTAAATTGCGATAGCTTCATTTTCTATGAAAACTCGCTAAAAGATGAAATCTTCATTTTCTCTTGGATTTCATTGGTAATTAAAATTATCCTCCATATTTTTTGTGTGGAATTCAATTATGATGATTGGGCAATTACGCAAACATGCGCAATCAACATCAACTTTGTTTTTTCAAAAGGGAACCCCAATTTCTTATTGCACGTTTGAATTCTACACATTAAAAAATCACCATCACTTGAATTTTTGAGAGCGCGAAAAACGAGCCCAATTACGCGCAAATAGAGCACGAATTGTATACATCGAGATTTTGAAGATATTGAATTACCACATGTGATGTATGATTTTGAGGTATTTTTCACACTGAGTCACGTAGTAAAAATAATTTTCTTGACATTCGTAACATCAGATTGGAAACACACACACACACGCAAAACTGATTTCTATAGTGTGCACAACGTAATCGAATTTCGTTTTTCGGTGTTTTTCCAAGTTAGTGTGGCGAATATCACTAAATGAGCATCTTGATTCAGCATGAAATAAAACCCCAAAATCATGCATCACAAGTGGCATTTGATCACCTTCGAAAACTCGATATTTCGCAATCTGTGCACTATTTGCGCGTAATGGTGCTCGTTTTTGCGCACTCGAAAATTTTATTGATGTTCATTTCTTCATGATAACAAAATTGAGGTTTCTACTTGAAAAAACAAAGTTGGTACTCATTCTTCATAGATGCGCGATAGCGCGAAATTGCTATACCGCGCAAAACATTATGTTAGATACCATTTTCTTTTGTATCTTTAACTCGAAAGTTGATTAAGTCGCTAGAGCATAATTAGTGAGACACCCTGTAATATAAAACTCGAAGGTCGCGAATCTCGAAAATATCAGCTAGTGGGCCCTGGTGGAAGTTGAGTAGAAGATAATTCTAAACTATAAAATGAAGTAATTTATTGTATTAAGTACTTTTTCTAAAAAAAAAAAAAAAAAAAAAACTCACCAGTCGCTTTGAGCCTTCTACGCATCCGCAGTTACGCATCTAGGTATGATATTCATGTGAGATGCGGGAAATGAAAAGGGAAGCGACTTGTTGTCGAAAATGTTCGAAATTGAGTTATTGTTATTTCATTAAAGAGGGTTAATATCTGAACAATTTAATGCAAAAATTGCAAAAAATTTCTATCTTAAAAATTGACAAAGTTATGGACAAATAAATATTAGTTACGGAAAAATGGTATTTTTGAGAAAAACGCATCAAAAGTTTTGAATAACATCTCTACATTCATTTATTCATATTAAGAAAAAATGTATACATCAAATTTACTGTCAGACTGCCTATTAATGGTTAAAAAAAAAAAAAAAAAAAAAAAAAAGGACGGTAGACCTACGGTTCTACAGTCAGATCATTTAATACCTAATGATGATGATTAATTTTACACATTATTAGTTCATTATGGTTACTTAGCAATATTAGTTTATAACTGAGCGTAATATATCAGCTTTCCTTGACACTACAGAGGCTTAGGGATTATGAGATGCTGTGATAAAATGAGAGTATTCCAAAAAGTGGCTAACGATTTTCCTGCTATGAAAACTAAGGGAGTTACCTTCCCTAGTAACGCATTGGTTGTACGTGAAAATCAATAGTAAACCCCACCGTGACATGACGCATGTGACGTGACGAAAACAAATGGAAACGTCCATTATTAAATGATAAAAAAATTAGGTAAGTTGAGCGCTTTCCTTTCTTTGAAACTCTTTTAGGCTGTTGTGGTCCTGGTGTGTATACCTGACATCGGTTGCTAAGAACCTTTTTATTGGCTGTTTCTCGGTTTAAAATGACTTTACCATCGATGCTATCTTGTAAATAGAGAATTAGAGAACCATAATCAATTTAAACTCGAAAATGTATATTATACAACTCATTTCACCTGTATTGAATATTTTACTCGCGCAAAAAGAGGTCCCTTTCCATTTTCCTCATCACAAATACCTCTGAGCGGCACACAACAAAATTGTGCATTTCGCTATAACTCAGAGGCTCCAGCTCAACCAAGGGGTTTATCTCTTGGATCCCTCTCATATTGTTCTCTGTACCTCAGCACGTTCGGACTCAGAATAACAGAGCCACCCACCGGTAAATCCCGAGGTGGATACCTCAAGCTCCATTGTGTCCCCCCTTTGACGGTCCATAACTCAGGCCTTCCCTAGTTCCCCGTTTCACTCGCTTCCACCAACAAAGCTTTTCTCGCTTACCCAGCTAGCTGGTCGGTATATAATTTTCAATAGAGTTCCGAGGCACGAAGTTTATCATTGTAGCCCGTAGTTCAACGAAGCTGAATTGACTAAGGAAATTGATATACCTACGGAAAAAATCCTGCCATCTGGAAGTTCAAATTAAAAAGTTTAAATTAAAACAATAACTGGGTTATTGTTTGTTACTGATGATGGCCTAACCGTCGAAATCGATTTAACATTGTAACTCTTTATTTTTTCGTGGAAGTAGACAACGTTTCCCACTAACTTCCGTTTAGAAATGGGTTTCCACAACTTCGTCGCGAGTGATTTAGTTTGTTCCAAACTAAACTTGGAATAACGATGTATAACTCGCTTGCTGTTCGGGACCAACCTAAGGGTACGTACATAGTGCACCGCGTCCCGCTTGCCGGCTCAAACCCAGTGAGAATAGAATACTCATCTATCTTACTTATCTATCTATCTATACTTATCTAAGATACTTATCGTATCTTCTATTCTCACTGCTCAAACCCAGTGTTGGCGGTGGTAGTCATAGTGCACCAGCGAGCTGAAAATTCTCGCGCCGTCTTTTCATATGACAGGATCTTGTAAATAGGTACGCTATGAACCCTCCTTCAATATTTTTTTGTATAATGTAAATGGTCCCCAGGGTCATAAATGTAAAAAAATCGTCGTTTGAGTGACGCCAGAGGCCTGAGTTTTACTTACCAGATATACGATGGATATTTAGTGATTCCTTAACAATGAACACGTGGATTCGTACCCAATGGTTAATATTCAACCTGAATTTAATATAGGTACATTGTTTACCATACTTTTATTGCTGATGTGAAGGTTTCATATGAAATTCACAAGATGTAGTAAATGCTAAGTACTCATTCGAAGTTTTTGGTTAGGTGTAAATGGTTTGTTTGGATGTGTAAATGTAGTTTGGTTTGGTGTAAATGGCCCTAGAGTCAGAGAATGGTCATGAAATGACAATTATTGGAAATGAGAGAGAGAAATCGTCGTTATATTCATTTAAACATCCAAAATGAAGAGTTCGAGTGACGTCAGTGGTCACTACCTCAAATAAGTTATTTTTGGAGACAGTCAGACGTGGGTGAAGCAGGAAGTGGGTTAAAGAATTAATAATTAATTCCGGTGAACGCGGGTAAAAACAGGTACATAGAGCGAGTAAAAGCAGGCAGGCAGGCGCACTTTGGCCACACATGCACTTTTTCTCACACATTTTCTGCCCGCAAGTCTGCCGCGATAAAGCGGGAAGCGGTTCACTATGGACGTACCCTAACGCTAAATTCGTAAGAGGTCTCAAAATGAATAAATAAATGAAAACACATTCAAGATAACAAGTTTTAAAAATTCAATTATATACCACAACCAGATTAGAAAATGTCAGTGGTAAAAAAAAAAAGCCAAGAGTTAGGTATTCTTTTCTGCATAGTTCATCATCGATCTCCGTTCCGTTTTGAAGATGTCCTTTTTCTTCAATAGCCTTAAGTAGGTACCTAGTTGCCTTATACAGTTAAGGAAGTTCAGTATCAAAAAACTGAAAAACAAATTTTTTGTTGGTTTTTTAGTTGTATCTTAATCTGTACGCAATTTTGAAGATTTTAGTTTATTGCTCTTAATTATTGCATCATCGGAAACAGTTGTAAATGACCAGGGAAGAGCGCAGCCTCCGGTGTCTTTGTCTGGAAGAGCTCTCACAGCCGCATGTCCTCTACTTACCTAGTTGTCGGCTATCTACTGTTAATGTTGGTTATATAAATTTTTATCTTTCTAGATACACTGCATACAAAGCCACACATAATCAAGTTTAATAGGTACCTACAATGTTTGTTATCATGCAAACCAAAGCCAACAATCAATCGTCGCTTAACCAACACATCGCCCTTCTTCACCATTCATTTTACGTTCATAATACACATGTTTTTTGAATATTTTACCAATTCGCGGCATCATAGAAAACGGTGGGTAAGCGTTGCAATAGAATTAGTTTGGTGCCGTACCAAAAGTATACCTACCTACATCCTGCACATTTCAAAGCGGAATTATTTTGATTTGGAATGTTGTCAGGGAAACTGGGCAAACGCGAGCAGCCTTTGCATTACCTTCTTCCCTGGCAATACAAAGTAGTAATAATGAAGTAAAGTAGAATAATGAAGAAAACCTATCTTGCCTTTCTAAAATATCTAGAAATCTATCTTGAACCTTCCATTATATTCGGTGAATGTCAAACCCGAAAATTTGCAAGACACCTCGTACCTAAACAACCAAGAAAAAATAAAAGAAAAAGTTGATCGAGTAAAGGCTTAGGTTGGCGTTTTGAAAATGTTTACCATAGCAAATGGGGCGGTTGTAAGTAGTTCAAACTCGATTATTTGAGACAGGTAGGCAATAAACCAAGCATGCAGTTATTTAGAAGAAGCTGAAATAAAACTAAAGTACGTGGGCCATTATTTTCTTTGATGTTCCTGATGGGTTGGACATCAGTTGGCTCTCATTTGGTCCACTCGACTCTCGTAATTCCACATTTGTTAGACCTCATTCGGCTCCAGCTGATCTATCTGGCTCGTGCTTCACGAAATCGAGTCGTGATGTCGTGAAATGATTTCAGCTGAGTTCTGACTAATGAGGTCATCATCGAATATGTTATTCTTCTTGGTCCTGGGATTGGAGTGTTCCTGATGTCTATGCTATTCTATGTGAGTGTGTTAACTTCTAGATGCTGATCAAGCATTTCATTCTACACATTAAGTACGCTTGAAATTTCTTGCAACCGCGGATTTTGCTTTTCCATCGTTCCGCGTTATCCAAGAACCTCTATGGTATGAAACGAAAAAAGTACATTTTTCAACCACTAACACGTCTTTACGCAATATTGTTGCTCAGCATGTTGTTGTTTACTAGGCAGTGGAAGGTAAACACAATAAACTGGAGCTCAAAAGTCTCGAGAGCAGTGTGGGGTGTGCTTTTCGCAAAACATCGTGTGCCGTTTGGGTACCGCTTAATTGGGCACCGAAGCCTAGAGGGATATTACGTCCTGATGATGTTGTATTCAGATCAGGAGAATTTCCTGTAATAATAAAATGTAAAGCTAATGGTAGAGCAGTTGAGTTGGAAAAGATGAGATGGCATTTATTGATATAATGTTGCAGAGAAAGAGATGATCGACCCACAATATGTATCTTGTCATAAATTATCGGGATGAGGGTCAAAACGAATAAAAGTCCTTATCGCCGAGCTTTCGGTTTATATAAAACCATCATCAGGGCTCAAGAATCTTCTATGGTGTCAAATATAGGACACGGTCATGGATTGTGAGTTAAATGTCATAACAAAAACAAGAACTGGTTGCAGTTGAGGCTGACAACGGTAGGCACATAAATAGGACTCAAAGAATTTAAGGCTAAAATTGAAAAATTGAAGAAACACTGCTGGCAAGTATACAGAGCTAAACCTAAGTTTATCTGTCTGGTGTGAATCGTATTTCACTATCCATCGTCTACCATGATGACCAGTGATCAATATAACCAGTTCAATTCCTTCTCAAAGATCAATCCTTTCTTAAGAATTGGACTCAGGTGGTCAGTTCTGGTGACTCTGAATCATCAACTCGGCCAGTTTTTGCTCAGGGTTCCATTCTTGGTCCTATTCTCTTCTCCATATTAATGACCTCCCCCCATGTCGCATTAACTCAAGTTACCATCTTTTCGCTGATGATTTTCAGTTTTACTATCATTGCCCAGTTGATAGACAAGCCGAGGGAGTTCCATTGGAGAACGAGATGTTGAGGATGATTGCTCGATGGGCTGACTCCAACACGATTCGTCTTAACCCTTTCAAGTCCCAAGCCATAATTGAAGTCCCCTTTAAACACAGCATTAAGTCCTCCTATCCTAGTGGGCGATTGCTTTATTCCATAGTCTATAGAAGCTAAGAACCTTGAACTGTAGATCAGTAGCGATTTATCAAGGAAATTCAACACTACGATTATTTCTCTTAAAGTCCATGGTATCCCAGACTCTCTTCACAAGATCTCTTATTGTACAAGCAAATCTCTGAGGTTGACCCTAATCAAGACTCTCGTGATTAGATGCATATCTTACGCCAGCCCTGTGCTCTCCCTCTCTCTCGATTCTGAATAATCATGGAGATTACAGGTTGCTATAAATACTTTTAGTAGATTTGTCTTCAATCTCAAGAAAAGGGCCCGTATTTCTGGTTTTAAAACCAAAATATTGGGTAGCGATATAGCATCATATCTACAGAATAAAACATTAATTTTCGTTAAATAGGTAGATGTGAGAGGCTAAAAACAATTAGCCAGACCCCACACCTCCTGTAGGGCATATTATGTTTCTCTCAAGGTTGCCGGGGCGAGGCTCTAGAATGTACTGCAATTGAGTGTTCGTGCTTTCCCTACCCTTGGGTCCTTTGAGAAAGCCTTATTTGAACGGCACACTAGCTGACCATCTCTTTGCTTTTTCCTTTCCTAAATCCTTCTTTAGTTTTCAACCCTTCTTTGTCACTAATACCCTCCTTGAATGCACCCCCCCCCCCTAATTATCTATGCATAACATATATATTTTACTAGGTACAGACTACTTACACCGTTATTGTTTTGTTAGCTTTTTTGTTTAATTTTCAATCATCTTTTTTTCAATCTTATATATTTTATGGACATTAATTCATTTTTTCTTTGTTACAACTGTTACAACTATGTTTTTCTAAATCATAAATAAGTCCTCACTAATAAGTCCTCACTAATACGGGATGTTTACAGATATATATATATATATATATATATATATATGCATCCAAGTAGGGGCATGGGTGTTTTTTAATTTTGTAATGGTAAAAGTTTTGGGTATATTGCCCTATTTTGACTGAGAAAGGAGGGGGGGGGGGGAGGACAGTCAATATTCGAGGGGTTGAGTGATGGAAGGGGGGGGGGTCGAAACCGAGCTCTGCTAACATATGACAAGGGAGTGATGGAAATATAGTAGTTTCTCCTTCAAAGGGGAGAGGCGATTAACCAGCTAAACCCAGAGAGGTGTGTCCTAAAGGGTTGAATAACCTCAGGAATATGCCCAGGGGTCGCATTTTCATGAAGCATAGGTTTTTTTTTTAAATTTGTAATGGTAAAAGTTTTGAGGATATTGCCCATTTTGCCTTCGGAAGGGGTTGGGGGGGCCAGGACATCTAATATTCGAGGGATGTGAGTGTGTGTGTGTGTGTGGGGGGGGGGGGGGGGGGGGGGTCGAAACCACATCCTGCTTCCATGCG
The DNA here is from genome assembly GCA_030762985.1 of Adelphocoris suturalis. Taxonomy (NCBI): domain Eukaryota; kingdom Metazoa; phylum Arthropoda; class Insecta; order Hemiptera; family Miridae; genus Adelphocoris; species Adelphocoris suturalis. The sequence goes on from CM061041.1 coordinate 32,092,127, forward strand.
TCAATGAAGGTGATGGAAATGTTGTAGTTCCCCCTTCAGAGGGGAGAGGCGATTAACCTGCTACACCTAGAGGATATCATGCAAGTTGAGTAGTGTGCCAAGGGGTGGCATTTTCAATAATCGAGAAGGAGGAACTTCCCATATCCATCACTGGGTCTGTGTCTGCCTCCGAGCAGATCCACTTACTGCTGTCGACCCTGGATTTCATGCCCCCCACTGATGGCGCGGTAAAAAATTGAGTTTAGCAGATCATTCAAATTAGAGAATTCTGGCTCCCAGCGATTAAAGTGGAGGTAAACTGGCACAATATGAATCCTTTCCAATCTTCACAATCAGCACGTACCTACCTACTGATTATTAATAAAAACAAACTTTGCTCTTGAGTGGTATTCAACTTACGATTTTACTCCAAACAAAGTCTCCTGAAGGCCGACCAAACCATTGAAATTCTAGTATCTCCAACCCAGCGTATTTTTTTTGCTTTCAAAATACTTTTAAAATCAAATAAAAATTATCCTGTAGGTACCTAATTCATGCGTTTCTTAAAAAAAAAAAAAAGTCGTAAGACTTAAGTTTTTGTTTGTACTCATTTGAACAGGCGGGTGCAAACAGAAACTAATGAGTTATATTGTTATTAGCAAAAGGAAACGATTTAGATACGAGGCCTGACTGCGATAGAAAGCCTCTAATGCGGTTTAGCCTATTCGAAATGGCCTTCAGGAGCCATCTCTGCGTGAGAAGCTCGCAGAGGGGGGACTATTCCTTTCCAATCACTCTGTGGTTCAAACTGGTAGTGCTGCTTCATGGTGAGAAGCACGAGACCCTCTCGAACGAGCAAGTTTGTCCCCCACCCCGGCAACTACTTGGAACCGTTCCCTACAAGAAGAACTATGAGTTCTTCAATTCCGTTCAACGCGGAGCAGCTCATGAGTCACAAATGAAAAGTCACATTTACGTTTCTAAACTGTTATGTGATCGTGTTATGAGACCACGAAACTATACACATCATTCTGATCTACATATCGAACTAATCTGCATTTTTACTAAGGGATTGACTACTTGATGTTATGTATTTTTGAGATGCGAGCTTGCGAGCATCCAGATCACCAAACTATACACTTCATTCTAACCTACATGTCCACTAAACAGGTTGAACGGAATTGAAGAACTCACAGTTCTTCTTGTAGGGAACGGTTCCAAGTAGTTGCCGGGGTGGGGGACAAACTTGTTCGTTCGAGAAGGTCTCGTGTGAGAAGCCTATCAGTTATCAGATAATAATGTAAACAATAGGACCGGTGCCGAAATATAATTTGTGTGAAGTGCGGTCTATACATTTCTTGTCTACTAATTTATTATGAAAAGTGGGTAATATATATACAATGCAGGATGTCGCGTACTGCGACTTTCTATAAGAGTCACCTGGCGGAATAGGTACCGTTTCCCACAGCTAACGAGCTAACAGTAGTAGCGTCAGACCGGACTGTGCACAAGTGCCTCTTTTAACAGAAAACCAAAAACCGACGATTAGCAACAAAGAATCAAACTCACGATTGCCGCACGAAGACCTGTACTACAGGGTTTGAACGGAAATACCAGATACGGTAAGCCAATATTAATTTGCACATTTTTGTGAGTAAATTGAAGAGCCAATCCGATCAGTGATAACTTGTCCGTAGAAGGGCTACATTTGTGTAATAATTAGCAGAGTTTTAATAAACGAATTGACATGGCGCTATTTATGCAAAATTCTAGAAGGCACGTCCCTTAAGACTTGTGAGGAGCATCATCTTATGTACCTAGCTCTTAACGATATGGCCGGCAGGTTACGTTCCTAACTATAATATCTAACTTCTACGAGTCCCCTATATGTTATCTATTTCTAAATGCATATCTATATCTATAAAAGAGGATGTATGTATGTATGTATGTTGCCTATAGACTCCGAAACCGCTCGACAGATTGTAATGAAACTTTCAGGTATTATTAGGCATGATTCAAGGATTGTTCCTGTAAAGTTTGGTGCAAATCCGTTCAAAGGGCTCTGACCCAGAGGGCATAAAAGGGTGCTGGAGGGGGGGTAACGTGTCAGGTTTTAGAAATTTATTTAACTACCCAAGCCAAGACCGAAGGCAGAGTGAGGCCGAGGGTGAGGCCAAAGGATGAGGAGGAGGATGATGAGGAGGAGGAGGAGGGAGGAGGAGGAGGAGGAGGGAGGAGGAGGAGGGAGGAGGAGGGAGGGGGGGGGGAGGGAGGAGGAGGAGGAGAAGGGAGGAGGAGGAGGATACTATTGAACGTCTGCATAAAATGACAACGAATCCAGGGTCATTGTAGACACCAAAGGCAGAAACCAAAGGCTAAGCTTCCGTCCATCAAATCACCTCTTAATAACAGTTTAAAATTACGATCAATAAACAAATTTAATTTGGGCGCAGCAACGCTCGCGGGGGGAACGCTAGTTAATATATATATATAGGCAGTTGAAATCGGTTGTCATGGCCATGAGCGTGCACTCTCAGACCCAAATAATGATATTACTCCATATTTAGGGAGTATAGCATACCTACGAAGTAGGGCATTTCTTATGAGGAATATGAGGATACCGAAGGTGCATCATCTACCTATCTATGGTCGCTGTTTTGGGGGAGTTAGTGCTTATTTAAATATTACCTTCCATTGAGTTATTAATTAACTTCTTTTAACTTAATACAGGGGTGCCCACAGGGGGGGACGCAAACTGCGTCGTTAAAATTTGGGGGGGGGGGGGGGGGTTAGAAAAATGAGTATTTTTTAAAATTTTTTTATGAACAAGTAATAAGATTTATACTAACAATTTGCTAGCGCCAGCTGTTTTCAATTCTTTATCACACCTATTTTAGTTTGGGGGGGGGGGGTCGAGAGTTGGGGGGGGCTCGAGTCGTTGCGCTTGGGGGGGGGGGGGGGAGCTCGAGTCGTTGCGCTTGGGGGGGGGGTGGGGGGGGGGCACCCCTGCTTAATACCTACATTACATCTTCTCTTATCTACGTTGATTGCCTCTCGTGTAAACCCGGTGATAGTGAATTCATTTTGTTTCATCATGAACCCTGACATCTTGGTAGTAGGGGAGATTGGAAATGAGGAAGACCTTTCATTATTCCTCTTTTGTTATTCCTTTAATTCCTCCAACTGTGATGAATCGTATAAGAATAATTTTTTGCTACCATAGTCCTAAACTACTTACCTACTACTAAACTAAATGGCACAATCATTGACATACATTAAATGCATAGGTACAATTTAAATTGTAGAATAGTGAGTCTCAGTCCTGGCTTTCCCTTTCTCTATCAAAGATTCCTTGTGGCGGAGTGTGACAGTTACTGTCAGATCCAAGAGAATGCGCGTCTATCCGTCGCTCTCAGGTCAGGTCAGGTTGAACGCCTCATCCTCGAGTTCTTGGAATGCTGTGTTTGGCGATAGATGAGGATCCGAGAACCGGAAAATTATCTCCTCCGAATATAGCACATTACGCTATTAGTACCTACGAGTTGTATCTCTTATGGTCTGTCACACCCCCTCTCTCTATGAGTGCGGATTTAGGCCCCATTGCACCTCTGGGGGTGACCTAAGTCCGTTACATGGTAGCAGAGCGTGGTTAGGATTATGTACGGCTGACGCCTAGTAATCCGATCCACTATTTTTGTGGGCGTTAATGTTTCAGAAGAAACATGGCCCGGGTTTCCAGAAGGAATACCCATTATACTCCCTTGGATACATAAATAATTTCATTGGTTCTTGACTTTTAATTTCTCAATTTTTCCCCTCATATTATTTCTATTTTACATACTTAATTTCTTCCAAGGGCATTGTTCCCTAACCCAGGTCATCATTCCCTATTTCATAAGTCCCCCAAAGTGGGCACCTTCCACTGTAAGTCTCCAAAGTTGAGCAAGTTATTATTCCTAGGGCAGAGTTCCCATTTTCATAAGTCCCCAAAGTAGGCATCTCCCACTGTAAGTCTCCAAAGTTGAGCAAGTTAAATTATTCCCGATTGTTCCAATCTTTGATTGGGGGTTAATTACCCAATGAATACTTCATATGAAGATTCATTGACAATCCATCCTGTTTCCCGATTGTTCCAATCTTTGATTGGGGGTTAATTACCCAATGAATACTTCATATGAAGATTAATTGACAATCCATCCTGTTTTAATTTCTCTTTTTTATCCTCAATCGCTATTTATTAGTGAGTATCAGTTCTCAACCAGTAAACTATTCCACCTGGTTTACATACTTGCTCTTCAAACAAGTATGTCTTTAAGGGGAGGAGTGTGCTGGTTACCGTCAGATCCAAGAGAATGCGTGTCTATCCATCACTGTCGCGCCGGGTTGAAGGCGTCATTCTCGAGTTTTTGGAATGCTGTGTTTGGCGATAAATGAGGATCCGAGAACCGGAAAATCATCTTCTCCGAACATATCACATTACGCTATTAGTACGAGTTTATCTCTTATGGTACTGTCACACCATTCTCTCTCTATGAGTGCGGATTTTGGCCCCGTTGCACCTCTGGGGGCGACCTTAGTCCGTCACAGAAGGCAGGCAAGTGGAGAAAGCGGGAGCACTGGGTACATTGCCCCCGGGCCCCACCTTGGTAAGGGGGCTCGGTTTTTATTTTAAAAAGTTACAATAAAAATAAATAATGGGGAGAGAGAGAGAGTGAGCGAATGGGTGACTATTATGATAATGTACCTACCTAAATGTAATGTACTTGTTCGCTTGTGTAGGACAAATTACAGAACGTCACTCGTCTTTATGATGAACACAGAGAAACTAACAGCAATTTTTTAAGGTTTAGAGGAATAATAAATTGGTTAACCTCATTGCCATTCAGCACTTACCAAAAATTTAAAATAGGGCAACCGTCAATTAAATTCTAGAAATTATAGACAGTTGAAGGAAAATTTACATGTAACCACTATCTGTGTTAAGTTTAACTGTTAAACACTGAGTTAAGTTTAGACTTTACCTACATAAAAGAACAATTCATTGATAAAGCTGTTGGAACGTCACAAACATCAGCCTCCCCCTCAACTCTGCCAAGGTAGCGGAAACCAATAGTTTTCATTTCAGGGAGTTGAACAAAATTTACTGCAAAACTCAAGATTACCATTCGTATTTTTTAGTATTTTAGACCATTCTGATCAACTTCGGTTTTGGCTTGTTATTTTCACGAAAAACCTAGAACTTTACAACTTGAATTTCTACAGTTAGCATAAGATTTTGATGCCATTTTTAGGGAATTTATGGGTTAGGCGGTAGAAGGTCCTCTACCAGTTTCATTGCTCACGAATCAAAACTTCATTCTGCGGATGCGCAAACGTAAAATCCATCAAACATTATTTTCTCGCTAAAATTCGATGGGTAATCGTAAAAGGCGATGCAATCATTTCATACCTATTTCATTGCAATCGTATAATTTATAGCATGTGAGAACGTAACAGCTACTAAGCAAAATTGTATACTCTTACGTAGCACAAGTTACATACTCTTTGTTAATTTTTAGTATAAAAAATAGTTTACTAGTCTTAAATTTTACGCTTCATCTTAATTTACTATTTCCCCAAACCATACGAAGTGCTATAGAATTATATATAACCGTTACAATTAAGGTACCACACCGAACTTGGCCGACATTTTTTTCTTCTTTTTTATAACCTTCTTCTATAGGGGGCCAGTAGGATTTTTGGTCCCAGGATCGGATTTTCTCTCCTCGGCTCTGGGCGGAGGGTTAGGGCAAATTTGGTCAGCAATTGGTTAGGGCAAATTTGGTCAGCAATTGTTAATTATTAATATTTTTTGGTGTTACCTTGGCGTTTATGATAGGTACAAAAACACTCTCTTTGGAAAGAGCTGAATAGATCATAGATATTCTCTTAATTCCTTGTGTAGGTTGTTAGAATGATTCATTTTATATATTCATCCAGTAATACCAGCATAGATAATAATATGGGATTTAATAATATGTATGAAAGAGAGTGCCAGCTGAACTTCTGGGTCGATCTGTGTTACGCGATACTTGCTAAACGGTTTCGTGAAAAAGTTCCTCTGCCTTAGGATTTTTTCCGTTAGGAAAGCTCTCACGCACCGAAAGAAAACCACTTCTAGTTTCACCAAAGCCGTGTAACGCAACACCACCACTTTGACGCTCCTGCCTACTCGGGTTTCAGGATTTTCCTGTCTCACTTCCATCCTCGAATTTGATTCGATTGAATAACTTTATACATCTGTCTCATCAAGGAGTGCTACACATAACAGACAAACAGCAGAGTAAAATGTGAATATTTAATCATAGATATGATCTTTGGTAGTAGATAGTAAGATCAAATAAGGCTTGCGGAGCACATTTTTTATAGCATGTAAAATAATAAGAAGACAATACTGCATTAATAGTTGAATTTTATGCTGGCTCTAAGTTGATGTTTATTTCAGATATGCATGAGCATTGAGGGAGCTTGGTGTTCGTGGGGTGCGAGTGAAAGAACTGAACAGTTTGTGTTCGTTAAAGCCAAAGAGGTTCGTCGATTTGTGAACTTGCTATACCAGCCTGTATCCGTTACACTACAAAGACAGTTCGTACAGACCCCAGGATTTCTTGCTTTCACTCTTCTTGGTCTTACCAAAATATTCAAATTACTTCTTTTTACACAACAACGACTAGCAGACGGAGTTTCATTCTTATAAAATAGTATAGATATTGTACTGCCTGCGTGGAAATTAACTCTTTGTCTGTATGATGTTTTCTCATTGTGTCCAGTTTTTTATCCCATACCACCTGGAAACCCTGGCTTAAGCCGCAGATGTTACCATGGATATCATCGCGAGCAAGGTTTTCCGGACCACCGGATCGACTTTGCGGATTCACCTGTGTCTCCGGTCTTCTCTTGATAAGGGGTTAGGTAATGATAAGGTCCTTCCGCCCGCATCCTTTCCAAGGCTCTCTCTTTCGTGTTTTGAGGGTGTCCGCATCACTGGCCGTCCTCTCGCTGGAGTTTCATATCAGATTACTCGCGGGTCCTTGGTTCTGACTTGAAGGTTAATCCATTCTACTGCTGCTGAGGGCGTGCCTGTTGGTGCGCTACCCTGCATTTAACGCGATATACCCAGACAAAAGGTCCCCTTGGTTCGCTGATAAAACTCGTTTCGTTTTCCGGTTTTATTGGGTCATTAAACCTTAATAGAAAAAATCAACCCATTGGGCTTACAATGGTTTTCTGTTCGAAAAAAAAGAAAGATTTATTGCTTTTTTACTATTAAACATAAAGAAGCAATGTGATCGAGCAGGGATTTGAACAATCACCACTCTTTAGTTTTTCATTTCACGGTTTCCTGAACAGTTTCGTGTTTGTTTGCGGTCATTCCTTGCCTTTGACTGTATTGGATTCGAGTGCGGTTCTGAAAAAATTGTCAGAGATAGATATATGTGGTTAGACTCCAGACACTCTTACCGTCAAAGCAATAGAAACGTATTCGTATGCGCAAACGTGAATTTTTTAAACACTCATTTAGAACTAATATTCTATTTCGCCCAACTTTTGGGGGGGATTACATATGAAACCATAATCGCATCAATAGAAGCCACTGCGCGTGCTCCAAGTTTAAATCCTTGCAACTCGCAAAACGTCCACACACGCACACACACACACGCGAGCGGTACATAGCCGGCCGATAGGGTGGTATGTATAACACATCCCTATATATATTAAAGGTACAAAGTAAAAATGATTAAATTTAGACTTTTTAGAATGTCTCGAAATGAATTTCCACGCTACTGATCGCCATCCAGGTTTAACCTTTTCCCATTGAATTAAAGATTCATGCTATGGCCCTAACGCTTCCTTTTTTTCTCTGATGCGTAGGGCTAATGTAACTGAATTGGCTCTCAGACTTTACTGTCCGCATATCGGAAACTTGTATGAGTATGTACCTATGTATGTTCCGGTCTTCGCCACCTACCACTTATTAACATTAGTCTTATTAACGTTAATTATTCTGAGTTCATGCGGCAGCCACAAACTATTTGATTAGCTGTTTCAGCATCCAAGCATCATCATGTCTACTATGCCAATAATTGGGTAGGTACGTTCTCAGAACCCAACAAGAGTGATTGATTGGCTAGTTCTTTTACAGGAATACATACCTATCCTCTATATAGGTTCCAGAAAATTCGTGGTCATGTGCCAGTATAATTTCCAAATAGACTTTGAAGAGAGTGATGGACATTTCCCACACTTAACGAATGGAAGTGTTTTAGAACCTGATATATACTCGTATCTGATATCGTTGTGTGGTGGATAGGTAGAATCTAATAAAGTGAGCCGCCCGCAGACCCTTCCTAATTAGTGTGATTGCAAACTAAAGAACATCTGAAAGTCATCCGATGGTTGCTACTCCACTCCATTTCAATGAACTAATCCAAATCGTTGATTAGTCGTTTTTCGATTGCTTCCCTGAGAGGAGGAAAATTATTGGAGTTATGTAACTGTAAGATATACGTTTGTTGTAATTATGTGAGTTGTGAGTGCATTAAATAAGATGTTCAGGCACAGTTCCCAATCGAGTTTCATCCTATTATTTATCATTTAAATTATAATGAAATCATACAAATCTATTTGCCAATTAATTGCGGAGATCGGCACTGCCTAGAGGGCTACACAAACCTTACGGACCTCCGAGTCCAGCATAGGCCCCCCTCAATGGGTTGTCATTCAATCTGGACTAGACAAGGGGACTGATATTTTACGTGAGAGCCGCTGGGCTCTACTACGAGCTGTGATATCTGATCTGTGGTTTATTTGCTCTCTGTTTTTGACTTTGGGATAGTAATTTGTATTTGTTTATACATCATCTAGCCTAAGTTGTATTATTTTATTGTAGCGGTTTTATCCGCTGTCGGGGTTATACAGTGGTCATCGCTGTACCCCTTTTTACAGATGCCTTTCTCTGCGGAATGTTGTATTGTCATTTTTCTCCCTGTGATCTGCTAGTGGAGTCCATGATGGCACTCCGTTTGTGACGGAGGGCAACATGGCTCCCCATAGAATCGTGCCACTTGCAGTGTCACCCTAGACACCTTGTTCAATGCCGCTAATGATCCTTCTGGTTGAGGTGTAGCTTAAATCATAAAAAAATAAATAAATAAATGAATAAAATGCAAAAAAAAAAATTAATGAGAATCATGAGAATGAATTCGTTTTCAAAAGGTACTTTTAAACTGTACTGATTATTATTAGGTAGGTATTTACTTTTTGATTTCATGAGAAAGCACTTTCGCAGGAAGTATGAAGTGGAGCGAATTATCATCTGTCCTCCGTGTCCTACTAATTTGAATTTTCGCTAAGGACTAGGTACTTATGTATTTTTGAGACGCGAGCCTACGTGTATCCAGACCTCTGATCTAAGCAGATGGTTAACTGATCTGTGTAAAATCTCTCCAAGAGTGGTTGTAGGCGAGATTAAATTAGTTAGCTTATTACAAAGATCAATGGTATGTTTTCATCAAGTAGTCATACATCATACACATAACATCAAGTAGTCAATCCCTTAGTAAACATTCTGATTAGTTGACGGCGGGCGGCCGGGAGTTCCTCCAAAGTTTACTACAAATAACTGACTAGACCCCGTAAAAATGCCAAGGAGTCTTTTGATCATGATTTCAAACGGTTTAATTACTACGATAATGGCCGTAGGATAAAGTTGAATGAAAGACGCGGTGGGAAGTGAGCGAAAACCTGCGACGCAGTAATGTGCGGTCACACTCGGCAAGAGAAAGGTGTGGGTGGAGGGGGTTGAAATGACAACCCCTCTACACCTCCCCATCCCACCCTCACCGGTGTTGGCCCAGTTGACGTTTTTCAGTCCAAATGTCAACGTCTGGATTTACCACAGCGCTAGCGGTATCGCGAACTCGAGTGTGGAAACAATAGGGAATGAGAGAGAAGGACCGAACCAGAACGGAGTGAAAGGGAGGAAGGAGCGATGTGGAAGGACCAGAGGCAAGGGGTTGGCGATAAGGGGTTGAGAGGGTTGTGGGCTGGTCACCTGCCTGTTCAACATCCCTGTACCCAGGTCTCTCCTACGCTCCGGAGGTGCGTGGGTTGATGGAGGACCCACAACAAAAACAACTCAACTCCCCCGACAATAGGCTTTACCAATTCTTGTTATAATTTAAAGCAGGTAAGTACTTTATAAAATGATGATGATCTACTAAGAATCGGAGATTATCAAATCTAGAATGATCTTCATCAAAAGAACTGATCTTTGAGGTGAGCGTCTACTTGAAAGAAATATCAAGATTGATGATTATAAAAATACAAAAGTTTCACAACATCAAACAAGTTGATCAGGCACCTTCATGTGGGTGTATATGTTGTGAAATTCGTATTAAACCACATTTCTCAATATCATTTACATACCTTTTGGAGGAGTCCGTCGTCACCAGCAAGTCGAGTACCGGGGGCGAGTGCTTTCGTTATGAGGACATCTTCATCAGGAGTCGAAACAGTACTGTTTCCCTACCCGACTTGCTTGTAACGACGGACTCTTCCGAAAGGTATGTAAATGATAATTCTACTATTACTTCTAGCGAAAGTAACCCTCTTAGATTTAATAACAAATTTTTCATTTATTTTACAGTTTTTTTTTAATTGGCATTACATTTTTGTATACAGTCACAAGATAGAAGGGTAATAGATTATTCAAATATTTATATTACAATTCTTAATAAATTTAAAAAGTTCTTTATACACAAAAATGTCTCTTGCTGATAAAATTTGGCAGTATTCTAGGTCTGTCTTTCCTAAAATTGCACTGAAGAACACTGTTCTTGGTCCATCGTGATCCGGGCACTCCATGATCATATGCTCCAGTGATCCGCTTGGTGTTCCACAATTTCGACGTTGGGCAGTTTCCCTCTGGTTGATGCGGTTCAGGAATGAGTCACATATGCCACAGTTTACTCTTAGGCGGGATATGGTACGTACTTGGCGTTTCTCGATGCCTTTTTTATAAAACCACGGTACTTGCAAGTGGTATTTTACAGTTACGTACGCATTTTTCGAGGTTTCTACGAAATAACCAACTTGGTTAATAAAGTTAAAGTTCATTAATGCCTCTCAAATGCAACAGATTCGGGTTATGAATCTAAATATTTACTTACTCAAAACTAAGTTCGCATTAAAATCTTAGGTACTTGTTAAAACTTTAAAACTTATTATTAAAAAACAACAAAAAACAGGAAAACCTATCCATGAAGTCATATTTAAACCGTTTGGTTAAACGAAGACCTAAGCAATATCAAAATCTAAACCAATTACTAGGTACAGAATAAATGCTAATTTCATTCTAATGTTTAACAGGAAGGGTTTTAAGTAATATTGATCTCGAATAACCCGTTCAGTTTGCAATATAAATTAATCAAAAACAATGAAGGAATTGAATTTAACAAGGCTATACTAGTAATGTAGTAGATTTAAAAAAAAAAAGATAATCTCTGCAGACGGCATCCCAATCACTGTTGAAAATATCTGCGACAAGTATTGTTTTAATGGATAAAATTCGGTTGACGATAAAATTCTAAGTTGTCTTGTGATTTTTCTTTCGAGTTCTGTCTTTCTCAAACTTTCTCGATAGGCCTCCACAATCATGGTATTCGGATCCTCAAGCAAGCTCACAAACAACTCCCACAACACTCGAAACGCGAAATCATTCAACACTATACTTAACTGAGAATCCTACTTTCTTTAGCATAGAAGAGTATAACTTCAAAAATCTATAAACTTTTAAGAAGAGGGGAAAAAAAAAAAACTGGAAACTTTATATCAGTCCAAGACCACAGAGTCCCCTACCACTTAAGAGTCATCTTGAACACTCCACTCCTCATGGTGTCAATTTCAAACTCCAACCGTATCCTAAGTTCAGGTGTGTTCGGCAGTGCCTACAAGGTGACTTAACCACTAATGACTATCCCGTAAGCAATGGAGAGAAGCGTAGAAAATGACGTGTAATATCACTCTGGTGAGCTTTGTACTGGGTAGAAGCCGAGACAATAGCCAATGCCGCAGATGCAGGAGAGGGATCAAAAACTCCACCCACGTGCCTGGATTCTGTTCTTAAAGTAAAAGGACAAGAAATTCTTGACATCACCCACTCCGTTCCATGGTAGCTACCGCATATGAACACAATAGATTTCGCAGAATATGAACAAGTAGAAAACAAGCAGAAAATGACGGGGATGGTCAAACCCGTCGAATCTTAATGATAGCGTTCAACCCGAGAAGTAATGTGGCAGCATCGAGAAACTTGTTGAAATGGAGACCTCAGCAACCCTGTCAAAAGATATCTACCAAGAGAAAAAGTCTACATTTTACCTATTGCAATAATTTATACAACTCGGTTACAATAGAGTTAGTTGGACTGCTCAGTGGAGCGCGGAGAGGCATTCCGTCCTATATATAATTCAAGAAACAAAAAATGTCAAGGGCAATAATCCCTTGAAAATATTACTCAACCACCAAACACGCTGCAATGACAAATTACATTATACCCATCTACCAATATACCCATATCCATACCTCAAAATCACTCTTCATCCGTAAGAACCCACCTGTTGTAAGCCAAAAAATGCTTCTAACGCCTTAGTTATGAACACTTTGTCGTAGGAGAGGACACTCTCCAAGAGAGGTTTTTTGGGAGGATTGAGGGGTGGTGGGGGTGGGTTGCTTTCTTTTCTTCCGCACTAAACTTCATCATCCCAAAGGTTCGTTTCGGTTGTCATTAAATAGAACATCTTAAACCTATTATTTTACGTTATATGTTTTGACCTGATTAATGTTTTGTGTTTCGTTCCTCAAGTCAGCTATTTGATCATCAAAGTGTATCTCTGAAAGTCTTTCAAACGTGTCTACAACCTATTGTAAGCCGAAAAGTGAGTTATGAACACTTTGTAAAAAGAGGGGACACTTTCTAAGTGAGGAGAATGGGAGGGACCGGAAGGGGTGGGTTGCTTTCTTTTCTTCCGCACTAAACTTCATCATCCCAAGGGTTCGTTTCGGTCGTCATTAAACAGAACATCTTATATAATTTCACATTATATTTTTTGACATGAATTGTTTTGTGTTTCCTACCTCAAGTCCTATAATCAAAATGGTCAAAATTTATCTCTAAAAGTCTCTCATACGTGCCTTCAAACCCAAAGCCGACGCTAGGTGATTACCTCGTAGAAGTTGTACTCCCAACGCATTTCTAAATTCCCTCTAAGAATTCTCTGTGACTCACTTTCGGCGATGTATTCCTTTCCTTGGTATCTTATTAATTGGACCGGAAAACTGCCAAAAGCTCTGAATCATCACGATGAGTACCTAGTGCTCAAATGTGACTTCCCATCAAGTTAATTACACTTTTTCCTACACTTTGAACTAAAGGTGAACTGTGCTGGGACGTCGCTACGAGTTCTTCTATTAATAAATGATAAAACAAAAAGAGAAGTCAACCAATTTTTGGACGGAGTCTGATATTTTACGTCTTTCATAGACACCAGTGAGCTGAATATAAGTCTTCAGCAACGTTAACATATTCCAAAAGCGAAAGCAGCATTATTCAATTCACTCTCTCTACCCCAGAGAAATCTATAGGTATTCAAATTATACGAGAAAAGTTCCAGTCATGCAGCATGATCGTATGAGCGAATTTTCGTAAGTTATCGTACTGTATTATGTTAAATTGTTTTGAAATTTGAGCTTTTTGAGTGCAAAGAAATTCTTAACTATTATTTTTATGACAAAAAACGTATTATAAATAGTAATCTGCTTTTCAAAAACAGATTTTGGATTTTTAGTTTTTTTTTTTTTTTTTGCAGTTTTTAGCGAATTTTTGTAGACAATGAAGCTATTGCAATGGCTCCAAAAACTTTAAAATCAAAATTTTTGGAAATTTTCTTCATTGAAATCCGTTTTGAGGCAGTCTGAAACGATTCCTGTTTGCGCTTTTACACACACACTTATATATATAGTCCTTCCTGAGGATAATAACTCTCCTTAAATTTAAAATTCCGTTCTTGCGCCAAAAAATCAAGCTTTCCAAACGAAAGAATGAGTTTGTTGGCCAGCTTTTTTTAGCACATTAAATTTACCAGATTTCAAAAAATTACTAAAAATGGCTAAAACGGGTAAAAATTGTTAGATTTATATTTTTCATCAGAATTACAGTCAAAAGAAGTTTATTAACAATGAACTAGACAATAACAAATTTATGCAGAAATTTATACTGAAAAACGTACTTGAATTTCATTAATATTTGTCGAAAAATAGGTAACAGCAAAAACAAAATCCAGAATATTTTTTGAATTTCCGTAAATTGTTTAGAACAAGTTTGTTTGCCATGAAATCGGTAGTGATTATTTCCTTCTTAGTTAAATATCCTGTATTCTCAAAACAATTTAACATAATAACGTACAATAATTTACGAAAATTTGCTCATACGATCATGCTGCATGGCTGGAACTTTTTATCTATTTTATAGAAAATTTTCAGCTTAATTTTGTACATAAATTTTTTATTGTTCTATTTTAATTGATAAACTTTATTTGTGCAATATTCTGCTAAAAAATGTAAATGTAACGATTTTTAGCCGTTTTTCAGGACATTTTTGGAAATGTGACCAATTTAATGTGCTCAAAAAGTGGTAGCCAACAACCCATCCTTTCGTTTGTGTTATCGATAGTCCACAAAATACTCCTCCAATATTCTTCTTCTTTATTACATTAATTTGTTTATTTGATTTTGAACGGATGTTCAAGACTTTGATCAATAATATTATTCTTTCCTGAAACTCGTAGGTACTATAATTGCGTCTAGCTATATATTTTCTATCATTTAAGGAAATTATTAAGGCAATCACCAATATTTTCAAAAGCTCAATTTTTGGCGCAAGAACTGAATTTTTATCTCGTCTGGAATGACATATATATATATATATATATATATATATATATATATATATATATATATATATATATATATATATATATATATATATATATATATATGAAAAAGCGGAAACTTCAGGAATCGTTTCAGACTGCCTCAAAACGGAATTCAACGAAGAAATTGTTCAAAAATGTTTGAGCCATTGCAATAGCTTCATTTTTTACAAAAGTTTGCTAAAAAAGTTCATCCAGAACTTGGTGTACATGTTATTTTTTCACAAAGTACAGAAATACACTATATTTCACAAAATACAGAAATAACGCGGTGGTGGGGGTGGGTTGCTTTCTTTTCTTCGCACTAAACTTCATCATCCCAAGGGTTCGTTTCGGTTGTCATTAAATAGAACATCTTAAACCTATTATTTTACGTTATATGTTTTGACCTGATTAATGTTTTATGTTTCGTTCCTCAAGTCAGCTATTTGATCATCAAACTGTATCTCTGAAAGTCTTTCAAACGTGCCTACAACCTATTGTAAGCCGAAAAGTGAGTTATGAACACTTTGTAAAAAGAGGGGACACTTTCTAAGTGAGGAGAATGGGAGGGACCGAAAGGGGTGGGTTGCTTTCTTTTCTTCCGCACTAAACTTCATCATCCCAAGGGTTCGTTTCGGTCGTCATTAAACAGAACATCTTATATAATTTCACATTATATCTTTTGACCTGAATTGTTTTGTGTTCCCTACCTCAAGTCCTATCATCAAAATGGTCAAAATGTATCTCTAAAAGTCTCTCATACGTGCCCTCAAACCCAAAGCTGACGCTATGTGATTACCTCGTAGAAATTGTACTCCCAACGCATTTCTAAAGTCCCTCTAAGAATTCTCTGTGACTCACTTTCGGCGATGTATTCCTTTCCTTGGTATCTTATTAATTGGACCGGAAAACTGCCAAAAGCTCTGAATCATCACGATGAGTACCTAGTGCTCAAGCGTGACTTCCCATCAAGTTAATTACACTTTTTCCTACACTTTGAACTAAAGGTGAACTGTGCTGGGACGTCGCTACGAGTTCTTCTGTTAATAAATGATAAAACAAAAAGAGAAGTCAACCAATTTTTGGACGGAGTCTGATATTTTACGTCTTTCATAGACACCAGTGAGCTGAATATAAGTCTTCAGCAACGTTAACATATTCCAAAGGCGAAAGCAGCATTATTCAATTCACTCTCTCTACCCCAGAGAAATCTATAGGTATTCAAATTATACGAGAAAAGTTCCAGTCATGCAGCATGATCGTATGAGCGAATTTTCGTAAGTTATCGTACTGTATTATGTTAAATTGTTTTGAAATTTGAGCTTTTTGAGTGCAAAGAAATTCTTAACTATTATTTTTATGACAAAATAACGTATTATAAATAGTAATCTGCTTTTCAAAAACAGATTTTGGATTTTTTTGCAGTTTTTAGCGAATTTTTGTAGACAATGAAGCTATTGCAATGGCTCCAAAAATTTTAAAATCAAAATTTTTGAAAATTTTCTTCATTGAAATCCGTTTTGAGGCAGTCTGAAACGATTCCTGTTTGCGCTTTTACACACACACTTATATATATAGTCCTTCCTGAGGATAATAACTCTCCTTAAATTTAAAATTCCGTTCTTGCGCCAAAATATCAAGCTTTCCAAACGAAAGAATGAGTTTGTTGGCCAGCTTTTTTTTAGCACATGAAATTTACCAGATTTCAAAAATATGCTAAAAAAATTACTAAAAATGGCTAAAACGGGTAAAAATTGTTAGATTTATATTTTTCATCAGAATTTTAGTCAAAAGAAGTTTATTAACAATGAACTAGACAATATCAAATTTATGCAGAAATTTATACTGAAAAGCGTACTTAAATTTCATTAATATTTGTCGAAAAATAGATGAAAACAGCAACAAAAAAAGTAAAAATCCAGAATACTTTTTGAATTGCCGAAAATGATGTAGAACAAGTTTATTTGCCATAAAATCGGTAGTGAACATTTCCTTCTTAGTTAAAATCCTGAATTTTCAAAACAATTTAACATAATATTGTACGATAATTTACGAAAATTCGCTCATACGATCATGCTGCATGGCTGGAACTTTTTATCTATTTTATAGCAAATTTTCAGCTTAATTTTGTACATAAATTTTTTATTGTTCTATTTTAATTGATCAACTTTATTTGTGCAACATTCTGCTGAAAAATGTAAATGTAACGATTTTTAGTCGTTTTTAGCCATTTTAGTGATTTTTTCAGGACATTTTATGAAATGTGACCAATTTAAAGTGCTCAAAAATTGCTGGCCAACGAACTCATCCTTTCGTTTGTGTTATCGATGTCCACAAAATACTCCTCCATATCCCTCTTCGTTATTACATTAATTTGTTTATTTGATTTTGAACATATGTTCAAGACTTTGGTCAATAATATTATTCTTTCCTAAAAACTCGGACTTATAATTGCGTCTAGCTATATATTTTCTATCATTTAAGGAAATTATTAAGGCAATCACCAATATTTTGAAAAGCTTAATTTTTTGGCGCAAGAACTGAATTTTTATCTCGTCTGGAATGACATATATATATATATATATATATATATATATATATATATATATATATATATATATGAAAAAGCGCAAACTTCAGGAATCGTTTCAAACTGCCTCAAAACGGATTTTAACGAAGAAATTGTTCAAAAATGTTTGAGCCATTGCAATAGCTTCATTTTCTACAAAAGTTCGCTAAAAAAGTTCATCCAGAACTTGGTGTACATGGTATTTTTTCACAAAATACTGAAATACACTATATTTCACAAAATACAGAAATACACTATATTTCACAAAATACAGAAATACACTCTATTTCACCGAAAACAGAAATACAGATATTCAGTTTACAGGAAAAACGAACACACTTACACAAACTTATTAAATATGAACATGTTATGTAATTTTCACTTCCGGCGGCTTCACTGATTTGTTTGATCAGATCAATTCCTTGATGATGTCTGGTGTATTGGACATTTATTATATTAACAAAGCAATACCTATATATCTAAAACTAGTCACACAAGTTCTATGGTAAATTGTTCGAGCTTTGCGTTCGTAATAAGTAGAAAATACCTTGATGATGTTATACCCAATACTACTAAACGACTGAAAACGTGTTGAGGACTATAGCATCTTGTATTGTTTGATTGTGCAATGGACGTTGGGGGTTAAGGATTTTCTGCCTCTTCGGTTGAGAATAACATCGAAAGGAAAATGTAACCGAACTCGTTTCATGGAAGTGGTTGAATACAGAGCAGTAATACGTGAGATATACCATGAAAATGGCACTCGTAAAACTGGCTCAAGGAGGAGTCAAAAGGCTTGGCCCACGCGAGACATCACCGTGTAAGTGCACCCTTTGAAGGGAGGCGTGACAAAGAACCTTTCAACATTCGAGCACTTGGAAGGAGCCTCTCAAGGATGAACCAGGTTAGACACCTCAATCTAGCGCGATGAGTCGTACTATGAAGTTTGGTTAGAAAACTTCATATGTATTAGTATAAAAATATTGACATGGTAAAAATATAGCAAAACAATTAAAAATCTCTGAGAAGTATTTTGTCTACCGCTCAGTTCGTATGCGCACAGTTAACTCGCCGTCAATCTACTTGCAAATCACCTACGTGTAAATTAACTATCAAAAAATCCTCTTTTTTTCTGATGACGGCTTCCATGTGGCTTAGATCTGGCTGGAAGGACTGAAAGACCATATGCCAGAAATCGACTAAATTGCCCCTGAAATCATTAAAGTGACTCGAAATTGGATTGCGAGTTGATTTTATGAGGAGCGCTAACGTATGATGTATGAGGTTCGGTCGCAATGGTTCATGTCACTGCTGAGTGAAGAAGAGGCTACAAAATCGTGTGTTGTTCTGCAATTCAAATTATAATTGAACCTATGCACATTTTATTACGCATCTTCCAGAGTTTGGTAATTGATGTATGGTTATTGTTTCAGATGAATTACTTTAAAGCATCTGATGGAAGAGTGGCTCGCAGCGTTAAAAGGAACAAACACGCAAACGAGGGAGCGCATTTGGGTAAGCAATTACAAAAGCCCGTTACAGTTTTTTACATATGTTTCACTATATTTCTATTAAGCATTGAAGTTCTGTTAAGCTGTTTTTCAAATTCTATATACTTCTTCGTTTTTCATGTATATTTGATAATACCTCAGGCCCCTCATAAGGTGGTCAGTACTTCAGGGGACTCTTCTAGAGCTCATTTCTGATCGAAGGTTCTTCGTAGAGATTTTTTTTTAAACACTTAGTTTTCGAGTAATTTAATTTTCAAGATTTCGTTCGTGTTTTCGACCTCTTGTCACTAAAACGATCATAACTCTCATAATTCGCTGTGTAAATTAAAATTGAGGAAACCTTTGAAAATACCATTAAATTTCCTATTGGATAGATACCTTCTCTTCCTTAAGAATTGAGGTTTGAGACATGAAAATGCCCTCTAAATGGCAAATTTTACCTAATTTGGGAAACCTTGAGTTTTTTCATTCGCGGATTGAACTATGAGAACCAATATTTTTTCGAGACACAAGAACGGTAAAAAGTGCGCCACAATCTCACCTTTCCATCGGTGTGGTCAAGTTTACTTTTACTTTGCTAATTAGGGGAAGAAACTATGTTTTTATGTTGAAAAACATTGTTTTTCAGTCAGTTGTTGTTGTGTGCTTGTTTTGTTGGTCAGTTTCTTCTTATTTTTTTACGCTCAATCGAATACAGTCGCATATCTCCCAAACCCCTTTACACCCAGGTTTCACACTTTAACTCACAAATTTGAGTTCATTTGGTATGATCAATTTTATTTGTTTTAAGGAGTGAAACTAGTAAGCTAAAGTGTAATACTCGATTATAAAGGGGGTTGGGAAGATATGCAAGTGCTACCGTTCGATTCAGCGTAAAAAAATACGTAGAAACCAACCCTCAACTTGTATTTTTATTGAAGGTAATTTTTCAAGAAAACCCTCGATTTCAGTGAAATAACGATGTTTTTCAACATTAAAACAGTTTCCTCCCTTACTTAGCTCTAGAATAGACTCCTGAAGTACTGACCACCTTATGTAGGACACCCTGTCTATTCTGATCGAAGCTTTGTATTGGAAGAAGCAGCAACAGCAAGAAGCAGTAAACAATCATAAATAAGTCATCCTGATATTTGCTTATTATATTGGTCATTAGGTCATTACCTATGAGCTAACTTATCGTAGCCCGTACTGGTTGCTGTTATTTTTTAGGTCTCTTGACATAATAAATTGTATCATTGAGTTTATTGATTTAGGCTGAATTTGACGTGGAACAGTTCGCAAGATGTGATGTAAGATTTTAGATATTACAACAAAAATTACATGAAGTCACCTTCCTGTCTGAAGGTTAAGTTATAACAATAACCTATTACGCATTCTGACTTTCGAAACATTTCCCCCCTTAAACCCATTTGAAGTACCGAATAGTTTTAATCAACTTTCTGTATAGGTACGCATCGGAATAGGAAATTCTTATTGAATATAACCTGATTACTTACTTGTATAATATTGACTGCATAATATCTATTGCATATAATTTACATTATTATGTGTTTAAACAATTATATCCATCGACTAATGATTAAAGAATACTGTGACGTGGTGAATTATTATTTTACTTTAAATCTTCAGCCCGTATTCGAAGTTGACTTCATGAACGCACATACTCCTTGTACAGAGAAACACACCTTTGCCCTACTAAAAAATACCTGGACTTTTAAAAAAACCTATTCTTTGAAGCAGTTTAGGTTACCCACCCTATCACAGCCACTGTACACTTTGTGTAATAGGTCACTGTACATTGCAAGAACCACTATTCTCGCACAGTTCTTTTTTTTGTACATTAATATAAGTATTGCTGCGTTTTTCAAAAATTATCAGAGCGAACATTTGAAGTAAATTAAAAAATCATCTGGTGCGAGTCTCCGCACTAGTGTCCTATTGGTTTTTTCCAGTGTAAATCATTGAAAGCTACTGTTATTTTAGTGTTTGTCAAACCTTCATGTTGGTTGATTGTTATCTTCCTCAATATTTTAGTTTTTCATTACATTTGATTGAATTTATTGAACTTCCAATGAAAATTCCAGTAGTTTCGGAGAATGAAATTTCTCCCTTGATGGGAGAAGTAAAAGATCATGGATATCTTTCCTTAATATTTCATTTTTCTGATAACCTATGGGAGAAATTAGCATACAGTACCTGCTTCATCTTGTCATCGAATATCTAGTAAAATAAATAGGAGACCAAGGAAAAATAAATACGCCTCTTAATCCTTTGACGTCTTCATTCATATTATGATTGTTGTAAATCGATTACTTGTTTAATGGAATATGGAGTAAGGGGTGGAGAATATCACAGCGTGTCTTATTTAGGTAAATTGAGAGCTGTCCAACGTGTGTTGAACGATTTTCGTGGATTGATAACTAATGGAGTTACAACTAACCTAGCAACCTAGTTCGTGAAGCCCTTGGAGTGTTTTCGGTGTGAAATTTCTCTCTTAATCGAAAGAAACAAAGAGATCTTTCCTTAAACAAAACCCAAACCTACAATCAGGCTCATTTCAGCTGTCATTTCATTTTTCTCACCTTGTCCAGGAGAGGCTTCCTACCAATATTTCTAGGGTGGAAAGGAGAGAATAGAGCTTGATCAGCTGACCAAGACTAAGTCCGTCATGCCATGTGACTCTTGTTCTTCCTGAGAGGAGGCTCCCTATCAAACTTAAATTGCCTAGAGTGAAAAGGAGAAAATTTAACCCACTCAGCTGACCAGGAAAAAATCTGTCATTTTGTCTCGTGATGTCCCAGAGAAGTTGTTTATTAAATTTAGGATCCCAAGTGTAAACAGGAGAGGATTTAGTTCACTCGGCTGATCAGGATGGAGCCCGTCATCCCATTTGTTTCTTAATGTCTCAGAAAGGCATACTGCCCAATTTCAACATCCTAGGGTGAAAAGGGTAGATTGAGCTTACTCAGCTAATCAGATAGAGGCCATCATATTCGTCTCTTGATGTCCTATATCCTATGATTTCCCACCATGTTTCTACTTTGTTTGACTCAGCTAATCGAAATGGAGTCCGTCATTCAAATCGACTCTTGCTGTCGATCCCTGTCACATTTAAATTTCCAAGGGATCTCGACGGAAGGTTACAATGATAATGAAATTTTGATGAAGAACTTTTCAGGAGGCCTCAGATAGTATCTTTGCCAAATTCTTGTCCTGGGTTAAATACGATCAAAATTATTTCGTTTAATTATTTCACCTAAGATTCTTCATTTTGAATGATTAATTCGAATTTTTTATCATGAAGATAATGGATGGATGATGATGAGATAAGATGATGGATTACATACAACTACCGGCTTGTATTCTAATTCGTCTCTTCCTACAGCGTTTTTCACTGATTCTATCCTTAATATACGAAAATCACCAAGTACCTAGTAACTAGCGTTCACAAGCCGAAATTCGGATAAAATTAATATGAAAATGAGACGGCAAGGGTCGAGGAAAGTGGGGTAATATAGACTACTTAAGGTAATTTAGCTACCAATGCCCAGGTTATCTGCTGGAAAATTACAGAATGACATCTTTGTTGTTGAATCCCAAAAGTGTAGGTAGTTATTCAACAATTGTTTCATAGAAAATAACAATTTACGAAACCCTTGTATCGCAACATGTTTTTTTGAAAATGATAATGATTTGTTATTTATTCAGTTAAAAAATATTTGTGCTGTAAACAAAATTTTCCGTACGATTTACTTACATGATTGTGATCGACACTCCAGGCAATGTTGCCATGGTGGAATTGCCCCATATTAGCGAAATTTCCCCTTCATAATTTTCAAGGATAAAAACGCTTAAAAGCTAAAAGTATTTGCAAAAACATAAATGTAATGCTTGGAAAAAAAGATACTGGGATTGTATGAGTTTCTCTACATCATTCAGCGCAACAAAAAATATAAAACTACTAACAACGCTACTTACCAAACTAGCTTGCCAAAGTAAAGAATAAACAGCGTCATACCAACTTTTACAAACTATTAATTTTATTGTAAAGATGACGATACTTTAGTTACAAGACTTGATTGTTACTAAAGGCACCCAAGATTTTCGTAGAAGTTGCTGCATTACTCAACTGGTGTGTTACGCTGCTATATTACTCAACTGGTGTATTACGCTGCTATATTACTCAACTGGTGTGTTACGCCGCTCTCCCCCAGATTAACGTGACAGAAAGAGTACTTTATACATTGGAGTTTCGTTCAACGTGTTAGCTTAGACCGAAGAAAGGGTGTGAGGGGGGGCTTAGAGAAAACTGACGGATCCCTCACGGTACGGGTAATTCAATTTCCTAACCACTTCCATTTGCCCTAAACCTGGTTTAGACGAGCCACGATTCCGCCACTGTCAAACCTCCAACGTACAGACAGCTTATTTCGTTTATGAGATAAAGTATATGTACACATGCTTCCATATAGGAAGAATTGTGGCTGGCAACTAAACGCTCCGTTTTTCAAGGCCGTAGGCATATTTCTGGTCATTTATGTTGGATAAACAAAGACTTTTCAATTTTAATTTCAATATGTAATTAATGAACTTTTGAGAATGAATTTGTGTAGGTCTACTCAATATTTATTATAAAAACACTTAATTTTATGACAGTCGAAATAGAGTTTGATTAACTTTTTAGACTATCCACGTTCTAAAGATGTTTTGATTACATTTTATTATCACTCTTAATCTTATTTTAGAGATGCTAACAGCTAGCATAATTTGTTTCCACATCAGACTAGACTGATGGCTTCCATTAGATGACCTAATCAATACGCAAGTGAGGTTCTTGATTATGGGGTGGCGTAGTATGTAGGTTGTTGTTAACGCTTAGGTGTGACAAACTTCGGATATCAATTCTACAACTAATTTGCAACGAAAAATTCCTCCTGAGATTTTTTATTTAAAACGGTTTGTTTTCGAGTATTTGCATAATTGAGTTTTGCTTCCAAGTCTACAAGTATAGCAGAGGTAGCGGAAGCATTATTTTCACTTTCGGGAGAACAAACATTTGTTGTCTCCAAAATCAAAATTTCCACTAGCGTTTCATGTTTTAGACCATTCTGGAAAACTTTCACTCCGTGTCTGTTGTCTGTCTTTCTGTGTGTGTCTGTCGTGTGTCGGCAATTCTTTGTAACAAGGTTAATTGATTTATTTGATTTTCAAAGTTATCTTCCGTTTTGATGAAATTTTCGGGGGATGTGTGGGTTAGGCAGTAGGATGGTCCTCTATCAGTTTCACCGTTGCCAAATTTATTCTTCGCGCATGCAAACTCAAACTCCATCAAGTATAATTTGCTCACGCCCTAGTCGTCCGATCTCGATCACATTTGTAGGATAATTGGAAGAAGACGACTTGATCAACTCACATCAATTTTAACATGATTGTAGTATCACTAGTAGCTGCTGATTGCATAATTTTTTCAATTTTTATCCGAGTTTGATTAAATTTTCAGTGAATAAGCAAGTTAGAATGTAGATGGTTCCCTCCCAATTTCATTGTTCTCAGAACATTACTTCACTCTGCGCAAGCGAACATCAATTACTAAAAGTCTAATTTCTCGTTCCCTAATTGACCGATTTTGACGTTATACATCATAATTGACTATTGCCCCCAACCATAGGAACTCGCTAAGAAATATTTCAGGGTTATTAAATCTTTACATTAATGTTAAGGATACGAAGAAGTTGTGTCACACCTAACTTGGCACTTGTTTTTTTCATACTTCCTAACTTGTGACTTTTATGACAATGAGAGGTATTGGAAATGTAGTGGTCCCACTTCAGAGGGGAAAGGCGATTAACCTGTTACACCCAGAGGATATCCTGAAGGTTGAATAGGCCTCAGGAATATCCTCAGCTGCAGCGTTTTCAAGAATCGAGAAGGACTCTTACTCTTATCCATCACACTTTATAACCCCTTTGAGTCACAGTAAAATAAAATGAAAACAATGCTTCCGCTACCTATAGGTAGACTCGGAAGCAAAAGGGACACCGTTGGAAAGAGCGTTTAAAAGTATATTTACAGGATAAAAAATTGGACTGAAATTTTATCAAACTTATCAAACAAAATTTATCAAACTCATCACAAATTTGAGAAATCACTTTTTTCATATATTTAGCTGAAATAACCCTTTCCGTGAATAAATGACTGATGAGTTTAATTATTCACGTTGAATCGAATGGTAACAATATCTGATTCTGATGATCCCACCGGCTAGGTTATAATCGAGTTTTCTCAGCCAAAACAAAGAAATCAAGATAGACATTTGTAAAATGAAGAAAAAAAAAAAAAAAAAAAAAAAAAACTTGTTAGTTGTTGAACTTATAACTTGGTTATTACAGTTATTATTTTGCAGCAGACAGATGGGAAATTTGATGCACTTTTTAACCGTATCATAAATTTTTATTTGACCGAGTATCTAGGGGGTTATGGCCGTTAAGGTCGACAAAGTGAAAAAAGAATAAAATAACAACCTATTAAATGGTTAGAAACTCATTCTAAATGATATTCTGCAATTCAGAAAAGATTTTGAATTTTTAGCTTTTGTGGCAGTTCTTTATCGAATTATCAGCAAATAGTAATGACATTAAGTATATTTTTCAGCATAATTTTTTGTATACATTTTTTAATGTTTCTAGTTCATTGTTAATAAACTTCTTTAGACTGAAAGTCTGCTAAAAAATACACATTAAACGATTTTTGGTCGTTTTTAGCCGTTTTCAGTGATTTCTGGGCATATTTTTGAATTTTGAGCAATTTAATGTACTCAAAAAGTGCAGGCCTGCGAGCTCATCCTTTCATTTGGAGTGTTTGATTTTTTTGGCGCAAGAACCGATTTTCCCTCTCTCTCTCTCTCTCGATCCTAAGGATAGTTATCGTCTGGAATGACACATACATACATTAATAAATGAATATGTAATTATATTAAAAAATATATATATATATATGAAAACGTGTTAAAATCCAGGAAACATTTCAGGATGCCACAAAACAGATTTCAATGGACAAAAGTTTCACAAATTTAGATTTTTAAATTATTTGGAATTTTCGATTTTAAAATCCGCTAAAAAATCTTTAATCGTAACAAAATTTGACAAATAAGCGACCATGAAAAAAACTCTATAAACTATGTTTTTGTCAGAAATTAATTGTAGAAACCATTCTTGTAGCGGGGTAGAGCTTTTGCCGGAACACCCTGCATTTGCCCCCGTTTTACTCTTCAGATGTCCGTTGACTTTATGATAATAAATTAGGTATTGTATTAATCTTGTGATTCATGTTGTGTCATCTTAGAGTCACCATCAAGTTTATGAAATTAATCGCTCGCAATCTATTGAGGTGCCCCTGGAAAGCTCATCCGTTTTCGTGGAGGTGATACGGTTCAAGTTATCCGCCCTGCCTTTCTCTCCCGTCTTAACGTAGTTGACCCGCCCTCAATTTGGCCCTTGAGTCACGGCACCTGTTAGCGATGCTGCAACAAGATATTACCTTACGATAAATGAGCACGTCGCCATTCCCTGATTTCCCAGTAGACCCTTCGGCGAGCAACCTTCCAGGGTAGCAGCTCGTGGCTGGGCAAGCCCTTCAAAGTTCCCATAATAGCTGCGGCGGAAATGGTTTCCCAATGAAAATTCACTGATGATTCTTAGACTGATTTCATGTTGTGAATAAGTTTTAAAATCACCTGGAATTTAATCAATTAAGATGGGTTTTATAAAAAACGGAAAAATTCTATTTAGTGCTGACTTTCCACCACTTCGGCTTGTTCCTATTTAGTATTCTCGTTTTTGCCCAATACGCATGTGTGGTGTTTGACTTTGTTCTATGTACCTATGCATGGTGTTTCACAAGCTATGCACCAGGGATTTATGCACGAATTATGAGGTGTGGGACCCTCAGAGGGAAGCATTGTTTGTTATCCGTGTCGTTGAGAGGACCTTGGGTTTAGGTGAACGGAAGGTGAAAGGTCTATTGACAGGCAGTGTTTGGGCCCAAAGAAAAATAGCATTAAACGGGGTAGGAACTTGAGAGGGGGGGGGGGGGGGGGGGGGCAAATTACTTATTAATTTTATATTGTTTCAACCAGGATCTCAAAACTTTATAAAAACCGACAAACCGTCACATGCTGGGCGAGGAGGGCCAAAATATTTTGCAACTTGTTGTGGCCATGAGCGTCCGCTACGACCACGGAATCAGCGAGCTCGACGAGGTCGATCATTAATGATAAAATGCGAAATTCTGACGTGTTCGATAGCTTGACCTGCATAGATAGAACATGAATAATGATGTATACCTATTATATGACTATTAATTAGGTATGTAGGTTGAGAATTTTCCTTGTTCGTCCAAAACCAACTCCCCTACAGCCTTCGCCCAAAATCATCATGAATTTTTCCCAGTCATTGCGTTTTAGGGCTATTTGCCCAAACTCAAGCCTGCCGTCGTTGACACTGATGTTCTCTCTTACTTTTCCCGCACCATGGCATCAGTCTTTTCAGGAACCGGAAAAGAAAGCGCTGCAAATTATTACTCAAAGGTGTATTATTTCTGTATTAGATAGCCCTTCTTAACAGAACACTGGTCCGTAATTATTATACCCCGTTTATATCTAGTATATTTATTATCGAAACTCAGGGCTTCGCGCTCCGCAATTGGAATCACTGCATTACAGCATCAGGACCCCATAATTTTACGCTTTATAGTAAAGTTGAGGAACAAAATGATCTATGGCTAAGTCATCAAAAGTAAAAGGTTTGCATACACTGCATATTGTTTTGAAACACTATGCTTGTTCTTTGCACATTAATTACAATTAATGTATTTCAGTAGGTTGATTAGAGAAAATAGCCGTTCAACGTACAGCGTTGCTGGGGGCAATTCTTTGGGATTATTTTTATCAGTAACAAGCAAAACATGGAGAAATTGATATAATTCAATCAATCAGAAATACACATTATTCGCCCCTCTAAACATAACAAGAGCTGAAATCTAAGTATAATAGTAGATACAAATCAATGGTATAAATCGACATCGATCGAGGCATCCACGAGTTGAAATTAGTGAGATAAAATAAGACACTTAACTAAGATTCACTAATCATCTGTAGGTGACAAAAGTTACGATAAAATCAATAATAAAAAAATTAAAAAAATAGACTTTTGTGTAAAAAGAAACATCTTGCAAGTGACCAGGAAGAAAATACCGGTTTTTCCCAATGACATCATTTTTTTTCTTTTAATTAATTCTTTTTTTTTTAAATTGCAGATTTGAATTCTACACAAAATTTTGTATTATAAACTACAAAGGTCGGTCCAGGTGATATAATTCCGAAAAAATTCTCACTTCACGATTACCATGACTTTGTGAACTATAATTTATTGAACTAGCGAAGCGAAGGTTGGTGTTTCATTTTATCTCATTAACTTGCATCAGATTTAATCAAAATCGGCCTATTAGTCATGTCATTAGTCGGTCATTAGTCATTTGTCTCTGTCAACCAATTTACCTTTTGGGCATGCGCAATTGTTATTACTTCGACCATTCAAGATAAAATTATTTAAGCACTATCTTAAATTGCATACCAAACTGCCCTCCGACTTTGAACGGTATCCGACCGATAGATCATGAAAAATCGATGTTATATGAAATTCAAGTTTGCGCATGTGCACAGGCTACTATTGATCCCACGGCAATGAAACTTATAGGGGACCATCTAGAAGCTAGCTTGCACAATCTCTGAACCTTAGATTACCTTAAATACCTTGAGAAGGTATGGAAGCCAAAAAAAAAAAAAAACATATTTATATATATAATTTTATATATATATATATATATATATATATATATATATATATATATTTTTTAATTAATTCATTTCAGGCCTCTAACTCAAAATTCAGCCTCTTGTTAAATTTCAATCTCTAACTCAAAAGCTTCTATCAAAAATCTAAACCATCTCAACTCTAAATTTTCCCACATTTTTTGCTCATATCGTACCTCCGGGAAAGTAGTGATGTTTACCAGCGTGACCATCATGGAGACGGCATCATGGACACTCCACTGCATTAAGCAACATGCCACAAATTGCTAAGAAGATGAGTTTCACCCAGATCCCAACAGTCTTGAAAACGCAAAATGCGAAACGTTGATAAAAAAATTTTGAAATTTATGAATTCCTTTGTGAATAGTTTGTGTCCAATTTAAGTATATATATATATATATAATTATATATATATATAATAAAATAAATAGAAATTAAGTTAGTCTACTCAAATTTATTTTATTTTTATGTTCTGGAAAACCCCTTGTAAAGAAAAAGCAAGCCTTTCTCATGACCAGACTCGTGAGTCATTTTCTTTAAAGAACGTTATAACATTTATATATGGTTTTTTTTACGTGTATTTGGTTGGTATGTATTAATTTTCTTGAGCAAGCTTTACCTATTCAACCAAGCAGCAAACGTGTGTCCCAATGAAGAGAATGAACGCGCATGTACTAGTCTCGTGGACTGAATATACCTCCGTTTCACTGGTAATCACTGCCAATAGTCAATCATTAATCAACCAACAATCAATCAATAATCGGTAATCACTGCCCTTACCGCTACATTGTGATTCAAACTGTAGTTAGAAGCACCTCAGCGCCTATAATGATTATATAGCTTTTCAGTAAATACCAGTGGCGTAGTTTGAGGAAGGGTAGGGTGGGCAGAGCCCCTCCATGAATTACAGAGGACGCAGGATTTCGTGGTATAGATACAATCAAAGTTAATAACGCCTCTAACTTCAGTACCTAACACTTTCAATTGGAAAATGTAATTACCACAACACAATTACTACTATTAATATACGGATCCGGTTGCCTTGCAACTTTAGACGCTCTTAGAAATGAAGACATTTTTATTAGGTTCGTTTATATAAGGGCAAAATTGCGTGGATATTTTACAGCCCCTCGGAGAGGAGTAAAATCACCTAGTCAACGAAACGAAATGTGGATACTGCAAACTGTAATCAAGTCGTTCCCCACAACCTTCTGTGGCTAGCCCATGTGCGATTTTTCCCAAGAAAAATATCCATTGTTCAGTATCCACCGAATTCCCCTACGAACTTCCCCTGCTTTTTACTGCCTACTTGATCAAGCTTGGTTGTTTTCCATATTCTTTCATTAATTTTTTATTGTTGGTATACCGTTTCTACTATACCATTCACGAATTAAATCACAGTGAAAATACTCGTAAAGAAAAACAAAAAAGAAATATATATAATTTCGTCACGGACGTTACAAAAAAAATTGTTGGGGGTCGGCCTAAGAATTGCATAGCAAGTAATATATTTACATAAGTTTTCAGTGGTGATTGAAATAGTTCAATAGAAAAGATTAAAACAATATCTTGTAGCAGTAGGTATTTCTATTCTAACCTAGCATATTGCTGGTTTGAGTTTGTTTTGTTTACATTTTGTTATTTGTCATTCTCGGTTTCATGCCCCGTTTTTTATTTTGAGTACTTATATACCTAATACAATTGTGTGATCTTCTCCAGATCAACAAGTACAATTGAGGATAAACCTGTAAGGGAGAAACGACCACATACCTTAATAGTTATATAATTTTGCAGGCAGTAAGACTAGTATAATATTATATAAGCCTTGTGATCCTCAGTTCATCCGTAGGTATTCGTATTTATCGTAGTTTTCAACGTTCTGATTATTTGTTAATTGGATAATATTTTTTCTAAATTGTATTAGGTATGCTTTAATAATCCATTGGTAGGTTTGTGAATATGAAAGCGTACGTGATTTCAAATCATTACGAAAAACCATTGAGTATCTACTTGTAGGTATGAACGTTTGACAGTTTATTATACAGTCTTCGTATATTATTCGTATACGAACTATATAACTATATATCTTCTTTAATACTATAACTATATAACTTCGTTTTATATTAAAACTGTAAAATAAAATAAAATCCTTGACTATTGCCCCTCCATGAGAAATGACTTAGCTACGCCGCTGGTAAATACATGGTACCATCCGTCCATTGCAGTCCCCGTGGTTAGTTATTCCACCTCCTCACCTCCT
Source organism: Adelphocoris suturalis (assembly GCA_030762985.1). Lineage (NCBI taxonomy): Eukaryota > Metazoa > Arthropoda > Insecta > Hemiptera > Miridae > Adelphocoris > Adelphocoris suturalis. The sequence goes on from CM061041.1 coordinate 32,123,325, forward strand.
CAGTAGAAAGTGGCACGTTTGGTATATTGGCTACAAAACCTGCAATGTGCATTTGAAAATGTTTTACACGTTTTCCTACTTACTTATTAATCCTTTTGTTTCGGTTTAGTCGGGATCGACGGTATCAGAACTTCATGATCTTCTGAGCGGCCGTCATCATTGGCAGGCGACATCGCATGCGAGGCCAACATATTGCAACATTTGTAGAGACGCACTTTCTGGTGAGTGGTTACATTACAGCTTCATTATGAAATATGATATCGATTACTGGATCAATAAATTAAAATATACTTACGTGACTTAGGACTGTTAAGAGGAGTGTGTCACCCCATCATTTTCCCCATTACTTTAGATACACTTTTCCAACTTATCGCGGTGATTCCTTTTCTGTTCTTTAAATCTCGTCAAGCACATGCTGACTAGATTTTTCAATTTCTCAGTCAGAAGTTATTAAACGTCAGAACTTTGCACTTTTAAAAAAGTTCCAGTCATGCAGCATGATCATATGAGCGAATTTTCGTAAATTGCCGTACATTATAACGTTACATTTGAAATTAGACCACTTAGAGTGTAAAGAAATTGTGAACTATCAATTTTATGACAAAAAACTCTTTCTAAATAATATTCTGCAACTAAAAAAAGATATTGTGCATACATTTTTTAAATTTCTAGTTCATTGTTGATAAGCTCCTGGTTTTCAACGCTTTATATATATTAATTACCCCCCCCCCCCCACTTCCTTTACATTTTTTTCACAATTTTCGTGATATCAAATTGAAACTTTGAAGGCGTGTTTGGGGTGTATAATTTAAATTGGTTAATTTAAAGTTATGAAAAACCACAAAGGTTTTTCGATTACCCAATTGAGGGCGAGGGGGATGTTTTGCGTACCTACTTAGAAATTTTCTTTCCATTTTTGACAGTGACACCCAATTTTTTAAAGATTTTTTTGCGCTTAACACGATAGTGAAGCCAGACTTGCGTTATTTTATCCCGTTCTCAGATCGTAGCTGATGAACCACGAAAAATCGCGGTTTTTCTAAATTATATACCAAATATAATATCCCTATCTTTCTGTTTCATAAAAATGATTTCAACAGTAAGCAAGAATATTACCTGAAAATTGTAAGCACATACTTATGCTAAAATATAAATATGCACTTAAATCCATCCAAATTTATTTAAAAAAAAAAAAGTCATGCAGCATAATTGTATGAAGCGTATTTTCTTAAATTACCAATCTTATTATAATATGTTGAATTGTAGTGAAATTTGAGTAATTTGAGTACTTACAAAGAAATTGTTAAAACCCAATTTTATGGCAAAAACACGCATACTAAGTGAAATTCGGTGATTGAAAGAAGGTTTTTGATTTTTTGCAGTTTTTGTAGATTTTTCAGAAATTAGGGTTTTCAGCATAATTTTTTGCAAACATTTGCTAATGCCTTAGTTAATCGTTGATAATTTTTCTATTGACTGAAATTCTGCTAAAAATTACAAACTTAACGATTTTTGGCCGTTTCTAGTGGTCTTTGTAGCACATTTCTTGAAATTCTACCGAATTAATGTGCTCAAAAAGTGGTGGCCAACGAACTCATCCTTTCATTAGGAAAGCTTGATTATTTTTGGCGCAAGAACGGGACATCTTAATCCTAAGGAGAGGAATAGTCTGAAATGACGTATATATATATATATATTTATTTATTTTTATTTATTTATTTATTTATTTATTTATTTATATTTATATATTATTTTGAGGTGTTGCAAATGGTCAGAAAACATAGAATACAAATAAAGATAGGTAACTTACAAAATTGAGATTATTTTGCCGTATCGGCGTCGTCAGTCCTAGTAGATATGAAAATGCGTAAACTTCAGGAATCGTTTTAAATTGCCTCAAAACGGATTTCAATGAAGAAATTTAAAAAAAATATAGATTTAAAATTTCCCGAGCAATTGCAATAGCTTCATTTTCTTAGAAAATTCGCTAAAATCTTTAAAAGCTGTAAAAAATGGTAAAAACGAAATAAATTGATTGCAGACCTGAACTATTTAGAAAAGTTTTCTTGCGCTAAACATTCATAGTTACCTAACAATTTCTTTGCACACAATGTGCACAAATGTTAAAATAAATTCCCATGAAAATAAATCGAAAAATAAATCACGCTGCTTGACTGGAACTTTTGTGATTTGTCTGAAACGTACACGAGGCATTAGGTACGTGTAACACGTATATATAACCTAACTTCCTATCAAAATAATATATTGTCGGTAAAGAAGTTTTTCCATTAAGATCATCATTACCACCCTATATGATTTTATCGTTATTAGACACCACATACAGAAAATGAGTTAAACCTTCAAAATAACCATTCATCTTCTCACTTAGGTACTGTTAATCCATCAACATGAAGAACTCATTTCAAAACACGAACTTGATCTTATCACGGGCCACCAGTTTTTCATCCGCTTCTCACTAATCTACCTCCTTCATTATAAATAAATAATGGAAGGCAAAGAAAGGCCGCCTACTTTCCCATTTCTACCGCGGAACGTGAAACGGAAACTCTTCTCTTCCACATCTGGTTCTTCGTGACTATTTCCCATTTGCAGGTTTTGAACCGTCGGCTGTTGTTTCTAGGCTGCGGGTGATTTGAGTAATGGCGAACTTGGTTACAAGGTCTCCGTTTTAATTGCTTTTTCTTCAATTAGGAAAGTCGCTGATGTTTTCTTAACAAATTCTTACGACATCAAACGATAAAATTTATTTCAACTATCCGAACAATTGGCATTTACGTAATAATTTACGCGTATAGCTCTTTCTCTCTATGGCCTTGCCTCATTAACGACTCAAAATGTATTTGGAATCAGAGGTGGATTTTGATTGGGTGAAGGAGCTACTGCTCCATCCTTGAAATTTAGCCCTTTAACAAGAGATGGTCTGGGAACTAGATACGCAGTCAAACGGTTCACAGTTATTCCGACTCATACCAAGATTCAAAAGTGAAGCCTGTAGAATATTTCCAGTACATTTTTACCGTAAGTAACCAATCTGTGTATTATGTAATTTTATCTTCATGCAAGGAATGCATAACCTATTAAAGCTGAGAAAGGCTCTTGTTTGAAATAAACCTCCATTCAATCGTGTAATGAAGACCTACATTTTTTGGAGCAAGCGTTTAGAATTGAGAAGGAAAACCCTTGCATTTATTCAGAGGTTTAGTTACCTCTTAAGTTTTAGACTAGTCAACAACGTTAGCGTATAAGGTAGGGTCAGGGGGGGCAAGTGCGTACCTGTTTTTCATAAATCTGACTTTGTGATGCTACTATTTCCCTCAAACTACAAGTAGAATAATGACTACGGTTTTATTACATTCCCCAGACCTTTCTACGTCGAAAAACGTGTGGATATAATGAATTGAAGTTAGTAATTCATTAAGAATTGGAAAAAACCTAGGAGCATTCAAACAACGCACTTGCCCCCTGTTGGGGGGCAAGTGCGTACGTATAGTGGGGCAAGTGCGTTTTCAACTTTCTACCCGAAAAATAATAAAAATAAAATGAACCAATGTAGGTAGATGTTAGGTATAATTTGAAATAAATTGTTAATGAAAAATAAAACGCCGCAAAATTGATCATTTTCAGCAACTCAACATGAATTCCTGAGTGGATAAAATGGTCAATAAACTCATCCACTTGTTGGCTGTCCTCTGATTCGCTGTCGACTGGGGAATGAGGTTTGCGTGAGAGAGAATTTGAAGGCTCCAGATTTTGGCAGAATTAGATAGGACTGAGGTTTGGGAGAACCATGCGGTTGTGCATGGGGGTTGAGGAAGAGGTTCTGAATGGAAACTAGGCTTCAGGACCTTGATTTTCTTATTTTTTCTGGTAAATTCATGCGGTTTTTAATGAAACGCACTTGCCCCTTATTTAAAAGCGCACTTGCCCCACTGTCAAAAAAATAGGGGCAAGAACGTTTTATTGATTTACTGCATCAATTTTTGTAGCCTTGAAGTTATCAAGAGCGCAGTTCGTACAGAGACAAAAGGTTGAAAGATAAACAATGGAATAAACAGGAAAAAAAGGGTTTTTAGACAAGAAAACCATTGAAAACTGTACCTCCCTCAAATTCACACTCGGATATCGGACGAAGGCTTCGCGGAAAATGGTTCCAATTATGCTTATTTGTTCACTGAGGATGTAAAAATTTTTATCAGATGATCATGAACACCTGTTCTACCATTTGCTAAGAAACTTATTAAAATAGAGTGGCCTCATAGCGAAATAAAACGAAGAGACGCACTTGCCCCCAAAACGCACTTGCCCCCCCTGACCCTATGACAAATGCTTTCAGTTGTCATAACCTCAGCAACTGTGGAATGGTCCTAGGCAATAATAAATCCTAATAAGGATGAAGGTATATTAGGATTTAATATGCCTTAAATATATCTGCAGTCCTGTATTTTGAAAAATGGGCTAAATTATTCTGCTCACGTATACAAAAACATAGGAAGGTAACTAATAAAAATTAATGAGAATGAAACCGTATGTTTGTCTGTCCACGTTATGAACGGTCAAACGGCTGAACCGATTCTGCCTACGAGTGGGGGGGATCTTAGGCGTTGTCCGAACGCAATGGGGCTCCGAACTAACAAGGTCCGTCGCTAGGAGCGCTAGGGGGCGAAGGACCTAAGTAACATGGTGGTTGATAGACTTCCGCCTTGTCACCCCTTTTCACTCTACTATTCGTTCCTCTCACCATCAAGTCTTTAGAACAAGAGATAGAGAGAGAGATTTTTTTCTTTATGAAAGTGTTAAAATCCAGGAATCGTTCCAGAATGCCTCGAAAATTTTGATTTCGAAATGTTTGAAGCTATTGCAATAACTTCATTTTCCACGAAATTCTCTAAAAATTAATGAAAATTGTAAAAAATTGCAGAAATCCAAAACTGTTTGTAAAGCTGAAGCAAACTGAGTTTGCACACAAAGTTCTCATATTTCAAAACAAACATAAATATAATAAGGAAAATCAAGAAAATTCACACTATACGCTCATACTGCTTCAGGGGCTACGGCAAAAGCACGTTCAATGCTAAAAAATAAAAAACCGAGCATGAATAGTTTAGAAATGAATTAAATGGTTTTTCTTCAGAAAGTTCATAATTAATAGAGAGTTCCTAGAGATCCGTCGGTGTCATTACGGCGTGCGGTAACGAGAAACATTTACCGCACCTTAAAGACAGGTCAAGTCCATAACGGATCTAGTTGTAACGCCAAATCCATGGAAGGAGGAAATTATCCCTTGGAGGTTATTATTTGAGTCCATGGAAGGAGGTCATTTTAGACGATTACGTTTTTACCGTATTGCGATCCGTTAACGTATCTGTACGGAAGGATGCGTCACCGAAACTCAAATGCGTCAGAGTTTCGGCGCCTTATTGTCGATACCGCACGACGTATTGTGTTTTACGGATCTACTAGGAACTCTCTAATGCATCATAGATAAGAATACGATCCGTAGTTGCTCGTTTGATTCAATTGAGTATTTTTTATGGAGGTGCACAAGGGAGGATCCAGGATTCGTTTTCGCATTTTGGATATGCGTATAAGACTAAATCGACAGACATATGTAACAGTGTAAACTTCAGCTCCTACACTGCTGAGTACCTGAAAATCTGCAGAAAATACCATAGAGAAAAAAGTTCCAGTCATGCAGCATGATCGTATGAGCGAATTTTCGTAAATTGTCGAACTATCTTATTTTACATTGTTGTAAAAATTGAGGACTTTGAGTGAAGAGAAATTGTTAACTATCAGTTTTGTGGCAAACAACTCGTTCTAAATAGTGTTTTGCGATTCAAATAAAATTTTAGATTTTTAACTGTGTTTTACATTTTTTATCTGATTTTTTGCAAATATTAATGAAATTCAAGTAAGTATATTTTTCCGCATTAATTTGTGCATACATTTTTTAATTTTCTAGTTCATCGTTAATAAACTGCCTTTGACTAAAATTTTGTTAAAAATATAAATTTAACGATTTTTAGCCGTATTTAGCCATTTTTAGTGATTTTTTTAGTTTTGAAATTTGACCATTTTAATGTGCTCAAAACGTGCTGGCCAACGAACTCGTCCTTTCGTTTGGAAAGCTTGATTTTTTTGGCACCAGAACGGATTTTTTATCTCAATCCTATGGAGAGTTATCATCTGGAAGGACACACACACACACACACACACAAACACACACACACACACACACACACACACACACACACACACACACACACACACACACACACACACACACACACACACACACACACACACACACACACACACACACACACACACACACACACACACACACACACACACATATATATATATATATATATATATATATATATGAAAAAATCTTAAACTCTAGGATTCGTTTCAGAAAGTCTCAAAACGGATTTCAATGAAGAAATTTTTCGAAAATTTCTACCTGTGGATCTTTGAAAACGTTTTCATTTTACTTAGTCTAAAGTGGAACGTTTTTCCTATTTTTGCTAGAGTTGAGTGATTTTTGTTTTTACAATTCATCTAGGCTATGCATAAACCCGCTCCTGGAGGTGCATAGTGCATACCCATTTGTAGGTAGGTACTCTTCCCCTTCCTTCATCTTCTCTTCTCTATCTCTAATAATGGATAATATTCTCTTCCCGAAGTTCATCTTTCATTCTTCTACCGTTTGTTTTTTCGCCGATCTGCACGCCCCTTTTGATTATAATCTTCTCCGAAGTTTAGGTTCCCTCGCATCGCTGTATTTACTTTACGGCTCGCACTCCGTAGTATTTTCTTCCGCCAATAACTTCTCGGTTTACTTTGATGAAGTATAGTCAACAAGACTGGCTGAAATAACGATACAAGGTCACCATTCGAGATTTCATTTATTTTGTATTTTTGTGTTTATGTTACAGAACAAATAAAAACAAAGTGAAGATTTCAACGGGTCATTTCGAAAAGTGTGGCTGAGGCGATTTGCTGTTTCCATATAAAATAATGTAAAGATAGTTTTTCCTTCGAAATACGTAGGTACATGAAAAATGTTGAAATCCAGAATAGTTTCTGAATGTTCCGAAACGGATATCCAAGAGAAAATATTCAAAATTTAATTTCCTTAAATTTGGGAGCCATTGCTATAGCTCAACTTTATTTTATAATCGATTGAAACCCAAAAATTATGTTTTAAATCCTCTATTATGCTATATTATAAATTCTATATTATGTATTAATTGCAGAAATTATTCAGAAAAGTTTGTTCGAAAGTTTAAAAAAAATGAGCACCTAATAAATTGCACTTAATTAAGAAACCTGCTTAAAAAAAAAAAATAAAAAAAATAAAAAAAATAAATAAATAAAAATAAAAAAAATGCTCATAGACCGTGCACGCTGGCCGTGCACCTTCCCTTGGTTCCTTGAGCCTTCTTTAATGATTAGTAAATTATTACATATTTTAACTCATGAAGAAATGAAAAGTCCTTCATAGGTTTCTCATCTTTCAACCTCATTTGTTCTTAACTTTTATTTGTAATTCGTGAAGGGGAAGGAAGCTAGTCACAGAAGGCTTTTTGAAAGAAAGCAATAAAGCTTCAATGATTTCAAGGAATTTGTATTTGTAACTATCGTTTATGTTTCAGCTGGTATGAGTTAAATACTTGTCTTTACTCGTTTTCCTTCTAACCACTTTTGTTCGAATAACTTGTCTAACGTTTTTTTGCAGGAGTAACTTCCCACGGCCTAAGTTGCGAAATCTGCAAATGGAAAGTCCACAAAAGATGTGCTTCCAAAGCAATAAGCAATTGCAAATGGACAACTCTCGCCAGCGTTGGAAAAGAAATTATAGAAGACAAAGATGGAGTAAGGGATTTGATTTATTTGAACGAATCGACGAACTAATGAAATTATGAGTCTATTATTATTGACCTATTATTGGTAGTAATGTGCCGCAATGCTTCGAGGACGCCTGTAATGTTTATCACATTTTTAAGCGATGATGGGTACATGTTTCCAGCCCTTTTTCTTTTCCCCTTTTTTCGAATTAACATGGTCCGCAGCACTGTGGAAGAGAAACCGAGTTTGGGTGGGCAAAATTATTTTATGAGCTATTATTTTTATTTTTATTTTAGCGCTAATTCCTGAAGTAACCCCACGTCCTCGATTTTTGGCGATTTTTCGTGACTTACTACTTATGTCAAAAATTTCCAAGAAATTGCCTTTTTTGTGTGTGAAATAGAAATTTTTACAAGCCTTTATCTTGGGAAGTATTGAATATGGAAAACACTGTGGGAAATTCATGTTCTTTAATTTGGGATTTTTCCCCCGGTGTTATACGTTGCACCGTTTTTGAACCATTGAGTATATATATATATATATATATATACAGGGTGATTCCCTCGCAGATGCAAAAAAAAATTGGGTGAAACTGCATCAAAAATGGAGTAAAATGCCGCCAACCGCATATTTTTATCTCAATTCGTACTCGAGATAAGATTTTTTAAAGGCTTTTTCAGGAATACCGTGTTTTTTTATTTTAAACTCGGATTTCTCCACTTTGCCTCATTTAATTTTAACTTTAAACCTCATTTTCGGTATCAGCATTAAATTTCCTATAAGAATAGTGTACTTTGGTTCTTAAAAATTACCATCCGAAGACCCTCACATCAGCTCAAACGTTGACGATTTTGAAAAACAATATTTCTGAAAATCTTTAAAACTTTACTACTCTTTTAAAAAGAATCCTGGAAATTGGCAAATCTCATGAAAACTGCTTCATCTAATATGCTTTCCAACGGTATTATCAATTTTACTTTTATTTTGTTATTTAGGGGAGAAAATAATGTTTTAATGTTAAAAAATGTGGGTTTTTCAATGAAATTGTTGGTTTTCTCGAAAGATGACCCTCCATAAACCAATGAGTATGGGGTCGGTTTCTATGTATTTTTTCTCGCTGGATCGAATGGAAACTCTTGCAGATCTCTCAACTACGTTATAATCGAGTTTTACACTTTAATTAACTAGTTTTACCCCATAACACACATACATTTAATCGTAACAAACAAACTAAACGTTTGCGATTTTAAGTGTAAAACTCGGTTATAACGGACTCGGAGAGATCTAAAAATGTTACCATTCGATACAGCGTAAAAAAATACATAGAAACCGACCCCATACTCGTAGGTTCATGGATGGTCATCTTTGGGGGAGAACCAACAATTTCATTGAAAAACCCACATTTTTTAACATTAAAACATAATTTTCTCCACTAAATAACGAAAAAAAAGTAAACTTGATTATACCGTTGGAAAGAGTATTAGACGAAGCAGTTTTCATGAGATTTGCCAGTTTCCAGGATTCGTTTTGGAAGAGTAGTAAAGTTTTAAAGATTTTCAGAAATATTCTTTTTTCAAAATCGTCAAAGTTTGAGCTGATGTGAGGGCCTTTGGATGATACTTTTTAAGAACTAAAGTACACTATTCTTATAGTAAATTTGAAGCTGATTCTGAAAATGTGGTCAAAAGTTAAAATTGAATGAAGTAAAGTGGAGAAATTTGAGTTTAAAAGGAAAAAACACGGTTTTCCTGAAAAAACCTTTAAAAAATCATATCTCGAGAACGGATTAAGATAAAAATATGCAGTCGGCGGCATTTCACTCCATTTTTGATGCAGTTTCACCCAAATTTTTTTTTGCATCTGCGAGGGAATCACCCTGTATATATATATTTCGGGGCCTTTCCGCACGTAGTACAATGTAGAGGTCAGGACTTTTTGTACCTATGTCATTCTAACAACTCGTAACGCATTCCTGATTAAACAACTTTTCCCGTCCAAATCGCTCTCTATACACCCTCTTCATGCATTTATTGACTGGACTATTGCGATTCTTCTCCTTTCGAGTCCGAAGAATAGGATTGTTGAGGAGATAATTCAATGATGACATAGAATACTTGCATATTTTAAATTCTGACACCCTTGATATACAGTGCTAGGTTCTCCGTTCCGCCCCCCTCCCCTAATATCAAAATAATTAATATTACAATCATTAATTGAAACATTTGCAGTGTTCATTAACGGCGAGCACGTATTTCCTTGTATACTTTGAGGATGAGTCGTCTGCTTGACGTTCTTGGCTGACTACCATTCCTTTAATGGCTGTACCTATATATGGAAGCTTATTACCTACACCAACAATGGGTAGTTACGCTTCTATTCGACCTCCGTGTACCTACTATTGTGTTCCCGCCATCGGGGTTGCCGTAATAAACCCAATTACCCCGTCTCTAGGGTGATTCTGCACGCCGTTATGAGCCATTTCATTAGTTGAGGTCAGAGAACTCCTGTTCGCAATTTCATTACATCCCCTATTGTTCAAATATTAAAAACGTTGTACACGAGAAGCGTGCGAGCTTCCTGCCCTAATTAACTGGACTGACTGATGTCTCAGAGATCAATAGATATTAGTCACGGGGGTGTTGGGCGATACGTATAATATGCGAGAGCTACAATATTATAACGTAGGTTTGGTGTGTTGAGGGTAGAGAAATTTTTATAGGCTTCTCAAATAATTTGGTTTAATCGTAGGCTGAGCGCTTTCGCCATCATTTGGCCTCTTCACAGCTTGTTATTGATTGGTGAAATGTATCATGTTTAAATATAAGTTTTTGGGGGTCCTCCTGTAACATCTCAGTCATAACCAGTTATATTTGGAGATGTTGCTTACGTCAATTATGTTAAAATCGAGGGATATGTGAAAATTTGTGTGGATAAGCACACATTGTCTGATAGGTGAAGCTCTTGGTGTTGACCTTGCAAGTTTTGTGTTATTTACTGGCTTCAATTTGTTGTTAAATTAACACCGCACTTACGGCAAGGCCCTTCCGAACCTGTACCAAAAAGCTCGTATTCGCGTAAAAAACGCAACGCACATTCTTCGCTTTGCCCGGCCGTTGCATAAAATTCGCGGAGAAGCATTTCGGTGTAGTTCGGTTGAGACTTTGCCGATATAACTGACGGACAAGATGGGATAAGGGATCATAATGGAACGTTCGTAATAACGTTCATAATGGGATTATAGGAGAATCACAGTTGTCTATGATGAAACTCAACTTCGCGATTAAGGTACAAAACAAACACGTTGAATTCCGCAGAGGGGCGCATTGCAAGTAGTGTGGGGTGCGTACTAATAAAGAAACGCGACTGTGGAGCGCATACTAATACAGCACTTATTTGTGAACTATGGATACAATAGAGGGGTTACCATTTGAACTTTTCTTCTTATCCATGTATTGAGGGTATTAGAGGGAGGGGAGTCTTCGTTTTCTGGGACAGCGGGTGTATTTAAATTCTAGTTAATTCTATTGATGGTAGCGAGAAAAGTTCCGATGGGTTAAACTTCCGAATGGATTACTTCATTCGAGTTATTTTCTGTAAGAAGAACATCCATTAGAGTTAGAGCTACATTAACCTTTGTAATTCTTTTTAATATTAGAATAGGGGGAGTCCTAACTAATTACCTTCTTGGAAACCAAGTTTCTCATTTCGGAAGTCTTTAAAGAATCAAAAACGGACGGCCCGGGTCGATGAACTGTTATTTCTTTTGAAGGTAGAATGAGATGCAAGAGAAGGTATAGGCAGATCGATAAATAATAGATAGACACCTACCTACTATCAATATTTTCCCGTTATTGACAATATTGTTTTGAATTCTACTATGGTTTCATATTATGATTTAGTGTGGGCAGGCGCCAGTCTTTCATTTCAATTTATTGAGAGTAATTCATCGGTTGATTTTCAGAATATCTACATGCCGCATCAATGGATGGAAGGCAACTTACCTGTGTCTTCCAAATGCGCAGTTTGTGAGAAAACTTGCGGATCTGTTTTGAGGTAAGGACGCGATTGAAGAAAGATTTATTTAGTAAGTAGGTTGGTACTTATCGTTATTTATTATTTCAAAACGATCCCAGCAATTTTTTACTGAAACAAAAGCGATGTTCAGAAAGGTATGTACACGTCACTTACAATCGAATATATCCCAATGAAACTCTTCTGGAAGGGATCAAACATAGTCGGTGATAGCTTTTTGCGGCTGACTTTTAAATGCCTACAGGGCTCTTCCCTCTTCCCCAGTCCTGGATTTAAAGGGCCCGCTCGGACCAAGACAGCTCTCCTGTCCTGACTTATTTTGCGTTTTTGCTCTCTTCCGTTCCGCCTATCTTCTAAGAAGCATTACAGGTTAAAATTTTACCAAATTTTGAGATAATGTTTGTTACATCATATAGTATTCAATCACGTAAAAATATCCAGTATTTTTCTATATTCAACCGTTTTTCTAAACAGTTTTGTTCCAAAAATGATGTGAAAATCAAAATAATTCATCTCTGTACTCTTCATCACTGTTAGCATCCGTCACAAGTTCAATTATTTCTTCGTCCATGAAAGCACGGCGATTTCTTTGCCATATTTCACATAAAATAACACGGATGGAATAATACAAGACAAACTCGTACGAAAGGGCAAGCGGTACTGGAGCTTCTGGGAGGAGAATGGTAAACCCTCCCTCCCCCCGCCAAGTAATTTCGAATGTTCAATGTAAACACAGTCCAAAGACTTCCAACTACCACTCCGAGTCCGAAAAACCACGAATGAAGGGGGGACAAATGAATGAAGTGATGTCATAACAAAACGAAAAGCAAACCATATATATGCCATGCCCGGCAGAGAGGTGATCTAAGGTCGAACTGTATATTGCGGACCCCGACAGTGACTTTCACCTAGGTACCACCGCATATATGCGGACCCCGGCGCAAAAAGGATAGATATGGTTCTCATTAGTTCTCCTGGAACCAATATAAGTCGGTATATCTCACAAAAATTCTCGTTTCACCAGATTGGTGCTAAAGTGGTGCACCAAGGCCAGGTGATGTGTGTGTTGGTGCTTGGTTCGTACAATTACGGTTTAGGCGCTGAAACGTACCAACTGGGAGAGTTCCGGAGGCCAAACGGGAGACAGTTGAATTCGAGATGGCAATTGATGGTACATATGAATGCCGTTAGATCAATATTATGCTGAAGTATTGACACCGTCCTAGTTTGTCTAATAATTCGGAAATTTGGGAAAAGAGGGTAGCGGTCTTCTATTGTTTTCTCGTTTAGTTTGCGGTAGGTAGTCAGTAATGATCCTAAATTTCGGCTTTCCACTGGTGTCAGACTTTTTAGGTAGGTACGATCCAGATAGGTGCGTTCCACGGGCTAACACTATGTTTAACTACTCGTATTCCCTGGTGTAACATCTCGTCGCTTTGACGATCTACTTCGTCACGGTAGATTTCGGGGAAACGATAGTGCGCGTACATACCGGAATTTCGTCTGTGGTTCTGAGGATATGTTTGACCTTGTAAATGAAAGAGAGTGGCTTATTTTCTTTGTGGAAGATGTCAGAGTGTTTCAAAACGAATTCTGAGATAGCCGCTTTCTCCTCTTCATTCATGAGGTTCAGCCGTAATTTCGTAATGTCAAATTTGGTGTCTAAATTTTCATCAAAATAATTATTGAGGTTTGCGGTTTTTTGTATATCGCCTATTTCGTCGACTTCTATTGGAGAGATTTGAATAGATCTATTAGGTTTTGTATTTGGATTTAGAATATTGACGTGAGCTTCGTTATGTTTGACTCGCACCAAACTCTCCCGGACTTCTAAGGTTCTTATCCTCAGAAAAGTCCTAAATCCTTTAAAAAAATAGTTTTTGACGTTTTCTACCGAATCCGTGTCCAAATAGTAAAGAGGAATGTTAATTTTTGGTGTTTTCAGTAGGTCTTCTTTAAGGTCAACTGTTGGTTCTGTGATTAAATGATATGAAAATGATTAAATTCGTTTATGGGAACAATCTGACTCGGTATGTAGTCTCTATATACCTAGCCAAGGGATTGTTACCATTCCCAATGTAATATAATGTTTATTAGCTTTTGTAAGCTTATTTGAATATCAAGGCTCTATGATAATATAAATAATGTTTTGCCTCATTTCAGACTTCAAGACTGGAGATGTTTGTGGTGCAAGGCGACGGTGCACACTGCCTGTCGGCCTCATCACCCCGTGAAATGTAACTTGGGTCCAAGCCGTGTTAGTGTAGTACCTCCCACGGCCCTCCACTCTGTAGGTGAGTGGGCTATTGTCATTCTCTTATTAAGAATTATTTAATTGAAACTGAATTCTCAATTAAGTCATTCTCCTCTATTCAGGAAATATTGAGAAATTGAGATAGGTATATATAAGTGATTTTTTCTCGTAAATAATAAATTCATTTGAAGAATTGAACTATTTTAAATTAACTTATCGCTAATCAATTAGTAGGTAGTGCACCGATGAGCGGTGACTGGCCGTGATCTTCTGGAAAGGGTTGCGTTAGACGGCTAATAATAATTGTTAGCCTGTATAGAAGTATATATATGTTTTCTGCGACAACAAACCATAGTATATTTTTCTTATTTCAAGGTAAATCAGCGTTCTCCACCAATTTCTAGCCATACTAACTTTTAACCCGATAGTTTGTTGGAAGCTAGGGAAGGCATGCTCATTTTCCTACCTATTTTTTTTTACAGAGTTGGGTGGTAGTTCGACTATAATTTACTGAATTGGGAAAAAGTTGTTTGATTCCAACAATTTATTTGTAAAGCTTATTATTAGTTAGAATAAGTTTTTTTTTGCCTTACAATTTATTATCAACAATCTCTTTGCACACAAATGCCCGAATCTCAATACATAATATACTAATTATACTATTTATAATTTTTTTTTTCAATCGCATTTGTACGCATTTTGTGAAGTAGATGAAGAACCCTTATTTTTTGTTGAGAGAGGTTATATCCTTTATCTACTTTTAGTTATATATCCTGAGCTACCTTCTAGAATGCAAAATGCAATAATCATTAAAGGAAACGTAATCTCTGTAAAATAGAACACCAGGTTTTGTAAAACTTGGCTTATAATTGTTGGACACTGGTCTCTTTACCAACGTTAATTTACAAAACAAATAAAATACAAAAATGAGATTTTATTACAATATTTCAGATGCTAGAAAAATGTATAGGTGCTTACGGTAGCTTAGATGAGTGCCAGATTTATATTGTAAAAATAAAGAAGATTTATATGTATACGTAAATCACAATTGATATACAATAATAATAATGATGAATAAATGATGTATTAATATACAATTCATAATTAATATTATATTAATTATATTAAATGTGCAGTGCAATATCTCCTGTTACGGATGAACAAGAGAGAATTTAGCTCACTAGCTGATGATGAAAGAGACCCTCATTTCAATCGTCTTTTATTGTCCCAAAGAGTCTCCCTATCAAATTTCAACTTCCAAGGGTGAACAGGAGAGAATTTGCTCACTCAGCTGTTTAGGAATGAGCCCATCATTTCAATTGTCTTTTAATGTCCCAAAGAGTCGCCCTATCAAATTTCAACTTCTTAGGATGAACAGGAGACAATTTTACCCATGCTTCACTGAGAACACCTGTGTAGCAACCCGTCAAGGCTTCTCCACTTGTCACGAATTTCCACCACTAACAAACTGCCTCTCAGGGACCATAATAACAAAAGTTCGGAAACTAAACAAATCGGTTGCGAAGGGTAGCTCCGTTTATGAAGTAGAAGGATGTTTTGGAGGTTCAGACCTAGCCTATGCTGTGCGCCGGAACTTGCTGATCATTTTACGACCTCACCAATCAGAATCGGTCCAGCCATTTAGCCGTCTATTGGGAACATACATACATACATAGATAGATAGATAGAAACAAACTTTGAGTTTTATATGAGAAGGAGCCATGCAAAACCCCACAAGTCACAAAAAACATTTTTTTTAGTTAGCATTGGTTTCTTGTTTTTTGTGAGCAGCTGTACCATTTTCTTCTCTCAATGTCGAGCAAAACTCCACAGATCTCGTCAATACAATACAGTAGATTCTTGTACTTCATCCAAAACCACACATCTCCAGAGCTGTGAATCACGCAGAACTACACTAGTCCAAGCAACCAATGGGAAGCCAGATACCTAGCCTCACGTGACCCTCCTGTTGCTTCTTGTTTAGCAATATGTGAAGTTCGGCTGCCTGTACGTTTATCAGTGAATTTTCATATTATTTCAAGTGATCATTTATGTTAATCGAAATGAGTGATAGTGAAATGGATGGTGCAGTGACAGTGAGAGACGGCAATCAAGATACGAGGAGAAAGGCAAATACACTGCCAAGGAAATGGCACATGAGCTTCCTCGTGACCTTCACAGTACGTCACCATTAAATTCCAGAAAACTAGAAACGACCGGTTCTGGTATCAGGGAATTAATAAGGTGGGAAATTGGAAGCTGAATGGTCAGATTTCCCAGACCCAAAAGCCTCAACACATTTTCACAATGTCAATTACCACCCATTTTTATGGCCCTCTGACGTTCACATACCAATCTGCGTAGTTAAGTAGGGTCGGGTCGGCCCTACCGTCTCGCGGCCCCAGTCGGCTTATGACCGTCACAAGGAATTCACGTTAGCGCCTGCGCGGAAACTACCGTTGATTCGATCATGATGAAGTTGGTAGGGGACCATCTAGAGCTTAACCCGCACGATCCCCGAAAATTTGGTTAAAATCGGATCCAAATTGTGGAAGTTATGGCTGTTACAAGGAAATGTGGACGGACAGACAGACAGACGGACATAGAACCAAATTTGTTCAGGAGGCTCTGAAACGCAAAATGCGAGTGGAAATTTGATTTTGGAACAAAAAAAATTTTTTCATTTCGAAATTGAAAACAAAGCTTTCGCTGCCTTGCAGTCTCGGAAGCAAAACCAGTAGTTCCCGTGAAATTGCTCAAAAAGTAAGGCATTCGTTTCCATCTGGTTCAAACGTATTCATACCATGTAAGCACAACAGTAAAGCTTACCAGTGCTTCAAAATTCGGCCAGGGGATGCTTAAAATTTCCGCCAGAATATCTATGGATCGTGTGATAAGCAGAATCAAATAGTCAGCAGATACATACAATGTGTACATTATTATTATTATTATTATTTTTTTTTTTTGCTAGGTGCTTTTTTACTACTTATTCATAATTATTTGTTTTAATTTGTCCTTCCACGTCTGATTTACTCAAGTTTTATATTCAAGCATTAACTCAAATTGAATTATATTCCCTTTTTAACAATTAAACAATTTGGTTCAGCATAAAACGTTTAAAATGGCATATTATCTTTACCCTAGTTCCCATTTTTCCTCTGAATGAGGAAGACCAAAACCCCTTAAGTCCTCCATATGTTTTCACCAAAACCCCACAAGTAAGAAAAAACCATTCAAAATCCCTCATGTACAAACCAAAATTAGGATTTTTTCAACTTTAGTGGCAGTATGATTTGAATCGAGTTTCGATTGAGTTTCTAAAGTCTCCTGAAAGACAATGAAGCAAAAATACGCAAATTTTTATCTATAGAACTACATGAAACAGTTTTTCCTCGATTCTGAAAAGTTTGATTTGACGGACTAGTGGGGTTCTGTGTGGCTCCTCCTCATATATAAGGATAAGATGTAATAGTTACTATTACTATGAATAGTTTTGTGATAATAAGATGTAAACTACGCTCAAAAGCATGCGATGCTTTAGATATTGGTGAAAAATTGTTTTATACTTCTTCATAAATAAATTTTTGCAGGTTCTGATGATTCTTGGGAAGCAGTCAGGCCTCAGGGATGTTCTCCTCTTTTAGTTTTTGTTAATTCCAAGTCAGGTGATAATCAAGGAGTTAAATTTTTGAAAAGATTCAAACAACTGCTGAATCCAGCACAAGTGTTCGATTTAATCATATCGGGGCCACATTTAGGGTACGTATTTACAGTAAATATTGATATATAAATGTATTTAATGGTTTTGTTGACATTAAAATATAAATATAATTATTTTATTACAATTTATCGAAGACGTTTCTTTTGATATTTTGTTGCACTAATCCGTGTTGATTAATTATAGTCTAAAAGTTACTAACCCACAAAAATGCAATCGTTTTTACCTATCTTGTGCTAGGGTAAAATGCATATCAACATATAACGTTTACAAACCTTAAAAGGTAGGTAATTCGGTATCTAGTAATAGGAGTTAATAAGGGGTAGGAGAACCTAGAACTAAGGTACCTCAGCTTCACCGAGGTATCTAAACTAAACTTTTACAAGTACTTTACCTAAAACAAAGATGGTTATTCCATATCATTTGTGGTGGAAGACAAAATCATCAGCCATCGATTTGGATGGAACACCAAGAACTTTAAAATAATTTCGCAGCTTCTTACTAGGTGCTTTTCAGTTTGCTCTGAGCGATACCAGCACAATATTGAATCCGATTTGAGCGACAATCACTATATGAAGAATAAATGCATTGGTCTTGGGGTAACGGGCGTTGAGTTGCTGCTAAAATCCCATAATTAGAAAAAAATTGCTGCTAAAATTCATCTTTTTTTTTTTAATACTACCTTAGGATTAAAACATAGTTGTTCATGTTTTTGAACCGACATTAGTTGGTACATCATTTAAAATATACCTTAGGGCACCTTCCTGCTATTGAATAGCTGTAACTTTCTTCATTAACTTCTGTTTTTTTTTTTTTGTTTTTGTTTTTTTCCATTGAAATGGGTTTCTTTAACTTTGTCGCTAATGATTTATTCGTCCCTGCTATTGATTATCTAATCAAATAGGTTTTCAACTGTTGCAAAAATGCAGCACACTATATAATTGTGCATTTTTATGGATTTGCTTTGGATACCCAAACACCTTTGCGTACCTGTTCCTATTGTTGGTTGCTAGATATCTACCTATAACATAATCTGGAAAAATCAAGTCTTGAAATGATTGTATGGTTATTATTGCTGAACGAGTCATAAAATACTTTACAACTGTAAGAGCAACCCTTTTGGAAACAGAAGTTCTTAGTCGACTTTAATCATGGAAAATGAATTTTGAGTAAGTGAATAATTATCAAGAAGAGGCAAGACAAAAGATGCTTTAGGCTTAGATGTCTAGATGTTCAAATACAAAAGATGCCAAGTTCCTCCATCTGGTTCCACTCAGTTAAAATTGAACAGATGCATGGCCGTTGCGGGTAAGATATCTACCTGTAGAAGCAGAGGTCCAAGGTTTGAATTCTCGGTGGTACCTACCGATTTTGTTGTTGGTTTTTGAGGTTAAAGCACTTTTAAATTCTTGGATCTGTACCTACCAGGGTAGGTTCATCGATGGAGCTAAATGTCTTTTTGGATGCGTTGAACATTGGGAAAAGATTATTAGGGACGTCTAGAGATTGGATGTGATAAGAGATGAGTGTGACCAGTGCTTTCAGTGAAGAGAGAAGGAACTTAGCCCCTTTGTATTTGACCTTATAGTAGAAGTAGGAGGCAAAAAAATAAATAAAAAATAAAATAACAATAATAATGATAATAATAAATAAATAAATAAAAATTATTATTATTATAAATTAGCTGATCTCCAGTTGTCATGGCAACCTTTTGATGAGATAACTTACTCTTTCCGTTCTCCTGTAGTTGATTAAAGTGGTATGAACTAGGTAAAATGAACGAATGGGGAACCTAACAATCGATAGGACAATTTATGTGCACTTAAGTTTCTTTATCATAATAGGTACTTATTTGAAATTTGTTTATTTTTGAAATTTCTTTTAAATTAGGCAGTTACTACAGATCTGAATGTAAATTGTGGAAATGTTTTATAAATCTAGTATATAAAAGCTTTTCTTTTTTTCTCTTTTAGATTACAGCTCTTTAGAAGATTTGATCCGTTTAGAGTATTGGTTTGTAGTGGCGATGGTTCAGTTGGTTGGGTCTTGTCTGAAATAGATAAACTTAATATTACAGTAAGTAGTGTTTTAGTACTAGCTATGATTGACTGTATTTCACTATCTATTCATATAACTATATAAGCATACTACTAGATTAATCCTCTGAGTTACATCATTTTGAATCTTTGTCTGTCCATTGGAAAGCTGTTTAAAAAACCTTCTCATCTGGCTTACACATCTATATTAAATTTACGCACATTTGTGTGCTTCCAATGTACATACATTTGAATGAATGTTACCACATTGGTTATATTGATATGCTTCCACACAGTTTAACCTATAAACCAGTTCCAACTTATCCAATTCAGGTTCCTTGTGAAATTATATATTTATCTAATTTTTATTTTTATAGAAAAAGTGCCAAGTAGGCGTCTTGCCATTGGGTACAGGAAATGATTTGGCAAGAGTTTTGGGATGGGGGGCCTCCTGTGATGATGATGCAAATTTAGCTCATATTCTTGACAAGTACGAAAAAGCGACTACCAAAATTCTTGACCGGTAAGTTCAAATTCTTGACTCTACCATGCAGAAATAATGGGTCCTTCCCTCGATTTATAAGTACTTCCATAAGTCACAAGCATTACACTTTATGGTGGTTTTCTCAACTGCCGTTGTTTCAAAGACCGTTCGTCGTTTTCGGCAGCATGAAACCCAACTGATTTTGATAGAACGGACCAAGTTATTTAGTCTTTCATTGTTTGACGAACAGAAGTGTAATCCATATTTTTTAAATTTAGATGGAGTATCATGACATTCGAAAGGCCCTTGACAGTTGCTTCAGACACTGACAAATGTGAGGTAAAAAATACTATACCAACATTTGCTGCATACGAAGATTCCGTAGTGACGCACTTGAGTAACATTCTAGAATCTGAAGAACATTCATCCATTCTTTCATCAGCCAAGTAAGTAATTTCGAAGTTTTAGGTAGCTACGTAATAACAAGTTTGTTTTAACCCCTTTGTGATAACGAAGGTAACATCTACATTATGTAAAACAGGTGGGTAGGTGGGGGCACTCGAACTGGGCACAAGCGAAAAAGGGTTCACAAATCCTTACTTGATCAGGGCGCTCCCTACTCGCCGAGGTAGACTCTAAAGTCAATTATTATGCACGGTTGATCGCACCTTTTAGAATGATGCGTATAGTTTGGTGGTCTGGATGCTCGCAAGCTCGCATCTCGAAAAAACATAACATCAAGTAGTCTATCCCTTAGTAAAAATTCAGATTAGTTGGACATATAGGTCAGAATGTAATAACAATCAGACCAGTTCGACAGTGACCTGGAGAAGACCCTGCCTACTGAGATTCGGAAAGTGCCAGTTCGGTGGTTTAGTTGCCACTAGTGCCCATTTCAGGTGAGCCCGGGTGGGTTTATGTTAAGTTAGTAGAATCCATGGACACTTGTAAGTACCAACTGCGAACCTGGGCTTCAATTTTTCGATACTAATCATTCAGAAATTTCTTCCGATTTTTAGCATTTAATTGCCTACTTCCCTCGAGTAATAGTCATAAGGGGTAGGGGGAATCATCATGATTCAGTAATTTTGACGTCAAATCTTGAGTTTCGATGGGTCCCAATGCGCATGCACATCGTCTTTTACGACGACTCGATTTACGACTGGCTGAAGCATGTGAAAGTCAAGTTTCGACGTTGAATCATTGAAAATTCAGTCTTGTGCGAGAGCTCGTTGGAATAACATCGGAGTGACCTCCCGCGATAAAGGTTTATTACACTGATGTTTCGCTTCGCGTTTGGGAATGTTTATTTAGTGGGATGACTGACAAGGCGGACGCCGCTGGCGAGCAGACGACGCTCCAGGACATTGTTGATCAAACTAAGCAAGAGTTATTGCAACATCGCATAACAACAAGAGCCTTCGCTGACCCCAACGTAAGTGATGCTTTTAATCATCTGTACTCTATTATAACTGACTTATGCGATTACCTCAGTCAAGCTAACGATCATATTGTTAAATTAAATGAAAATCAAAAGGAAAAACAAAGGACATCGGAATTAACTCAACCCAACGTCCCTACATCCTACAGTATGGACGAAGACGAATTGTCTAGAGAAACTGACTGGATCTTAAAAAGGGCCCGCAAGAAGCGTAAGGCTCGGCGTTCTCCGGAGGTTGAATGGCCTACCAACACGACTAAGACTGACAAGGACGTAACCAAGGTAACCAAGGTAGAAACGATTAAGCCTAAAAAGGACCCTCCTCCACCACCCATAAATGTTGTAGGGCTAAAGAGCTACGCAGCCCTCAAAGATATGTTACTGAATATCCCTAGAGAGCAATACAAGGTCACTGCTCTCAATAATAACGTTTGGAAAATAAACGTAGATACAAGAACCAATTGGAAACTGATTACAGACAAACTACGTTCAGATAAAAAACAGTGGTACACATATCAAGACAAAGCAGACAGACCTATTAAGGTCATGGTTAGAGGATTACATGAAACATGTGAGAAAACTGACATTATTGGAGACCTTAAGGAGCAAGGTCTTGCCATCCTGGATGTTACCAACATTCTCAAGAAAGAGAAAAGGAAAAATGACAGTGGTGAAATTGTAACCATTCATAAACCTCTTCCTCTCTTTATGTTAACCTTCGACAAAAATGAGGATGTAAATAAAATCTATAGTATTAAGGCCATTCTCAACATAATTGTGAAGATTGAGCCGGTGAAAAAAAACTTCTAAACTCATTCCCCAATGTAAGAATTGCCAGTCATACATGCATACCCAATCCTACTGCGGGAAGGAATCTGCTTGTGTGAAATGTGCTGGAAAGCATAAAACTTCTGAATGTACCCTGAACAAAGCGGACTCCCCCAAATGTGTCAACTGCAAAGGGAATCATCCAGCAAATTATCGAGGATGCGAGGTAGCTAAGGAGCTACAAAGAATGAGAAACAAAATTACTAAACCCCAACTGAAAGAACAGACCAAGCGTGATGCTTCAGTTGAGAGGAATTTTAATAGGCGGAAATCGCTTACTTCAACCATTACAGGAGCAACTACTTCAAAGGTTTCATATGCTACCGTTGCTAAAAAAGAGGTTAATGTGTCGAACACAGAAAAAATGCTGGCACAGATACTGGAAAGACTGGATGAACAAAAACATACCAATAAACAGTTATTTGAAAGAATAACTAAGCTAGAAAAAGGACTTACTAGCCATGGACTGATTTAATGGGACCGACTTTAAGAATAGCAACATGGAATGCGAACGGATTGCTAAATCACATTAAGGAAGTCGAATTATTTCTCCACTCCAACAAGATAGACATCTTACTTATTTCTGAAACCCATTTCACTCGGACGTCATACATCAAAATAAGAGGATACACGTGTTATCATACGTGACACCCAAGTAATAAAGCTAGAGGAGGTTCGGCAATTCTCATTAAAGCTAACATCACTCACCATGAAGAACCAAAAATCGAAGAGGAAAAAATGCAGGTAACTTCGGTCAAGGTACAACTCAAGAATAAAAGCTTTAGTATAGCCGCAATATACTGTCCCCCCAGGTTTAACTTAAAGAAAGATGATTATACGGTCCTTCTTAAATCGCTTGGTAACAACTTTATAATAGGAGGTGACTACAATGCCAAAAATACCTTCTGGGGTTCGCGATTAACCACGGCTAAAGGTAAAGAGTTGTATGAAGCAGCAGCTTCTTTCAAGTGCGACTTCCTCTCAACTGGAAGGCCTACATACTGGCCCACGGATGCTAACAAAACCCCAGACCTAATAGACTTCTTTATAAGCAAAGGTATCTCAAGTGGTTACATAAATCTAGAGGACAGCGATGACCTACCCTCTGACCACTCGCCTGTCATAATAACAATCAGTGAAAAAGTAATCATTAGTGAAAATTCTCCGAGTTTATTCAATAGAAATACTTGCTGGTCCTGCTTCCGGCAGCAATTGGAAACATCGATCGACCTTAAAGTTCCTCTGAAAACCCCTAAACAACTGGAAGACGAACTCGACTTATTCATCAATAACATACAACAAGCAGCCTGGTTATGTACCCCAATAAACCAAAACTGTAACTATGACACTAATTCGAAATCATATCCGCTAGAAGTAAGGGATCTCCTGTGCGCCAAACGTAAAGCCAGAAGGAAATGAAAGAATAACAGAACCCCTGAAAACAAAACTATTCTCAATAGACTCGGTAACAAACTTAAATATCTTATTAGATCAATAGATAACCAAACAGTTGAACATTTTTTGAGTAACCTAACTGCAGAGAAAGACACCGAATACTCCCTCTACAAGGTAACCAAAAATATAAATAGACCTAAAGTTCATTCTCCTCCAATCAAAAAGGATGACGGGACATGGGCCAGAAGTAACCGAGAGAAAGCTCAACTTTTTGCAGATCATCTCTATGAAACTTTTCAACCTCTTCCAGTGCAGACACCTGAAGAAAACGCAACACTGATAGAAAAAACGGATGAGCTTGATATTCGGCCCGTTACGTTAAAAGAACTCAAAGATGAAATTAAGGGCAACATTAATCCTAAAAAGACCCCAGGCTATGACCTGATAACCGGTCGAATTGTGAAAGAGCTCCCTGAAAAGGCTATAACAAAACTACTTCATATCATCAACGCCACGTTCAGGTTACGACATGTACCTTCCCAGTGGAAAGTAGCGGAAGTCATAATGATCTCCAAACCAGGAAAATCACCAAATGAGAAGACGGGGTACCGACCCATATCCCTCCTCCCTGTCTTATCAAAACTGTTCGAAAAATTGTTGCTCAAACGGCTTAAACCAATTATTGAAGACAGAAAATTGATACCAGACCACCAATTCTGTTTCAGGCAACGCCACTCTACGCTAGATCAAGTTCATAGAATCACTAACATAATAGAAAAGGCTCTAGAAGGTAAACAAATATGTGCTAGTATCTTCCTGGACGTGGCCCAGGCATTTGACAAGGTCTGGCACAAGGGACTTGAGTATAAACTGCACAGGGATCTCCCAAAACAGTTTTACTTACTCCTAAAATCCTACCTAGCGAACAGACACTTCAGGGTAAAGCAGGGTGACCAGTACTCTGTCTTGAAGCCTATAAAAGCAGGGGTACCGCAAGGCAGTGTCCTGGGCCCAGTACTTTACCTGCTGTACACACGAGATCTTCCACAACAGGAAAACACAACTGTAGCTACTTTTGCAGATGATACTGCCATCCTCTCTGTTGGAGATGACGCTGAAACTGCAACTCGCAATCTACAGACGTCCACTAACAAGGTTGTCAATTGGACCAAGATGTGGAGAATGAAACTAAATGAAACAAAGTCAGTGCATATCAACTTTACTAATAGAAAAATCATAGCCCCAGAAGTTGAGATCAACTCAAATAAAATTCCATACTCTGACACTGTAAAATACTTAGGGATGCACCTTGATTCCAAACTTAACTGGAAATATCACATTGAAAAAAAGAATCAGGAACTAAAAATCAAGTTCAGAAAGATGTACTGGTTGATGGGAAGGAACTCCCATCTCTCACTACACAATAAATTACTCATATACAAACAGATACTGCGCCCTATCTGGACCTATGGGATTCAGCTTTGGGGTTGTGCGAAAAAATCAAATATTAAAACAATCCAAACCCGACAAAATATAATACTGAGAAGTATAGTTCAGGCCCCCTGGTTCATGCGGAATGATGATATTCATCAAGACTTGAGGGTAGAAACGGTCACCGAAATTATCGCCAAATATGCAAGGAAGCACGAACATCGCCTCCACAAACACGAGAACCTGGAGATGCTCAACGTTTTAAACAACGAAGGAGAACTTCGGCGACTCAAGAGAAATAAACCTCTGGACCTAACTGTGCTGTGCAAATAGTGCAAGTGTAATCCAGTGTTCTTTTAACTGTACTTGATACAAGTATGGGCCAGGTTTTGCTGTAAACCTCCCCCCTTAGTGAGCCTAACATGAAATGTAATATTGCTAGATGAGATGTATATGTTTCAGTTGCAATAAATAAATCACAAAAAAAAAAAAAAAAAAAAAAATCATTGAAAATTAGCAATCACCCTATCGGCTGGTTTCCAAAACATCCTTATCAAGAAGAGTCGATCGTCTTTCTCGTTATTCAGATCACTGAAGAGTCAAGAAAGTTGTTCAAATCTCGAGTTTTAAGTTTATAGGTAGTTTGTTCGGTTTTACGTTTATTGTTTTACTAATAATTTTACCCAAAGAGCTTACGATGGGATAGAGAAGGCCAACTACGTTTAGCCTTAGGAAACTCATGAAGCCAGTTTTCCCCTTGGGCAGAGCCTGCAGTATGGGGTGAGGGGTAATCCAGTGGTGGCTCCTGCCCTGAAACGAAGGGGGCTCACAGGGATCAACAGGGGTTATCGCAAAGGGGACGCCAGAGGTGCTTTTCTTAGCCAAATATAAATTTCAACCACAAATGTGCAAATGGTATAAATCTTGGTTACTTTCTCATTTTCAAATTACGAATTATACTAAATAGGTACGTACAATAGGCACGAAAAATGTTCTCTAATAGAAAACAGAAATTCTGGAATACTTGATCCCGCCAAACCACTCTACCTTTTTATAATATTCGGCGTTGAACTAAAAGCATGAGTCTGCACTATTTGCACATTTATCAATATTTGCTACAGTCCAGGCAGTGATGGCAAGGGGCGGCCAATGTTGCGAATTTTGCACTTTTTTCACTGAAAAACGGGAATACCTAGTTGTCTTTGATGAACTGCACTGAATTATTCATTGTACCTACACTCTTAACACTTCGAAAACTCATGAAGAGGAAACAAGAAAAATTAAGCTGTGGCTGTAACTAGGACTGGTCCGAAAACTACATACTAAGTAAGAAAACGATAGGGCAAAATTTCTAATCAGCTTTTTTTTATCCAACTCCGATTTGATAAGAAAGAATCTAAGGCTGCTCCTTCTATGACATTTTGTGCTCTCTGATTGGTCAATCTCACGTGCCGCATGCCCGCCACAATTCATACTGAAAATCCGCAGTCTGGTGATATGCAGTTTATTCTGAAGGAGCACTCTCAAGTAGGTGCTTCAGCCCGCTTCTGATTGGTCAGTTCGGGAAGCTTCCCCCCTTTGCACCTGTCGACCGCATTCCACTTCCCTCTACTCTGTCTGTTTGCCCAAGTAGATTAAACTAGTACAGCACCTATAATCACGTCTTCTGTCACTAGCCAACTTACTCTTCAAATGAGGATAAAGGAATTTTGAATCATTATTATTTTTTTGTTTATTGGCTGGGGGTGCACATGCACCTATGCTCCTATCAGTATCCACCCATGAGATTACCTCCAACTCTGTTATTAAACCTTATTTCAAGATTTATCTCCGCGGCGGCCTCAACCTCATGCCACAGAATATTGTTAAGATACGTTTGGTCCATTAAGATAAGAGATCGAATTGAGACTCTCATTTTTCTCCCTTTTCATCTTCAACTATCAGTGGTACTGAGCTATCTACTGAGCTATCTTCTATTTGGCTTCTGCGAGTGAATTCTTCTTTCCACTATCCACATTAGAGAGTTCCTAAACGATAATACAATTGGGATAAGGTGCTGAGGATTTTATCATCTGGGGCGAGCCACAGCTGATGGGAACCTGATAAAGTCAAGAGGGTCGAATTAGCATTTCATCTTAGAGTGACGCTACTTATCTTCAAGTAACGTTGAACCACCATGGGGATTTTACCGCCTATCGTGTGTGTTCAGTTTCCAGAATTTCTAAGTTTTCTAGTTCTTTTCTTATTCAGGAAAAGGTTTTGCAATGGCAGATTTTGAAAATTTATTAACAAGAAAATTAATATAATTTTCGTGAATCATGAATACCAACAAGAATTGAATATCACTGTTACTGACATGTAAGGTTACTTTGCGATAGGGAAGAAGAGATGAGATAGGTTGGTTCGGGATAAAGCGTCTCATGTTTAGGTGAAATAAATTTGTCTTATTGGAGATGAGACGCCTCATCTACCCGCACATGCGCAGTAGTGTTTTCCGTTCACAATAAGGCGTCCCATCTCTATCTCCCTATCGCTTTAGGAACTCTCTATTAACTCCCCATTTGGACAGAGTCTTAGGCGGCTATACTTCCCCCTCCACGACCTGCGCTCTCTACCCTGTTATAAGCTCTTCGATTTTATCGTTTACTAGCGTTCCCCCCGCGCGCGTTGCTGCGCCCAAATTTCTCGCTGGATAAATGTTGGTTCATTTTTCAATAATAAACTTTAGTAATCGACTAATTAAAATCATTTTTCAACATACCGAATTCGTTGCTTTATGTTTCATGATGCGTAGAATCCGAAAAACATATTAAAAAATAAGTAAATAAATAGACATAATCCCTCCTCCCTCCTCCTCCTCCTCTTCCCTCCTTCTTCTCCTCCTCCTCCTCCTCCCTCCTCCTCCTCCTCCTCACTCTGCCTTCGGTCTTGGCTTGGGTAGTTAATTTTGTAAACAATAAATTTCTAAAACCTGACACTGCACCCTTTTATGCCCTCTGGGTCAGAGCCCTTTGAACGGATTTGCACCAAACTTTACAGGAACAATCCTTGAATCATGCCTAATAATACCTGAAAGTTTCATTACAATCTGTCGAGCGGTTTCGGAGTCTATAGGCAACATACATACATATATACATACATATATATATACATACATCCTCTTTTATAGATATAGATTATTTATAAATACCTTGTTCGGAGGTAACCCACACTGATTTGGTTTTTACTAATTCTCGCCAGGGGCACTAGGTACTCAGCGTTTTGATTTTTGATGTTTCCATGTGGGAGCCCCATGACATCATCACTTTTTGATGAATTAGATTTTTGAGATGTAACTATCATGTATAGATCCTTCAATGACTTGGTAGAAGTGAAGGTAGGCCTGTTTCTGCATCAGGGCAATACAGTTACCCTAGATTTAGCAGATCTCGTCCTCCTGTGTGTTGGAAGTGTGGACTAGTGGGACACTTGGCAAGGGCTTGCCCCAACCCTCAAAAAGCTGAAAGAGTTGACCAGATGGTTCAGCCACCAGTTGTTGTGTTATTGATCTCAAGTGCGGAAGTTGTTACTATTTTTCTAATTTAATATCTCGCCCTTAAAACTTATAACAATATATTATCAAGCTCCCTTGTAAAGTGTTCATGGCGCATCTGAAAAAATAGTCTAAAGAATAAAAACCTGTCTTGAAGTAAAATTAAGGTATTGTTTACCCTATTTATCCATCTATCCATACTAAATTTGCTTGAAGTAGTTGACTAATCCAAACAAACATATTTCATTGTTATAGATAGGCGTTTAGAAATGGAATTCAGTAGGTATAAGTGAGGAAATAGATTATTTAGCTTGGATATCTAAATGAAAACTCACTAACGAAATTGAATTCAGGGTTTTGTGTGAGACTGTAAAAGCATTCATGACCAGAGCTGGAGAAATCTGTCAGAGTCAAGGTGATGAGGAACTGTCAAAGAAGTGTACTGTTCTTCGGGAAAAATTGGACCAAATGCTCAATTCCCTGCACGAAGAAGGCGTAGAAATGGAAATGGTGAGTATGCTTCATCGCAAAGTATCCCACTTCACGTGCCCATTTTATATTTTTATTTGTTTATAACATCATTAGTGCTTACCGAACTTTTGTAGAAGTAAGGCTCCCTACTACATTGGCCTCGGAATTTAAGAAAATGATATTTCTAAAACGTTTTTTTAATTTGAAATCCGTTTCAGGGCATTCTAAAACTTGTATGTGCAATGTAGATTATGAGTCTTTCTAAATAACACCTTTCCTTAAAAACGAATCGAGAAATTAAACTAAAAAAAATTGTTTTTGAGTTGGTTAGTAGTTTTGAGCACAATGCGACCTTAAATTATATTCTATTGCCTTTGCGAGCTCCCTCATCCAATGCTTAAATGAAGATTACAACATTACATTATGCGATTACAGCGTACCAAATGTTTTTAATCAACTGTGGGCGTACTCCAGGAAAATAGTGCTTGCAGTTATGCTCTATAATGCTCCATTCAAAATTTCAGCTCCTAAATTGTTGTAATTATACTCTATCTTATCCAGGGAGGTCCCATTATAAATTTCAGCATCTTTAATTGCGTTTGAACGAAATTTATTACTTACTTAGCTACCGAGCTCACTCTGCTGATCAAAATAGTTTTTCGAATTGTAAATATACTCTACCATACTCAGAGAGGAACCGTTTTAATGGTCAGCATTGGAACAAAATGTTGAACAAAATCAGATGTTTATATAAAATAGATGATATGTCACAATAGACCTCACTTGGTATATATGTATGTATGTATATATATATATATATATATATATATATATATATATATATATATATATATATATATGTATGTATGTATATATATAATAGCTATGTCCACTCGCTTCTTTCAATGGCCCTAAATTTAAGACCATAATAATTATGTATTTCATTAAAATTTGCCAATACTTCCGGGATAATTCTCCAGTCTTACCATGGCAGCACAAAGTTTATCCTACTGCAGGTATGGAAAACACTGTGCTTACAACTGGATTTATAAATATAACCCCCCCCCCCCCCCCCCCCCCCCCCAATCAAATTCTGAATGGCGTAAAGGAAAGAAATAATAGTTTTGATGTTGTTGAACTCGTGGGTAAAATTCTTCCCAGCAAACGATACTTAATGAAACAATCAATGAAGTAACTGTCCAACCAGACTTTAATTCCCGAATTACAGAATTGTTTACCCGAACGACGTTGTTAAGCTTTTCTTGATTTAAGGCGTTCTTCTTCTTCTCCTTTCTCTTATTCAGGACTCTCATATCTTTTGATGTAGAGTATTAGACACGAGGATTTCGTCGCTATCTTTCCCTATCTTGGGCGAGGCCAGGAGCGCCTGAGATTTTGGATCATTAACTAGATGATTTTGGATCATGAACTGCTTAAAAATATTTAAAAGTGTGCAGAAATCAACAAATAATACTTTGAATTTTAGTTATTTGATATTCTAAAATTTTAACTTTATAGGACGAAGAGCATTTGGAGAAATACGCCAGTGAAAAATCTGAAAAGGACAATGAAGTTATGGAGGAACGAGGTAGAAGTAAGGTGCGTCCTTAGGTACCTACAACTATATTGACTTGGCTCATAACGCTTATATTTATAGTGTGATTCAGATTTAATTATAACTAAATCAGCACCCACTTGGTTGTAATGTATAAAATATTAAAATATAACTTATTAAAATGGCCTACTGATATGTTTACTTTTTCAGAGCTAAATCTGAATGTAGATACATTACATTTGCTAATGTTTGTCTTAATTTTTGTTAATTGTGAGTTTAATATCCTATGCTATGTGTTTACCTATACAGAACGTACACCTATGTTACTAGAAAAATTTACTGTTTTCAAATATTTGCAGCTTCCAACTCAGGAACACTTGAAAATGAGAGCAAATAGTCTGAAAAGGGCTGTTCGGCAGTTAATAGAACATTCTGAGAGAGTTGTAGATGAACAAAACATGTCTAGAGCCACTGAATCGAAAGCTTCTCCGACTCCGGACCAATTGGAAATCGTGAGTACTTCGCAAAATATACATTTACACTTTCCCAACACCCGGAGGATGTTATGTACTCGTAGTTGGTCTGGACGAGATTTTCCAGCACACTTCCATACAGGATCCTCACACAAATCTTTACGATATGGGAAATTTGTGTGAGTCCCTACCTATAGCACTCTCTGTTCTTTTGTTAGTCTATATATATTTTGGACAGATGCGTTTAGGTCGGTTATAAAATTGGCATTTCTCCTAACCTATTGGTATTCATGTGTCAGTAGATAAGAAATGTTTGAGTATTAAAAGGCGTTCTGATCGTATTAAATTAGAAATGAAAATATGAAAATTAGACTTATATAAAGGCGCGGGTTGATTTAATTGCTAATGAAATTGATTGCTATGGGCGTGTTTTGAATTGGTTGTGTGGCTTCTTCAGAGGACTTTTAAGGAAAACTACTAGTATTACAGAATTATTGGTACCAATACAAAAAGATTGCTTTAACAAATGTTTGCTAGTATGATAGGACACTTACCGTGAAGTTCCTACTGGTGCTCTGTGATGCTTGAAAACAGGTTAAGATTGTGTATCAAGCTGAAAGCTATTCGTAGCAATGCGTTCTCATAAGAAGAATGCGATTTGGGGACTTTTACTTTTTTCTAACATTGCTGGAATAAAATACTTTTAATCCAAATGGTTATTATCTATGGCCCATATTCTTGTGACGTCACACCTGGAGTAGGTTCGCGTTTCAGCCAATGTCGGCCATGACTGCCCTACGTCAATGAATCGCTACTCAACCAACCTATTTCTCACAAGAAGTTTGCCGTCTCACGTCAACATAATTCGTGGTTATCAGGCCACTTTTCAACAGTTTTGTTTTGAAAAAGTATAATATTGTAGCAATACAAAGTTTCAATTCGACTAAATGTTATAATAATCGTGCCTGCCAGCGCAATACTTGATTGTAGATTGCTGTCAACGATACCAATCTAACGTGAACGAGTTTTTATCTGGACTAGGAGCCTACTAACTATTTAAGTTATTCAGTGTCAGAAAACTAAAGAACTTCATTCGTTTAGGCTTTGAGAATAACTATTAACCTGAAAAATAGTAAAGAAAAGATGATTGAAAATTCCTCAGGTGTCTGTACTGCTGTGTAGGTACGTACCTAGCCATTGCTCAGGTAGCTTCATCAGCGTTTTATTATAAGTTAGTAGTACTATGCTTAACTGAGGAAGCTTTACCTGTTATATTGAATGAATAAAAGGAGAGATTTGATAGTTTGTCAAAGTAAACAAGGCAGGTTGTTGCTACATCAAGAAACGAAACGACTCAGGTAGGTACGTACGTCCTACCAGATTTGCTGTTGGTTTAAAGTGCCTAAACAAAGTAGGTGGGTCGTTGCTTTGCCGACGTATACAACCGCTGATTAGCAAGTTTGTCAAATATCGAATCAGGGAATATGCAACATGAATTAAAAACCAGCTGCAAGGAAAAAACCTTGAAATGCGTTCTTCTGAAGGTAAGATTTCATAAAGGCGGCATTGGCAGTGCAGTTATTGCGCGAGTTTTACAGTTACGCAAACTTTAGGGACAAAAAAGGTAATTAAGTACCTACTTTCGTTTTTATCAATGAAGTACATGAACAAGTAATAAATATACGGAAAGTATGTAGGTATACCTTCCCTCTAGGTACTTACCTTTCCACATGTGATACTTGATATTCCCGCCTAACAGAGCTCTGATAACACATCCTTTCACAAGACCACTTTCACAGTACTCTAAAGATTTTTAGTTTCAATTGATTCAAAGAACAGTTCTAAAACTAGATAGGTAATCTACAACATCTTCGCGGCTGATGTCTGGATCATCTAGAACACTTGTAGGTATGTCATAAACTCCCCAATACACATTTCATATGGATCTCTACCCCACAGATTAAATCTTGCGTTTGTAGCGTTTGAGGTCATCAACTGTTAATAACTTCATGTAATTTTCATACAATTTATCACCTTGCATATTACAAATAATGAAAATATTGACTAGGAACTAGGTCAGACTATGATTTATGCAGTTGTCCAGCTGAGGGTACAAATGGCGCATTATCGCATAGTTTACTCGTCAATATGACAACAAGGTGAAATAACTTCGACTTCGCCTTGCCTCGATGTAAGGATGCGCTAGTGTCCAAGTCTCGAGAATATCACCCATACTGTATCAGTTGCTTTTCACACCTAAGCTTTAGTACATGACCATGAAGGTAGAAGAGGAGAGAAGACGCTCGCAGAACCAAATCCAGCTGCGCTTGCGCGACAAATCAATAAACTAACCAAAACCTGATCGGGTTATCTGATCACCAACCTACGTTAGAAGGGCTATTTTTCCTAAATGGAAATAATGATCCATTTGTGTAATAATTTGCGGCTTTTTATCATAATAATTTTACTTATCACCTAATAATTGCGTTTTGAATCATATGTCCTTTTCACAGTACCATACAATAACATTAATACTTAATGTATTATTACTGATGGTTATATAACTCCAAATTAAACAGGTTATTCCATGTTTTCAGATTGATAAACGAGAACTAATGAGTATCTCTCCATTGCCAACGTTTCGTAGAGATTCGAACTGTTCCACCAGCGAAATGTTTAACTTGGGAGACCTCCCAGTCCCTACCGAGTTTGCCGACAGACGACCCTCCGCTTCCAAAATCGCCACGACTCCGTGAGTATCACGAATCGCTTATAATCCTCCCTCTACACAAGAAATTGGTCTGTTTTCTTTTGTTTTTCGATTGTCTATTTTTGATAACTATGGCTTTTGTTATATAGATGTACAACTACATACATCATCCATTCAACTTCAGGTCATTCTATTACAAGATGGTAAATGAACCACATTTACCCTTCCTCTCCCCTTACGCCGAGAGCAGTGCTTTTGTGCTACAGAGTGTTCATGTTGGCCTGTCATTTTTTAGCTAGTATCACCCCTAGATTTAATATAACAGTCTGTGGTCGCTTTCCTCATGCAAAAGTTTGAA
The DNA here is from genome assembly GCA_030762985.1 of Adelphocoris suturalis. Lineage (NCBI taxonomy): Eukaryota > Metazoa > Arthropoda > Insecta > Hemiptera > Miridae > Adelphocoris > Adelphocoris suturalis. Next base: position 32,157,918 of record CM061041.1, read on the forward strand.
TGCTACAAAACTTGAACAACAGTTTGCACGCTAACCCTGTATAAATAATAAATAAACCCCACCTAAGCTTTGTTCCAGTAAGTAAACTAAACCTACATGTAAGTAGGTATGTACAGAAACAAAATACTACCCAATCTGTATGTAAAAATTACAGCGAAGTACATAGGATTTATATTTCTAGAAATCCGCATTTCTATTTACCATGGATTTGTCTTAACGAAATTTGTAAATCAGTTATTTAATTTTGATTGATATTTACTTATTTAATCAAATAATTTTTTGATTTAATTGATATCTACTTATTCAATCAAAATTGTTTAATTTTCAAAAATTCTGAACTCTAAAACTACTTCACGTATTTCGTTATCACTTTAAGTGGTAAATAATTACCTAACTACATAAGTAAATTGACAATTTTACATTATTTATTTTTTATGAAATCCATTTTTTAACAAGATCCATTATCAAAGCCGTTTTTGGAATTTTCTTTGACATTGGACTTTGCAAAATTTTTTGACATTTGTAAACAATTTGTTAAGATTTCTCTAGTTAACTTGTTGGAACGAGCCATACCCCAAAATAATCACTTAGTTTCCACACTAGCAATCCTGCATATTTTCCTTTTTTATTATTTTTATTTAAGCCAAGTTTTAGACTGAAGTTTTGATTGCTGACCCCCCCCCCCCCTGAATAACTTTAGAGCGATATTTTATACTTATATCCATCAATATTCACACAATGTAGGTATACATTAACAACATTTTCAAGAAGAAATTGTTAGAGTGAATTTTCATTAGGCTCTTTCATAATTCAGATTGATGGCAGAGATTTAACAGATAGGTACCTACTTGATATATTTTCTTAAATTATTACCACACTAAACGGCTTCTAATATTAGGTTTTTAGCTATGATCGTAAAAAAAATAAATGCTTATGCTTGGCATAAAATTGAGCCTAGGCATGATCGCTATAGCTCATTCGACATGCCTGTTGTATTACTGTGAAATGTAGTTTGTAATATTGTATTTGTGAAATGTAGATATCTAACGACTAATTCACATGTTTAGTGGAAGGGTATTCTTCATAGATAATACCCTGAGGAAATGCAATAAACCTAAATGAATTCAAGATTTCGGTTAACTAATGTTGATAATGAAATTGCCAATGGAATAAAAATCACAATTCAACAACTACCTATTTACCAGTCGGGGGAAATTATGATCTCAAGAATGCTCCTTATTTCCTTGTGTACCTACATGAATGAATAAATTTGCAGTCACAGTGTCAAATTACTCAGTTGCGTGCATTGAAAAATAAATAGGTCCCTACCTAAATAAAATTAAAATAACGTGGAAGGGACCAGTGAATTTCAACGAACTTCCACTAGTTTTTTATTTTTATTTTATTTTTTATTTTTTTTCGTGTGCGAATAAAAATATTTATCAAATTATCTATCTCTTATTTACTATTTATACTTCAACAGAAGAAGGAATTCGTAGTAAACACAAATTTTGAATGGTTACTAAAAAAATAAACACGTATTCACAGTTAAAAGTAGATTTTAAGGTGATAAATTGTCTCATCTTGATTTTGAATGTAATTGTTCACAGTACGTACCTACGTAGCTTCTTTGCCTATTGTACCGACACGAAATTATATGTAAACGCTTGTAGTGTAACCAATAATCTCGTGAAACTTTGCTGAATGGCTAAAACTGTCTCAACCGAATTTCAACTTGAAATAATGATGGTACTGAAACGTACGTTATTTAAAGAAATATCTAAATTCCATTTACTCTCGTAGTTAGAAGAACCTAACTGGTAGTAGCGCCAACAGTATTCAATTCAAAGTTTATCGGCCCCCCCAATACTCACGTTGTGGATAGGTTGCCTCGAAGAATGCTATGCTGCCTACCTTTACCTCCAATTTATAGACCTAATGCTCGCTTTCCGTGCAATGCGTACTGAGAAAAATTATTGTGGAGCTTAATAACTTCCTGTTTTAGTTAGGAGTTGTATCAAGTAACTTAATTTAGTGAGTTACGGTAGTAGGCCAAGCTTTGCCATCGATCTTTACTCCAGCATCAGCTCAAAGCATTTTTGCATTCCCTGGATTATTTTAATTATATTATATAAACACAAAAATCATGTTATGCAGTAATTGTAGAAAACAATAACATTTAGCTATCTTAAACAATTTTTTTTTTTTAAAGATGTTCACAGTTACTTACCTTCCTAAAAACATAACAACATAATTTCGAAAGTAAATACCAACCTTAAACGTATCTATTCCTAGCTACCTATTTTATGTACATGGAAGGGCGTTAAAGGCGTGTGGTTGTTAGCGATAATACAATTTAGTGTCTTATATAAAAATTTGCAAATTAGAATAATTCATTTTCCTATTTAATATTTCCTTTCAACCTACTCTTGAGGTATTTTGTAAGCAAAGTTGGTTTTCTCATTACCGCAATTTCTAAATCGCATGTAATAAACTGATCTCGAAAATAGTAACGGTTCCCAATCATGTAAAAAGTATCAATAGGTAGACCTTTATGAGTATTATTGCAGAAAATGAGGTAAAGCATTTGAATTCCAGGACCTTGGCACCAGAGGAGTTTTCCTCAACTATGGAAAAAATCGAAGTCTTGGCCGATGTAGAAAGAAGTAAAGACAATCTAGAGACACCTGATGATGACGTTGGAAAAGACACAGAGGATGATGAGAAAGCAGAAGACGATGGAATACTTTCTGGTTTAAAGCACAAGGACGAGCTAGCTAATATTGGGCACATAGATTCATCTGAGACGTCTGACGACAGTCCAGAAGGCACGTCTGAACTTCACAAGAAGGAATTAAAAGCTTTCAGGGTAAATTCTAAAAGGTTAAGACAAAGTCTTAAATTCAAGAGCGGTTCCTATGAGACTATTGATGCAACTAACTTGATATCGACGAGCCCGGATGAGGATGACGATTATGACGACTTCAACAGGGAACTGGGTCTTGATATGCCTCCCAATAAGCGATGTAGTATAGCACATTTTATTGAGGGAAGTGACATCGCCCGAAGATCTATCAAATGTCGCCATAAAAAACTCACGTCTATGGATGACTTGGATTTCGAAGCAGTCAAAGTCGATAAAGACATTTTCTTAACCATCCCCACTATCCAGGTGTCGCATGATGGACCAGACGAACATTCGGACGTAAAAGACAAACACCCAAGAAAGACAAAGTCACATTTGGATGTGATCCAGTTCACCATTCAAGGCTCGAATAATAATCTGAGAGGAAGTACAGATGGCATGTATCTTCAAGAATACCAGAATACAATTCACCGCAAAAGTTTGGCTTTTTCTGAAACTGACGACGAAGAATTAGTTAGGTAATGATTCAAAAATACCTTTCGATATTTTGTATGATGTCAAGACTTATCTATTAATCCATGAACTGTAAACGATAAGTAAGTAGGTAAAAAAGATAATCCTCAGTTGGTCAAATTCGGAACAACGAGAAAGAAATTGCGAATATTATAAAATCACTCGTTAATATAGTTGGAGGCAAAGTGTTCAATGATCTAACTTAACTCGATTTAGAGATAAGACAAAAACATAGGCACACATCTACAACTACAGCTAGCATTTAAACCTAGGTAAAACATGCTAAAATCTTGAGAAGTTCTATGGCCAAGAGAATATACCCTTCTACCATCTATCCATCTTTGGGGTCCTAATTATGTCCTCATTATATGATCCTACTGCAGAAGAAGGGAGGGAAAGTTTGTACTATAGATCTGGAGAAAGAAGGATGGGAACCACACATTCTAAAATGAACAAGAGAGGGTTTGAGTCTCAGAGTTCTTGGGCAACTCAAGCATGTAACAACCGTGCCAGTGCTTTGGGTGGATGACTTCCTTTGAAAAACGAAATTAATATAATATTTATCATAACACTTTCCAGGCACACTCTGCTTTATTTTCCACCCTCTCTGATTTTGCCAGGATGTTCTCCTTATTCACTAAGACTACACGAAGTAGTAGAAAGGAGGGCATCATAGGGTCTTGAGCTTCTCGAAATTTTGGCATGCATAGAACACAATTTTTTCCAAAAAAGTTTCAGGTCCATTCTGGAAATCGGCAGTAAATCCGATGATTCAAGTAGTAACCTGAACTTGATAGCTTTCCCACATAGTTTGCAGTTGCTGAAGATTTTGCTGTAGATTGGGCATGTTTCATTATCCTGCTCATGATAGAGCAGAGATTTTGAGAGACAACACTAAGAGCGCTTTGAAGTAGATTCAAAACGGTTTACAGTTCTATTGAGTGTGAACACCTTTCTTCGGGGCTTGTCATTCAGGTAAAGTAAATAGAGCTGATTGACAAAGGGAAGGGTTATCTAGCCTGCTGACGAAATTGGGCTGAATACCCTTTGCAAACTTCAAAGTTGCTCATTCTTTTACTTTGCCAATGAATGGTCAAGCCCTTTGTACCCAACCCGACCCAAAAAAAGAAAGGAAAAATGATTTGAAGTTGACAGATATCTATTAATATAGGGATACCTATTCACTAGATTTCGTAAAATCTAAAGTTACAGTTTAGATGCCATACTCTGAAAGCACGTGAACTAGATACCTAAGGGATCTAATTGTGGGACCAGTAATGTGATTTTATTCTTACTTTTTTAATTTTATTTTATTATTAGTTTTTAAATGAAGTCTATAGATTGTTATTAGATAAACTGGCCATGAGTTCGTACAGTTTTATTATCTAGAAAATATACTAGACAATATTTATTTTGAGAGGAGTATCACAATTGATTAACATTTTGTTAACCTATTTTCCTTTCCCATATTGATTGAATAAACAATGTGAGAGTTGGAGTGAAAGATTTTTAGTTTATCTTCCCATCCTATTGAATCATTCATGAAACGTGGGATCAAGCATGAATTTGATTAGATTCAAATACATACAGGGTGTTCACAAGAGGACGCTCTTTTTAAGAATGCCAAAAGAACACTTTAATTTAAACAAAAAACAAAAAAAGGACATCATTGGATTCAGGAGAACCTCCGGTTTAACTATGAAATATTATGTCATTCATGACACACTGTAACACGGTTAAGAAAGTTGGTGATGACTGCCCCACAGTTCTCCCTGGTGAGATCCTCGATGACTCACCGAATTTCTTCCTTCAAATCCGTGATAGAGCGAGGTTTCCTCTCGTAGACTTGAGACTTGACAAACCCCCATAAGGAGAAGTCGCAGGGCGTCAGGTCGCATGACGTTGCCGGCCAATTTTGATCTCCTTTCATGCAACCGTGTTAAGGTCGCTGCAGCGCTGTGGTATGGGGCTCCATCTTGTTGAAACCATAGCTTGTTGATATCGATTTTATCAAGATGGGGCCACAGAAAGTCTGTAATTATGGTGCGATAACGTTCTCCATTAACAGTCACTGCCTGCACTCTCTCATTTTCAAAAAAATAAGGGCCGATAACGCCGCCTGCCCAAAATCCGCACCAGACGGTCACACGCTCTGGATGTATTTCTCTCTATTGAATTTCGTGAGGGTTTTCTCTTCCCCGAATCCGACAGTTTTGTTTGTTTACAAATCCCGACAAATGAAAATGTGCCTCATAAAAAAAATGATTTTTTTAACGAACCCATCGTCCTCCTGCTGCTTGGCTAAGATCCAATCAACAAAGGTTCTTCTTTTTCCGTAGTCTGCTGGCTTTAACTCCTGCACAAGTTGGACTATGTAAGCGTGCATCTTGAGATCTTTCACAAGGATATTCCGAACAGTACCGACTCGTAACCCCAGCTCCTGTGAACGTGAACGCTCCTGCGGATCTCACAAGGGAGAACTGTGGGGCAGTCATCGCCAACTTTCTTAACCGTGTTACAGTGTGCCATCAGGCCAGGGGGGCTCACATGAATGACATAATATTTCATACTTAAACCGGAGGTTCTCCTGAATCCAATGATGTCCTTTTTTTTTTGTTTTTTGATTAAATTAAAGTGTTCTTTTGGCATTTTTAAAAAGAGCGTCCTTTTGTAAACACCCTGTAAATTCACCTAGTTGGGTAAACGTGCCTTGATAACTGGTACATGTGGCTAAAAAATCATTTATTGAGGAAACCTTCAAATATTGGTTTAGGTGCATAATATGTTTGCATTGTTTGAGAGAACAATTATTCGTTATTAAGAAAATGGTAAAGTAAACTAAGTACATAGTCGCGCCGTACTTTTATTAACATGTATCATGTTTTAGCCCTGGGGTCCTAGCAAATTTTGCGAGTCAATTTTTTTCCGCGCACGAAAAAAATTACAGTGATTTCCGCCTACAACCGAGTCGTTGCAAGGGAAATGGTACTTCGTCGTTTTTCATCCCACAAAATTCGTTGACCATTCGTTCGAAAGCTCTCGATTTATCCAACAATATTATGTTAACTACTGCGAAGTGCGTGTCCAACAAACTGAGTTATAGTTATGAGCATGGTTATATAAATAATTGTTTACACACAGGTGATCATTCTCAATATTGATATTGTGAACATGATTGCAACCGCTTGGAATCGAGGAGAAAACATGTTACATGGTTGAAATTTTTGGTTCTAGAACAGAAATTTATGTAGGAACTTATAAAGTCAGATTTGTCGTAGGTTCGTTCTAAAAAATATCATTTACCATTTTAAACAGTTTCGTTCACTTTGCACACTACCTAAGCATAATACAATAACGATTATCAGTTATAATACAATTTCAAATACTGTCTGGATAATGAAACTGTGTAGTGATGACTTACTTTTTTGGTAATTTCAATGCCTTATATACCCCAAGCATTCACGTCAACTTCTCGTAGGAAGACGATTTTTAAATATCTCAAGTAAAAATCAATTTAATTATGCATCACTGTATTCAGGTCAGTTACCTCAGTATAACAGTTTTTTTTTTATCTTGGTTTTATGGGAAGCATTAAAATCCTAATAATGCTTAAGGTGTACACACTGCAAGAAAAGGCAATTAAAAGTTACGTGCTAGTTGATAACCACATGGCTTCATGGACTGTCCTTCTGACACGTAAAATGTGTAGTGTAGTATGTGTCGTATTAGGTTTTTTCTCATTCGATGATTCTAACTTTGGCTTCAAGTAAATATTGTTTCTATTGGAGTTAAGCTATTTATGTGAAATTACTCAAGGTATATTTTTATCCTACTGTAAGCACACAACTTATTTGCAGTACGATTTATAGACACGCATTTGCATTTTAGATTTCACACGCTCAATAGAAAAGAGCAAAGGTCTCAAAACCCACAAGTCATAGTAGACCCACCATCTCCGTCTGGGGAGGACACGCCTACTAGAAGATTTAGCTATGATTGTTGTAGAAAATGTAAGCCACGCCCACGTCAAAACGTTTTATCGCTTTTCGTAGTATACATTGAAGAGCCAATGCCAATCAACAATTAATTTTGGATTTGATTCGCTTACAGTATCAGCTGCATCTCCTTGCTCCTTGATGAAAGCGGAATCAACGGAAACGGAACGTAGAATTGTTACTGTGCCTGAAAAGAAACTGCCTATCATAAACCCGTTAGTTCGTCTACCACAGTGGCCTAGTAAGTGCTCACGTAATGTTCTACTGTACATTTTATACAAACCTGTTCGAACAATAGACCTCACTGAGGACATTTATATGCTTGTACGTTAATGGGTGGAAACTGGATGGGAAAATGTAACAAATAAATATAACTTACAAAATTGAGAATATTTTGCCGTATCGGCGTCGTCAGCTCTAGACTAGAGCTGACTAGACTAGAATAGAGCTGACGACGCCAATAGGGCGAAATATTCTCCATTTTGTAAGTTATATTTATTTGTTTCCTATATTTTCCGACCATCTGTAACACCTCAAAATAAAAAATAAATATATATATATATATATATATATATATTTTTTTTTTAATGAAATTTTTGTTGATGATATAAAATTACTAGTTGAATTTTAAGTACGTTTTCATTTACTCATGAAAGTGAAAACTTTGAAGTGGAGAGCTATACAGAACTACATCTCTTAAAAAGATGAAGGGAAAAACATAGTTTGCTGTTGTTTGTTTGTAGACATTTCCGGAGTTGGAGGAATTGTTGGAAAAGTACTCCTAGCGAACGCTGATGTTTTATGCGCTTCAGCGGTACCTTTGATGGATCCACATGAAACATTACTGTGAGTACCAACCTATAAATTACACAGGTTAACCAAAAAAAGTCGACTTTTAGGTCCGTTGCTAATGTAACGGCCCAAAAATATTTGATACCTCAACAGGAGCTCGAACTCGCGTCGTTACAACTACAGGAAATTTCCCGAAGTAGCAGCACTCCAACGATCAGAGCTATGAGGCCAGGGTGACCAAACCTCTTCCACCGTGAGAGTTATTTTCCTGGAGCGTAACACTAAAAACCACTTGACTCTTATGTTTTTCGAGGTTGTGATTCCGAAAAAGGCCTCCATTTTCTCGTGAGCCCCTTGTGTTCTTGAGCATTAAATTTCCAATAAGAAGCGTATTTTTTAAAAGAATTTTTGGACTTTGCAGGTAACGGCTATCATATTTTAATCCCAAAATGACACAAAAACCCTAACATTTGTCATAGCTCTTGAACAGGGGGCTCCTGAGAAAATGGAGGCCATTTTCGGATTCAGCATCTCAAAAAACATAGAGTTGAGTGGTTTTTTAGCAACGGACTAAAAGCCGACTTTTTTTTGTTGACCTGTGTTATTATTTAAAGAGTAGATTATTGAATAACTAACAATACTCAATAATAATCATAATTAATAATAACTTATACTTGATGATATTGAAATCTTCATCTTTAACATTCAATAAATTAATTCGAGGTTTTTGCAATGGCCCCTGTTTCTATTTTCTTTGAATTATCACCAATTATGCTTAAGGAATAACATCGAAAGATGTATATTGTGTTCTTCTATTAATTGTTTTCCCTTAACCTCCAGGGAAGGCTATTCCGAAAAATGTGTAATGAATAATTACTTCGGAATCGGAATTGATGCAAAAATTACGCTGGACTTTCATCAGAAGCGGGAAGAGCACCCTGAGAAATGTCGGTCCAGAGCAAAAAACTACATGTGGTACGGTGTGCTTGGTAGCAAAGAATGGCTCCAGGTAAGATCTTAATTTAAACTGTGTACAATATTTCCTGAAGATAGGTTCCTTTTTAATCGAAGCTACTGAATTTACCTATAATATCTGTAGGTATGTAATAAAGTTCATTAATAGTATATAAACAGATTTTTGATGGGGAAGAACAGAGATTGAGTTTCAAAGTAATTTCAACTCTTCTAGCCGGTCAACGTCGAATTATTGAAAGCGCCAGGCCTGTCAATGGCTGGTAGTTGTTCCTCTTGCATCTGACTCCTTCGATCTTTTGGCTGTTTATTTCGGTACCTACCTATTCTTAACCTTAAGGTATGGTCGTGAGATTGATGGGACCCCTGAAAATTGTGATGGATGTGATAATGCAATGGATCAAATGCATACTTTGAGAAATTTTGATGAATGAGGCGACGAGAAGTCCTTTGGCTCAGATTGCAGACGTAAAAGTGCATGGGGTATGGGGAAGTGAACGGGTAGTATTTTTTGACACACGCACACGCCTCCTCATATGGCACCCAGGACTGGCAGACAATATCAAAACAAGCGGCTCGCCAAAATTACACAAAATAAGACAGGGCAGCTGATGACCATCCTGTTTCATTCACCCAACTTGTAACTTCTTGTGAGGTGGTGATGCACAAGGAGTACGAGGTGTTCACAAGCAGGTTGGCTGCATCCCTGTCAGAAAAATGGTCAAAACCGGTCTTAGGATGGGTGAATGAAAGTGAAAACCTGATTCTCAATAATTCGAGCTATAGGGATGCTCTTCGGGAATAAAGGCGTTCATTGAGAAGCGGTTTGGAGGATGCTGCGGCCCTACCTTCAGTCGATGATGACTAGTTGTTGCTCCATTGCTAAGGAAAATGATACCCACAGCTGCTCAATACCCAACCTTCCTTTCTTGTTTTAAAATAAATAATATGTAAACCATTTATGGTCACAGGAAAGTATTTTTACTTGCTATCTTGGTGTTTTATCAGAAAACGTACAAGAATCTGGAGCAAAGAGTTCAACTCGAATGCGATGGCCAACGAATCCCTCTACCATCACTGCAAGGCATTGTAATCCTGAACATTCCAAGGTGAGAAGTCTGCCACGTTTTTTAAATTAACGAAAGAGACAAATGTTAACTCGTAATTACACAGGGGGTGATTCATGAAGGCAGGAAAGGAAGAAAGAATTAATTTTAAATGTGGGCTCACCTACCAACAGTTACAACTAACGTGAAGAAATAGGAACAACGTAATAGACACCTACTTACACACGAGTTTTTGTTGCTCTGATATTTCTTATATTCACATTCCCGATGTTGACGCTTTTTTACTTTCCTATACGATAACATTTTCAATTTTGTCGAATTTCAATGGAATTTTTGTGGTTTCACTAATTTAATTGTTCTCCTTAAATCATGAGTTTATTTTTAAAAAACCTGGTTCAGTATACCAATTGGAATTGTGTCCGTATAATTGAGATTTCAACACTATATGAACAAATGTAGGTACTTGAAAAATTCGAAATGATCAAAAGTGACAGATCTGGTAAATGTTAATGAGGATATCCCTCAATTTATTTCACCACTGATCAGTCCAGCTTGGAATTATCCCTTCAAACTGTTGAAACCAGTAATTCTTCCCCTCCTTTCACTTCATTTGCTACAATCCCCCTCCACTTTGCTTGCACTTAATTGGTTTTACCTCCAGCCCCCCCCCCCCCCCCTTTCCTTTCTCTGGACCAATGGGATTCAATCTCCCTTCACATGTGACTATATAAGCTGTGTCCTTTCTAATGTGTGTTCAGTTATTGTTTGTTACTGATGATGGCCTAACCGTCGAAATCGATTCAACATTGTAACTCCTTATTTTTCGTGGAAATAGACAACGTATTTTCACTAACTTCCGTTTTCAACTCTATATTAATATAATTAATTTAATATACTACCTACCTAAGTGGTCATACCTGTCCTACCTGTGGTCGCTGTTTAAAACAGATAAATTGGAATCGGGGCAGACGGAAGGTATGTACAGAAAAAGTAACTTGAAAAATGGCTGCCAAGATAGTTAGTCACGTTTTAATAAGATAGAATATGTTTTGTTCAACATATTTGTTCATGTTTACTAATGCCCTCTTTATTCTTCGAGGTGTTGAAAAAATGAGTGATATATTTTTGCGGAGGTGGAAAACACTCAACAAAATACGCTCAAATCATTCCAAAACTGAAAAATGTTGCTAAGCGATGTCGTTCTCTTCAATTTCACGTCGCAAGGTTGATGCCACGTCTCTTCACTGAGATGCATTCCACATTTTCTCCGGCATATGATTACGAGGTTTTTCAGCATTCAAGGTTGACCGAGCAATTTCTTCATGACAAACGTTCTTGGGGTTTGCAAAACAATAAATTAATTATTCATGCGATAAGCAAGGCTCCCGATGGAAGATTCGTTTACTCTTATAAACATCTAAAAGTTCAAAACCTACCGGCTTACAAAGTTCTGAGACTGGGTTTAGTCCGGATAAAGTGGCAGCCTTCTGGAAACTGATGGCAAAAGCTGTGAAAAATACACAAATCTGACAGCCTATTTTTTTCTCGATAAGACAGTCTCCGCAGCATCATACAAATTGCTGTGATTCCAGATATCCGGTATCTTTCAGGCAGTACGAATTCCATCAGTATTTCCAATAAATTTAGCAATAGAGGAAGGTGCTCTGTGTCAAATCTAAACATTAAAACGATCTCTCCGTCCTTCAGTTGTTCTAAGCTGAACTCACTAAACCTCTCATCCCAAACCCTCCTCTTTACATATAAATCTAAATGTTTCTTAAAAGCTCAACCTCTTCCACCCCCTTCATTGAAATGCCCAAGCAAGTGATTGAGTTCATCCATTATCGAAAAACTCTTGAGTGATATTTTTGAAATGATGATTATAAATTATATACCTATACAATGTGATTATATGATACCTATATATGTATGATGTGATTATTTTATATTATATTTTTTATTTAATGGTTTAAGCTGTATCTCAACCAGTAGGGTCATTAGCGGTATGATGTGATGATTATATGATATAATATGTTGGGATGATTATATGACGTTATGATGTTATGATTACATTATATATATGATACGATGAGATTTATATGAATATGAATGAAATTGTAAAATCGAAAAAGGAACACTGATAAGAAGTAAATAAAAGCTGTAAATGTATTGTTATAAAGTGTCAGGTTGGGTAGCTCAACATGGTGTGAACTCGTTGTGGAGAAGACTTGATGCAAGAATGTACAGTCGCGGATGGTTGTATGTCGCGCATGCGCATTAACCATTTCGTTACAGACAGTACCGTAGTAGGCCAACTCTTGGTGTCTGCAAAGTCTCTAATGAGCGTTACCTATGGGTTAAAAAAAGGTATTTAAACTATTTTTAAATGGAAGAAGATTCCATCCTAAGAAGTTTGGCATCATCCGCACTCTCCTACGATGAACAGTTTTCTTGGTACTGTTATAGTATGCGGTCTACCTGAAATCTATGCCCCTACACACTATGTTATAGTATGCGGTCTACTACCCATTCGGCGTTATATTATGGGGTCTATGTACAATACATGAAATGTATTAAACCTGTGAATTTCTCTTCATTTGAAGGTCGTCCATAATTCGTCGCAGAATGTGAGTCACGATGTCATCAATAATGTTGATTTCATGTCGTCAGATATGGCGATGAAGGGATCAGTGATCCGGGTGGAGGGCCACCATTCTTCCATTAATTTTCTGTCCAAAAGCAGGCTGGCTCCATTCTGTCTGATGTCATAGCAGCTCTTGACGATTCTCCACAGGGCCTCACACGTTTCATAATTGAAAATAATTTTTCGGCACAAGTGACCCACAGTGGTACACATTTCAATTATATAATACGTTAATAATTTAGCACAAATGACGATCAACACAATACAAAAATCACAAAAAACTTATAGGTATCACAGACGAAATGCCTAGCAGAAACCCGAGCCTGAACTAAACTAAGTGAGAAACATGCGTGGTATCTGATTAGGATTACAGATAGCAAAGGTCAGACGTTCTCACTCACCTGGCGAAATCGCAACACAAAACAAGCAAGAAGAATACATGTTTTCAGAACGGTAGATCGCGCTTATCCCCGAAGTAGACCACGAATTCTGAGTAGATCGCATACTATAGCGCCAGAGGGGCGGTAGACCGCATACTATAACAGTACCGTTTTCTTTCCATGATTTTTCAAAGTTTCGCACGCTGGTGATGTAAAAGCACCCCTCCCTCCTGGACGGGACCCCCTGCCATCCTGTATGATGTCACCAGTGCAAACTTTGAAAAATCATAGAAAGATGAATGCTCAACGTGGGAGAGGGCAGATGGTATCAAATTTCTTAGAATGGAATCTACTTTCATTTAAAAATATAAAATTAATACGTTGGTATCGCTCATTGCTCAAGGGCTAAGATGCCAATCATCCAAGTAATAATCGATACACTACTGTATACATCAAAGTTGGGACTATTTCTTGGGCAGATTCTTAAAACTTTGATGTTCAAGGAAAACGAAGACCCACCGAACTAGGATACCTAGTGTTATTTAGTATTTTAATAATAACATAAAAACTCAGATTTCTCCCAGATAGCATGCTTTTCTAATACCAGTGTTTTGATTGCTGTTTTATTACAGTTTCATGGGTGGGACCAATTTTTGGGGTGGTACCAAGGAAGGTGAAGTGTTTTTGGCTCCACGGGTTGACGATGAGGTTCTGGAGGTAGTCGCTGTCTTTGGGTCTGTACAAATGGCAGCATCGAGGCTCATAAATTTACAACATCATAGAATCGCTCAGTGCCATACTGTCCAAATAAACATCACAGGTAAGCACTTAGTCAAACTGGTTCACCAAATATATTTATTTAACAAATATTGGATAAATTAGTAACGTCTCTATTTTTAATATAATGTAATATGTTTTTGATGAGACTCGATTTGCCAACATCTTTGATGGAGATAATGCTCATCTGTAATATGTTAGTGTGAAGAGACATTTGCTTTACCATAGTCACCACAAAGAAAAACAGAGTATACTTGAAGTTTCCAAAAAATTCAGCGAAAATTGGCACTTTTCTGTGAATCTAATTTTAAGCACAAAAATAGCACCACTATCTATGTCGAGAGCGAACCAAATCTCTTGCGAGGCTTCGCATTATTTTGCTGACATGTATTCAACTTACATGAGTATTTTTAGTGTTTTTCCAGTTCAAATCCATTAAAATTGACTTGATCAAAGATATTTTGGTGCTCCTAGAGCCCTTTAGATTATGATGGTTTAGATAGTGGCCATCAGCTATCATTGGTTTTGACACCCAATTGGGAATTTCAAATGCTGATTTATCTAAAACTCTGATTTAAACAAGGGCTTTTTCTTTAGCCGTTTCTTAAGCTTGTAGTGCTGTTTTCTTACTACAGACAGATAAACAAAGTGAGACTCCCACGATCATTATTCTGATTCGTAATGTCATATTTTTAGATTAAAAAAAAATATATATCAGCACAGTTTTAGGATCTTGAGAGTCGGTCAGGATAATCAAATTCAGGTCTTCAAAGCCAACGTTTCGATGTATTTATACATCATCATCAGGGCTTGGAGAATTTAGGCAGGTTTCTACAAAGTCATTTCCTAGTTTATAACACATGTAGTATGTACATTCATGTCATGTACACACATTGACTAGTGAAACACGTGACAAAAACCCTACTTCTTAAATAAGTAGGGGATTACTTTAAAAAGTAGGGTTTTTGTCACGTGTGTCACTAGTCCAATGTATTTACATAACATGAATGTACATACTACATGTGTTATAAACTAGGAAATGACTTTGTAGAAACCTCCCTAAATTCTCCAAGCCCTGATGATGTATAATTACATCGAAACGTTGGCTTTGAAGACCTGAATTTTATTATCCTGACCGATTCTCAAGATCCTAAAACTGTGCTAATTATCACTTAGCGGTCAAGAAACTAAACCATATTGTAAAAATAGAAATCTATACTTAACAAAAATTATTGACGAATGATTATAAATAACCACAGCCACAGCCGATCATATTACTTGCCTTCTTTTTCTTTAAATCCTTGGGGCGTTGGGAAAGGAATTATGAGCATTTTAATTTCTGAATATTCCAGGAGATGAAGGAGTGCCGATACAGGTAGATGGGGAAGCGTGGATCCAACCACCAGGCATTATCAGAATCATTCATAAGAACAAAATGAAGATGCTGAGCAGAAACCGGGTAAATAGTGGTTTACATAATATTGAATTAACATGTTTAATAATGTAGATGATACCATAGTTCATTTTTTGCATCAGAAAGTCCAGTCGTGCAGCAGCACCTCATGAGTGAATTATGTATTACAAATAAGTAACAGCAACTTTTAGTTAATATTTCTCTCAATTTTTCGACCTTGGTAATTTAAACTTTGGATTGTTAATATTTTACATGTTGTGACGTAAAGCTATTTTACTCAAGCTCGGGAAAAAATAATGAACCATAGGCCAGTTCATTTGCAGATAAGCTCAAGAACCTACCTACAGTTTTGTCCTGATAAATTTAGTCCAACAGAAGATAGGCCTACTAGGTAAGCATACACTAGGCCGAGCTGCATCGAAGGGAAAAAATGCGCCTTGTTCGGTTTAGTGTATTGCTTATGGAGATGCGAACCCACAGCCAGGGCGATGAGTGGTGGGGCGTGAAGGGGTGGAGATGATTGAAACATCGCCCACCAGGCGTATTTCGCTTTTAGCCTGCTGCCACCAGGCTGCGACCCATCGACCCACCCCACCCCGGTGGTTGTGTGCAATATCCAGCCATACCTATTATCCCCGTCACCGTACAGCAGAAGAATCCAAGACAGAAGAAACACTGAGCGCAGGAGGGATTGATAGCATTTTCCCTATGAACTGTAGCCCGACAATCATCTGGACAAAATTACCTGATTACAAGACTGAAATGAATTTATGCATTGAATACCAAACTTCTGCACACAAGCTCAATAATTAACGAGGAACCAGTAGTGTACCTAGTAGTTTGTGCTTTAAAGTATCTTGATATCTTGAAGTTGATGAAATTTCTACAGGCCACTGAGGAGTCCTCTGGGATGCCAATGCTTTCGACCTCGTGGCCCTAATGCTACGTGAGAAAGGGGAATTCGCCATAACTTTTCTGATTTGTTTAAGGTTTTTCGCCAATTACTCAAAAACTACGCATCAAACGGAAAACATTTGGGGTCAAAAAGTGAAAGAGCATCGAATTTTCTGTAAAAATCACTGGTCACTACTTTTTTGAGGTTAAGCATTTAAAAGAAATTGGATGTTAGCAGAAAATCAGGTTTTTGAGCTCATAAAATGGTGACACAGATCGGAATTTCAGCGGACGCGGACCCTCCAGCACGAGGCGCCTCCGACTTGACTCGGTATTTCGAACGTTTGCAATCTGAATTCATAGATACGCAATGCTAAAATGATGTCAAATTGGACGAACACAGAACGGCACCGAAAAGAAAAAATAAAACTGAGATTTTGAAACGAAAAATATGATAGTAAAACCACATGAAAAACAAGTTGCGCGGAGGTGAACTTACAAAGTGACGAGAAATTACCTACTTAATGTTCAGGAGCTAGCTTGTCCCCCCACCATTGGCGCCTGGACGCTGTTTTTTCCGAACAGCTTTCATAGGTTCAGTTCCCTGACTGGAACGGTTCTGAAGAACGGCCACCTCATTTCAGTTTGTCCCCCCACTCTACCTGCTTCTTGACAACCTATTATAGATCCCGAGGAAACCGTTCTTTCTCCTTTTTTCAATGTTTGGCTTTGGATTTGAATAAGATAATAAGTCCCAGGTCGGTTTTCATGCACCCGAGATGATGATAATCGTATACCAACCTAAGTACCTAATGTCTTATTTTACAAAAAAGGTGATAAAATCGATTCAATTCAACGATTCATTTCTCGTTAGAAAAGCTAGCTCCGGAACGTCAAGTCGAGAAATTCCGCATCTCGCAAGATGGTGGAGCGTAGGGAGGCCCACAGGGCAGCTAACGTAGGGGAGCATAAAATCTGGTGGCTTTTCAAAAAATCCACGGTTCTGCTGGTTTTTTCAAATATTTTTCTCTGAAAAGTCACCATGTGCGATTTTAAACATGCCGCTGCATAAGTAAACAGTCTTCTACAAAGACCGTACTATAATCAGTGTTATTTATAATTTTTATTTTATGTAAATTAATTTTGACTCTTATTAAACGGTTCCAACACTATTTATGCCCAAAGTGGAATGACCAAGTCTGTACAAAATATTTGTTTCTTTTCGGATATAATACATAATGATCATTACAGGCTTTGGAAACAAGTTTAAGATCTTGGCATGAAAAACAAAAACAAAGCAAGCCACGTTCTGCTGGCCCAAATATGCTATCACAGAATGAAATGCAGCTTCTTCTAACTTTCATAGAAGCTACCACAACTCTAGTCAAGTAAGATGTCTTGAGCAATTAAAACCAAGTACCTATTTATTTTACCAGAACACGCATTAATAACAATCGATGTTTTCCTTTTCATCAGTAATCGTGTTGAATTTTTCGTTCGTTCTACATTTTTAATCAATATCAGTAAGATTTAATTTTTTTTTTTTTACATTTTTAGGTGCGTGAAAGTTATGATTATTAGACACCCGAATTTGGAAGCTGAAGTATACGAGTTAGCAGAAAGAACAGAAGCAAATCTCGAAAAAGTGCACCCAAGTGGAAAAATTCAGCAAGGAGTAAGTAAATATGGCTGCCCTCCAATCCAGCAGTTAATTATTTTTAATGAAGTCTCAATGATTTATGAATCACCGTAACAGCTCGGAATAGCAATTCGCTGTATTGTTTTCTAGCCTGAATTGAGATCTTTGCTAACTGCTCTGGTATCAAGTGCAAGAGAGCTGCATGAGGAAGCTTGCTCGCTGTTGAAAGACAAAGCTGATAGCTTGGTAAGTTGATTTATAGCTCTTGTAATTTTATATTTAGAAATACTTGGAATACATTTATTAAAAAAGCTGGCTTGGTTAAAGCGAAGTTAAGGTAATTACCAACTTAAATCATTTTCAGGGCTTGAGGGTGCTCGAAGCACAGGGTGTAGATAGAAAAACTGTAGAAAATAGTGTACAAGGACTTTTTCTGGATACTGGTTATACATTTCAAGCATGTAGCAAACTTGAAAAATTGGTTAGAACTAATACGAGGGACTATGAGCATGGGAACAGTGTATTATGTGTTTAATAGGGAGTACCTACCTCTTACGACTCAAAAATATTTGATACCTTTATAGAGTTCAAAGTCATGTTGGTCAAACCTTCTTACTAAGGAGAAATGTCTTTTTAGTTGTAACACTCAAACGGGTTGAGCTATGAGGCCAATTTAATCAAACCTCTTCGACTGTGGGAATTTTCCTTACACATAACATTCCCCTGGAGTCAAGTACCGCCGTCTCGGCTGGTTTGGGGTCTTACAAATGACGAAATGAAACTGCAGGCTGCTGGCTCAGTAGATGCTTGCTGGAAGACGTCCAGCAGTCGAGCTAGGTCATTGTCACAGTCTGTGTTTTGACTCAACTGAGTGAGAAAGTAAAAGATGCTATGTCAGAGGATGTGATGTTTACAGTTTTGGCTTGAGACGTATTTAATTTATGTGCTACTGTTTCGTATTATTTTGGGTTTTCACTGACATGGGCCAACTGTTACGGCCCAAAAATATTTGATACCTCGACAGAGTTTGGATTTGTGACCTTACTTAGATGAAATTTATCTTTAGTTGCAACACTCCAACAGGCTGAGCTCTGAGGCCGGTTTAATCAAACCTCTTTGACTGTTGGAGCTTTCCTTGTATGCAACGTACCAACCTTGTGTTGACAGTCCAGAAATATTCACGTAGTTTCAAAAATCGTTTCAACTAACATTATCGGTGTTTTTCTGTGTAAAACCATGAAAATTGCTGGTTGCCGATTTATTAAAGCCCTCTTATGATTGATGAAAGGCTGGAAAGTATTACCTATCCTTCATACCCTCTTAAAGACTAGTTATTCATGTAACTTCATCAAAACTTTCTGGAAATGTTTGATCAAAAGCTCAAAAACTGCCAAGAACTGTGTTTTCCCCCTATTCTTATCTTATTCTATTTTTAGGTAATCATCAACCTGATGAGCTTGTTTGTTTGCCATCTTTTTATGAGGCCCCTATTGGAGGATACGCTCTTCACCAGAAAGAGAACGTTTTTGAGATACTGGTTCTTTAGAATCTGATCCCTTACATTTCACCCATATGAATTGTCATGTTAAGACAAGTTAATGCCATCAGTTGTCAACAGCTTAATTGATATGCATGCTAATGATTGGTCTCTGTATCACACTAAAATCAACATTTTATACAATTGCTTATGAAAACTTATTGGCTGCAATAAATTGACTTTGCTAAAAATCCCTAAAACTTGTATTGGTTGGGAAGCTAAAGCCGAGTTCTAATTCTCTTCCTCTTGTTTCTGGTGTTCCCCAGTGGGCTTTGCTGGGACCGATTCTATTTTCACTTTTTATCAATGATTTGCCTTATGTCCTCGAATTCTGTAATCATCATCTTTTCGCCGATGATTTTCAAATTTACCTGGCCAGTGATCTTGGGGAAGCCATGATAGAATCCATCAGCTTACTTAATAGTGATCTAGTGTCAAAATCTAGGTGGGCAATAAAAAATGGCATACTTATTAATCCTAGCAAATCCCAAGTTATTGTTTTGTAGAAACAAGATTTTTATTTTTTTTTTTTTTTTTTTTTTTTTTCATTGAGCCCGTTTACAATAAACATATCTCATTGACATCATTGTAATTCACTGAATTGTTCTACGCAGTAGAAGTTCCTTCATGGAGGAACTACTTAAAAGTCATATTATATTGTTTCACTACATGATTTATAAGAAACAAGATTTACCAACTAATTGTCTCTCCCCCCCCCCCCCCCCCATCTTAGTTGAAGGGATGGTGGTTCCTTACTCACCAGATGTAAGAAATCTGGGACTTTATTTTGACTAGGCCATGTCTTGGGACTACCATGTGGTTCAAATGTGCAGGAGAGTTTATGGATCTCTCCATAGTCTCCGACGTTTATCTAAATTTACTCCTGATAACTTCAAAATACGACTTGCCATTGCTTTAGTAACTCATCACTTCTTTTATTGTTGCTCAGTTGACTCCTAAGCTATTTCCACTTCTTTGAAATCGAGACTCTTGGTTGCCTATAATGCTTGCTTGAAATATGCTTATAATGTTAACGTACGTCAATCTGTATCCAGTCTCACACATCTTTGCCTTCCCCTGGAGGATTATTTCATTTTCAGGCATTTAAAATTAGTCGCAGATATAATTAATGGTTCAATGCCAATGTATTTGTCCAACTTAGTGAATAGAGCCTCTTCTTTTAGATCCCACTCTCTCTCTCTCTCTCTGTCATCAGGCATACCAGTCGAACTATGTCCAAGTCCTTTGGGGTGGTAGGAGCAAGGATCTGGAATTCTCTTCCCTTTTCTGTGCGTGCGTCCCCCTCCATTGGTCGGTTCTTGAAGGCTACTGATGTCCGATAATAGCCAGCATTTGGTGCACTCCCCTTCATTCTCCTCTCCCCCTTCTTCTTTTTGTGATGCAGAATGTCTTTAAACTTTTCTTTATTTTTTAAATTATATTTCCATTATTTACCTAAATATTTATAATTTGTACTTGATGTTTTTCTTTTCTACGCCATCTCACGTCAAATTTTGTCTTTGTTGTTCATGTGTGCATATATAAACATATTGTTTCTCGAACAATAAATTATTTGAATTGAATTGAATTGGGTATACGCTTGTGTAAAATGTCTGTATTGTATCACCATAGCGAATCTAATCACATGCATCGCCCTTCACTCAAACCACCCTATCATTCACGCGTATCTGTATCATTAGGATGCAATGGTGAAAAGACCAGCGAAATAGAAGAAATAAGGCCGCAGTGCATTCAGTGGGTCGGAGTATCCACACTACTCTCGAGTCCATTGCATATCATTCCTTTGATGTGACCAGTGAAAACCGCCAACTGGTCAATCTGGACCGTATCTTTATGAATGAAAAGATACAGGGCATTGATACTATTTGTTATGCGATGATGGTACGATACAGACATTTGATACAAGTGTAGACCCGGTCTAACGCAATATTCCAAGAATTAATGAATAAAAAATATCCAAAACATATTCAGGTATTCACTGATGATCTAAAATCCCAGGGCCCTGGGAACAAAATGACATTGCAGTATGTACAGAATCATTGAGCATTTTAAAAACCATTAGTTGTTGTTATCCGAAAGAGTGTAATAATTATTTAGTCTACGAGATTATTGAAGCAACAAAAATGTGTAATTCTCTTAGGGCGGGTATCTCGTAAAGGTGTTAAGGGTTAACCCTATGATGTTGAGAATAAGATGTAAATAGAACGGAGGTTAGCCCACAAAAATGCAGGGTACCCCTACCCCAGCTGTGAACGAAGGGTTGGCCGGTTGATTACCAGGGTAAGCTCTGTGATTGGCTACCGCCATTGGAGGAAAGGAAAATGGTGCCATATGCGAACTCTGCTCTCTTCTTCAATTAGCAATATCATTACAATGGAATGCTCACTTCACAAAATCGAGATGGTATATTATAACATCTATAATCTAAAAATGGACTTGTGATCATATGCAGTGAAGTGCAATTATTAAGCATAGCGAGATAATGCTGCAGTTTAATATAAAGTCAGGTTAAATGCAAGTTTAATGATGACTTACGTTTGCTAGCGCTTGACGCAACATCTTACAATTACTGTGTCAAATGCCAAATTCGGTAGGTATTTACCGTTGGGAAGCGAATTTGGTTGTAATGAAGGTAGCCATCTACTTGTCCATTGCGTGCAGTTTTTGCTTTTGTAATGAGCCATTTTGTAGTCATTGGTGGGGACGGGATTGTTTAACGAACCATTAAACTTAATGCGTTGCATTTTATATATTTTGTAAGTACTATTAGTTTATGAACATGTCGTATCGTATACCAACAACGGCTATAATATCAGCTGGTCTAACCCCAGGGACAGCTGTCCTAACCTTATATTATGATTCAGTTACGCTTCGTAGATAACCCATAACTCGAGTATATCTTGTGGGTTTGCTACCCCTAGTGTTAGCTGTTTCCAGATACCCGACCTTAATATAGCCGTTGACTTTGTATGGATACGGGCCTTTTCAGGTATTACAACTAATAAAATGGTAGCAAAACAGCAAAGCAAGCGTTGCCTAGTTTTTATAACGATTAGGAATGACGAGTAGAATTTCTTTCCGTATCAGGAGTTCATTTTAATAATTTTAATTTGATGTCCGTATATCATTAGCCTATGTATAACATACACATCCTGTCTTGTACAGCAAATGGAAGCTGAGCTGGAAGCGCAACTAAGCAACGCATTAGCATCAATGGAGACAGAGTTGAGAAAATGTCACATATCTGAAATAGGACAGACACTCGTCTATCTTCATCACATATCTGCTGAATCGGTAAGTTTCATGCGAATCCTCTCTTCATCAGGTAGGTATAACAAATATACCCCAGCAAATTCAGAGCTGTTGGAAAAAGACAAAAGAATAATGACATTGAGAAGAATCACGAGCTCAAATGAAATCTTATCAAAAAACATTTATCTTCATATGTTTAAAGGAGCGGAAAGGAAAAGGCGGAAAGCTGTCTTGGTTGAAATTCCGAAGAGAAAACAAAGAGAAGGGCGATTTCCCTAAGGGCATGAGCCGAGATGTCAGTTCTTGGGGAGTGCAAGAGGTAATTGCCAAGACCTGTTATTCATCTTAGTTTTATTTTCGGAAAATCGAATCACAGTCACTGCTCCATAGGAACTTGATTAAATTATATCTGCTTAATTTTAGTGGAATGGATAAAATATACGGCATCAAATCAATTGCCCTCTTTATTTTCATATCAGCTTTTTTTCAATCCGTTCAGTTACTTTCGCATGTCATAGAGATTTGAAAAAGTAATTTCTTGACTGTTTGATTTCATCCTCCTAGTAAAACCAGGTAATCATTTTCCGTCTTTCAGAACAGAAACGAATAATTCCATAAACGATTTTCATTCTTTCATTTACGCATTTCTTCATGTATACTAGTAGACAAATCTACTACCTATTCCACTTTTCGTTGTGCAATTTCATTCTGACGATACCCATAGGAAATAGAATTGTAGTTTTTATTTTATGGACTATGTTTCTAAGGTTATTGACTGGAATATCAAATGTTAACCACACTCTCACCAAACATCACATATTTACAGCCGACTGGTGCCTTATGAAATTTATAATTTTGTTGAGATCATTGGAACACGTACATTAAGGATCAAATTCGTGAAAATGGCAAACGTAAGGAAAAATAAATAAATATTTCATCCCAACGATTCTCCCTTTTTATTAATGTTTGTGTGTTTCTGTGGAACAAAAACTCTTTCCACTATAGTATGTGACTGAATTCAGCTTTCAAGCCTGTCCTTCACTGGTTGCGATACTGTCAACGCATATATATTTCCTAATTTTCATTTTATTTTTCTTAAATTTTGCTATTACTACCCGCAAAATAACATTTACCATGTCGAGGATATTCAAAAAGTATTCTCCTCCAAATTTTGTTCAATTTCCAGTTCGATCCATCGTAGATTTAATATCAATTGATTGAAAACTGGGTAGGTACCAGGAATCATACTGCACCTCCAAAATTTTGTACGTACTTTTCAAGTGTATCCTACCCAATGAACCTATTCTACCTATCTTTTTCGTAAATGCATTACTTACCTACCTTTCGTTGTTTAACGCAGTGAAACTCCACTAGTCCCGCTCAAACGATACTGAGCGAAAATTGGGTTTTGCCTAAGAGACATTCCGCTTGAAATTTTGAACTAAAAAAGGGGGAGAAAAATGGATGTTCTCCAGAATTTGCCATTTTTGGGGTTTTTCCACTATCAGTGTAAGAAAAATGTCGAATTTGCTTTATAAAAGCAAAAATAATACAAATACGGCAAATAGTACAGACAAGCGCGTACAAGTCTAAGCGCCCTGCAGGAACAGAGATCTCAGCTGCAAAAACAATGCATCTGTGTTGGATTTCATTATTTTATGCCTGCAGATTAGGACCTCAAGAAGCTACAATTTTTAGCTTAAGAAATCGATTAGTGAAGGGGGAATAAGTTGGAGAAAAAACGCGAGACGTCTTCAAGAATGTATTCTCTTCTTGCTCGGTTCCCACATACGTGCGTCCGAGGGATAGAAATGCTTTAAGGCATCCAATAACCAAGACCTCATTGGCCTACAATTATTGTGTCCCTTATACAGTATATCTCCTAAGTTTGGCACTTTCCGCCTCCCAAACAGTTTCACACCTTTACAGCTCCAAGACCCCACGATTTTCCAACAAAGTCATCTACCCGCCATATAGAAGGGTTGCACAGGCCCTATATTGATTTGAAACTGTTTGTTTCATGCCCATAAAATCCTTAATACTATTAGGTACCTAATGCATTGCAGGTCGATTAGGAAACAATCGGTCTCAGAGGACCCTCAGCTGATGAGTGGTCAATTCTCGTGAAATAGTTTTCAAAGTGTTCCAAAGGAGCTCTATTTCAAATTTCAGTACCATAGGTCGATAAGAAAAGATACTATCCTCTGAGGTTCCTCAGCTGATCAGCTCACCTACCTTTTATGCTAGGTCTTTAAAAAGCGCTCCATTTCACATCCCGTCACCATGGGTTGATAAGGATAGAAATTAGCCTCAGAGCTCAGCTGATCAGAGCCCTCCATACTTTGCTCTTGTATTCAAGATCTTCCCGCCTCCCAAAACCAGACACTATTTACACAACATGTCCTGCTGTGCGCGCTCCTGCCGATCTGAATTAGAACCAGCGTCAACTGGCAATGTAAATAAGCTCCCTCTTGGGTAGCTAAGTTCTGTGATTTTTCAGTAGTTGCATGAGTCCTCTGTGGTGTTGTGGATAACGTATCAGACTTCTCAGGCGAGGGATCCGAGTTCGGTACAATATTATTTTGCATTCAAATTCAACCTTCGAAACATATTTTTAAACGTCATTATTTATAAATGTTTCAAATCATACGTCATTTTGATATATTCGTCTAACTAATCTGTATTTTACTAAGGGATTGACTACTTGATGTTATTTGTTTTTGAGATGCGAGCATACAGACCACCAAACTATACAAAAAATTCTGTTCTATTTATCCAACTAATCTACGCGTATATTTTAGCAGTGTACATAGATTAATAAAATTGTCGCGCCAATTCATTCAACGGAACCTATCCGTGCGAAAAGACTATGGGGGAACGTATTTACAATTCAACTCGGTAGGGGAGCGCACAGCCAGACATGTTGTGTACCCAACGTCAAGTCCTCCCAAACGGGTTCACACCTTTACGACTCCAGGGCCCTACAATGAAATAATGTTTAAAAAACCGAAAGAAAGAGCTCCATTTCATAATTCAGATCTGAATTGACTACCACGAAATTTCTTTACACAAATCAGTTACGAAGGTGGGACCCGTGAGTCTAATTCCTTCTTACAGTGATGAAATTTGAAATGGAGCAGTTCTGGAACACGTAGAATACATTTACAAGGCATGGAGGTGAACTGATCAGCTGAGGGACCTCAGAGAATAGTTTCTTTTCAGCAATAAACAAACACAGTTTCAAATCAATACACAGTCCATGCAACCCTTCTACATGTTTGGAAAATAATTTGTCATAAATGGTTTTGTTTATTAACATTTACAAATAGACGTAAACTTGGGGGGGGGGGGGGGGGGGGGTTCTGGCGCTGTGAGGATCAAACTCTTTTGCGATGTGTTACACCTAGAGTTTATATGATATATTGTAGACTGGGTTTAATCATGATAGACCATTGATCTGAGTAGAAGGGCTATCTAATACCGAAATAATAAAGTTTTGTGTGAATTTGGAGCGTTTTAAATTCTACCCATCTTGAAATGTAAACCCAAAAACTTTGAGGGGGATTACAAATTTTTCTTTAATGCAACTAATTGACCAAGATAACTGAAGCCATTATAAAAGCACATCTCTATCTCAATTATTTATAAGAATGAATCTTTACTATAATAAGAATGAAACTCTGTCTGTCTGTCCATGCTATGCACGGCCAAATCGGTGAGTGGCGGGAGTCTACGAGTGGGGGTATCTTCTTGGAATTTTCCGAAAGGGTGAATAAGCCCCCTTTAAAATTTTCTAATCCCACCCGAACCATGGGCTGTAGGACGGGAGAGGGATGGGAGCCCGGTTTAATACCGTTCTTTTCGACTTCCCCTACCCCTCTAAACGGCCTGTCGAAAATTCCGGAAAAATACCGGTTTTGTAGGTTTTTCTACGTGGAAGACGACGGCGCGATCGGATTGAGAAAAAAGTGTGGGAAAATGCGCAAAAAAAAAAAAAAAAAAATTAAAGAGTACGGACCCGATTTCTCGAAAATTCGTTTTTTTCTCATTAAAATATACCCCATAAAGGTACGTTTTTCGGGACGGTGTTTCCGGGCGAAATACAGGTTTGATTCCGCCGAATCTGAATCTGAAATCGGATATCGAAAAAAGTGATGGGAAGTTGGTCAAAATGCGAGGGGAAGGGAGGCGAAGCGATTAAGATGAAAAGTTAATTGAGCCCGCCGCCGTTTCTTTTCCAGAAGGGGTTCGATGTCTCAGGGGGAGTTTCCCATTTGCCCTTCTACGCACATAAAATAATTGCCTACCTTTAGAAAAATAGAATTGGAAAACAAATACGTGCAAACATTCAACATCTGACTGAACTGAAGGTCTCGATGGTATCCCACTATATCCCATCGCATCTATACATCTCATACCGAGCGAGCGAAGCGAGAAACATTCCCTACACACCTTAAACCTACCCTTAATGATCTACCATTTGCGAGTGAAGCGAGCAAATCCCCTACATGTTTCAATTGTAATACACCTTAATGGGGAGGTAAAAGACCATCGCATGTATACAGCCACACCTTTCGAGGAGCGAAGCGAGCAACTTAATGGGGGGTCCCCCCCCCCTCGCTGGAAGTGGAGGTTATTTATAAAAATGAAACTCCGTATGTTTTCTTGTCTGTCTGTCCATACTATGCAGGGATTTTTCCTACACATATACAGCCAAACCGAGCGAGCGAAGTGAGCAACATTCGGGAGCAACTTAATGAGGGATTCGGGGGGGCTTGCCCCCTAGCTGGACGTGGAGGCGAGTCGGAGCGGCTAATAATCAATAAATTTGAACTCACGAGGGGAGGGCGAGCTTGATAATAAGGGTAATGGAAAATAGAATAGGTACTTTTTACATTTATCGTTATGAAGGTGGTTTCACTGTGTTGGCATCCAGTCTTTTCCTAAACGCACATAATTACCATTGTTTCTACCCAATGTTCTGTGAGCCATAATATCTATATGCATTTATACATATTTCAAGATTATTGTGGACCCTTTCAGTTTTATTTATGGTGGAAGTAGCGAATGACCACTGAAATATATCAATTGTTTGTTAGTTTTATGCCCTCCCATTCTTTCTTGTAAGTCAACGAAAGTGGACTCAAACAAAGCCTCCCTTCGAGCAATTGTAAGCAAAAACCGTTTCTAACTTTAGTATAGTAGGGGTTGTTGAATGGGCTAATGGATATTCGAAGTGGATAGTTACTTTTACCGATTTTACGAAGTATTGTCGTATCTATTATCATTATACGAAGTATTATCGTATTATCATGTATCCTAGATATTATGAATTGTCTGGTGTTGCATTAAACGCGTGGGTGGAAAATTTGTTCCCTTCAGTTGTAAGAGACTCACACCTGAAGTGAATATCTAATCCCAATGAGGTTGCGCACTGCTAATCAAAATCTGAATTGAAATAAGAAATTATGACAATGTACAGGGTGCGGCAGTGAGGACGGACGGTTTTAAAAAAATCATAAAATAGTTAATTTTAACTAAAAAACAAATTTATTGATGCAATCAGGTTCGAAAGGAAATAGCATTTGAGACAGTCAAGTGTGAAAAATCACATCAGGCATGTGGTGGCCGAAATTGTTTATACAGTGCTGGAGGTGTTCTTGGGCGTTATCTCCAACATACTCTTTCAACTTGGGCTACTTCCACGCGAATTGCGTCCTTCAATTCGTCCAATGTTCGGGGCTTGTTCTCGTATACTCTAAGCCTTGAGGTGTCCCCATAATAAAAAATCGCATATGGATAAATCTGGGGACCGAGGAGGCCAATGAACATCGCTAAACCTGGAAATAAGGCGACCAGGGAAGAGAGGGCGAATATCGTCCATTGATGCTCTGGCTGTGTGGGCGGTCGCCCCATCCTGCTGGAACCACACACGTAGGGTTGGAACACGTCGCCGTCATAATTCAGGGAAAAAGAAGTTGGTGATCATTACGACGTCGGGTTATGTTGGAGAGAGTCTACACGAACTTCCGAGAACGCCTCCAGCATTGCATCAACAATTTCGGCCACCACATGCCTGATGTGATTTTTCACACTTGACTGTCTCAAATACTATTTCCTTGCGAACCTGATTGCATCAATAAATTTGTTTTTGAGTGAAAATTAACTATTTTATGATTTTTTTAAAACCGTCCATCCTCACTGCCGCACCCTGTATTAGGTAGGCTCACATTAAACCCCCATGGGTAGTAATTTCCTATAAACCTACGCCAATAAATATGTCATACATTTGTATAAATACTTATTACCAAAATGCTTCATTATATTGAATGCAAAATAAGCATGTGGTGAGACAAGACAAATAATAAACTATTATACGTCATACAGAATTAAGCAGAAATTTCTTCTGGGTTTTTAAATGTATATTTCTGAACTGTTTATTTAATACCGACTATCTGCCCATAAGTATCAACGTAGAGTCAAGTCCTTAGGTAACCTCCCACGTGTGCATCAATAACTGGGTTTACAAATTTCTTAAAATTTTCATGTACAATACAATCTCAGATACCATTAGTTTGCTATCAGTCAAAATCAGGTGAAAAGCGGTCTTAAAAATTTGCGGTTGAACCACCGAGATTAGTATAGGCTATGGTGTGCACACCTTTCTAGGTGTCCTTATTATATTGTTTGGGTACCTACTCTAGCAACCCAAGTTACGAATATTCCCAAAATGTCTTTGTGCTTACTCGATGTGCTAAGGCTACAAACGTACCGTCTGGCCATTATCCTAAACATGATTTTCCTCAAAGGTTATTGCAAATTTTACAATTCTTTCACCTATACTTGAATTATTCTTCAAGGTCAATTAAAAAAAAAGAAAAAAAAATCAAGTAGGTATCTATAGCAAGACGAATACATTTTATGTTGAATATCGCTCGATGAATATTTTCACTCATGGCTAGACTCTTACGTTAAGCAAAGTTCTAAATTGAATTTGGATACGTTTTATTTTCAATACATCTGAATCGGAATGTTTTAAAAACGAGAGTACAGTCGATATAAGTTTAGGCTTAACAAAATTTGCGTTCTGGTGACGAAACTTCCTTGTTTTTTTAGATGATACTTTGTGATGATTTAGCAACTTGTATAATTTCAATCAGTATGCACTCAAAGTTGACAATGGTGAATTTCATTACAGGTTGGGTCTTGGTTGGAATCTCTCCAACTAACTGAATACATTGAAGTGTTTACTAGTCACGATATTAGAGGGAGAGAAGTGATGACTCTGACCAGGAGGGACTTGAAAGATCTAGGCGTCACAAAAGTTGGCCACGTCAAGAGGATACTTCTTGCTGCAAAGGACTTGGCTAGCTACAGCACTGGGTAAAAATAATTCCCTAGCATAAACATGGTTCAGCATCCTGGAACTTGTATTGGTAGTTTTGTTGTTTTTTGTTCAAGATAATTAAAATCACTATTTATCAACGATATTTTAGAGCTATTTAAGCACTTTAGACTGATGATGGGAAATAGGGCATCAAAAAAATTTTTGTCAATTTAAATAGAGTAAATAATGTAGGTATCATACAACGCTTTGGACTCGTTGGAGAAACTTTTGGAAAAATCAATAGAACCTTACGGCTATATTTTGTTTTTTGGATTGTGAGGTTTAATTTTATAATTGCGATGAGTGATTCGAACGAAGACTCAGTTTAAAATCTCGTTTTGCCTTTGAAATTGTTGAGTGAATTCTCATAAGATATGAATAATAAATTAACAGTACCTAAGTAGTCTTTGAGTTGAATTGCAAAACATTAATGGCTACACGTATTTGAGGTTAAACATTTTCGAGCAATGCAAACTCAAATTTCGTTCATGTTCGCTGGGATTTTGAAAATTAGTACACATTGTTAGCTCATGTGTCAATAAGAAAACTGATTTCAGCCTATGACTGTTACAAAATAACACTGTGAACGAAGTTATTATCTTCATAAGTTCTACTTGCATCTCTAGTTTCTCGTCATCAACTTTTCATTAAATACGTAAAATTACTAACAGTTTAATTCTTCTTCTTCGATTAGTATAAAAATACTACAACACTAACCTATAACATGGAGGATGACAAATGTTGAAGGTTATGCAAGACACCAACCATGCAGGCAGGTTATGTGACTAGTGGGACAACCCTTTCAGTATTAATAATAAAGTAATAAAATTAATTCTTATTGTGGTGAATTCACCACCATTTACATCGCCGGCCTTTTTAAAGGCCACCAAATATGATACAAGACATGGGGCTGCCTCCAAAATGCTGACCTCAAATAAATATGAGAGAGAAAACACGGCAACGGACCAAGGGAATAACATTCCCTCCACCCGATCGAACTAAGGAGGAAACTCTATACATATTTCAAGCGGCTGTCAGGAGAAACAGAATTCTCACTCATACCCAGCTGAACGCCCTTGAAATATAACATTATAAGCAACAATCCAATCAGATTGTTGCATTATAATCGATCGGCCAATCAAAAGTTTTTGATCGTGACATTGAGAATAATCACATGAGCCAAGGGCGGACGAAGCAGGAGCGCTCTAGTGAGAGACGGGAGAAACAGCCGCCTCCACTAAGCGGACCAATCACAGGCCGCCTCCACCGGCGGGAGGGGTATAAATATAGGCCCCCGGGCCCACTAGCTCATACCGATCCAGACAACCGACTCAAGAAGAACCTCCTCTACAAGAAGATGAACTCCTCAGGAACAGCAGCAGCGATTCTACTCCACTGGCGTTCTACAAGGCAGAAGGATCTACCTATCATCCTCCAGCGAACTTCCGGATCTTCTGACGGGTTGCAGACAACACTTTGTTAGTCTACCCGTCGAGCCTCCGTATAAAGCCGGAGCCAGAGGCGGTAACCAGCGTGCGACACCGCCTCTGTCCAGTAAGACCTCTGCCCCGGGTTGTCTCTTGGCAACCGTCCACGCGTCTTGAGGCCGTAGCGGCAATCAAGAAGGCCACCGGCCTTGCCGCTCCGAAACCTTCGTGGGATTCCCGGCTCCCCCACGAAACATTTATCTTTCGTGCCTGGTCGAGTCCCACGCCGTCGCAGCTCGCCGAAGTCGCCAAGGGGGCTTCACCCCGCGCCGGCAGAGCGCACGGGCAGTCAGCAGATCGCTGTCGTTACCTTTGGAGGCTTCACCTCCGCACCGGCTGGATCGCACTGCATAATCTGCCTTTTTCAAGGCAAAAAGGCTTATCCGCGACCATGGAAGAACTACCGGACTTCCTAAGATGGTCTGCTCGAAAGAGGACCACTCCCCCGAGGAGAATAAATCCTCTGTACGGGCCCGCTCACTTCCGCGTGAACACAGTGCCCCTCGGTGCAAAACCCTCGGCGTTTCCGAGTCACAGCTAGCGTCTCACCATAGGCGCGCTCCAGTCGTATCTTCGCCCGACATGCAAGGTCTCACCTTCCTGGCGAAGTCGACTCGACAAGTTCCACACGCCTTCCGGCCGGAACCAATTGATAGATCCGTTCATACAGATTATCAACAATTCACACGGTCCTTTCAGGACCATGCAGACTACGATAAAGCCCTCCAAAACACAGGGTACTTTCGGAACCATGAGGACTACATCACAGTCAACAAAAGTCCAGCTTCCCAACGCTCAGATGTAGGCCACTATTTCCGTAACGCACCGGCTTCTTCACAAGCCCGGTACATACGGGCACCCGAGATGGCTCCTCAGCCTACACATCTCTCTGACATAAAAGATACCAACCCCTTAAAGGGTACTTTACAGAGCTATGAAATTTCTAACATTCAAGGACTAAACCCGGGGTATCCAGCCCCAAGGCCATTTCCACTAGAGAACACTTCCAATGCTCAACTCCACTCACTCCTGAGCCAAACCTCAGATCTCAATACCCCGCTCAGGCTGCCTACACCGAATTTAACATATTTAAATTCTCCATGTAGGACAGATCCGCATAACCAGGCAATAAATCCACTACACTTATTAATACTCAAAGGGAGAACCTCTAGCTCACAGAGGTGTGTGAGGTGTCACAAATTAGCAATATGTACTGTAGAAGTTGCTAACTTCGGCCAGGTGGAGTAACTTCGGCCATTTCGTATTTTTGCAGGAAGTTGTGTTGTGCACTCTGTTGGGGACATTTTGAAGTATTTAAAATTATGTCATCTGTTATTCTGGTTACAAAAGTGCCTTCCCCAGTTGTTATTACGATCTTCTTGACAACTGTTGATGATGAGGGAATAAATTATTGTTTATAATTTTTTCACAGTTTTCATGGTATTGTCAAACAAACTGCTGTATGTAAATAACGATTGACATTACAGACAAGTTTATAATGTATTTTGTTCTGGTATCTGTCCTGAACACATGCAGCTAATTTTGTGTGGTCCCAGACCAACTCAGTCTGCTCAGAGGACAATAATGTTCAAAATCTATACAAAGGTTAACTTCGGCCATGTCTTCTTCCATATTATTTACCTCAAAAATGCAGTCAAAGAACCTCGCGATAACGTAGGCAGTACCTACTTCCTTATTTCATATTTTCTTTACATTTTACTGTTCAATAAAGGCTGTTTTATACTACGTTTGTAAGTATATTCTTTCAATTCCCAAGGAAAGTGACAAAAATATTTTTTTAAACTTAAATCTTGGTCGAAGTTAGTGTAGGACACTGTTATCATCGTTTTTCCCCCATTTTAAATTGGTGGCCGAAGTTACTAGAACTGTGCCACTAACTTCGCCCACAATTTGAGTTTTTAAAAAACCAACTGGGTTGGAGTTAAAATGTCAACTCTAGCGGCATTTGAAACTTGAGATGTGAGGCTATCTAAATTATTTTTTTCATACTTTTAGAACTAAATTGTCAAGGTAAAATCAATGAAAAACAGCTAAAAGTGACCGAAGTTACCAACTTCTACGGTATCTATTTTCCTAGATAAGTGTTTACGGTTGGTGGACATCATGGAAACTAGAAATTCTATATTGACATGGTAGTTTTCCCAACCCCACCAACTGAAAAAGTCTTCTTTTTCATTAGCTGTGGGGGATTTATAGAATAAGCCAATACTAATATTCCATAGATTGGTGACAACTATCTTAAATAAATTTTGATAGATAATAAATTGTAATTTCAATAACGATTGAATTTTTTTTTTTTTTTTTTTTTTTTTCAGGTGAACATCTTCAGATCACACCTTAGTGTACTAAGTAAATTACCTAGGTCTCTTATTTAGAGCGTATGCAAGCTACTATACGAAATTTTTCTATGAGTGGATCTTCTTCGTTTACTTGCTTAGTTCAAGTATCTACTATATTTTAATTGTTTTCTACTATCTCCCTGTGTTACCTATGTACCCGAGACCAATAGTCTGAAGAAAAATGCCTTCAAATCTTGCTAACAAAAAAATGAATTACACATAATTATAACCCTGTTATCCTTATTGAGTATATTTATGGTAGGTAGCTCGTCTATTAAATAATTGTTAATAAAGAAAAAACTTACCTACTTTATCAGATTTAGTACTAATGAGTGCTATTCTGAAACTGTACGTTGAATTTTTGGGCGGATAGGTTGATCTCATGTTATTCAACCACTGTGTTCATAATCATTGTTGTAATAGCAATATGGGACAAACAAGGTTTTATCTTGAGATAGAATATCATAACTTCAGTATCGAACTATGTTAATAGTTGTGAATGTCAAATGAAATTATCACCTGTGGATTAATTGAACCATATTACATTTATATGCTTGAAAGTACATGCACCTATTTTGTTAATCTTAAATAGTAAGTCATCTTTACATAACATTGCATCCAGTTGAAGGAATAATAATTTCATTTAGTAAGGAATAGATTGCACTCAAGATGAAATCTTGAAAAAACTCATTGAAGTATCTTTTTTAAATGAGACGGGTCCAAAACAATGATTTGCACGCTTTGAAACAGAGAAACAAAGAATAATAAAATTGATACCTAGTGTTAAATTTTTTTAATGAGACTTGAATAAAATTCAAATAAATAAAAAATATTTATATCTAAATAAATAATCTGTTGATGTAAATTTTATCTCAAAAGACATAGGCGTACCTATCAGGAGTGTTTTGGTTTTCTGGAAAAATCCATTCTATGTCACAGAATAAGCCGCGAAAGGCTGGATGTTAGTCGTATAAATTTCACCAAGCGGAGTAAAGGAGGTAGATGCCAACCTAATAGGGGATTTGAAACACTAAGAAGGAATGTAGGTATTACTTTGATTTTGGTAGGTAAGCATGTAAATATTAATATTTAGTTCTATGAAAACTTCTTGTATTACCTAATGTAGTTGTAGCAGCTAGACGTAAAAAGGAAAAGGCGAAACGAAATAGGAAACACTGAATATGTTTTAGTAAGAGAGAAGAATCAAAATGCATAGTCTAAACAATCTTTTTTAAATTATATATTAAATTGAATTTCAGCAAAAAAGCGATACGTTTGTGGGTTGAGTACCTAACTTCAGATGGTGAATATAATCGTACCTACTGTCAATCTTACAATTCACTTACATTGAGATTGGAAATATATGTCTGAGCTTCTCTGTTACTAATCAATAAGCTTCTGTCCGCTTCAAGGACGATACTAAGCCAACAAAGTTGAGAACAAAGCTAGATCGTAGGAGAAAGATCCCTTTGGCATTCATCTAGATAAGACGGAAGGTATATATCTATAGAGCTGAGGGCAAGGAAATGACGATCACTGAGAGGAATTTCGTTAGGTACCATCGCCAGGGGTGATTTGGGAATTGGTAGGAGAGTTGGAAATTCACGTTAACAGTTACATTTTGGGTCACGAGGAGCACTGCAGTTGACTCTGAGCAGAATGTGTCACCCATACCGTCCCGATGTTGCCCTGTGTGTTATCAGGTTGAAGCACTGAAATGGCCGACCTTAACAGGTTTTGTTGTTGGTTTTTTTACCTTGATATCTATCAAGCTCAGAAGGACCAGTTAAATTTAGCAATGCTTGATTTCTACCTTGTTTGCATTTGAAATAGCTTGATTCGTCGAATTCCCAGTATGGCCCCATCCCACAGGGAGACTTAGGAACAGCCATTTGAAAAAAATATATGTGCACCCCTAAGGGGTGTCAAAATTTTATACCACTGAGGTAACCTGAAATCCACTCTTTCCAAAAAGCTTTTTATCTACGATTTTTTCGAAGGGCAGGGATAGTGAAACTTACCTAACTCAACCCCCAACAACAACTCAACCCCGATGACTGTAGGTATTTGAGAGTGAGATGTTCTTCTACTTGAGGGTGTTTTCCACGTCTACCTGCCGTAGTTTCATATTTTAGTTAGTCCATGGGTTGTGCAAAGACCAGCACTAAAATACTGTTGTCGTTTCTATAATTGGGAAGACAGGAGTATATATTTTTTCCCATTTTTTGGGTTTTCCATAGGTTTGGCGGATTTCTACAAATAGTCACGGTTAATTTCATTCCCGCGAGCGCTTCCTAGGCTCCTAACCTCTGATACCTGTGAGATGGATAACAGCTCGACAATTTGTTGGAAATTTTAGATTGAAGAAAATTACGGAGTATGTCCAAAAGAACTTTATATTAAACTGAAGATGAGTTTGGTTAAATCCTCTAAACCATATGAATTAATGGAGCAATTGAGGAAAAATGTTTAACCGCATGAAAGAGGATATGGCGATTCCTCTTGGATTACTAGGCATGGTAACAGGCTTTATTTTTCCTACAGACTTAATATTCAAGACGAAAGTAGGAAAATTATGCAACTAGTATTGCATTTTTTAGCCCTGAAATCGCAAAAGATGGATAAGCGTTTTCTGCTTTCCCTTGCAATTCCTAGTGTCATTGTAATTAATTAAACCTTATTAATATAGTGGTTACGTGGATGACTCCAACAAAATTAAATTTAAATGCACATTTCTGCTAGGCAAACTAGAATTCAGTTGTTTTGGCACATGACCACGTAGGAGTATTACTACCTTGTAGTCTAGTATTCCTGTAAATTGCATCTAGGAAATGGCCAGCTGAAGTCAATAGTTGTCCATAATCAACCAACGATTCCATATAGATAGGCATAATAACGCTAAGAGGTTTGAGTTATGCGCACTATTCCGCCTGGTGTTGTCATTGCGATCCTCAAGTAGGTTTAAAAATGCATGGTCTACTCGAGAGAAAGCCAAAATAAAAAAAAAATACACAGATACGAGTTGGTACCAATTCCTTGCTGGTTTCTACCAACAAATCAACACTTTGATATCATAACTGAAGTTCTAAAATTTCCTGTACGGGTAGCTACGATAACCTTCCTATCTCTTTTCTTCTCAATTATTTATACTTCTAACATGAACAACCTAAACCTAGGTACTATAGTTACCGCATATTTACATTCTTCCTTAAAAAAAGGTGTAATTGTCATTGAGTAGATCGTAGATTTTGTGAGATGTCCTCATCCTTTGTAACTCTTGTGTAAACTTGAAATTTTTCGTATTAGATGAAATTGAAAGAAAAATATAGAAATGTGTAAATACTTTGAAATGCAATCATAATATGTATTCTAGTGATACTGAAAATTTGATTTCAGAAATATTTGAAACTCAAATAAAGTACCTAATATTTTTAATGAATTTGAAGTAGGATACTCAAATTATGAGATTAATAGTTTTGTTTCCACATCATGTTCACATACCTACTAATTCTGTTTACTGCGCTCCGAGTTCTATCGTGATTTGTTGATTTTTTATGTTAGCAGAATATTCAGAATTAACGTAGGTAGTTTCCTTTGTTGGTGATTTAATATTTCAAAACATGATTTCGCATATTTACATAACTTAAAAGCAGTATGTGTTTCCTAAGTAAGTGTTGCGGCGCTAAAATTTAAAAGCACAAATGTGATGATCGTAACTTTGAATTTGACCAACATGAATTTTCCTCTAGACATGTTCCTTTTACTTTGAATCAACATTCTCATCGTAATAGAAGTATCATCATCAAGGTTTCTGTTGGAAACAATGGTGAAGCAAATTAGTGCAAAACTGTAACATAATTAAGAGATTCTCCAGAATTGTTTCGAAAGGGAATGGAACGAATTTGTATCTACCCACTCACATTATGGCTTCGTTCTCAGTGTGCGTTCTGCCAGTTCGGAACGGTTCTGGGCAAGCACAGTCGAGTTTTGTCGTTCGCAGTGCCAGAACGCCAAGTTCGGCGTTCTCAGTGTTTTGCGAACCCAGTTCCGAACGCTTCTGACTGTCCCCTATTTCTTTCGGAACTGTCAGAGCTCGAACGCAAGGACATAGTTAACGCATGCGCATTTAACAATTTTTTCGGAGCTTGTGGAGTAACCGATATGCTCTCTTCGGCTTTGGTTGCCGCGTGTTCCCTGTAATTATCCCTATAAAATTTTGCTTTGTTCTTCTGTTGTTCGCTGTTCTTCATTTGAATTTCTTCATCGAAATGTCAACTAGTAGCTCGTCAAGTTCGGAAAGCGATAGTTTCGACGATGGTGGTGAAGTTTCATGGTTTGCAGACGATGAGGACGAGATTGAAGTAGTAGTTGTATCTCGTCTACATCATTTTTCGACAAAATTGTGCCAAGATTCGACGACCAAGAGTTTTTTTTAACCATTTTAGAATAAGCCGTGGGCTCGTGGAGGAGTTAGCCCACCGTTATCAGGACAGCACCCTCTACCATCACCGTTCTGCAATCGTTCCCAGTGTAGAACGTGGTTCCACAAGTTCCAGAACGCCCCGGGATTTTCTGTCCCAGTTCAGATGAGTTCAAGAACTGTTAGAACGTGCACTGAGAATGAAGCGAATAGTGTTACCCATACCCACCTATTCCTTCTGGGTCTCATAATACTCCCTGATGAAAAATATTTCTGTTTAATAAGTGTGTGATACCTCTACATTACATTAATAGAACAGTTTAGTTTTTTCTTATAGGTAATTAGAAAGGCTATGTAACCAATATCAATTAGAACACGATTATTTAATGAAGTAGGTGATAATGTTCTGGATTTATCACGTAGATCTGAATTAGTTTAGTTCGAAGCCTGATCCTAACGTTCTAATGAGAAAAGAGAAGCAATAAAGTGATCCAAGTTTTCTAATTACTGAAAAAATAATCTATTTATTCCCACACACTTAGATGTATTCTTCACGAGTGATAGGTACATAGGTTATCTATGTGGTTGATAAAACAGGTAGTACGTACCAACTATGAATATTCAACGTTACCTTTCCTTTATGAGTGCACTACACTACACTGTGATTAGTCTGTATTCAGTGACCGCCAAGGTATTTCAAATCTTTCTGCATTATACCAACCTATTGAATGTGAGTACCAAACTTCATAGAAATATTTTTATGACTACACATCCACGGTCATCATTGCAGTGTGACGCGTTGCGTGTTGTATGTGGTATTTTAGTTTTTATAATTTCAATCGCCCCAAGTGAAGATTCTGCACCTAAGTTCTAAACGTATTTGGCACCTCATAAGTTACCTGTACCTACCTGCGTTTGGCCTTTGGTAGATAAAAGTACCTATCTATTGTTCCTTTGAGTACGCCAGATCAAAGAGCTTACAATAGGATAGAGAGGGCATGTCTGTTAAACTGTGAGAACTCATGAAGCCAGTTTGCTCGAAGGGGCGGAGCCTACAATCGTATGGTCGGTAACCTCCAACACTGTTATAAAACCTCATTTCAAAACTTGCCTCTGTCACACTCCCACCACGGAATAACGATTTTCTATGAAAATTCGATCGACTAAGATCTGAGTTCGGGTTGAGTCTTTATTATTCTTCTCTGTTATTTTCATCTTACTATTTTATTATACTATTTTCATCTGTATCTTCAACTAGGAAGCAGTGGTATACTGAACCATTTTGATTGTGCTTGATTTTGAGCCTAGGATGGTGAAGCTATGCTGTGTTAGAGGATGCCATAGCATTATAACACAACAGGATTTTAACAGGAAAATCGTTATTTCAAACGACTTTGCCCAGTTTGATTATAATCAAAGGAGTGAAGTTTTAAGCTAGAAAATTAAAAACAAGTAAAATGCAAGAAACAAATACACAGCTAATATGTACACCTATAATTTGTTGTTAAGAGAAGAAATAACAGAAGACCTAGTAATCACATGGGAAATAGATAAAATAATTGAATATTTATGAATTTAGCGGTTCGGGGAAAATTTGGTTTTAACAACGAATTCGAATTGAAATTTCAGAAACGTACATCGATACTCTGAAGCAATCGATAGTAGTTATTGATCCAAAAATATCGATATTGGTATCCTTATTTCATTGGCTACCTGGTTTCACTCCCCGACTGGTCTGAGGCTCAAGTGGCTTCTTCCCCCTCCACGACCTGTCCTCTCTATTCTATTATAAGCTCTTTGCACCAGATGCAGGAAGGTTACATCGCGCGACCTATAGGCAGTACACAGAATATAATCTGAAAAGAAACAAAACTGTTCACTAAAATATAA
Organism: Adelphocoris suturalis; assembly: GCA_030762985.1. Classification (NCBI taxonomy): domain Eukaryota; kingdom Metazoa; phylum Arthropoda; class Insecta; order Hemiptera; family Miridae; genus Adelphocoris; species Adelphocoris suturalis. The sequence goes on from CM061041.1 coordinate 32,198,225, forward strand.
TTTCTCCCTTCTCTTTTGAAAAAAGAATAATTACTCAAACTACAACAGAACTGCAGTTTTTAAACTGGTATTTTTCAGATAAAAGTGGCTAATTCATAAATATTCCACAGCCGCGCTGTGTATAGGTTATACCCAAAAATTATCATTCAAAATTTGTTGGGCCGCCAAGAGCAGAAAAAGACTGTAACTTAAATGTGTTACAATGACTTAAATGGTTTTGCGATGCGACAAAAGAAAATGCGTGTTGGAAGGTACCTACCTAAGCCAAAAACGTCCACCAAGCGGTTATCTATTAAACATATACCTATATAAAAAACATAATTTTGTTGCTTTGAATTCTTTTAAATACTCATCAGGTGTTTTCTGGTACTCACAACAATAGTTAGATCGGTAACACAAGTCAGCCACCAAAATTGCCTTCAGCATTGTATAATCATTAGTCAGATACGATTCAAAGGGCCCATTAAAGGAAATAGTTATTTCACAGAATAGGATAAAATCTTAATGAACTCCATTATGAATAATGAATTGACGCACTCATCAGTCAAGTAATGAATGGAGAGGGGCTAATTATTCGGAATATATATGTATATACAATAACAATAGTTCTAACACTGTAAATAATATCAGCCAATGTTGTAAAAATGCTGCAATAAAATACTTTCTTCCACAGGTTTTTCACTGTGATAAATATATTTTGTGCGCTATCTAAAACTTCCACGATCTTATATTTTTTAATCTTGAAAACACACGTATAAAGTTGATAGCTCCTTAGTTGCTATTGACCAAGTAAATGAAATGAATTAAAAGATTCATTCATTTTCATTATTAAGATCATTCACTATCGCACTTGTTCCGGTCACAAAAAGAAAAATTATTAGGTATATTTAAACAAGCACAACTCTGTGATAGAAGGGTCTGAAGATACATTTGGATCTCCTTCACGATTTATGAACATAACTTTAGCATTATTAATCTCTTTGAGCAATACATTTTTTAGTAGGTAGTACAAGACTCTATTAAAATATAACTGTTTTGTGTGTGGATGTCGTATTTAACCATCAAATTTGTTTTGTTTCACAGCAATATGTGAGAATTATTTTTTTAATAAGTTTCAAACATGCTATACATTCTATTTTAGGGTCTTCTGTTATTTACCAACTTGAATATTTCTGAATGTTTAATTACACCAGTCATACTGGTACTTAGTGAGGGTATATACATTTTACCTTCAAGTTATAAGTAATACTTATTTTGTGGCTGCTATGTAGAAGCGCCAATCCCCTCTAATCTCCCTCTCAACGATGTTGTACCAGCGCCAGCTTTCTGTCACGTCAGCGAAATCGTGTCGCTGTAAAAGCACGTCGTGTATTGCAAAGTTCAAAGTTCTTGCAAGCGTCAGCCGAAGCCCAACTAACTGAAAGACCAAGCAAAATCATAAGGCACGAGTTGCTTAATACTGCCCAATCTGCCTTATTAGACCAAGGTAAAGCATCTATAAGAGAAGCTATATATCGGACGAAGCGAAAACACCTCCCACCGAATCCTAAAAGTCGTGAGGACGCTTTAAGTAAACTACAATCACTGTCCATGAACATTCATACTAACGCTGGTGAACAATTTATCCACGTACACAGAGAATCTGAGTTAGTTGTGCTGACAAAAAAGACGAATCTGGAGTTTATGTGTAAGCAGCGTGTTCTTTTAGCAGATGGAACGTTCTGTGCATGCCCTCGGTATTTCAGCCAGCTCACTTTAATTTCCCCACGGGTTCATTTAGTAATCGATGTACTGAAGGGCGTGCAGGCAGAATCATACATCAAGATGAACGACCTATCAGTTGGCAGACGACCGGCAAAAAAACAGCGCGAAAGAGATGAAAAAATTCATGAACTTTGGAGGCAATTTTGTGACGCAAGAATTTCGCGTGCTGATTATGTCAGTCGGGTCGGGCGTTTGAAGCAGTTTGCAGGTCCCAAGAAAAACTGAAAATTCAAAAACAATTACAACCTTAGGACGTGCAATTGTACAATTGTGCAACTGCATGCTGACGAGGTGACAATAAGAAGAAGTTAGTACACCAAGGTGAGTCTGGTTCTGTCTGAAATAATGCCCGGGGAACTCCCAGTCCGGCGCTTTTACAATAGTGCCGTCAAGCCGATTTCAAAATATGAGTGCCCTTTTACATCATTTTTTGCCCCCATTGGCGCTTTTGCATGTTGCCGTATTTTGTATTAAATTCATTTGATATCTTAAGTCATAAAACTCGGCCAATACTGATGTATTCCAAGTATAATAATATTGGATTCATTATCTAAAAAAGAGCATATATAGGTTCCTACCTAATAAGAAATCTAAATTGTACCTACTAATAATTTGATGAATAAAAATGAATTACATTCATTCAGAGTAGGTATGTTTTAAAAACCATATTTTACAAGATCCGTGATAACCGATTGTGCCCCCTTTCAATCGCGGCAGTAGGTTTAAATTATTCTGTCATCGTTCAATATGTCCATAAGTTTTGCATTTGTGTGTCTAAGACTAATGCAATATTGAATTGGTAATATTATTTCAAAACTGAATGGCTTTATAAAATATAATTTTATGGTCGTCAATCTCAATGAAGATGGATGTAATCGGAGACAACTTATGTAAGCACTATAGAATGTGTGATTATAAGCACTGCAACCGAACAGAAATAGGTACATACTTATTATTCTCGCTATATTTTCTTGGGTCTATAAATATACTGTTAACTCGATGTTTTGTGATGCTCTGGAGTGTAAACATAATTCAGGAAATTCTCTAAAGGGGCACGAATTTGTGAAATAACTAAGTAGGTAGGTGTCTAATGGAATTTATAAATGAGTTTATCGTAGCTTCTTACGAACTGAACTTTCACTACGACAAAATGAATCACGTTATTTAGAACAGCAGGGTTTTGTGTAGCTATAATTGGATTATACACTATTTACCGTTAAGTAGGTACCTACACTTCGTAATTCATTATATTCGTTGTACATTTGGGTTAATCATGCTTTATACAGGGTGTATTGCTGGCAGATGCTATACTCAAGGGGGTTAAACTAAACTAAAAATGTAGTCAATGCCGCCAACTGCACCTCTCTACTTCAATCCGTTCCAGAGATACATAATATGTCGTTTTCAAGGTTTTGTCGAAAAAACACCTTTTTGTTTTTTATAGGAACCCAAATTTCTCCATTTTATATCACTTTACCTTAACATTCGGCCCTATTTTCGGAATCAGCGTTAAATTTAACGTAAGACTAGTGGGCTTTTGTTCTTGAAAAGTACCATCTAAAAACCCTAATAGCCATTCAAAAGTTTACCTTTTGAAAGAGTAACATTTCTTACAATACTTCAAGGTTTCCTACATTTCTTTAAAGCAAAAAAATAAAAATAAAATAAAAAAAAAAAAAAAAAAAAAAAAAAACTGCGGGATCTCACAGATGTACTTCAAACACAGAGAAAGGTAGTCACAAGTTCAATTATTTCTTTGTCTGTGAAAGCGAGGCGATTTCTTCGCGACATTTCACAGAAAATAACACGGATGGAATAATACAAGACAAACTCGTTCGAAAGGGCAAGCGGTTTCTGGGAGGAGAATGGTAAACCCTCCCTCCCCCCGCCCAGTAATGTCGAATGTAAACACAGTAGTCTTCCAACTACCGCTCTGAGTCCGAAAAACCATAAATGACGAAAGGAAAAATCAATGTAGTGACGTCATATCAAAACGAAAAGCAAACTGTATTCTCGTATATGCGGACCCCGGCGCAAAAAGGTTAATAGGTAGGTACTTAAACACGCTAACCTTTCATCTATCAATACTTATCTTCAATTATTACCTAGAGGATTAACCTATTTCATGAATGGATACAAGTTGACAAATAGAAACACCTGAGCAGGTAATCTTGTAACGCCGGAAGGCCTTTACAAATAAATAATTTCATTAATTTTCATTCATTCATTCACTTGAGCAAGTAGCACGACGAACCCTGCTTGGCAGATCAACTTTTTCGTAGTGAAAGGAATTTTTGTTAGGCACTTCTAACAGTTATTCGACCTTAATCGTGCCCCTGTTGCTGTAATAAATTTGGTATTCATTGTTGTTCATCTTTATGTTGTCGACTGTTGTACATATTGATTATTCTCAACGCTCCAACCTTGGTAGTTAAGCTGTCGTGAAACGCCCCAATTTCAGCATCAGTTTGGAAAACTGTCATTTTTTGTTGTGATTATCTGACTTATATTTAATTTCTACTAATCGTCGTGAAGAAAATTACGATTCTAAACTTTGTGGACGAAGAATGAAAGATGATGCATATCAATATTTGAAAAATAACAATCCTCTAGTAGATGAAACAATCTTTTAAGACGGGAATTTCAATTTTACGAAATAATAAACTTGCGGTAATGGTTCCTAGATTAAAACAATCCATGATTCAAGCGCATTGATACAAAAATGATGAGTTTCTGAAATCCTACCAGATTCACGTACTCACCTAGATTTTTTTTGTTGAAATTCCGGTAACATAACAAATAATGTTGCATAAGTCCAAGCTGATGCAGCAATGTATTCTGTTTCGTGTACCCCTCTGATTTTCATGTGATTTCGGTGTCAGCCTGAGATATAACAAAACACTATTGAACAAAGATAGCTCTATTCAAGTAAAATTGAAAATTTATTGAAAAGACTTCGACATGATGTTTTATTGGTGTGATAATGTTGTAACAAGATAACGTTTTTGTACTGGCCTACATCTCAAAGAAAGTACTTTATAATATAAATATATTGTTAAACGATATTATCTCTTTTTCATTATCTGATTCACTGCCTTTGAGCAACAGTCTTTGCCTTCATTCTATTATCGATTCAAGATGTATACATATATTTGTGCTGTTCTAATAAAAGTCTTTAGGAAATCAAGTTTGTTACATGTTTTCATAGCGTTAAAATCCTAAAACCGGAAATCTGAATCGAAAGGTGAAATAAATCCATTTAAAGTTAATGGTGTCATCATGGTGAGTTCAGTATCCTACAAAAAATGTCTAATAAATGTGAGAATGGTTACTGATGCTCGTAACTTAAATTTTTTTAAATTGTCATATTACCTGCAAAAGACCAAACCTGTTCTCATTACCTGTGTAACGGCCCAAAAATATTTGATACCTCGACAGGAGTTCGAACTCGTGTCGTTACAACTACAGGAAATTACCCGACAGAGCTATGAGGCCAGGGTGATCAAACCTCTTTGACTGTGAGAGTTATTTTCCTGGAGCGTAACATTTCCCCGGAGTCAAATACGAATTTGACCATTACCATTTCCCCGGATGGTTTGGGGTCGGACGAATGACGAAGTGAAACTGCAGGCAGCTGGCTCAGGAGATGCTTGCTGGAACAAGTCAGCAGTCGAGCGAGTTCATTGTCACAGTGTTTTGACCAGTGGCGGCCGGTGGTCTGCAAAAGGAGTGGGGCACAAAAATATTTACCTATTTGACAGTCAAGAAGAGCATTAAGGTTTTTCTTCCATTTGTTTTGTTTTCAGTGTGAATTAACTTTGACCTAAACACATGATACATAAATCCCACTTGGGTCATGTCATGCCTTTGGCAACTGTTATGAAAGAATATGGCTACTAAATAATAATTAATCATTTAATATTATTGATTATTAAATATAAATTAATTAGACAAATAAATTAAATTAAAAATACTTTCTTACTAAGTATAGGTACCTACTTACTAAGTATCTAAAAATTTTAGAGTGGACTATATTATTAAAAGTACTAAAAATTATCAAGGCTTCAATTGTACCTATTGCACTAGTGAACTACTTAGGAGAAATAATTCTGAAGGAATATTAAGGAACTCAAATTAAATTATGATGAAATGATAGAATGTGACGTCAGACGTCAATTAAAAATCGGATATTTCAAAAGGTTATAGAAATAACCCCACAACCACCACTCACTTATGTATAACCTTTTTCTTTATCCAGAATGATCAATATTCTACAATGTTCCTCACTTATTAACTCATTCAAGGAAGTAAGCTCTTCATACTTATTTTCTAAGACCTGGAACTTCGCTGTAATGGTGGTACGGTAGCGTCAATAGGTTGAACAACAAACAAGGGTTACAAAGTATTGTAGAGCCGGGTGAATACTGTCCTACACACTCGCCGTTTTTTGATGTTATTGGACATGATGAAGAAATATCAACTAAATAAAAATGTTAAAATCAGTACCTGACTAAACTTCTTACGTAAATCCGTCGATGAACGTCATCCTTCGGTGCGAAAGTGATCGTTGCTTCTTCTTCATTTCCCACAAGGGATAGGTAACTACCAAAATTTTGTCGTAACTACCGACGAAAAAGGGTTATGAAGCTCTACACATAAAACAACGCACTCCAACTTGACCGACAATACAAAGGACTTTATTACAAAAGACGTACTCAACAACTTAGGACTGAATAAAAATAGGTACTTATAACACAACGCTATAAAACGGAAGAGTAAATTCTTGGGAACAACCACATGCCCGAACGAACTTAAAGGAACATCATAAATTACCTGCAGAGACAACAAAACACTACAACCAACTATTGAACATTCTCAACAGGGAACTCAACATGGAGTGACCAGAAGAAATCAGTTTGGCTAATGGAATAAACCGAAACTCCTCTAGTGGAAGCCACTCATGACTTAAATTTCATTCTACGGTCTTTAGAAAATTAGAAACACTGTCTGGGGCAAAGCCCCGAAAATCATCAGAAATATCCCTTTATGACCTCTCTTTCCCGTTCCTTGCCCTTTATTTCCCGTTCCTTGCCCTTTATTTCCCTGTACTTTCCCCTTCACAGTCTAACCTGAATCGACGAAATTTCTCTCTCGATAGAGTGATATTATCGCAATCTACGTACTTTTTCGCTGGTAGATGGATCTTAAACCTCCTTGGATGGAGCGTAAACCTATTCCTTCTAGCATCCACCTTGGAGCCACAGCATGGAGCTACACGCTGCGCTTTTCGTTCTAATTTGAAACGATGAGTTGTTTGTAAAGTCTTCATTGTTAGTTACTTTTTTCCCAAATGTACTGGGGCAATGTCCCGATGCCCCCCCTCACCGACCGCCCCTGGTTTTGACTCAAGTGAGTGAGGAAGTGAAAGGTGCTAACGACAGGAAATGTGATGTTTACAGTCTTTTGGCTCAAGAGGGATTTAATTAATTATTGTTTCGTATGATTTCGGGTCCTACCGACTGCGCCACTGGAGTTCGAACTCGCGTCCCTCAATTTCTCGAAGTTGCAACACTCCAATGATCAGAGCTATGAGGCCAGAGTGATCTGCGAGACGAAACCTCTTCGACTGTGAGAGTTATTTCCCTGGAGCGTAACACCTGCTTTCATTAGATTTGTATAGGTTTGTCCGGAGAACCAGAGATGCAGTCCTGAATTGTTGGGGACTGACTACGCCCAGTATCGCCCATTCGTAAAGACTCAGAACCAGTTCCGAGGTGTCCTTAACCTCAAGTTCGTTGTCCTGAGAAGGAGTCTAGAACCGTTAAGAATTAGTTCAAGTGGTTCGAGATTTTTGCCTGAACTTTTAGTTCAAGACATCACAGATTACACATTTAAGACTCCTGCCTCCTGTGAAGTCCTAGTCCAAAAACTATTCGGACAACTGGAGTTGGAACTAACAGTCCTGAACGCTTCTATCCCCTCCCAGTTTCAATTCCATTGGTGCTGGTTCGATTGCAATCTGATTCGGGACCTTATATTGCCTTCAGAAGACTAGGATCTTACTGTTCATAAGATTATCATATTACCTGCAGAAGACCTACCTCCTATTAGATAGTCATATTACCTGCACGTGATATCACCACAGAACCTACCTTCCCTTTAATTGGATTGCCATATTTCATATGCTAATTTATGCAAAATCTACCTCCCTTTTATTAGATCAGTATTATATGATCATCAGATGCCATGATTGAAGGAAGTACCTTCGTTAGGTTGTCATCGTTATTTACTACTGTTATGTAAAAAAAAAAAAGGCAGAAGTTTGATTAAATCGGCCTTGTAACTCAACCCACTGGATTGTTGCAACTAAAGAGAAATTTTTCCTTAGTAAGTAAGGACACGAGCTCAAACTCTGTTCAGGTATCCAATATTTTTGGGCAGTAATAGATGGTACACATCAGTAAAAACCCGAAATAATACGAAACAATAATTAATTAAATCCCTCTTGATTAAAAATACTGTAACATCGCATTCCCTTATGAAGCATCTTTCACTTCCTCAGTCACTTGAGTCAGCCCAGACTCCGAAGAAATGTTTTGTTCCAGGAAAAAACTCTCACAGTCGAAAAGGTTTGATTGAATCGGCTTCATAGCTCAACCCCCTTGAAGTGTTGCAACTAAAGAGAAATTTCTCCTCAGTTAGTAAGGACACAAGTTCGAAATCTATCGAGGTATCAAATAGTTTTGGGCCGTCACAGTAGGCGAACATCAGTGAAAACCTCAAATAAAACGAAACAATAATGAATTAATTAAATCCCTCGAGCCAAAAGAGTGATCACATTCCATGAAGTAGTCATCTTTCACTTCCTCACTCACTTGAGTCAAAACACAGACCTTGCTTGAATGCTGGACTTCTTCCAGCGAGCATCTGCTGAGCCAGCGGCTGGCAGTTTCACTTCGTCATTTGTCCGACCTCAAACCAGCCGAGATGGCTGGTATTTGACTCCGGTTAAATGTTACGTTCCAGGAAAAAATCACAGTAGAAGAGGTTTGATTAAATCGGTCTCATAGCTCAACCCGGTGGAGTGTTACAACTGAAGATAGATTTTTCCTTAGTAAAAAGGGGCACAAGTTCGAACTCTGTCGAGTTATCAAATATTTTTGGGCTGTAACACTACATGACTCACAGACAGTTCAACTCAATCATCCTTGATAGTGTTGCTCACTATGGAGGTCCACAATCGTGTTTGTAGAGGCAGGCGAGGCTCATTCATTTTTTCCCATGCTCAAGTCAAGTTTGGGTACGATTGTGCCCTACCTACTACTAATATACTCAAATTTGGACTCAATATTGGGGTTGAACGTGACCCAGTTCCAGTAAGAATTTTGAAAGAATTGTGAATAAGTACATATAGGTAAGTTGGTACTTGAGTAATAATGTAATTCAGCTGAACTCTAGTTAATCACTCCGCACTTTTAATGTGCTTATATTGTGAGAATCGATGATCCGAAGAATTAAACCCATAAAATTAAGACCTGGTCGATCATTTTAGTTGGACGACCGAACCTCATTTACTTTTTTGTTTGGAAACTATAAGGCATTTGTTCAAGTTATCTTTCTTCCGACTCTACCATCTACTAGGTAGGAGGTAATTCGATGTCCATCTATTTTTCCGGCCTTATTTAAGACTATTATAAAATATATATATGTAAAATAAATAGATAACAGTAAAAACATCTACCTATCCCCTCTAAATCAACGTTCTATTGATCTAGCGTATTATCAAAGGGCTAGACTCCCATAAATTTCGTTATAGAATAGAACCAAAATGACAATGTCAACTCATTCAAGCAGGAGTTTGGTAAACTAAGGCCAGGTATCTGCAAACCTGCAAGACACACTTGAGTTATCTAAGAATCATAAATCAGGGTAAGGACAGCTGCCCCTGGAGTTAGACCAGCTGATACAATACGACATGTTCATAAATACCAATGGTATAACATATATACAATGCAACCTATTTAGTTCAATGGTGCATTAAACACTCAAGTGTCCACCAATGATGACATAATGGTACATAACAAATGCCGCTCACAATGGCCGAGAAGAAACCTGCCTTCATTACAACCTAATTCGTTTCCTAGCGGTTTGAAGTACCTAATGAAGTTTGGCAGTTGACACAGTAATTACGATGTTGCCTCAGGCACTAGCAAACATAAGGCACCGTTATACTTGCATTTTACCTGATTATTCGACAATCAAATCCCCAGTTTTTTCAGTGATGACAAAGTCCTCTCCCCCACTTCCTCCCCTAAAACACCCCCTATGGGGCAGATTTGAAAAATTTCAAGTAGCCTGTGACTTAAGTTAAAATAATCCAAACATATTCAACCAATCAGATCCCCAGTTCGTGCAATGGTGTCCAAGATACCACGTTTCACCCCTCCCCTAAAACACCACTGTGGCTCAAATTCTAGAAACTTCAAATAGCCTATAATTTAAGTTGGATTGATACAGACATTTCCCCCACGCATATCAGTTGTCCAATGACTCCTGTAACCCTGAAAAGCGGACAAACATACGGACAGACAAGACAGAAAAATTGAGAAATGGTACCAATCGTCTACAAATAGCATGAAACGGAAAAGAAATGCAAAATTTCATGATTCTAATCAATGTACAGACAGACATACTTACGATTTTATTAATACAGAAGACTAGCCGCTCCGGCTTCGCTCGCAAACGGTAGATCCCTAAGGGTAGGTTTAACGTGTGTAGGGAATGTTGCTCGCTCGGTATGGATGTATATGTGTAGGAAAAGCCCCTGCATAGCATGGACAGACTAACAAACAAACAGACGGAGTTTCTTTGTTATAAATAACCTCCACGTCCAGCTGTGTGTATGTTTGGGGGGGAGGCAAGCCCCCAGACCCTCCCATTAAGTTGCTCGTTTCGCTCGCAAGGTGTGGCTGTATACATGCGATGGTCTTTTACCCCCCCCCATTCGGTTGTATTACAACTGAAACATGTATTTGCTCGCTTCGCTCGCGTGAGAAAGTTATACTGCCCACCCAACTTGGCAGACGTTTTTTTCTGTTGGGAATTCTAACAAACAAATCAAATATTATAAAACTAGGAGGAACCACAAAAAGTTTATTAGGGGATGTTGCTCGCAAGGTATTGCTGTATATGTATAGGAAAAACCCCGTCTTTATTCTGTTAAATTGTCTTTCGAATGGAAAAGTTCCATCCTTTAAGACGGGGAGCCGAGAAGGTTCGAACTACTCGCCAGCGTCGTCCACGTCACAACTTCTCATTTTAATCGCTTTGCCTCCGTTCCCCTAGCATTTTGACCAACTTCCCGTCACTTTTTTCGATATCCGATTCAGATTGGCGGAATAAAACCTGTATTTCGCCGGCAAACACCGTCCCGACAAATGTACCGTAAGGGGGTATATTTTAATGAGAACAAAACCAAGTTTTTCGTCGGAATTTTCGAGATAACGGGTCCGTACTCTTTAATTTTTTGACGCATTTCGCGCTGTTGTCTTGATCTTAGAAAAACCTACGAAACCGATATTTTCGGGTCACCCCCCTCCCGCCCATGGTTCGGGTGGGATTAGAAAATTTTAAAATCGCTTATACACTATTCCGGAAATACCCAAGAAGATCCCCGGTCAGCCGTGCATAGACACGACAAACAAACAAACAAACGGAGTTTCATTCATATATATAGTAGAGATAGAGATTTGAAACGAAACCTATGTGACCCAGAAACATGAATGTACACAATGGTATAAAAATGGAGAAGGGTAAACTAGAAAACAATACCGGATCATTCTTCAATAAGAGGTATATTTATAATAGTTTTTTTGTCAAAGCAAAATAGAGGATAAATTTCAGCTCTATAATCAGTAGGTACATAAGACACAGCTCTTGTGTATATTCTTATCAACTACAGTAACGAGAGATTCATAATATTGAAATAAACAGTCCTATTGAAGTGGAGCTATCGTCAGAATTTACTGCGAATTAACATTAATAATCCATGAAATGAAAGGAATGAATGAATGGTTTAGTGCTACCTTCTAACATATATGCATTTTATATTCTTTAAAAGCAAGGAACACATCACAACGTGCTGGTAAAAGTGCGCTTATGCGGATAATTGTAACTCAATCACCTACCGCACTTCATGTGGGCCGTACCATTGTTTATATTTTTATTGCCTACTAAATTGCAAGTTCTCACTGAATTTAATCCGATCGAAAAAATATAATTACTTCAATATTGATTAATACATGTAAACAAACGTGACTAGGGAAGCTTTATCTAACGTTACAATTGCCCTAATCTATTTTGTAACTAGGTAACTCATTTCTGTTTAAAATGTACACATTTAGGGTAAGCACCTATCTAAGAATAGTCAAAAATGGAATAGAACAAACATCGAGACGTAAAATTCAAAGTATTAACAACTAAGAAGTAATACAAGGAAATCTATCCTTATTGCTTCCCTTAATATTGAGATTATTCGCCTATACAGCGTGAATCAAGTTCCAGAATTTTGTTTTCTATGATACATTATAGACTTATCTCAATGTGTTTTATGATATAGTAAGAGCCTTTTGGAATTGTAATGGAATACAATTGACGGGAAATGGTGAAAAATATCAACACGGGGCTCAAAAAATGAATAACAGAAAGCTAATTTCATCTTTGAATGTAGAACTGAGAAGGTTATAAAAGGAAAACTGGCTATAGTTCTCGGGATGACTGGGAAGTGGATTTCAAAGACAAGATTTCGACCATTCTATTAATTTCGAAACTAGGAACACCTAATAGTGGCGTCAGACCATTCATAACTGAAGAAGCTTCTGTTATTAGCGAGAGAATGGTTACTAGCAATGTGATGAAAAAACTGGCTTTTCTAAATCGGTAATCACTTGGTTTTTCTATGGGTACCACATTAAAGTAGCCCATTCACGATCCTGCTGCAGGTGGGGAGTGCAACGAAGTTCCCCTCTTCGCTCTCCTGCCTCAGAGTGCGCTCTCCATACACGATCCGTCATTCCCAGCTCGAACCGAAGGTTCCCCGCCAGTATACGGTATTCTGTGTTTACCTTCTGCGTTCTATATTCTTCAATGGCTCCAGAAGGTCTTCAGGTCTTCCAGCAGCACCACACACGCTCGGACCTAACAGGTTGATAGGGTGGGGAACCCAGGACCGCAGGATGGTCCAATGGGAAACCCACCCGGCGAGCTCTGCAGGACACCTGCAGCAGGAAGGCCTCCACACACGTCCTGCACGCCTCTTGTGCAAGAAGAGAGGGAAGTTTTTGGTTCCCCTCACTTCCTGCAGCAGGATAGTGAATGGGTCGCTTAAGCTAACTAAACCTGCAGAGCTCGTCGGATGGGTTTCCCATCAGACAATCCTGCGGTCCGGGGTCCCCCACCCTATCAACCTGCTAGGTCCGAGCGTGTGTAGAGCTGCTGGAAGACCTTCCATGTTCTAATCACCCACCAACACAGGAAAATAGATTACCTCAGAATACCGTATACTGGCGGGAAACCTTTGGTTTGAGCTGGGAATGACGGATCATGTATGGAGAACGCACTCTGAGGCAGGAGAGCGAAGAGGGGAACTTCGTTGCACTCCCCACCTCCTGCAACAGGATCGTGAATGGGCCGCTTTAGTTATCAGAATGAGCAGGATCGTGGAGATGACGGTGCTTTGAGGAATCGGTCAGAATTAAGAATCGAACAACAGCCCAAACTGTGTAGAAAATACAAATAACAACATAGGTAAATCTTTCGAAAAAAATCAAGTTGTTTCTTAAGAAAAATAAATAAATGAAATAATTAATGAACCTTTATACGTACCTAATAATATAATAAAATCATTTAACCTACTTTTGTAAATAAGGGCGCTTTTCTCTCCAATCGTTACAGAAGGACATCATCTTCAGACGATAGAGAACTATTCAAAGTCCTAATGAGCATAGACTATTCGGATAGATGAAAGGCAAAACAATATTTTCAATAATACTGATACAGTTTAATTTAATGGTGTTATTAAAACTATCTGCAAAGCGATAGAAAAACAGTGAGGCGCACATTCAAATCGACGAGTGTTAGACTCATAAAAGATCGTTTTTGAAGGACGTTCCCCAAGGCAGGAGTAAGAAAACCTAAATCGAATACACTAAACCCGTCAATCGCCATGAGATTCAAGTAAAACAATTTTTTCAAAAATTTGTTATGCATCCCTCTATTTCTTTATACAGAGAAAACGGCCTATTTATCCCTATCTGATGTATGTACGAGTGATGGAAGGCGGTACCTACCTGATAAGAAAAATATGCTGTTTTGAGTCAGTGAAAATTTTAAAATAGCTATACTTTAAAAACAGCTTGTTTTATGTAGCTTAGTGTTCTTCATGGCCACGAGAATATACTTATATTAATTTTCAAAGGAGGAAACCCGTTGAAAGATGACAAAGCAGGTCCAAATTCCAATCGGGCGTTTGAGACAGATCAACATTCAAAAATAGAGACAAATTTTGCATGAAAAGTAAAAACTAGTTTATACAGCAATGAATGCCGTTTCAATAGGAAGGACATTTTTAGAACGAGAGATAATTGTTATCTTGTTACTATTATCTATGTACCTACTTTGAGCATAGGTATCCAGAATTATTTCACGCAATAAGGCATCCAATGTTACTGGTTTTTATCGCATGGAAACGTTCACGTAAATGAGATTCTGAACTTAATCTATTTGTATGAAGTGATCTAGAATCACCTGGTGATTAACTTATTTCAACAATCAATAAATTATAAAATGTAATATATGTCAAGAATTGGATAATAATCATGGCGCGCTCCGACTCCAACATAGCTTCTATAAATCTATTTTCATATCTAACTATGTTCCTCGTTGAACATGACGCGATACAGCCACTTTTTGAATTTTCATGCAGAAATAAGTTTAAAATATTGAATCTCTCTTTTGATCTTTAAGCTTTCGAATCTAACATGTCGACGTTGATTTTATAGTAGACATATGGGTAGTAGTCGGACTGACCGAATCCCAGTCCAGGGATATCCACGTTGTCGTTGGCAGACCCGCCACCACCCCCGCCTTGAGCGCTACTATCCAGGTGTGCGTACAACTGGTTAAGGACGTCACGAAGCCGTTTGGTGGATTTCTTATGTGGGTGAAGGAGCATAGCCTGGAAATTCACTGGCAATCCATAGCGAAGGACTGACTCAACGAAAACTCTCAGCGCTTTCACGTGGATCCAGGCGCAGAAGCATTCGCTGAAATTTACCTTCAACCACCGAACGAGAGGTCCGAACTGTTTCTTCCGATCAGTGGCGAGTTTTGAGATTTCATTCTTCCCTGCTGCCATTTCTTCTTCGTTGTAGGTGAAGTCTCTGACGACGAATTTATTTTCTCGGGCTTTCGTCTTGAAATCATCAACAGCTTTTCTGAAAAGTGACACAGTGAAAAGCCCGTAATCGTCATTCATCACAACCAGCTGGCTGGATCGGGGAACGATCATATCGGAAAACCTTTCGTACTTGTTATTCCAATCATTCACTAGTATTTTTGGGACTACGACCAGTAGAGTAACCAAATACTCCGAGTCTAAAATGAAATGCTCTTTCTTTACGAGATCCCCTAAATTCCTCGTCAACAGACTGCCACTCTGTTTCTTTTCCATACTCTGCAACGTGCTTTTCAAATTGTTGTAAGCTGCGGACTTGACCTTCAATTCGGCATCGATCTGACTGACTTGCTTGCTTATTATATCAGCAATGTTTCTTAACGACTGTTTTATGGGATACTTCGCCATATCCCAAGTGAATTTAGTGACGTATGTGGGCAAATCCATGTTATTCGCCATCAGGTTCTCATGCAGTTTGTCTTTCTGATCTTCCAAAACATCTCCGAAGTAGTGAGCCACTTTATGTGTCACTTGTTCGACGAACGCATCGATCTTGCCAAGGTCATCGGAAAGGCCTACGAGTTGATCCAAGGTACCTACCTTGAGGTCTGGGATATGGAATTTGTAGTTTTCCGACAAGTTATGTTGTTTAGATGTCAGGTTATTCATTGTGTCCCAGGTCTTTTGAGTAGAACCCTCCCCAGGAGCACTGATCAACCAATACTCGGACATAGTGACCTGATTACTAACGAACAGATGAAGAGACTCGTTCAACTAGAACTCTTATACGACACGAAAAACAAAATCAACCAACTACCGAATCAAACTCGATGACATAGAAGCTTCGAATGGACTGAAATCTTTAGGAAGGAACACTACAACTTACTAGAATGAGATGGTAGTTGCCCCACATGCGTTGTGGGCGTCCATGTTATTCTCGTAACTTCAAATAAACAACACCCGTTGAAAGAGATTCCCGATTTATGTTTTAAAACAGTTCACGAACTTCAAAGAGTGAGGGAGAATTCAAAGGAACACACCCACTAAAGAACTTGTCAGGGAGAAATGAAAATAAACTGATTCCACTTCCAATACCACTGTAGGAAAGTTTTTATCAATACGTTATTAGTCTTATCAAACTACGCGTTTCTAGCCTCGCTTGCCGTGGAGAAGGCCACAGTTGTTGTTGCCGCCATGGAAGAAGATTCTGAGTAATGATTTTTTTCTTTGTTCGTGTACGTTCATCACAGTGGTACCATGGAAGAAGAGACTCTTTTCTTCCTACGTTCTTCACAGCCCATATTTCTCGTGACGTCACGCCTGGAGTAGGTTATTGTTTCAGTCAAAGTCGGCCATGACTGCGCTACGTCAGTGAATCGCAACTCAACCAACCTATTTTTCACAAGAAGTTTGACGTCTCACATCAACCTAATTCGTGGTTATAAAGCCATTTTTCAACAGTTTTGTTTTGCAAAAGTAATATTGTAGCAATAAAAAGTTTCAATTCAACTAAATACTTACAATAATCGTGCCTGCCAGGGCGATTATTGGTTGTAGCCAAAAGATACCAATCTAACAGTGAACGAGTTTATATTTGGACTAGGAACCTATTAACTATTGTAGTTAATTAGTGTCCGAAAACTAAAGAACTTCATTCGATTAGGCTTTGAGAATAATTAACCTGAAAAATAGCAAAGAAAAAATTATTTAAAATTCCTCAGGTGTCTGTACTGCAGTGTAGGTACATGGGCCATT
This sequence comes from Adelphocoris suturalis, assembly GCA_030762985.1. Taxonomy (NCBI): domain Eukaryota; kingdom Metazoa; phylum Arthropoda; class Insecta; order Hemiptera; family Miridae; genus Adelphocoris; species Adelphocoris suturalis. Next base: position 32,215,197 of record CM061041.1, read on the forward strand.
GGTCAGGTGGCTTCATCAGCGTTTTATTGTAAGTTTGTAGTACTATGCTTAACTGAGGAAGCTTTACTTGTTTTATTGAGTGAATAAAAGGAGAGATTTGATAGTTTGTAGAAGAAAATAAAACAGGTTGTTGCTACACCGAGAAACGAAACTACTTAGGTAGTTTCGTGCATCCTACCAGATTTCAGTATTGGTTAAAAGTGCCCAACTAAAGTAGGTAGGTTGTTTCTTTGCCGACAAATACAACTGCTGATTAACAAGTATGTCAAATATCGAATCAGGAAATATGCAACATGAATTAAATACCAGCTGTAAGGAAATAACCTTGAAATGCATTCTTCTGAAGCTAAGATTTCATAAAGACAGCATTGGCAGTGCACTTAGGTACCGTAGAACGGGGTTACTTTACTTTTGCGGGTTATAAGTGGTATAGCTCGTTCACTATAAGGAGGCGTGTTTCTCCGAGAGGGGCTCTGAAGAGCAGGGCTGCGCCCTGGAGGCCCCCACCCAACGTCCAGTCCTACCCTGCCTGACCTGAACCCCTCCCGTTCTTTTCCCTCCCTCGCCAACATTATCCGTCCTCTTCCCTGCTGCTCACCCCAAGTCCTGCTTTGTCTTTTCTGCGGAGTAGGCTACCAGGTAATAGGGTGGTAAGAGAGGGGATGTGAAAACTTCAGTCTAGCTGCGCAAACTTTTGCAAGACGGTTTGGAGAAACGCGCCTCCTTATAGTGAACGAGCTATACTTGACGTCATTTTTTTCAAATTTTAGCATTACCTACTGAATTTAGGAAAACAGCCAAGGGTGGCATTTGATACTTGATTATTGCCTAATGGATTTTAGTCATGACAGCAAAAACAACCACACTTCTTCTTCTTGTTTGATAAGGTTTATCAGTTCTGTATTTTGACAACAATTGGGAGGTGTGCTGCAAACTGTGTTTCTCACAGCTTTCCAGGCTTCTTGACTTCAATTTCTGGCATAAGTATGGTTTTAGCATTGGATAACAGTGATATTCATGTATGAATTAATTTGATCAGGTGTTATCAGGTTCCTGAGGGTAGGATTATATGAAAGTGGGAAGGTAAACGGGGCAACAGTGGTACACCTAAAAACCGGGGTATTTGTCAATTTTTGGTCATGCAGGATTTTTTTCTCTATTGTTTCAGTTTTCGATCATGAGAAAGTACAAAAGAAAATTGGGATCACGGCCTTATGCCAATTTCACCGAAGAGACAATGAGAAATGCTTTGGAGGATATCAAGAGTGGTAGGCTGTCAGTGAGGAAAGCTTCTTCTCGGTACAATATCGGCAAAAGTACTCTCCAGAAGTATTCTTCAGAAGAGAATTTCTAATTTATATTTTTTTAAATCCCGGCTACAATCTGGACGGGGTAACATTAGTACAGAGCGTGCTTTTAGGCACTAGAAACAGAATAGAGCTGGTGTACCACAGTTACCCCGTTTGATGGGGTAAAAGTAGTACAACTTTGACAGTTCACCGCGGCCTTATGGGTAATGATAGGGACCTGTAACTTAGAAAGCACTTCACACATGTTTTTTAGTTTCACCTGTATGAATTTCAATGGGGAATCTTCATTCCTTCAATCAAACACCTATAAAAAACCATGAAAAATGTACCATTGTAACCCCGTTCTACGGTATGTATTACACGAGTTTTGCAGTTTCACAAATTTTAGGTACAAAAAAGTTAATTACGTACCTTTTTTCGTTTGTGTCTATGAAGTACATGAACGAGTAATAATATAAGGAAAGTATGTTGGTATACCTTCCCTCTAGGTACTTACATTTCCACATGTGATTCTTACCTACTATTCCTGTCTAGCAGAGCTCTCATGGCATGTCCTTTCACAATAGGTACTCTAAAGATTTTTAATTTTTTAATTGATTCAAAGCACCTATTCAAAGTAGATAGGTAATCCACGACATCTTTGCGGCTGATGTATGGAACATCTAACACTTGTATGTCAACTCCCAAACAGACGCTTCATATGGATCTCGACCGCACAGATTAAATCTTGCATTCTAGCATTTGAGGTCATCACCTGATAATAACTTGGTATAATTTGCATACAATTTGTTACCTTGCATATTACAAAAATGAACTAGGAACTAGGTAAGACTATGTTAAATGCAATTGTCCAGTGGTGTCTACAAATGGCGCATTTTCGCATAATTTACTCGTCACCATGACAACAATGTGAAATAACTTCGACTTCGCCTTGCCCTCGATGAAAGGATGCGCTAGTGTCGAAGTCCCAACACAGTCTCAGGCAAACAGTGTTTGGTCTGTTAGAAGAGAGAGAAAAAGTTTCATGTTTTAAAGTTGGTTTTTACATTAATTTCTCCACATAACCATCATTACCTTTATTATTTAACACTAGGAGGTGAACTTGGCATGTTCTCAAATTTATTTTTTTCTATGATGTTTGGTATTAATAATTAAAACTCATAAAATTGAAAAAACAGTAGTATTTTTTAAAAGAATTTTCTGCTTTTTTCTGAAAGGTTAGCAGCTAAGTTTTTTATTTTAAGTTCATCTCGAGGATGTGCGAACATCAAAGAAAAAAACCAACCCATGCTTACACTATTCCAAAATCGGCCCTTTCTGATAGAATGCTGCTTCCACGATCATTCCATATTTTCATTTCGACTTAATAAATAGATAGACTAAATAAGATCTATAGATGTTAATGAGCTGTCTGAGTTGGTGAGTAGATATAATTTCTAATGTAAACGAAAGGTTCGAAAATACGTAGATCACAGAAATGATAAAAAAATAGAACTGAAATGAAAAAATGCTAACACCCAAACAACACGCAGTAAAAAAAGGAAAAAAAACCGCATAAAATGTACATACAAAATATATTTTCTAAAATTCTCAAAACTACTTAATTTCACGCGTCATTTCTGGCAATGATACAATGTTCAAATGGTGTGAAGAGAGACGTGCAGTTTGAGAAGCAAGATTGGTGCATAAAATTCACTCCCTCTTCGTTCATTTTCATTCTTAGTTTTGGGATTGTCGAAATGTAAACAAGAACATTTAAAATTGGACATAGAAGCTCGAAGTATCGTCAATCTATACCCCACTGACCGGCGTTCATCAAAGCCTGACATTACTGACTTCTGGAGCCCAGTCAAGTACGAATTCCCAATCAAGGCTCTTACTTCACATTCATCAGCCGTGCACATTGGTGATTTGCACACGTTTGGAGGTGACGAGTAATTTCATTGTTCTTCTGTGAAGCTTTCGTGCCCACGATGCCTTGATGAAACAAAGAAACCACGCACTGATGGGGTTTTCCCAGTTTTCCCCAACCCTTTTGGGGCCAGGGAAATGGGCAGCAATTTTTGTTAAAAGAAAAATACCGTCAAAATGACAAAAAAGTGATGAAGAATGACTTACCAGGTGCTAATTTGAAAATGCACACTGGGGTCGTTGTGTACCCCATCCTTAAATTTGGTGTTTATAAAAGTCGCAGTGGGGTCCAAGGTGTCTCAGCACTTAGTTCAGAGCTTCTCACATGAAATACATTGTACTGCTGAGTGAAGTATGGCCGGCTTTGCCTCAGCAGGACTACAAACATAATTTACGAAAAATTACACCAGAAGAAAAAATAATCTCACGGAGATATGAATTAAAAATGAAACAGTGGGGTCCGGGCGGATCCCAGTGTGACCTCCTAGGGTTAATACATTTTGAAACGAAAACGTTGATGAAATTTAAGTTGATATTGTTTGGGCGGACCTGTCTGAGTTCAGGTAATAAGCGAAGTTTGCAATATAGCAAACCGGAATGCTAAACAGAAGTTCTAATTCAAGGATAGAGGTTGTCCATTATAAGGGCCTGTCCTATTATTGGTTCTTGATGAGTTGAGTCGACTTGTGGCAGTGGTAAGCAAAACACATTCAAAACTGTCTGGCATTGCTGTTATGACCTCATTGGCATGAATAAAACGAATATCCAAAGAATCGCGTTGTGAAACGATCCAGATGAAGACTGAACATTTCCCTGACAAGTTCAAGTGGTGTTTAGTGAGGTGAATGCAGAACAATATACAATTCCACCATTATTTCACAACCTTTTCTTGGTCCCAAACTTTTGTGCAATGGAGTGGTTGTAGCGAGCTCTGAGGCTTGGAATCAGGCGTCCAAGGCAAACATGTTACTTCCAAAGATCGCTGCAGCACCTGTCACCCACAGATGTACTGAAGATCCATCGAATATCGATTGTTTCAGTGGTACATCGATTGATATCGAGTATAGTACATCAATATGATATCGAATGCTCTGTATTGAATCGATAGGACGAGAATATGAGAACCTAGGGCTGGGTTCACACCAGGGGACTGAAAAATCGGCCATGTTGCCATTTTTCTTGAGCTATCTACTAGCCTTGTCCAGACAGAAAAAAAAGTGTAGGGAAATATTTACACCCGAAATTCTCACTCAAACCTGAGAAAAACATGCTGGACACAATTTCGCCACTTTTAGTGAAATTACCCAGATACACAACCATTATCATCCTTCCAAACTCCTTTATTCAGGCCAAGGAAGTAATGAAGTAACGTGAAGTAATGTGTTAAACAGTTCCAGGCTGAGTAAAAAAAAAAAAAAAAACTCCTTTATTATTGAAACATTTCAGGAATTTTCCACAGTTTTCAAGCCAGTTTTTTTGCTTTGCCAAATCATCTTTTCATTTTTACATGCGGTTTAGCAATGTCGGAGTATTCTTGTCTATTCTCGTAGGATTATTGTGATTATTATTCGTTCTGTCAAGAATTTGGTCTTGTTTTAGAACATAGGTAGTACCTATTGTGGTGAATTCCACCACAACATTTCAACAGCCCTTTTCAGGGCTACCAAAAAGAGGTATTCACGACACAATTACATATAAAAGACGTCGAGTTACAACTCAGCAAAATAACATATTTCGCCCGAGAGAATATGCGAAATATTCACTCACGAACGAAATATTCACAAATAAGCAACAAGCCAAACACCCACTGCAGGAGAAGGGTTCGTCAGGACAACTCACAAAAGTTGTTTTGAAAACAACAGCCCAAGGAAATAATCAATCGACCTCTACGAAATGCAAGGGCGAGGCTGGCAAACCAACTCAGCTATCATATTCACAGATTCTGAGAAAACACTATGCGAGCCAATAAGGAAACACATGGTGAACTAATGAAATTAAGCGGACCAACCAGGGGGCGGCAGGAGGCGGCCACCTCCCTATAAATACCCCGCACGGAGCCCTCCGTATTCATTCCACCTTCTGCTCTCGCTGACGACTCTTCTCATCTCTCGACGAAGTTTCTACACGCATTCAAGACTCAGAAAGGCATATCTTCCTCTCCTCACAGATTCTCTCGATCTTCTTGGCATCTACGAGTCTAGTCATTGCACTACTCATTGCCCAACGTAGATCTCCAGTCAGGGTACCACCCGGCACGTTTAAGACTTCGTCTAAAACGTCGCGTCCGCAGGGATACCTGAGTCGTGTCGCCCGAATCTTGCAGCATTACGCTCTTGGTTGTCCGCGGGGCACGCCGGGACATTGCACAGCTCATACACTCCAATTTACCGTCCAAGGAAGCCTTTATCAAGGCTCGGAGAGGACCCCGACATCAAGCTGGGAGAGAGCTTTGTCGAGCGAGTCCCTCCTCTTCACAAATCCTTCATCCGAACGGAAAGGTATTTTTTTATCGAGTAAACACTCGGATATTTCGATGGAGCGAAGCCCCTCTTACTTCCTCGGGTTTGAGGAAGAAGAGCTCGGCGATGGACCGGGCATCGGCCCCGCTACAGCTCCTTATCCGAAACTCGATTCTCACTCAAAACGTAGTGACAAACTACACGGGCCAGCTCCGTGCCCAAAGCTCGAACCTCTCGACGAGATCGCAGCTTTACCTAACAAATCCACCAAGGGTTTGTTAGCTACTCCCTTACACACACAAGGGATCGAGGATTCTTTTCAGAACCCCTCGGAAGGTAGTTCTTACGATTCTACCCATATACATGAATATACTAAATATTCATCTCACGATCGCACCGCCGATCCGAGTGTTAAACACACTCCTATCCTGCATACACCGCACGGACCAAAAGGTACTTTCCAGTACCTCAATCAAACACATTCCGTCCCTCCTACAGATGTAAATCTGAGACCGGAATATTACACAACGGTTCAGCACCCGAATACGCATTTTGTCCCACTTGGTCCACCTACGCCAAGTAAAACATATTTAAATCCACTACAAATGGTGATCCCGCCTTTGAACAGGCTTAACACGGAGCATTTCGTTCCCTCTTATGAAGCTAGTGGATTTCAGGGAACCACTGCGGGCGTGCGACCCCCGCCGGGCCTCTACGCCCCACATCTCACACTTCAACCCTCTTCACAAAGTGGCTTTAAAGCACTTTTAGAGGAAATAGGCGACTATCAAAAGCCTATTTTTCAGAAGAAAAATATTGATCGAGCCCTCGCAGAGTTCGATCAGTACTGCATTCGCAAGCATTTGAGAACACAAAACGAGTGTTTCTCCGCCATTTACAAGTGGGTACCTGAGGAAATGAGAGAAGCTATTGACTCAGCGTATCTCACGGCACCCCACGCACCTTACGAAGAGGCTAAGAAACGCCTAACACGAGAATATGGGTTGTCTATGCAAGATAGACTCCTCGCACTAGAGGATCCTTCATCTCTCGCCAAAAAACCCAGCACTAAGTACCATGAAATGTATGCTAAAGCAGTTGGGTACTTTTCGGAGGCATTGATCACACAAAAGTGGATCGAAACTCTGCCAAACGACGCACGGGGTCTCGTCGCAGCACAAGCAAGCACGAGCGCCCGGCTTGACCTGGCCGACACGCTACACGCGTATAAATCAGAAACTCCTTCCCTTAACATTAGGGGAGTCGAGTCAACCAACGAAACAAGCACTTCAAGCCCTAAGAAGTCTGTTACACAAAAAACTGAGTATAAACCTCACAAACCTAACGTCTACATCTGCCGAAACCACACTCGTTTCGGCACAGAGACACGTAAGTGTGCGGATCCGCAGCACTGTGGTTGGAAACCAACCGTCTCGAAGTCAAACAAAAAGGCTGCAGCTATTAGCCAGCCAAAACATAAAATAGTTTCGAAGGAAACTACACCGGAACCGGTACCCGAAAGTACCGTTCCCACTTCAGAAAACGAGTGCTCGGAAAACGAGTAACTGCCAGTGTAGCAGAGCCTATACGCCGGCAGACCAAAGATTTTAAACGGCTCTTTTTCAAGTGTCAACTTCACGGCACCGAATTCCTCATTGACACGGGAGCAGAAGTGAACATTCTGCCCCAAAATATCACTAAAAAGCTGGGTTTGAAGGTTCTCAAAACCAATGTCAAGCTCACAGCTGCAAACGGCGCCCCAATCGAAACATTGGGACGAGCCAACACAACGATCAACATCGGTCTCGGTGACATGACCACCGATTTCATGATCACAAAAGTCGACCTAGCCATCCTAGGTATTCCCTTCTTTGAGTTCTGGGACATCGGGATCAGGGTCAAACATAAATACATTTATAGACAAAAAATGAAGAGCTATGCCGACCAAACAATAGCAGCTGTCATTCAAGAGAAATTCTCTGACGAACAAATCGAAGCGGCTATTCCTCACTGGGACAACAGCTCAAGCTCAGAGAGCACCCAAATTATTGAGGACAAGAACATAAACTCAATAATCGAAATTTATAAACGGCAAATGGACAAGCTCCAGGGAAAGTGGAAGGAAAACGGGGTTTACCACCGTATAACTACCGAAGGCTCACCTGTACACTTCCGAGCAAGGCCTATGGCGGGTGAAAAAAGATCCCAAGTAAAGAGCACTTTCGATAAAATGCTCGCAGACGGCATAATTGCCCCATCTGATTCCGAATGGGCATCACCCTTACACTGCGTGCCGAAAAAAGACGGGACGTGGAGGATCACAGGCGATTATCGTTTCTTAAACGCTAAGACAAAGAAGGACGCCTATCCTCCACCCCACATACGCTCTTTCCAAGCAAATTTACACAATACACAAATGTACTCAACTATAGATTTAAAATCGGCATACTACCACATCCCGATGCACCCCGACGACGCTCACAAAACAGCCATTATCACCCCTTTTGGCCTGTACGAATTCAAAAAAATGAGCATGGGGTTAGCCGGCGCTGCCCAGACCTGGCAACGCTACATGGACAATGTATTGCGAAAATTCGAATTCGCGTTTGTCTACCTGGATGACATTTTGGTCGCTTCCAAAACCTACAAGGAACATTTGGAACACCTCAAAAAAATTTTTGACAAATTAGGTGAACACGGGCTCCGAGTAGGGTTCGAGAAATGCATTTTTGCTCAACCCACCGTAGACTTCCTGGGTTTTACTATCTCAAAACACGGGATAACCCCTAAAAGAGACAAAATAGAAGCCATTGAACAGTTTCCACGACCAATAGACGTACGAAGCCTACGCAGATTTTTGGGAATGTGTGGTTTCTACCGAGCTTGCTCAAGTAAATTCGCACATATGGCTCAGCCCCTATACGACGCCATTCAATCAAACAAGAAAAATGACAAAACTCCGATTGAATGGACAACAGCAAGGGAAGAAGCTTTCAATAGCTTAAAACAAGCAATGATCAAAGCTACATTGCATAACATAGCTCATCCTCACCCTACGGCGGAATGGAGGATAGTGTGCGATGCGTCCGACACTCACATCGGAGCAGCACTAGAGCAAGAAATAACTAACAAGGATGGCTCAAAGACATACCAACCATTGGGTTTCTTTAGCAAAGAAATTCCGGAACAATGGAAAAATAAAGCCTCCTTCGACAAAGAGATGTTCGCCGCGTATCAAGCTTGCATACACTGGCATAACGACTTGGACGGACGCTCTTTCCACCTATGCTCAGACCATAAGCCACTGCTCGGCACAATGTTTAAGAAAAATGCTCATTTTTCTAAAATGAGACTAAGGTGGTTGACATACATATCACAGATGACAAGTGATATTCGACACATACCCGGAGACCAAAACGTCGTGGCAGACGCGCTCTCCAGACCATTCGACCCGGTTGAAATTCAAACCAAGTCAATTTCAACTCAGACAGACGAAGGTCCGGCGGAAGCCGAAATTTCAAAAGTAACGGCCGCAGTAGAGTGCAACCTTTTACTTCACGTACTAGAAGCACAAGAAAAATCTCCTCCCACGTCAGAGGACACACGGAAACTTACAAAAGTTGAGTTCCCACAAGGGGAGCTATGGTGTAACCTAGACTTAGGACACCCCAGGCCTTACATACCGAAAGACATGAGACACGATATAATCAGCCAAATTCACAATTTGGGTCACCCAGGTATACACTCTACAGTATACAAGGTGAAACAGAGGTATTTCTGGCACGGACTACGCACAGACGTCTCAAACTGGGTAAGAGCATGTGAAACTTGCCAACGAGCCAAAATCACTCGCTCTGTTAAACTGCCTTACTCAGAATTCGAGACGGCCACGAAGTTCTCCCATGTCCATGTAGACATAACCGGGCCATTACCCTTGGCAAAAGGAAGAAAACAATACCTTCTCATGATGGTAGACAGAGCGACAGGTTGGGTGGAGGCTGTCCCCCTAACTAATATTGAGACGTCCTCTATAACTGACGCATTTATTAAAATTTGGGTATCTTCCAAAGGAGTTCCCAAATACATTACCAGCGACCAAGGAGCCCAATTCGAATCAGCTCTGTTTCAATCGATAATGGAGCGTCTAGGGGTAAAACATACCCACACACTGCCATACAAACCTTCGACAAACGGCATGGTGGAGCGTAGAAACAGATCACTGAAAGAAGCGATCAAAGCTCAAAACGAAAATTGGCTCGACGCACTACCTAAAGTTCTACTAGCAATGCGTACAGCGGTGGACCCAGCGACGGAAACAACGGCTTTCCAAAAAGTCTATGGGATAGATGTACCCCTTCCAGGGGATATATTCGTTACATCAACGAATATTTCTGAACCAATATTTTTCCGCTCCACCCATATAAAGCATAATAACACCAAATACGCTGTGAATATGCCCAAAAACTTGGATACATGTTCATACGTCTACATAAGAGTGCCGACTCAATTGTCTACATTGCAATGCCCATACACATTGCCTTTCAAAGTGATAAAACGAGATAAAGTTTCTGTCACAGTGCAAATTGGTGAACAATTTAAAAAAGTTCCCAAACAACAAATTAAACCAGCTTATACGCTGGATGACAATGAAACGGCGGCACGAAGCACAATTTCGGACAAACAGGAGGATAACCTCCGAAAATCCGACAGAGGACGCGTTCCCTCTACCAAATTCGGCGAAAGTTGGGTGACGTCACTCAGCTGCCAAACCAAAAAACATAGCCACGCCCCTTTTTCTCGCATAAGACCAGTGGGGGATATATATACGGAGCACAGTCGCCCTAAGGCTCATACCACATCGAACCATGACACAGCCTACACAGAACGAAGCCATGTCAATCGAAGAAGAAGAGGCCTTCCTCCTCTGCGAGGAACCCCCAGCCTTGCTGGAACCGCTCCCGCCCTCTCCGACCCCCACGATGCAGCCGCCCGCTCCAAAAGAAATAATTTGGAAGGCTCCCCAACCGAGCACCAGCCAACAGCAGGCTCCGCACAACTCACAGGGCGCACAACACTCCACAGCTCGTCCACCCTCGGCATGGATAAGCTCGGGAGACGTACCCGTACCTCGCTGGGACCGGATGAGCGCAGCAGGGTGGTCTTCACCCGAACTGCCCTCACCGCAACCACCCAGCCGCGGCCGCGGGCCCAAACCTCGCGAGTTTGGTACCCGTCGGCAGGGCTCAGGTCGGGGGAGGCCAACCTGCAGCGCTCGCCGCAACCGGCGAGGCCGGGGGTCCCCTCCGGCGCGGGGCGGGAGGACTGCACAACCACCTCCGCCCCAACTGGTGAGGGTAAGCTACGGAGAGTTCCGGGTTTCCCTCCCAGTTCTCCCCCGAGCACGTCGTCGTTGATAACACGACGTCTTGGGGGGGCGCCTGTGGTGAATTCCACCACAACATTTCAACAGCCCTTTTCAGGGCTACCAAAAAGAGGTATTCACGACACAATTACATATAAAAGACGTCGAGTTACAACTCAGCAAAATAACATATTTCGCCCGAGAGAATATGCGAAATATTCACTCACGAACGAAATATTCACAAATAAGCAACAAGCCAAACACCCACTGCAGGAGAAGGGTTCGTCAGGACAACTCACAAAAGTTGTTTTGAAAACAACAGCCCAAGGAAATAATCAATTGACCTCTACGAAATGCAAGGGCGAGGCTGGCAAACCAACTCAGCTATCATATTCACAGATTCTGTTTTATGTTTTCGAGATATGAATTTAAAATGAAACAGTGGTGTCCGGGCGGATCCCAGTGTGACCTCCTAGGGTTAATACCTACATATTTATATTAGTTTTTCGAAACGAAAACGTTGATGAAATTTAAGTTGATATTGTTTGGGCGGACCTGTCTGAGCTCAGGTAATAAGCGAAGTTTGCAATATAGCGAACCGGAATGCTAAGCAGAAGTTCTAATTCAAGGATAGAGGTTGTCCATTATAAGGGCCTGTCCTATTATTGGTTCTTGATGAGTTGAGTCGACTTGTGGCAATAGTAAGCAAAACACATTCAAAACTGTCTAGCATTGCTGTTATGACCTCATTGGCATGCATAAAACCAATAGGTACATATCCAAAGAATCGCGTTGTGAAACGATCACAGATGAAGACTTTGAACATTTCCCTGACAAGTTCAAGTGGTGTTTAGTGAGGTGAATGCAGAACAATATACAATTCCACCATTATTTCACAACCTTTTCTTGGTCCCAAACTTTTGTGCAATGGAGTGCTTGGAATCAGGCGTCCAAGGCAAACATGTTACTTCCAAAGATCGCTGCAGCACCTGTCACCCACAGATGTACTGAAGATCCATCGAATATCGATTGTTTCAGTGGTACATCGATTGATATCGAGTATAGTACATCAATATGATATCGAATGCTCTGTATTGAATCGATAGGACGAGAATATGAGAACCTAGGGCTGAGTTCACACCAGGGGACTGAAAAATCGGCCATGTTGCCATTTTTCTTGAGCTATCTACTAGCCTTGTCCAGACAGAAAAAAAAGTGTAGGGAAATATTTACACCCGAAATCAAACCTGAGAAAAACATGCTGGACACAATTTCGCCACTTTTAGTGAAATCACTCAGATACACAACCATTATCATCCTTCCAAACTCCTTTATTCAGGCCAAGGAAGTAATGAAGTAACGTGAAGTAATGTGTTAAACAGTTCCAGGCTGAGTAAAAAAAAAAAAAAACTCCTTTATTATTGAAAAATTTCAGGAATTTTCCACAGTTTTCAAGCCAGTTTTTTTGCTTTGCCAAATTATCTTTTCATTTTTACATGCGGTTTAGCAATGTCGGAGTATTCTTGTCTATTCTCGTCGGATTATTGTGATTATTATTCGTTCTGTCAAGAATTTGGTCTTGTTTTAGAACATAGGTAGTACCTATTGTGGTGAATTCCACCACAACATTTCAACAGCCCTTTTCAGGGCTACCAAAAAGAGGTATTCACGACACAATTACATATAAAAGACGTCGAGTTACAACTCAGCAAAATAACATATTTCGCTCGAGAGAATATGCGAAATATTCACTCACGAACGAAATATTCACAAATAAGCAACAAGCCAAACACCCACTGCAGGAGAAGGGTTCGTCAGGACAACTCACAAAAGTTGTTTTGAAAACAACAGCCCAAGGAAATAATCAATTGACCTCTACGAAATGCAAGGGCGAGGCTGGCAAACCAACTCAGCTATCATATTCACAGATTCTGAGAAAACACTATGCGAGCCAATAAGGAAACACATGGTGAACTAATGAAATTAAGCGGACCAACCAGGGGGCGGCAGGAGGCGGCCACCTCCCTATAAATACCCCGCACGGAGCCCTCCGTATTCATTCCACCTTCTGCTCTCGCTGACGACTCTTCTCATCTCTCGACGAAGTTTCTACACGCATTCAAGACTCAGAAAGGCATATCTTCCTCTCCTCACAGATTCTCTCGATCTTCTTGGCATCTACGAGTCTAGTCATTGCACTACTCATTGCCCAACGTAGATCTCCAGTCAGGGTACCACCCGGCACGTTTAAAACTTCGTCTAAAACGTCGCGTCCGCAGGGATACCTGAGTCGTGTCGCCCGAATCTTGCAGCATTACGCTCTTGGTTGTCCGCGGGGCACGCCGGGAAATTGCACAGCTCATACGCTCCAATTTACCGTCCAAGGAAGCCTTTATCAAGGCTCGGAGAGGACCCCGACATCAAGCTGGGAGAGAGCTTTGTCGAGCGAGTCCCTCCTCTTCACAAATCCTTCATCCGAACGGAAAGGAATTTTTTTTTTCGAGTAAACACACTCGGATATTTCGATGGAGCGAAGCCCCTCTTACTTCCTCGGGTTTGAGGAAGAAGAGCTCGGCGCTGGACCGGGCATCGGCCCCGCTACAGCTCCTTATCCGAAACTCGATTCTCACTCAAAACGTAGTGACAAACTACACGGGCCAGCTCCGTGCCCAAAGCTCGAACCTCTTGACGAGATCGCAGCTTTACCTAACAAATCCACCAAGGGTTTGTTAGCTACTCCCTTACACACACAAGGGATCGAGGATTCTTTTCAGAACCCCTCGGAAGGTAGTTCTTACGATTCTACCCATATACATGAATATACTAAATATTCATCTCACGATCGCACCGCCGATCCGAGTGTTAAACACACTCCTATCCTGCATACACCGCACGAACCAAAAGGTACTTCCCAGTACCTCAATCAAACACATTCCGTCCCTCCTACAGATGTAAATCTGAGACCGGAATATTACACAACGGTTCAGCACCCGAATACGCATTTCCAAACAGCTCGAACCGAACCTGGCGCCCCTCGCGGCCTACCAAAGAACGAACCACGAGGTTCAACCACCCAGCAAAATGTCCTTGACAATTTCGCTCACATTTCCTTCGGAAATAATACAGGGACTGACCCGCATAACCAAGATATGGGTACTTTTCACAACGTCCCACTTGGTCTACCTACACCAAGTAGAACATATATAAATCCACTACACCTATGTCACAAGTTTGAAATTTCATAATGGAGAGGGTGAGTGGAGGGGGAAATATAAATAAATTGTGATGTTTACATTATTTTCGTGATTCTTTCTATGTTTAATACAATTTCGGTCTAGTTTTGGAACATATAGGTATGTCAAAAGTTTCAAATTTTATTTATTTTTTTTTATTTAAGAATTTAGCCGCATCTCAACCTGAAGGGTCATTAGCGGACCCTAGCGGACTTCAAATTTTATTAGGTATGGAAAGGAGTGAAAGGAGGAGGTAATAGTAATAAATCGTGACGTTTTTACTACGTATTATCATCTGATTTCCGAGACTGTGTTTTTGTTCAATCGAAAATTCGGTCTAGTTTTTGAACATATGTCAGTAATTACAAATTTCATTATGGAAGGGGTGATACTGCTAAATTGTGATGTTAACACTATTCTCATCTGATTATCATGATTCTTATTTCGTTCAATTAAGAACTCGGTCTTGTTTCGGAACATACATATGCCACAAATTTCGAATTTCATGATGGAAAAGGTTGAATAGAGGGGGTAATAGTGATAAATCGTGATGTTTTCACTATTTTAATACGATTTTCGTGATTTTTTTTGTGTGTTTGATCAGATATTTCGGTCTAGTTGTTGAACATAAGCCAGAAGTTTCAAATTTCATTAGGCATGGAATGGGGTGAATGAAGGAGATAGTATTAGGTAAATCGTGATCCTTTTCCTCGCAGCACATTCATGTTAGGTTATAATGGAGAAGGTATATCCAGGAAAATCACGATCTATTCTCACGATCTACTCGCTATTCTAATAAAAATAATATACAATCCAGAAGTAGGGATGTCCCTGTAATGCATGCATTACTTAACAATGTTTTCGAATCGTTTTGGATTCTACGCATCTTGAAATATCAACATATTTCAACTACATATTTTGAAGGGTTTACATTTTTTTCTTCGTAGATTAAACAAAGGTTCATTATTGCTGTTGTTGCAAGTATGAATCAGGTTCTAGCGAACGCGTTGGATTTGATGAGGGGTTGGAACACGAACCCTTTAGCGCTTTGTCATTCGCAAAAAAAGAGAGACCTTGACGGCCAAAAGCTAACGACAATTCACGTGATACGTTTCGTGTCCCGTGATATTACTGCGATATTACTCGTCAATTCTGATCCGATAGGGTGATATAGGGTCTTTCCCCTGAAATGGGAAGGTTGTCTTTTTTTTTCAACCAGTATCTGCAGTTGATGTCCAATCACGGGGTCGTAATTCAAAATTCCGTCCTGTGGATCATGGATACCCATACTGACGTATACTTACAGTCTGATATCGCCAGTTTGCGAAATCACCTCTCGCGCAAGTTGGTGTTGAATGATGGGTCAAATCTGCTGCTCTAAACGAAAACTCAACAACGTCTGTTGAGTTACTACCGATAATTGGGATCCTTCTTGACAATACTATTTTTCCTCATTATAACTTTGGTCACCTCGAGTTATCGGCGACATGACTGTAATTATAAGTCGAGGAATGTGTGGCAAACCGTGATCATTAGATGCTAGTAAGCTATGGTTCTACTCAAGAGATTTTGCTTTATATTCTCTATCCGTTTGGGATCTATCATCATTGGATGTTTTTCATTTGTGAGTATTTGTTTATAACAATATATTATTCTTAGCGTGGTAGTGAGGGGATGAGATATTGGTTTAGGCTGCTTTTCTCATCGTTTATTTGACACTCCTAGCGCTTTCGCCCATTAGGGCCTCATCAGGGAGTTTAAGTTTACATATTGTTGTAGCAATTCGTTTATTTCGATATGTTTATTTGGTATCCGTCTCATTTGGAGTGTGTCGCATCGGGTTTATAGTCATTATGATCAGGCCTGCTCTCATATTATTGCAAATCGTTTTTATTCTACACATTTTAATACACAAAATTACGACTAATTACTACATAGTAAGGATCATAATGACTATAAACCCGATGCGACACACTCCAAATGAGACGGATACCAAATAAACATATCGAAATAAACGAATTGCTACAACAATATGTAAACTTAAACTCCCTGATGAGGCCCTAATGGGCGAAAGCGCTAGGAGTGTCAAATAAACGATGAGAAAAGCAGCCTAAACCAATATCTCATCCCCTCACTACCACGCTAACCATAATAATGGAAAGGCTACCAACTGTAATGATTAATATATTATTCCGTAATACTTGGAGCTGTACCTACCTCATGCAGGGGCAGACCCCTCTGGGCCTCACGGCACATTTTTTTTTTGTCTAGACGATTTTGTTGTACCTACTTATAGTTGTTCGTTTGTACGTCTAAAATGATGGACGTAAGACTCGCTGTAGGAGGCAAAAATGATGTAAAAGTACTGCATTTTATTATATAAAGGTTTATTAATTCTTCATTAATAGCCCTCCTGCGCAGAACATCTTCTTTTTACAATCGTGTTTCACTTTTAGTTAATGTAAGTAGCATTCCATCGAGGACATTCACGAGAAAATTGATGAGCAGAACTTAACTGCAGATTGAAAGTTACTCTGCGATTCACAGTCGTGTTGAAGATATTTTATTTATTACCAGCTACACCCTGACACGCTTCGTTGTGCCACATTGTGGTTGCAACGCTAGTTCATTTAGAGCTCATTCAGGTGATTTCAGTGAATCACCTTTCGTAGTATTTCTCGCACTTTATATACTAAGCCCTTCATTCTCGTTTCTCAACAGACTTCCCGATTTACAGCTTGGAAATTTGGCGCCTGTCATTCTTCTGATTATATGGGTTAGAATGTCTGTGGATGAGACCCATGACTTTATCAAGAGCCGAATTGAAGATAGGAATACTATGCAGATTAAAGGAATGATAGTAGTCGTGGATAGAGGTAAGTATTTTGAAAGTTATTCATTGAATTTATAGGTATAGGCTACGGACAGCTTTGGAAGCATTTTAATCACCGATTGTGATGAATTATGATGAAATCAGCGTGATGAAAATTATACCTAAAATTTGCTTTGCTTTCAGACCCGGCTTTATTTAGCCAGCTTGGGTTATCAGCTAGTGTCATATATAGTACAAGCTGCTTACTAGAAATCTACGGCGCCTACATGGTGAGTGTTAGGTAGCTTTTTTCACAACCTATAATCCCAGGACATACTCAACTGACGTAGCGTTCATTCCATCCCTTCTATCACTTATGACCTAAGCACCTTGAAATTTGCTCATCCCCACTATCCCCTGCCACGCCATTATATGTGCTCACTCTAGTTGTGACCTATCTTGCCCGACTTGTATAATATGTAGTTTCGCTAATAGGTAAACAGAGAAGAAACAACCGAGCTACACCCAGAAGCCAGGAATGTAAAACTGAATGGAGGAGCAACAGGCGTAAAAGTGAGAGATGGAGAGGCTAATAACTGGCTGCAGGGTGTTCGCTCCATCCACTCTTGTACTCGAATTCTGCCTTATTCATTCTAACCAAACTGCCTACTTACTTACCCAAACCTACCATTTAAACCGACAGTGTCCATAGGGCTTCGGGTGACCCAAACGCTTTCCATAAACTTTCCCAGTTGTCTATCCTCATCAGGGAAGGGCCCTTCATCCTGTTCATCCGAGTACGATTAGATGGTGCCCATCGGAGCTCGATGGCTCCAGCCTTATAGGTACCGAACATTAGTACGACGATGCCTTGGTTGGTCCTGACTAATGTTTAGTACCAATTAGGGCTTCGGGTGACCCAAACGCTTTCCATAAACTTTCCCAGTTGTCTATCCTCATCAGGGAAGGGCCCTTCATCCTGTTCATCTGAGTACGATTAGATGGTGCCCATCGGAGCTCGATGGCTCCAGCCTTATAGGTACTGAACATTAGTACGACGATGCCTTGGTTGGTCCTGACTAATGTTTAGTACCTACCAATCCATCCCTCAACTGGTTATCTTCCTATAGTGTCCTGGTTATTTCGAAGAGATAAACAGATTTTGAAAGTACAACACGAGCGAGTTCATTTCAAATTTTCACTTTCCACTCGCTAGATTCACTTAGCACGAGTTTCCAGTAAACTAGACCCACTGAGCCAATTTTCGGAATTTATCTCGCATGCAACCACGACATAACCTTGGAGTGTTTCTAAGGCCTACATGAGTTCAAAGCGAAAATCCAACTTTCCTTCAACCATCAGTGGCATGGACATGATATGCCTCTTTGTAGGGTATTGAAATCGAGAAGTGTATCAATAAACCACGAACACTCAACTTTACTTTATTTTACAACGAGAACTGAATAATCACGAAATACAATCAAATTATAATTGCAAAGCAACCGATCAACTTTACGCTGACAACGGGTTCCAAAACGACCAGTCTATGCAACCTAGCAGTCAAACATTGAGTTACTAGCTTGTGTCGGCATTTCCTAAACTCGGCCATCTTGATGGGCTTTTGCAGAGGGTCATTTTTCACGAAAACGCTCGATTCCTTAGAAATGAGCATTTTTTTCAACATACAACATATACTTTTATCCCCTAATTAGTAAAGTAAAATACAAATTGATTATACCGCTAGAAAGCTGAGATCTTCTCAGGATCTCTGGGCTTCATAACCAATTGGTAATAAATTAACTAGCTGAGATAAATGCAAATTATTATAGTGGAAAGTATTATAGTTTAAAATAAAGAGTGATAAATAAAACTGCTCGTTTGAGATTTCACGAACGACCGACTAAAACTTTTTATTCAAAGATGTAAACACAAACACGGTATCCCTGAAAACAACACAACTATCAGGTGAAAACCCACCGGATTAGAATCCACGCCAATTCCTCTAATGACTAAGTATGCCAAACTTATAGTTCTGCACGTGACTTGAACTCAGTGCGCCATACAGTTGGGAAAACAGCCAATCAAGATTGTCCCCTACCAATTCCATTTTTCTCAAATGAGCGAACGTAGATTACTTCAAGCATCATTTTCTCGTTCCCTAAATGACCGATTTCGTCCTACCGTCGTTCTGCCTACAAACGCTATCGTGACCTACATTTTTATTGACTATATTCCGCTATGGAATTTTTAATGATTATTAAATCCATTTCAATGATCTATACATTTATGTTGTTTCCAGTTGGTAGGTACCTACTTACTTAAATATCGTTATAATGCTATAAGGGGGTCTAGTAAAATGTAGGTGTTTTAATTAATTGCATTAACTTTGCCCCTGCAGGTCTGCAGATATATATCTACGCAAGCATATTGATGACAACCTACGGATCTGCAATTTGAAATGGTGCTCTTTTTTTCTCCTAAAGCGGCTTCTTTGTTCTTACTAGAATATTATACGTTTGTAATTATAGGTATTGATTATTATTATTATTATGATGACAATGTATACTGTGTCTTCAATGTGCTTTGCATGATGTACTTTCTGCGAATTCTTTGCTCCACGCGGCTCTACCTCAATAGGCTGCACACTGCAACGTTACCGTCCTACTTGGGAACTCATCATGGTTTTACCTTTCGTATCGTATTGTGTTTTGCACTCCGTGCCTTTTCGTTCTTAATGAATAATGAATTATTAAAACTTGATTAATTATGAAGGAACCTTTATTATGAACGTTACCGTGGCTTTAAGACGGGAAGGCTAAATTTAACGTCTGCATAAGAACTCCATAACCGCGTAGGTAGCCAAAATAATATTAACCATGGAAACATGTAGCTTTTTGGATTGGGCACCAGAAAAAGGCGTTACATTTGTGATCCATTTAGCAGCTATATCCAAACGCGCAAAGATCAGTGGAATATTCTTTCCACATGGTAGTACTTTTTCACGACCACTAACCAAGGCAATGAATTCATTGTCGTTCTCTGAACGACATAGCAGTGGGCCACCGATGTCTCCTTCGCAAACGGTGCTGTTGAATTCCTTTCCGCTTGCACATAAACTGAATCTGCTATCGAATTTAATCGGCTGAAGTTGGTTCTCCATGGTGACGTTTAACAAAGACTCCTCACACCATAAGGAGTTCTGTAAAGTGACGTTGATCTTCCTCAAACTGTTTTCTAAACTCCTTTCCGTTCGTAATCTCCAACCCATTAAAACGCAAGGCGCGGGATATCCATTAAGCATACTTATAACGTCTGTCTGTCTGAAGTCTGCCAGATTAATGGCGATGATGTGAAATGGCCAAATAACGAAAGGCTTTTCTACCAGTATTAGTCCGAAATCAAATTGAGTTAATGATGAATTACGAGCGCACTTAGGATGGACTTGCAGTTGATATGCACGGCGAGTTGAACATCTTTGATTCGGACACCTTAAATTTACCGTTCCAGCGAGCACCTGGACACTTTTCGGTTCTATCAAACGGTGAGGGATTTCAATGATGGGCTTCAATTTGTCTTTGACTAGGCAGTGGCATGCTGTGAGGGTTTGCGAAGTGGACACCAAAGTCCCAGCGCATTCGAGCCTGGACTCAAAGAGCAACGCAACGAGAAATGGGTACTCGCCTTGCTCTACATATTGTGTTCCACAGGGTACTGGTTCACACACTGTGAAATATTCCAATCAAACCATTGTAATTGAACAAAAGCGATTGACATCTAATGATAAATATATATATATATATATGAAATGTTACAGTCATGCAGCATGATGAATGGATTGAACGCTAATTGACTTTTGCTTATGCTTTCGCTGATGCTATTGATTTATGCTAATTAGTTTCGAAATTTGGGTACTATAAGCGAAAAAATGGTTTACTATCAATTTCATGGCAGGAAAAAACATGTTCTAAATAATAATCTGCTATTCATACAAATATTTTGGATTTTAAGCATTAATTGCAGTTTTTATCGATTTCTTAGCACATATTTTAATGAAATTTAAATACATTCTCAGCATAACTTTAAACATAATTTTTTTAATGTTCTAGTTCATAAACTTTCTTTGAGTAATCTACGTAAGCTATACATTTAATGGTTTTTTAGAAAAAATTTCGTACTGAAGGTAGATAGATTGACTGAGTGGCAGATGGAATGATCCTTCGCTTCACCCTCACATTTCCAGAAAATTTCATCAACAGCGAATGGAAACAGAAGAAAATATATGAGTAGGTACTTGTTGCAAGGATTTCACATTCACTCATGCGTAAAGGCTACTAATGATATGAAGTGATTCAATAGTCTTTTCCCGACTACCCTCCGACTTTAAGTATGATCGGTCGAATAGGTCATGAGAAAATGATGCTTGATTGATTTTACGGTTACAAATGCGCAGATCGAAGTAAGTAATGATTTGTGAGCTACTGCACTGATAGGGGACCATATACAGTCTAACCCGCACATTCCCTGTAAATTTCATCCAAATCAAATGGAAACTGTAGAAGTTATATGAGTGTTGCAAGGATTTGCGGACACACAGACGGACAGACAGACACCAAAGTTGTTCAGAACGGTTTAAAATGTAAAACGGAACATGATAATTTGTTCTAATAACATTGTATCAAGTTTGAAGATCACCTTCTCTGTTCGCAATTAGATCCTCGCAAATAACTGAATGTACACTGATACATACAATCACAAAAAATTTTACTGCTTGTTTGGAGTTTTCGAAGGGGCCAAAACTTCCAATTTTCATACCTACTAAAGCTTCACATCACCAGCTACAAATCTAGGGTTATCTTCGGATAGTCCGATCTCCTTCATCGAACAACGGACTAATGCAGGAATTGTAAAGACGAAGAATTAAACGGAATTTCATGTTGAAAAAGCTTGCCAAAATAATTTATATCGTTTGTTATGTTATTTTGTTGTTACCTACGTTGTTGTCGAATGGAATAACCTTGGTTTTTAATCGGATTCATTAATTTCCAGGAGAAGGGGCCAATAAGTTCCTAGCACTTACGTTATAGATGCATAGAAAATTAAATTTTATAAGGATAATGCCAAATTTAAAAATGAGTGCATATAATTATACGTATGTCAACTTAGAAAATGCATGACGCTTTAAAAACGTGAACTTGGAGTTGGATATGGGATGGAAGAGGAGGGGAAGGGGCGTGACAAAGATCGAAGACTAGGGAATAGTATCCATGTGAAATTGACCAAATCCTACAAAATTATGATACGTTTTCTACTTTCTTTTTGCGCGTAGTTGTGCCGCTTTTTGTGCACTTAAAAATTCAAGTGATGGGTCATGTTTCCATGAACCTTGATGTACTTTAGGCATCTGCAATAAAAAACGGTCGTTCCCATTCGAAAAAGACGAGATTGGAGTCGAAGCGGCCCTATGGCGCGTGATAATGAAAATCCGATTTTACCATTGAATAGCGCTTAAATAGGCATATCTCTAACAATTGCGATAAAATTTATGGGGCATTTTCCTAGAACTGATACCCAATCACCTACCGAGTTTGAACGGAATCAGACCTACAGATGATGAGAAAACGACTTTATGAGTAATTCACGTATATGCATGCGCACAGGCTACTGTTAATTCAACGGCATTGAAAATGATAGAGGACCGTCCAGTAGCTAACTCGCGTAATCTCTGACAATTTCATCGGAATCGGATTGAAACTTGGTACAGTTTTGGGCGTGACAAGGATTTACCACAGACAGACAGACATCAGACAGACACGGAGCCAAAATTGATCACTAAGCTCTGAAACGCAAAAAGCAAGTGGACATTTTGATTTTTAGGGGTCAGACATTTTTTCGACTTCAATCACGAACTGATTTGAAATGTAAACCATCAAATTTTGAGGGAAATTTGAATGTTTTATTCTTAGTAGATTACACAGGTTCATTATTGAAAGCAATTGACCGAAAAAAAATTTTTTTTTGAGCATGCGTGTGAGAGCTAAATGACATGTACGAGAAAATATTAAAATATTGAAGGTGTATGTTGTTCATTTTCATTTAATTATATTTTTTATTCAGGTGTGGTAATTAGGAACGTAGGTAATTAGGAAAACCAGGGGTGGTCATCCAATAGTATACCTACATCCTATTTTATTTATTGCGAAGCACTGAGAAATTGAAATAATGTAATCAATTATTATATCTAATTGTATAATGAAGAGATTTGATTAAACAGTCATAATCACTAATTCGTTCGGGGCATTATTAAACTTGACAGCGCGGATAGGTTAGTTGCATCAAAGCTTGTTGTTGTTATGCGTAGAATCGTCCGTGGGGTCGTGACTAACGCTGTGTCAATGCATCATACATACATAAACAATTATACTCAGTTTTCAGGCATAAATCCCATAATCTAATCACACGAGAGCCCTGTGGTTTCACTAATTATACTGATATTAATGACGTCCGATCGTGGTGATTGTAAATCAACGAGCGGTTTTGCTTCTCGCCGTTTATACCAACAGAGGCAAAATGCTCTTGTCACAAACAGACTCCTATTCTGCAACGGCTAGAATGAAATATCGTTGGGACATGATAGTTTACTGAGATGAAAGCCCTTTGCCTTATTAGAATCATAATGCTATGACATCACAAAGTGGCTTTTGAATTCAAGTTTAAATGATCTACGATACGCGGGGACACAAATTGATGAAGTCAGAATATCGAGTAATAATAACATTGTTTAGCAAATAACATATACTTGCACTATAGTAATATTGGGAATATTGTTACGTTGCCTTTATCGTCGAATATTAAATGTCTCAGCCATCATTAATTTATTTTCAAAATGCAATATACATTACGAAACTTTGATATGAATATAGGTTAATTTGACCTAGCAATGCGGGGAAAATGCTTCGGTTGGCCAGCGCATGATGGAGTAGAATGGTAATTTTACTGGTGGAAAATACCAGAAAACTTCCATTCTCCTTTGAAATTCAACGCTTACTTATTACAAACAAACCATGAAACACCATTTTTGTTTAGTCGTTTTTTCCTCGAGTATACAGGGTGATTACTAACTTCAAGAGTCAATTCTAGAGCTCGTTTCTGATCGAAAGTTCCTCGTAGAGATTATTTTTTAAACGCTTTGTTTTTGAGTTATTAAATTTATAAGTTTTTTTTTGTGTGTTTTGTACTTAATAACATTAAGCCGGCCATAACAACCCTGAGAACCACTGTAAACTCAAAAACAAGGACGTTATTGGAAAGAGTCTTAAATTTCTTATCTTTCTAAGGTCAAACCATTTTTTTAAAAGCAGAATTAATGCGTACGAAAGGAAGGAGGCCAAAGTTCAAATTTTGAAAATTTTCCAGATTTTGACTTTTTTTCATCCGTTTTTCTGCTCCAAATTACATACTTATTTAGAGAGGCACCCCCAGGGAAAAACTTTCTGAGAATCTCAGCTATTCAAAGGTATGGACAACTTTGCTTTTACTCTGCTTACTAGGTGAGACAACTATTATGCTTTTATGATAAAAAAAATGTGTTTTTACCCCAATGAAATCAAGGTTTTTGGAAAAATGACCCTGATTTGGGACCGGTTTCCACGTATTTTGGTTTATTATTTACAATAATTGAACCTTTGTAATCGACCAAGAAAAAACAATTTTTTTTAACCCCCTCTGACAATATTTTGGTTTACGTTTCAAGATGCGTAGAATCCAAAAATCGAATGCAAAAAAAAAAGAAAAATCCGCCGTCCGCCGTCCGCGACTTTTCTCCGAAAATACTAGACCAAGCTATATGAAACTTGTGTTGAAAATCACATTCTTATAGGATGCCTTGGGTGTATATCGATATAAAAATTTCAAATGTTTATTCGGTACTGAACCGTGAGAGAACTAAATACGGGTATAAATGGATTATTTTAAAATAGAAACCTTGTTCAGCACATCTTTCAATTATCCACGTTAGTTTGGATGTGAGATATGAAGGTAGTTTTACCTATATATGCATTTCACGAAATCCGTGTTTTCCTATGCGACCAGTCTATATTATGGTCTGATATTTAATTTACTTCTCCCATAAGGCTTTGTTTTCCTTAACTCTGTTCATTATTTTTGATTTCAGTGTAAGGAGATTTTTTTGTTGCCCTTCCTCGTGTTGACTCTATTAATATACGTTTTGTTCATTGGACTTCACGTGGTCGCTATGATGCTCATCAAAGACAATTCTCAAGATCTTGGGCTACTTATTGGTGCTACGCTTTCAGGATCTTTCTTTCTCAGTGAGTATAGATGGTAGTGTGACTTCATATTGATCATATGACTTCTCGCTTCATTATTCCATCCATGGGTTACAAAATGTTATATTGAACTCGATTTCATGAATTGAAATATTAATTGTAATTATATCAAACGATTGAATCATCGTCGTAGTTTATAAGGTATTGTTGACATGAATATGCCTTATGGCTGGAGGTCATTCCGAAATTTGCGCGGTACAAAAAAATGTGACGTTATTTTGGCGCATTTCCCTTGGTGGTAGAGACTTGAAATTTGGCATGTAGCCCTCTTAGGACTTACAGTTTAAGCAGAATGTGGCCGGGATCAGCTGAGTGGCTCCTAAACTTGATTTCTAAATAAAAGTAATATTTTTGTCACGGCAGTTTACTGTTTTCCCGACGTCACTCTAAGCAAATTACTTAATTTCTCCCCTACTGCGAAAAACAAACATATTCATGAATATATGTTTTTCCCAAGAATAGAGAAATTTAGAATACTCAGGGGAATTGGATTCTTGTCAAGGAAGCGCACGTAGATTTTACAATATTCTTGCCTAAAATACGTGGTATTATTCACACTCATGTTGACTTTATTTCCCGGTTAGGGAGAGCGAACGGATGGACGTATAGAGTGATCTAGGAGGTTCATTCCTTTTGAATGAAATCTATGATTAGATGGACAAATACTATTTTTGTTTAGAAAGGTCTGGAGATCCCGATTTTTTTATATTTCAACTCTTAACTTTATCCTTTAGTAACGTTCGGAAGTAACATTAAGGGCCGGTTTATCAATGCTCAGTCAAATCTTTGATCAACTAACACTCATTAAAATTAGTCAGAGGTTAAACTGTGTTGGACTTTCAGGTAGGTACCGTTTATTAGTCTTGAAATGACTGCAGCACTGCAGACAAAACCAATAAGAATTTCCCACTAAATTAGGTTGGAACACTGGGCAGTGTTTTGATGTTTCCATAGCTACTGCCAGGCCTCAGGCCTCACCTTACAGGACCATTTTTCTTCCATAACCTCTTTACTTTCTTTTGCATCATTGTATCAATAGGTAGTGAATCCTTTCTTTCGTGAATCGATGAAGTTATTTATTATTTATTTTATTTTTTTACAAATGTTGAAAGACATACTGGCTCTCAACTCTAATTGAACTCATAACATGACGTTCAGTGCAATGTTTCAATGTACTTTCCCAACATTTGTAATACATAAAAGGGGTAGACACCTTATTATTATAATTATTTTACACCTTTAATATGAACTTTGTAATCCCCTCCCTCTCTCTTTTAATGCATCCCAAACTTTTCAGCAGTTCTAGGAAATGTTTTTTAGGTTAGCTACAAAGCTTCTTCATTGGCATTCGAGGCGTTGGGAAAGTGAAAAGTGCTTAGGTACCTTCCTCCTTGTTCCTACACAGAACGACGCACATTGGGAAGGTAGGTACGTAGAACCTACCTACCTTATTCAACCCCTTAACACTCTACAACCGTTTTCTTCCTTCCTATGATTAATTTTTAATTTTCTAAAATTGAATAAATAATGTAGGCACCTTTCATTAAAAGAAATCGTTTAAGGAAACCCGCAAATTCCACTACCAAGAACAAATCTGGACGAGGCCTCGCTCTTACCCAAGAGAGAAGGTCCATAATTTTTTCATCTGAGAAATTAGAATCTTCTAATTCCCAGTTTAAGTTAATTACAATAATGAACAAATAATGATTCCATTTGTCATTCAACTTAGCAGCTAAAACGGTAACTGAACCCCAGGCGCTTGGTTACAATAATCAGTAATAATCGGATAACTGAGCAGTGAAACTGAACTGATAAACAGTTATGTCGAAGATAGTCAGAGATTTGACTTAGCCCTCCTAGGTCACACCTTATTTTTTGTGACACGGTAGACACTCTGGGGTCAAAATTGACCCCAAATGTATTTTAATTTATATATTATACTCAATAAATAGTTTCACAATAACTAACTATTTGAAAAAATCAAAAATTAACCTACCTACGCAAAGAAACAAGAAATAGAATTGAATATGTTAGAATTGAATATTTTATTCGTGGTTTCTTGAAACCATTCTTAGTAAAATGTTCAAAAATCGAAATTTTGGGCATATGAATATTAAAAATTCAGTTCTGAATATACACAATAATTAAAAGCAAATTATCAAAGCTGACTATCTGTCGAATAGTCAGAAAAAACTGTAACTTTGTAAGTTAAATAGTAAAGTTTTCACGATACCTTAAACTTACCCCATTTTTCACATCTCTTCCTTTTTTCTAACCTAAACTGATACACTGTTTTTATTCCGCATTCAATTTTTTATCATCTCATTTTATTAATTTTTATGACAAAATAATTAAAGGTAATTGCAGGATTATATTTAAGCAATAGGCACACATAAAAAACGAAATATGAATGTATTTTTGAAAGTTGTTTTTAAAAACACGACGGAATTATTAGGTAGGTAATATCATTAGTTGTTATAAGTAATTGCATTTTTCACAGGTCGTTTCGGTATGACTGTGCACTTCACACACGAGACGGTTGCACCCTGTGCACGACCGACTCGTCTTTTTATCGTTAGATCTTGGGCAAATGTAGCATCGCCCACGTACAACTTGTTCAGCAGATCTCGAGGACCCCTGATCCCCTGCCTGGGGATGTACCCTGGCTCTTCAGGGTACATAAAATGCAAAACCCAACCCATTTTTTGAACCAAAATAAACCCTGACCTATGATAGCCCATCAACTAGACACATTTACCCAGTTGAGAATCTTCACCTGAGTCACCTAGTAGGAGTGGACGAGAAAAAGAAATATCTACTGACTACCAGATTATAAAAATACTTATTTTCTATGAGAAAATTAAGTGAATTATGATATTATCTGACTTCCCTTGTGAGGAAATCCAAAATACACACTGGGGTCAATGGCTACGCCTACAGAACAAAAATAGGAACGCAGTAGACACACTGGGTTCAAAAGTGTCCCACAAGAGATTCACAGCCCTCTGGCTCGAGGTCACA
Organism: Adelphocoris suturalis; assembly: GCA_030762985.1. NCBI lineage: Eukaryota > Metazoa > Arthropoda > Insecta > Hemiptera > Miridae > Adelphocoris > Adelphocoris suturalis. The sequence continues at coordinate 32,243,650 of CM061041.1, forward strand.
ACGTATACTGCCAGATGTTATCACTTCCTCGCCTGGCCAATGATACCAAGCAAATTTACAAAATATCCCTTTTGGCTGAAAAAAAAATTTAAAAGCCCTAAAATCATACGAAATATATTCGGTGGGGTCAATTTTGACCCCAGAGTGACCTCGAAGGGTTAGTCATACTTTAATCAGGTTAGCAAATGGGACTGATAAAACGGCCCTAAGGATTCAAAACCAACTCAGGCTGATACGTGTTTTTTACCCAAGTTTCATAAACTTCGGCCCAGTAGTTAAGGGAAAAAGCTCAGGATCGCGCTACGTATGAATGCTAGAATCTATCATGCTCGAAAAACTCCTACGCGTAGGTAATGAAGAAGCTAACTCAGTCACAGGAAAGGCGTCCGACACGTGCTACACTCTGTAAACTTCCAAACGAACTACATATCCCAATCGACTGAGAAGGGGGATTGAACCGATTGGGCCATGAGATTCGTGCTTGAAATATGGACAAAAAAATTTTCCTCAGCTTATAATAATTCTTATAATCATCTACCTAAATGAAAAAAACCTCTTAGGAGACCAGAAGAGTATTTCATAGGAGATGTGATTATTCAAGGTGACAACGCCGTAACCTACACTAGGTACCATACCTACTGTTCGAATTATATCATGAGAATCCCATTCCTTTAACCTAGAGCAGTTGAAGGGGGAGCCTGTCCATTAAGAAATAAAAGTGTACTCATTAGTTCCAGTATGATTTTCTGAATTCATTATTGTTTACTATGTTAGGCGCTGGCACTAATACACTACCTACGTATTTTGGCTTCAAAACGCTGCAAATTATAACACAATGGTTTATTATTTCTGTGTTAGATAGCCCATCTACGCAGCTCATTGGTCTATAATAATTATTAAACCCCGTATGTAATTTAGGATCAGCACAAGGCGTATTGTGCATCCAAGGGTTCACACTTTTACAATTCCAAGACCCCGCAATTTTACGCTTCACAGCAAAGCTGTTTAAAAAAAATGGGAAAATTATGCTTGAAGTAATTTACGTTAGCACAGGGTAATGTTGCAGTGTAATGATCAGAACAATCAACAGCGTAGCCCACAATTTCCCAGAAAATGTAATCAAAATCCGATGAAAACTAGACTTCGTTCCTGGGAGTACACTTTCGCACATGCGGAGGAGCTAATAATGATGCTATCATTTTGAAATTAACCAATGTCCCTAACTATGCACCAAATTTGAAGGGGATTGGACGACTAGGACCTAAAAAAATGATGTTGAAGGAATTTACGTTTACGCATACTTAAGATGAAGTGATGATTTGAAAATTATGGAATTATTAGAGCACCATTTACAGCCTAAGCCCGCACATTCCCTGAAAGTTTCATCGAAATCGAATGAAAACTGTTTAAAAATCTCCTTTAAAAAATAATACATATTAGCACATGCGCAGAATACATATCAGCTACTAATGATTGGATTATGTAGAAATTGCTAGGGAATGTTCAAATTAACATCTTTCATCAATCCTCCAAATTTGAGCCAGATCGACCAACTGGGGCTTGAAAATTACGCTCGATGGAGTTTACGTTTGCTTATGCGCCGAGTGAAGTATTGATTTGGGAACAATGAAACTCATAGGCGACTATTTTCACCATAAGCCGCACATAACATGAAAATTTCTTAAGAACCGGTAGAATATTGTGGAAATTAACCTTGTTACAAGGATTTGCGGACATACACACACAGAGATAGAGAGAGAAAGGCACGGAACGAAAGCTGTTCAAAATAGTCTAATGCGTGAAATGCGAGTGAAAATTTTACCACTGTAAAAGCCGTTTGATTTTAGTGGAGACCACAACTTTTAAATCTCTCGAAAGTGAAAACAATGTTTCCGCTAACTTTAGGTAGACTTGGGGGCAATTTAACAGATGAAATTTAGCATTTAAATACCAATACTTCAATAGTAGCTACATCGCACGGACAATAGTTAATAAACTCGATTTCGGAACATTATATTACATTCCAGTGGAGCTATATCTTTATATATAATTCCGAACGGTCTTTGAAATTTTGAAGAACTTCGCGGTCCGATTTTAGTGTTAGACTGCTCATTCGAATCAGCACGGCCCCAAGTTTGTTGCAAAAGTGTCGCCGTTCGTCTCTATACCCGCCTTGATCGTGTTCTAGGATGTCCTTATCAACGAGAGTTGTTTACTAGGCTGTGGCGGTAACAACAGTTGCCATCAATTCACGGTAAGTAAGAAACGTAGTGTAGTTACTAACATCTAGGAGAGTCATTTCTGAACGAAGAAATTGAAACTGAAGAACTTAGCAGACTTTATATATAATTCCGAACGGACTTTATATAGAAGACTCGGACGCGCAGATTCACCATCTCTGCAAGAACTACACCATCATCTCACCAGGCCCAAATTCTGAATTCCCCGATTCAACTTTTTGTTTAGTCTCATAGTGGCGAGGACCACCTCAACTGGTGATATTTATTTTATTACATTACTTACATTTTGATCGGTGTTTCCTCTTTTTTAATCATTCAATAACATCGCCTTAGCTTTGCACGAGGTCACAACGCCGCAAATAGGTAGGACTTATATCGTTACTATAATGTGCTGAGCTCCTGTTAGGTACTAGATTAGGGCTTTCCAAGCCCTAGCAGGCCTCTAGTAACCTGATAATTCCAATATTGGCCAATATTGGCATTATATCAGCTGATATTTACAAGGCAATTTTTATGTATTTCAGTATCTGGCGATTTCTGATGGAATTTAAAGCTTAATCGTCTATTCAATATATCCGCTAGCAGCGCGTCATTTCTCTATCTTCTCGCTCTTGAAAATTCGAAGGTTTTTTTTAAACATGGAATCATGTTTTAGCGATGGATCCCCCGCCGCAAAGTGAGATGAAAGTAGCGCATTTAATTGTGATGATTTCCGCTTACAACCGAGTCGTTGCTAGGGATATGATACTTCGTCGTTTTTCATCCCACAAAATTCGTTGACCATTCGTTCGAAAGCTCTCGATTTATCCAACCATACTATATTAACTACTGCGAAGTGCATGGCCAACAAGCTGAGTTATGAGCATGGTTATATGATTAATTGTTTGCACACAGGTGATCATTCTCAATTATTGATATTGTGAACATGATTGCGAGGAGCTAAAACATGATGCCATGTTTTTTACATTTTAGCAGTCAGGCTCAAAGTAATAACATCCGGGGGGGTCAAGGGGCGGAGCCCCTTGCGAGGCCCGAAGGGCCGAGTTTTTTTTTTTTTTTACGTTCGAGCCTTTAGGAAAAGCGAACTATTCGACGTACAGCGGGTGGTTTTAATCGATTCTTTGGGATCAAACTTATCATTTACAAGCAAAAAATTGATTGAAAGTTTTCGAGATCTTGATTTTTTAAATGTTTATACCTTTAATTAAACTATATCGTAAAACCGTTAAATCTATTCGTAAAACCGTTAATTCAATCCGAAAAAACTGTTCCTATACAAGAACCCTTGGATTCGGTATGAGATCTCCGTCACGGAAAATATGACTTGATATATACATATGCTACCACGCAAACACGAATTCGTCAAAACCAGTTCTAACTTGCCAAAGTATACTAATCTATATATTATCCTACTTACTAAAAGCTCCAATTACCAAGTTTGTGGGACTCGGATAATCGTCGGATTGTAATTTTCTGCTGGATCGGGGTCGTAAGACGATGGTTTTGCCATTTCCTCAATGCTGCTATCTCTGAGACAGTCGCGTTGAACTGCTCTACGTATTGAATGGCTTCCTCTAGGACTTCAAACGCTTCAATGTGTGTGACGGTTTGAACGATTTCTTTTTCTGAGTCGCTGTCTGGAGTGGCTCCCTGAGCAACAAAACTGGTCACTCCATATCATCGTCCATTGTTAACTCTTCGTTTTCCCTTACAGTCCAGCTACCAACGGTACCTACCACTCGTGGCCTCTTCTAGACCGGGTACCATGGCCGCCAAATCTGATGGAGACGAGACCTACACATACACAGAAACATACATAGTTTTAGGGTCGTTTCAAAGTGTCACCTCAAGTTTCAGAGTATCAACTTTCGGTCGGTATGGTAGATTAATGGAGCGTTGGAGAATGAATTGGGCCAGCAAGGGGGATAGACCTCGGATGATTATGCGGCTCGGTTAATCGGACCTCGGTTAAATGAGCTGTTACTCTAATCTTAATTTTTACTAAGGGATTGGATAATTGATGTTATATTTTGTTTTTGAGATGCAAGCGAAGCAACATCCAGACCACTGATCTACGTAAAACTGATCCACGAAAAATTTCTCTAAGAGTGGTTAGACGAGCTTACTCTAGTTTTGAATAGTTGAAACTAGTTTTGACGAATTTCGGGTATTTACGGTAACATATAAAATAATTTTTATTTGGGTTGAATGACCACACCAGTCTTGGAAGTTTTGGCTTTTTTATTTTTTCATTTGCGATATTTCGGCGCCATGATGGCCGCCCTAATCAGGCATAGTATAACACGTAGTAGCAAAGATAAAATTGGCATCACATATTTTTATTTATAGGAACTAATATAATCAACATTTAACTAACCTATTTTACGCTCCTAATCATGTTATTCTCTAAAATAGGTTATACTACAAAATATGAAATAATATATATTTACACAGTTTTTTAAACCTGTGTTATTGATTCTAATTCAGTCTCTTTAAAACACCTTGTTGGTTGCAGTGTTCCTCTTCTACTGCTTGGCTTGCGTCTACTCGCTTTGGCAAGTTTTGAGGAAACCAGAACTCCGGGAACTTGCCGAGGAAACCATTGGAGTTTTATCAAACACGCAGGATACACGGAGAAATGTGAACGGTGCGGTAGTCGTACGTCCACTTCGGGTGCCGAATCTTAGAGATGATCTTCGGTACGCCCGTGAATCCCCTCAACGCTTACGTAATATACAGACTGTCTCCCAATTCACTCGAAATGGAGGTAAGTACTGAAACATTTGATAAATGATTGTTTTCATGGATGGAAATGTTGGAATATTTTAACGCCAGAATACTTTCTTTCTGAAGAAACAGAAGATCATCATCATGTCTGATGCCAGAAACTGATTTCGGAGGGTTTAGCCGAGCAGTTTTATTCATAAAGACATATCTTCGAAAATTGATATATTAAGTGAACGACTTTTGTACGATGAAGAATTGCAAAGATTAAGTTTCGTAGCAACGAATCGGTTGTAAGCGAAAATCTTCACAAATGGTACCTGTCGCTTTTTGGTAACGCTTTTCGAGTTTGTATGCCAAAGTAAAGACTCTAAGAACATAAGACCGGACATAAGAAGCTTGAGATAGAGCGCAGCCCGTAAACAATGACAATGCATTTTTGTTGTTTCGTCGGTTTTTTGTTTGTTTGAGTGTTTCTTTATTATAATTATTTATTTATTAATAATATAATTCTCATTTTTGACCAGTATTTCTGAGATTGATGGTGAGGGGAACGAATCGTAGAGCAAAAAGGGGTGACGCAAGGTATCAACAAGGGGAAATTCATGTCAACCTCCATGTTCCTTAGGTCCTTCACCCTCTACCGCTCCTAGCGGTGTTAGTTCGGAGCCCCATTGATTTCTAACAAACAGTGCTTCAGAGTTTTGGTTTATTATTTTTAATAAATAGAGAAACCATGTTTTTTAAGCCAGAAAACATGTTTTTAAGCCCCCCCCCCCTCCTCTCAAAATGCGATCGTTCACGTTACGTTACGAGATGCGCGGGGGAGGGGGCTGTACGCTGTCTAAAGCTCTTCTCAGAAAGTATTGGACCAAACTTTAAGAAATTTGGCTCAAAAGTCATACTTCGGCCGGGGATGTGCCAGTAGGGTGGTTCAAAAAAAAAAAAAAAGTTCTGGGATTTCTTGTCCCCATTGTTTTTTTTGCTTCCTCGGTATGTCAGGATGACCCTCCTAGATTTTTAGCAAAAAATATAATTCCTAACCACTTTACCTGGGTCGATTTTGGCCAGTTATCGACCGCTATCGTAAACCAACCTCTAAATAGGTGCCGAGGTGATGATTTGAAGGACGGATTTCAAATTTTTTAGGTCAATTTATGGGTTTTCGGGCATGCGCTGAACACGATGAACTTATTTATTTTTCGCTCCGTCCACTAGTTACCCGGTACACTCGCAGAGGGCGCTGCTTAAAGATAAGTAAAAATCTAAAATTTCACCGAAAATGCTGTCGCCTGGTTAAGAATTGTCGGATAATAGCTTTGGCACGTTCTGAACATGATCCCGTTTTTTACTATACTTTTCCGCCGATGACTGCTTCGTTTATCGGCTATAAACCTCAAATTATTAATTGTAGGGTAATATACAAATTCACCCTAATTTCACCGGAAATTATGCCGCGTTGATAATTTAAGGTCCCGAAATACCTTGTGCCGATAAAATTTGGTATTTTCCAGGATACTCGGTACAAAGCCGTTGGTAATTTGGCAAGGACTTGAACCGGTTTTGTACTTATTCGCCAAATATAGCGGCATATAGTTGAAACTTTGGAGACTGTTTGAAAAATTTTTTTTTTTATGTTTCAATATTTTATCGTGGTTAATTATATTAATTATTATTTTTTTATTATATGTTATTCACGTTAAAATGTTATGTTTCATGTTCCACGATCATGGATCGTTTCAGCTTATCGTCCAAATTACAGATTGTCTCTCGAGCAAGTGAAACTGAAATTATATTACATTATTTTCAATTATATTACATAATTTTTTATTTATCGATCCAATCACAGTTCAGACAATTCAGAACTACGAATTTGACCCCGGAAAACCGATGGAAGCTAAGGAATTTTACAGAAAAATGGGAAAATTTTAGCTATTTTCTCCATTTTGCCTCTATATTTGGCGAATAAGTACTATGCCGGTTCAAGTCCTTGCCAAATTACCAACGGCTTTGTACCGAGTATCCTGGAAATTACCAAATTTTATCGACACAAGGTATTTCGGGACTTTAAATTATCAACGCGACATAATTTCCAGTGAAATTAGGGGGAATTTGTCTATTACCCTACAATTAATTTTAGGTATATGGCCGATAAACGAAGGCCGATAAATCGGCGGAAAAATATAGTAAAAAACGGGATCATGTTCCGAAAAAAAACAAAAAAACAATGGGGACAAGAAATCCCAGAACTTTTTTTTTTTGAACTACCCTAATGTGCCAGTGACACCTGCATCACGTTCGATCAACCCCAATAAAGAGCAGAACCAAATGGCTGAAATATTCAAAAATTGAGATCTCGAAAACGTTCTATGTAACAGTGATGTTTTTTGAGTTTCATTTATAGATATATTCCCGAAGAATCGAATGAAACCTCCCCGTTTGATGTACGTTCATCCGTTTACTTGACAAGAAAAAGTCATCAACACGGGTGTGAATTGCAACCAGTGACACATTAAAAATCGCCCTGAAAACTACGACATTGTATCAGTCGATATAATAGGTACCAATGGAATTCTGACTGCCGAAATCGAATTTATTATAACTTCTGTATCCGATAGATGGAATTGTGAAATGTAGGTAGGTGATCACCTATTTGATTTACAGTTGGTCAGTTCTTGTTAAATACAGAAAGGCTAGTAAAGTGTACTCGTAGGTGTTCTATTTAAGGGAGTTAAGAAGGTTTAATTTTAGAAGAAAAAATAAATAATTTTTTTTTATGAACGAGCAACATCTACTAATAATTTCAAGACCAACGGCACGTCTCTACTACGAATGAAGATATGAATTTTCTAAGTTAATAACCTCCCGGTATGTAGGTACTCATAGCTCGGTGCATCACCCACAGAAAATGCTGAAAGTTAATTTTCTACGTTTTCTATAAATATAACCTTCTTATTCTTCTTCTCATTTGAAAGTGAAGTCAATGATTTGTATCATGGAGGAAGCAAATCTGTGAAACTAATGGGAAAATAAAGAGAAAGAAAGGAAGTCGTGAGCGAAGAAACAGTTCATCAGTAATCGCTGTGGAAGGAGAATTTAGCGCAAAAAATCACTAGCACTGTTTTTCTTCGGATTATCGGGGGGGGGGGGGGGGGGGGGGGGGGGGGGGGGGTTGATCATGTTTGGTATCGATGTATCGAATCGGTGAAGTTGATTTTTCTTAGCTAATTTCATGCTATCTCTTCTAATCAACATCAACATTAGAATTTTAACAATAAAGAAAATCCCCTGTGAGAATTTGTTCTAAATGTAATTGGGAACAATTAGGAAAAGCCGGGGAACTTTAAAATAATATGATAAGTCAGATAATGGGGCGAATATGAAGGAAAACGTGATTTTTTTCCGATGAAATAAGGTGACTTCATTTGACGATTGGGCGCCCAAAAATGCTTCAATCAGTAAATAATGCAGCTTTTTGGATAGTGAACTTTCCAACAAATCCAGTGATATTCAACAAAGTAAATTTATTTGTGGTCAAATAATGAGTTTGTGTGGAAGGGTACAACTTTGTGGTGTGGCGGGAAGTAAACCTTCCTAACCCCCTTAATGCAATGTATGCCTCCTCGGTAGGCGTTCACGGCTATGTAGTTGCATTTAATTGGATTATGATGTACCTATGTATAATAGATAGTTTTTAATGATTAAACACAAGATATCGTTCTGCGTTTATGATTCTACGCATCTTAAAACGTAAACCATCTACAACAATTTACATCTAAGGTGCAATAAATTACAAATTATGGAAGGACTCTGCTCTGCTGTAGGACTCCTAAAGTTAATTCCTTTTCAAATCCACTGGCGGCACTATAATTTAAGGTGGAGCTCCTTTGGGACATCCCAAAAACAATTACGGGGCACGGAGGGATAGGCACTGATCAGCTGATGGGCTCGAGAGGCTTGTTTCTTTCACAATCGACTTAAGATTATGAAATTTGAATTGGTACTCTTTTGGGACACGTAGAATTCATTCACAAATTACGGAGGCGGAGTTTTCAGCTGAGGGACCTCACAGGCTAAATTCGGTCCTGGTCGACTCGTGGTGCTGAAATTTGGAATAGAGCGCCTTTGGAATGGTTTGAAAACATCATTATTAAATACATAAATATTAAATCATTATCGAATGCAGCTTATCAGCTGAGAGTCATCTGAGACTGATATTTTCTCTAATAAACCAACTGAAATACATAAATTGTAATCAATGTGAAAATAACAAACATGCATTCAAAATAATCTACCCTTCTGCTTGATGAGAAGATGGCTTAGTCATAGATCGTTTTGTTTCCTAACTTTCATAAAAAGCGTAAAATTATGGGGTCCTGGTGCTGTAATGCAGTGGATCCATTTGAGAGGCACGAAGCCCCGAGTTTCTTTAATAAATATACTATAAACGGGGTTTAATAATTACAGACCAGTGTGCTGTGTAAAAGGGCTATCTAATACAGAAATAATAAACCTTTGTGTATAATTTGCTGAGTTTTTTCAATAGCTAGTTTGTCTGATTTTCTTTTTTTTCTCTCAGCGACCTTGTCTCACAGAAATGGACTTAACTCCCTTACGCTACTCTATAAATAAAAATTGATAAAAATTTAGTAATACCATATCTATCTCAATACGATTGTATTATTAGTAGCTGCTGCGATACGCGAATGTGTGTCTAGTTGATAGATTTAGACGTTCTACGCTACATTTCGATTCATCATTTCCCCCAACCATGGGAACCCGCTATCGTTATTTTTTGAGTTATTTAAAACGTTTCAGTGATTTTTTTTATCTTTGAAACAGGACTTGGACCATCTGGTATGACTTTTACTCAGGGAGAAATTACGATCAGACGCCCACGCTACCCGTCAAGGCCCGTCCCTGGTTTGGCGTTCCCGACCGGCTACTCTTCAACTAGTGGTTACGGGGCACTCATTTCACCAGTATATTAAATCAAAAATATTGATAAATTACTGTTAATATCTAAAATATACATTTCTGAAAGTTATTATTAATGTTAGATTTTTCTTAAATGGTTGATTTATTAAGAGTTATAATTTAAATATTCAATTAAATTAAGGTAGCATTGACCTTTGTCTACTTGTTTTTACCCAATTGAATGGAAAATTATATTATAAGAACAAGTATAAATATCTAAATTATTTATCTAAAAAAAGGGTATGAATATCTAAACAGTTCTAAACGTTATTTATTGATTTATAATATGGACATAGCCCAACACAACATTTATATATATTTAATAAAACAATATAAGTGAGGAGTTAAGTAAAAATGAAAAACGGAAGTTAGTGAAAAACGTTGTCTATTTCCACGAAAAATAAAGAGTTACACTGTTAAATCGATTTCGACGGTTAGGCCATCATCAGTAACAAACAATAACGAGTTATTTTAGATGTTAGATTTCGACGGTTAGGCCATCATCAGTAACAAACAATAACCTTGTTGTTATTGTTTGTTACTGATGATGGCCTAACCGTCGAAATCGATTTAACAGTGTAACTCTTTATTTTTCGTGGAAATAGACAACGTTTTTCACTAACTTCCGTTTTTAAATGGGTTTCCACAACTTCGTCGCGAGTGATTTAGTTCGTAAAAATGAAAATATCCGCATATACCACACTAGTCGGTCGTATGATTTTTGTGTTAGACCTCTAGATATTCCGGATCGTCCGACTAGACTTACAACAATCCGACAACCCCATTCACGGTCCGATATCGGATCCATCATCGGATGTTGGACATGTTGGACAACGAATAGGATGGTGAATGGCCCGCTTAATCACAATCGTAATCATCAGTGTAATCGTAATCATATCTCTAGGTTCTGTGATTATAATCGTAATTGTAATCACTACTCTAAAACTCTATGATTGTAATCGTAATTATGATTACAATTACGCCCAACTCAGGTTTCATCTTCTCAAATCTTCCAAGTCTTCATCAATTAGCCTAGATGCTGTCCTCCATCCACGCCCGCGTTGAGATTTTCAGCTGCTAAAGCCCATTTTCGTACCCAGCCTCGATCTCTAAACGATATTATTAATGTTAGATTCTATTAAATGATTGATTGCACGTTTATAAAACGTCATTGATTAAATTGACCAATCGATTTAAGATAAAATTGACCTTCCTTTTTCTTTTTTTTCGCCCACTTGAATGAAAAATTCAAAATTTTATTTAATTAGTCCTAATTTACTCAAAAGTTAGAAAACGTGTTCGAGCCTCTAAGTGGTGTTATAAGGCGTACGAGTGTGAGGAGATCTAATCTACTAAAATTTCATTGGGGAAGGGGGAAAAACCACTGCGTCTTCGGTGGGTGGAGCAAAAACACGAAACTGTTCCAAGGCAGCGATTTAATGCGGAACTTATCGACAAGATTACGTGAGGTGTTGGTGAAAGTCACGCAATGCTTTTTTTATTTTTTAAACATGGGGATGTTTAAGAGCGGAGTACGAGAATAATTCATGGAGCAAACACGTTTGACGCAACCATACACAGCCGAAACACTGTTCAGCTTCGTGCATTAACAACTAGTCTACACCCGCTGGCATTGCTTGCTATGCCATGTGACATGAGAAGTAGATACCCGAAGCTAATAATAGTTGAGAGGTACATTTGTTGTATAGGTCATTTGCTGACATTTCACTCATTATACCGGTTAATGGTATTCCAAGGATCACATGAACTCCAAATAGACGCCGACTCCATTTTTAGTCGCAGCAGTGGGGTTCAAAAGGTGAGAAATTGAGCATCACCAGCCCCAAGATAACACCATTAAAATTTCAGCTAGTGGCTAGATCATAAAGAACTAAATTCCAAGGCTCATTAATTTGGCTAATTGGATAGATCTATTTGGAACAATAAGAACAGAAGGAAACAAATTGTTCTGTAACGCGAGCAACACCGGGTAGTTTTTATACTGAGCCTCTGTAGGACTTTTGGACCTAATGGTAAGGTCACTAGCATCCCCTACCGGGTACCTATGTGAACCCCTCACCTATTTTATTGCTTATAATACCGAGTAGACCAGCTAGTAAAGTATAAATTCTAATAGAAGTAATAAATATATTATTCTGCTGGTAAAAATTTCAAATAGTAATTTCAAATTGTAATCTTTGGGCCAAATAAACTATTAGTCCACTTTTTAAAATTTGTTTCTTGATTTGAAATGCATCATGTTACATACTGTGATGAAATCTTCATTTAGCAACATCTGTATTTTGTGTATAGTACTTAGTTGGGCGAAATTGTTTTTTATTTTATCCAGTTTGACGCGATACGGATGATTTCTGATTCCTGATTTAATCTAAAAAAAAATCAATTTTTTTACTTTTAATAAAGTTGATAATATTGTAAGCATATAATTGATGAACCATAAATATTTTCAAGCTTTCAGTCTGCGTTCGATACCTATGCTGTTTTTTTAAAGAGTATTTTTAGTGTTTTTTTTTTCTGAACACAGTAAACCATGTCTATCAGGTACCTGAGAGTTCCGTGGTGCCTTATACACAGCTTCTTATATACACACTCACGAGTGCACTTCATAACAATTTTTATAAACATGAACACAGTCCGAGCTTCATCTCCAAGACTCGTACCTACTTACATCTCCAAGAGATAATTCGTTTATCGGTTGTTTGGTCTTAAAATTATGTCTTTACTTACATAAAGCTTGCAATCGTGTTCACAATATAAATGATTGAGAATGATACCTGAGTGTAAACAATTATTTAAACAATCCGACGCTCATACCGCTGGTTGTCTCGGCCACGCACTCTGCAGTGGTTATTAACGTAATATGGTTAGGTAAATCGAGAGCTATCCAACGAGTGGTGAACGATTTTTGTACGATGATAACTGGCGAAGTTAAAGTTCCGTAGCAACGAATCGGTTGTACGTGAAAATGATTAGAAATTTTTCATAACGCTTTCTTCGTCACACCGTAACGTCACACTTTTTGGGTTATGTGCCATAGTAAAGACATAAAATGTCAAAATCACTTGATATAGGTAACATGTATGAAATTTTCCTTATGTCTCTACAAAGTTCTTGTATATGGCGTATCAATTTCATTTGAGAGTCTAACCAGACACCAAGGTAGCAGAGGTGTGTTTCCACTTTCATGAGTTTCGGACAGTTGCATGTTGAATGTTGAGAAACTGCTCTCTCACACTAGTGCGATTTGACGAAAACCGTTACAGCAGTAGACTTCATTCCTCATCCGATCGGTATGTAAACAGATTTGGAGGCATGGAGGGTCATGGAGTTCATTGACATCCACTCAGCTATTCTAAGTATTCTTTGGTAGATAAATTATTCAATAAACTTATACGAAACATGAAACACGCACGCTGAAACCTGTTTTTTCTCGTTCGATTCATCAGTTCCTTAGAGTAACCCCATTTATGAAAAAGAGAGAAACGAGCTGATGTTCCACCATGCTCGCGACCACGTCCACCTGGTACTAAAATTCGAATAAAAATATTCACGAGCATTCGTGGATGTTCCCACTTTTAGGCGGCGGTTGAAGTGGTCCTTAAGCTTCAGGTCCCACAATGCGTTTACCCATAGGTGCGAAGAAGGTACGTTAACTATTAGCGTAGAACGCGCCTTTACCGGGACCTAGAAGTGAAAAATGTTACACAATTGCTGATTGGGGAACCTTGATCACTCGTTTCAGAGTGCCTCCACTCTAGAAAGTGGGTTGGAGAAGCGAGTTAGTTGTTTGTCTGTAGTAATATTTGGCTGTGTGTGTACCCCACCCTCCCACCTTAGTGAGTGATAACACACCAACCTGGAACTGGTCACTTTTCTGGCATGACAACAAGAGAGTAAACTCCAAACCATTGGGGAACTTTGTCTCCTGTTTCAGAGTACCTCCACTCTAAATAGTGGTTATTTGGAGAAGCCAGTTATGGGGTATGGGTAGTATTAGTTGGCTGTGTGTGTACATCTGTGTTCGTCAGTTGTCACACACTAGGCTAGAGGGTGGGGTACGAATTCAGCCAACTGAAACTACCCACAAAAAACTGACTGGCTACTCCAAATACCCACTTTTTAGAGAGGAAGTACCTACTCTAAAACCGGTGATCAAGGTTCCCCAATCAGCCACTAGAGTGGTTTGGAGTTGACTGCTTTCTACGTCATCTTCAGCATTGTGACATACCCACTCCCACAACCCACTCGACGACACCGAGGATTCTTTCAATGGTATTCTTACTTCACTAAATCTTAATCCAAATCGAAAACTTCATTAAATCGAGTTTAATATAACTTTTGTCACATAAAATGGATTAGTGAAGCGTAGTTGATTATTTGAATTAATTAATTTTTGGTTCGTGGGTGACTACCAAATGTCGATGAACATTTAATTCTGATGTACTATTGTATTTCGACATTAGCTTTTTTTAAATACAGGAGGACTAGTAAAGTGTAGTTTTCAGTTTAATTGAACGCCTTAGCAGTTATAAAATAATTGCTTCGAGTGATTAGTGTTCTGCGTCGAAGGGCTATCTAGTAAATGCATAATAAGTCTCTGTTTTATAACTTGCAGACTTTTATTTTTTTGTTTAATAATACGTGGGGAAAAAAAGGCTTCAGTATCTGTTGAATCTATGTACATATACATCCATGTGCATATTCATGATACATGTTTCGGCAGACTTTCTTACTTTTGATTTTATGTAGGTGTTAGGTAAGTATGATGGATTCTTTCATTCTATTTTATTTATTTATTTTCTCACTAGCCAGCGCGGCTTTATTTTGTTTTAGCATGATTTAGTTATTATTCCATCTCCGATTCCATAGTATTCTGTGAACTTCTGTACCTACCACCTTAGATATACCACTATCTCCACATCCTGAAAACGGATTCGGGCACAACATTGTCCGCAACATTCACATAATTCCACTACACATCTTCTACTTTTTTTTAGGTTCGTCTGGCATGCAACTTGATGCATCTTTGCATTGTTGGTTGAGAGAAGTCTGGAATAAATACACCCTCAGTCAAACTGTGCTGTTTGCCTGAGCTCAGCACTGAGTAAAAAATATGAATATAATAAAAATGTTTGAACTGAAGGTGTGAACTTTCAGTTTTTTCCTCGTATTTCTTTCAGTTCTCACAGCTTATTTAAATAGAAGGTCACCGCTGTGCCGCTAGGAATAACTTTGACATTGGCAGTCCCACGATTCCGGCGAATTTCGGTAACTCTGAATGAAGAACAGAAGGGCTTCTTTTTCGTTTTTTTTTTCTGCACAACTGAGGACATGACACTTGATTAGGACTAATCGAACTATTCGATTATTTAATTAAACTGTCCAAAGTTTACCTGAGAAAAGTAGAAACGAGTCGGAGTAAAAACTTGTTCCATCTGTTAATCGCTCAGACATGATATCAATCGTTATAAACTACAGAGATAAGTAGTAGGTAAACATGTAGGCACGTAAACGTTTTTTTTTTACTCTTTACTCTAGGGATTTAATGTCAGTGAACTTCCAACCACTATCGACTAGGTAATGAAGATATGTTTCTCGTATCCAATGAACAGATACAGACATTGAGGCATGAACGAATAATGTAAGTACTCGTACTATAGGGGAATGCGCCCTAATATGGTACAACTTTTTTTGATCCGTTTTTGGACCACTCATTGGTCCAAAATATTTTAACCTAATTTACCGGTCAGACTCAACCAGAATCATGTCTCAAAGTGCTCAAAAATTGCTGTAGGGTGAAAAAATTGAGCATCTATTAAAAAGGTTTTTAGTTTCCCGGTAAGAAGAAACATGACCGACCTGGGGTTTTGAAAACTGCAATAGTGCCATATAAGGTCATCTTATTTTTTAATCCATTTTTATAAAATCTGGAATTGTATTAAACAGAATAAGAACCAGTAAATATGGTATCAAATTATTTAAACCTTGTTCATAAGTATTCTGATCGAGTTAGGAATTGTATTGCGCCTGCCGAAAGGTTAATAAATTATCGATAGCACATGGTAAAATAGTTAAAAGGTTTAAATCAAAACCCTCCTCCAAAGGCAGACGGACATGGCCATGCCTTTTTATGTTTTTTTTATTTAGTATAAGTAAAATAGAGTATAGATTACTTGAATGTATCTATCTATTAACTTTGAGAAATTGATTCTCTAATTAAGATAATAATCAACTAGGTTTTCTCCCCAAAGAACAAAATAATAGTCGCATAAGAAGTTTATATATATTTATATAAATTATTATTACTATTATTATTATAGTACATTTCACAATTTACTGTGAGAATAAAGCATTTTCTATTCTATTCTAGAGCGCAGATGAACTATTTATGCTGAAAATGTTACCCAATTCATTTTAAACATTCAAAACAATTCTTTTATAAGATTGTGCTCACTTATTTTTTTAAACTCCCGCTGTTGATCACTGTATCCCTTAAACAATGAACAATGTCCCATTGCTAAACTACCTTTCACGAAATGAAAAATGAAAGAAAAAGACACTCCATTAAACGGCCTATTAACGAGCGACACCTTAATGAATCCTCTAAGGTAGAAAAGATGAAAATTGCGAAGGGTGACACCCCGCCTTGACGCCGTCTCTCATTACTGCCTACCCATTCGTCGGCAAATGGGCCAGAAAAAAGAAAAGATCTTCCCTTCCCCAAATGTCTCAATTCTCGTCATCATACCTCTTTTTTTCTCCCTGACCAAAGAAAATTATTACAAAAGCAAAAACCGAAAGGAACGGAATTGGAATGAAGAAAAGACACAAAGGAGATGAAAAAAGGTAGATTAAAAGGTGCACTTAGGTAGAGTTACTAATGAAGCCTTTCGTTGAGGCTAGTGGATCTAGTTTCACGTTGAACTAAAGGGTTTTTCCTTCTAACCGTTCACTCTCCCCTTTTTTCTCGCCCTTACGACTTGACATCTTTAGCGTGACTGAGGTAGGTAATCGATTTTTGCTTCATTCTTAACTAATTTGCATAGACAAGCCCCCTTTCCCCCCACACTTATTCTTCTCGTTTCTCTTTCCTTTCCAGGTTTCTTTCTTTCTTGCTCCCCTGCGGTCTTACGGCGGATGAAGGGAGTTTCTATATGAAAATTAGCCCCCTAGTGACTTCAAACTGATTGATTTACTTCTTCCGCGGTCGCGGGAACGGCGCTGCCCTGACGGTTGAACGGTCATTCCTCACGCTCTCAAGCTCAATCTGTGACCTTGGTTGGAGCCAATACGTTATCAAGATTATATTATTGTGTTGGCGAAAAATCATGCCAACAGAATTCACACAGGTGTTACATGTTATTTCAATGGTAAGAATCAACAACGTACGTACAAGTAGGTACAAGTCCCTCACACTAAAGGATTAAAAACACCCAAGTGATATAATTTCATGTCTAGATTCCTCATGAGTTTGAATTTTCCTAGAACATATACCTATCTGCTTCCGAGTTTGAACGCGATCTAATAGATAATAAGAAATCGACGATATAATAAAATTACGTTTGCGCATGCGCACAGGCTACTATTTATGTGAAGGCAATGAAAGCTACAGGGGACCGTTCAAAAGCTCTCCCGCACAATCTCTGACAATTTCATCAAAATCGTTCGAATAGACACGGACCTGTGTTAATCGATATTAGTCTCGAGCATGCGCAATGGATATTTCTCTACCAATCGCACTATAATTTATAAGGCATTTTTCTAGAACATATACCCAATTACCTACCGAGTTTGAACGAAATCGAACCAACAGATGACCAGAAATCGGCGTTATGAGAAATTCACGCTTGCGCATGAGCGCAGGTTATTGTTGATTCGACAGCATTAGTTTTTAAATTATAGGGGACCGTCTAGGAGCTAACTCGTACAATCCCTGAAAATTTCATCGAAATCGGACTGAAACTTGGTATAGTGTTGAGCGTGACAACGATTTACCACAGACATCAGACAGACAGACAGACATGCATGCAGACATAGAGACAGACAGACAGACAAACAGTCAAACAGACAAATAAACAAACGGTCTCGGAACCAAAACTGAACTGCAAAAAGCAAGTGGAAATTTTGATTTTGGAGGACAATTTTGTTCGACTTCAATCTCGAACACAAAACTTCCCTACCTTCGGTCGTGAGGAAGTAAAATAGAATATACTACATACATCTGATGTTGCACGAACCAGATAAGTGAATGTTCAAACTTTGCTACCCATCTACGCACAAAAAAAAAAAAAAAAAAAAAAAAAAAAAAAAAAAAAAAAAAAAAAAAAATTGAGGGGGTTTTGAACATTTTTTTTTTTTGGTCGATTACAAAGGTTCATTGAGGAAAATGATAAACCAAAAATAAAAAAAAAGAAGACTCTAGCCTAGTGCAGATAAGGATAACCGTAAGCTTTTCCGCATACAGTAACCGGACACCCCAGTTCTTTCGGTATCTAGAACTCCTTGAATAACCGAATCAATGAGACTAGGGATAGTGACTTCTTGACATTGCTTAGCCCATCTCATTATTTCTACGTTTTAATTAATCCTTACCTACAAGAGCATTCTTGAATATAAATTACGCGTTCACTACTTAAAGAAAAGAAAGTATGAAACAGTTGGAGACTTTACAAAAGAAATAAGGTTTGCTTTCCATTTAAGTTCCTCATTTTACATTCTGGTCATGTTAGGATTTACTTTGGCAAGGGAATTAATTAAGGACACGAAATGAGATACCCAGGAGTCTTGCAAAAGGAAAAGACGGGAAAAATGTGGAGGCTGGAAGATAAAACGCAGGAAAAGAAGACGGGGTGAGCCGTACCACCTCGTGGGGCTGCCGGTTAAGTATAGTCCTTGGAAACAGAAAACGGTAGGTGTCCTAGTGAGAGAACAAAAGATGGAAACATTTCAAGTGAACCAGGGCAATTCTTTTTACGCACTATAACAACAGGTATTTCTTGTTGCAGAAGTACAAAATAGAGTTTACCGCTTTATATGTATGAAGCGTTCATCTCTCTCTCTCTCTGTCTATTATATATATATATATATATATATATATATATATATATATATATATATATATATATATATATATATATATATATATATATATATATATCCGCCCCCCTGGACCCCCCTAATCTATACTCGGCGCTTCGCGCCTCGCCGGATCTTTTCTCTTTTCTACTGCGTAGAAAACGAGGATAATTTGCTATGCAATTCTTAGCCTGAAAAAATTTTGTATATAAAAAATGTTCAAGCCTGGCTGGGATTCGAACTCACGATGCGAAAAAAATTGATATGAAAAAATTTGGATATAAAAAAATTGTCAAGCCTGGCTGGGATTTGAACCCACGAACTCGCGCTTCGCGTCACGGACGATAGCAACTAATCAACTACTGGGTTGTACGTGAAAATCATCTTTAATTTCGTCCCGGACGTTACGTAAAAAATTATTGGGGGTCGGCCTAAGAATTGCATAGCAATTAATATATATATATATATATATATATATATATATATACACACACATACAGGGTGCTCACACTTTTGGTTACTAACTGTAATATTATTATAGAATATAAGAATAAGAAAGACTTTAGCGATTCATTGTGTATGCAATGCATTATGTGAGAATGGACAAATGGCCGAGCGCCGAGCCTGACATGTGATGTTTATAATATTTGGTAATTAGAATATGAACAGCTGATTAAGAGGTTAACAAGTGGAGTGTCCAAGTAAGCAGACCTACATCTACCAATAATATTACACTAACCTCCGAGGAGTCGATTCTACAACTAATTTGCAACAAAAAGTGCCTCCTAAACTTATTTTTAGAGGCACCATTTTCGAGTTACTCCCGATTTAAGATTTTTTTCGTGTTTTCAACCTTTCGAAACAACCTTTTCAATATTCAATTCACTCAATATAAGTAATAACACGTGTTTTAAAATAAATAAATAAAAAAACTTCCGATTTTGTGATGTCAAGGCCGTATCACACTTGCATTTTTTCAGTTTTTTTCTCGCATTTTCAATGCTCAAACGGAAGGAGGCAAAGTGCTTTTTTTCAAGGTCAGCTGTGGATGTTGAAGAGGAATAAGTGCAAAAACAGCGCATTCTGTTGGAATGCAGTTTTATTAAGTCTGTCAGGTTAGGGCTCCTAGGGGTTTTCCATTGAATTGTTACCTTCCCAAGGGTTACGTAGCATTTTTCGCGTTGAGGTAAAAATTAGAACATGTTCTAATTTTCCCAAGTGAGTTCAAAAATGCTCCGCCAGGATGCGCAATGGTCGAAAAAGCTGACCTTGGAAAAAAGCACTTTGCCTTCTTCACGTTCGAGCATTAAAAATGCGAGAAAAAAGCTGAAAAAATGCAAGTGTTTTAAGGTTGAAAACACGAAAAAATCTTAAATCGTGAATAACTCGAAAACAATGCCTCTAAAAAAGTCTACGAGGCGCTTTTTGTGGCAAATTAGTTGTAGAATCGACCCCTAGGAGATTAGTAACCAAAAGTGTGAACACCCTGTATGTACATGAGTCATTCCAGACATCCAGTCATTGGTAATTCTCACTAGGATTGGTAAAAAAATTATAAAAACTAATAAATGTATACTAAATATAAATAAATAGAATTTCTAGTCATGCAGCATGGTCGAATTTTGTAAATTGTCGTATTATATTTGGATACATTGCTTTGAAGTTTGAGTGCAAAGAAATTGTGTATATATGTATATATATCTGTCTAGAATCACTCACACAAACAGACACGTATATTAGAATTGTGTCAAGTATCGAACATATGTATCGAATAAATCGAAGTGAAAACGTGCCTGTATATATATACACACGAAAAAGTGTGAAACTATTGGGTTGATTTTAATTTTATAATTTTTTGAGCACAGTAAATCAATAAACTTTGTATTGATCGAAAATGCTTTAAATCCATAATTATTGTTTACTAGCAGATTATAATTTAGGACAAGTTTTTTGTCATAAAATTGATGGATAACTATTTTAAACTGCTCAAATTTCAAAGCAATTCAACATGATTATAAAAGATATCTAATAAAAATTCGCTCATACGTTTAAGCTGCATGATTGGAACGTGTTTGTTTAGCAATAATGTTGGAGTATCTGTAGCATAAATGAAGGAATTTGACTGTTTTCGAATATGACACGTCTGAATTCGTGCACACAAATGCTTCATTAGTGAGCATCCTCAGTCAAAAATTTTATTATAGCAGATAATTAAATGAGGCAATCCTTACCCAAGTCATGGAGAGCTGATGAGTTCTTTCGAGCGTCGGAGAAACGTGATTTGTACGTTAATTAGGGGTAAGCCGTAAATCTTAAAAAACGCGTAAAATCTCAGGAACCATCGTAAAAACCTTTTACCGACGCAAAGCGAACTTAACGGAAACTCACCGTAAAATAGTCTCAAAGAAAACCCTCCCGAACAGTCAAATTGATTGAAAGACGGGATTAAATGGGCTTTGCGCGACGATGGCATGTCCCTTTTTACGTCAAAGTCCTCAATCAGATGTAATCTCTCGAAATGAGGAGTTGAGGGGTCGTTCCGAATGGGATGAGAATAAAAAAAGGAAAGTTTCTCTTCGATGGATCTTCGACGAAAAAATTCTCGCTGTCAAGGAAGGGTTTCGTAGAGTGTGCTTGAACAAAAAGGGTTCGAAATGAGTGGGGTTTCCGGTTTTGGAATCCAATCAACCGAGTGCACGATTTAACCCTTGGGCGTAATACCCTTACAAAGGCTCACGGTTTTGCGAGATCAACCCTAGGGTTCCTGAGCGGTTTTCGTGAGCGATGTTTAATGACGGATTCCCCGTATAACGGAAATCTGTTGCAGGTTGGAGTTCACAGTGGGAATTGGGATTTTTCCTCCGATTCTCTCCCGAGAAGTCAAAGAGGGCAAATTCGCAAATGGAATCGTCTTCATTGAAACTTTCAAAGCTATCTACGGAATGTATTTGAATCTATTACACCGAATAACGTTTTTTGTTAGATCTCTTCAATTAATCTACTAGTAGAACCTGTATATAACAGTAACTAATAGGTGAGCCAAGTTGAAATAAATTCGTTTTCTTCTCCTCGACTATGTTTCCGTAAATGGTCCATATTTAGAGCGAATTTCTGAAGAATGTTTACGAAGGAGAAGAATGTGATACAAGAACTATCAAAGCTACACACTGATACATTGTGACAGGGATATGGCTTATGACACCGTAAACAGCACATTTTCTTGGGTGAGTAGGAGAGAATTTAGATCATTCAGCTAATCAGGCCGAAGCCGTCATTTCATTTGTCTCTAGATGTCACAGAGAGGCTCTCTATTAAATTTCAACTTTCTAGGATGAACAGGGCAGAATTCAGCTCATTCAGTTGATAGGGCTGGAAACCATGATTTCATTTACCTCGTGATGTTCTAGAGGGACGCCTTATTAAATTTAAACTTTCCAGGGTGAACAAGAGAGAATTTAGCTCAATCAGCTGATCAGGATGGAGCTCGTAATTTTATTACTATTTATGACTACCAAATCATGCTATCATACTCTGAGGATTGTTTGTAGTTTATTAACCACGTTGTAGTTGAATAGCTCATCTGATTTTATTTTTGGATTGGCTTAGGCAGCGTTAGATTTTGGCGCTTTAATGGAGATCATTCCAACAAACAGTGAACCATTTCTAGCGGGCGAAAACTGAGGGAGTTACATTACCCCAGGAATGGCTCCGCTGTAAGGAAAATAAGCGTGACATTTTTTAATACGGAACATGTTTTTGTCATCATAACCCGGCCAAAAATGTGACAAAATGTAGGTACGTGATTAGTGAGTTACGCTTCTATTTTCTGATGAGTATCGCTTACAACCAAATCGGAACTGAGTCTTGGGCATTTATCATTTGTGGGGGTCAAGGAGGGGGAAAAATCGATTTACAATTTGGCTTTTGTTTCAGGAATGAGTTTACATTTCTTAACGTAATTTTCCCGTAGAATCCGATAGTGATGAGGTTTAACTGAAATTAATCATTCCCAGCAGAAATAAGGGCTGAACTTCGGAAATCGTTGTCGACAAGCTCTAAAATGGTAATATTTGAATACTCCTCCTCAGCTTAAAGTATTTTAGAAAATCATTCTATCCTTATACATAATGTGTTAGTAAAGTTTTGTTACGATCTTTACAAACACAAATTGACCTGGTTGATTGGCCTAGAATTAAGTTCAGGCCTGAATTCGATTTTGTATTGCAATTTGAACATTACAAATTTGTACATAAAAAAAAGCTCCGCCTTCTGCTGGTTGGGCTCCACATTTTTTCAAAGCCCCGGTTGGGGAGTAAGTAATTGAATTTTGAACCTATACCCCACACAGGATGTCCGACGAGTTAGCGTTATAATTACATTACATATCATATTAAAATTATTATCATATTAAAATTATTATCAACGCAGTACGAAACATACGAATGTCTCCCAATTTAGTGTTTTTGACATTGAAAATGTCCTAGTCGATGGGTCAACCGGTAATTTTGTTACGGAAATTTTGTTACACAAAGAAAAAAAAAACGGATGGTAGACCTACGGTTCTACAGTCAGATAATTTAATATTGATTAATTTTACACATTATTAGTTCATTATGGTTACTTAGCAATATTAGTTCATAACTGAGCTTAATAAATCAGCTTCCTTGACACTACAGAGGCTTAGGGATTATGAGATGCTGTGATAAAATGAGAGCATTCCAAAAAGTGGCTAACGATTTTCCTGATATGAAAACTAAGGGAGTTACACTTCCCTAGTAACGCATTGGTTGTACGTGAAAATCAATAGAAAACCCCACCGTGACGTGACGCTCGTGACGTGACGAAAACAAATGGAAACGTCCTGTTAATCATTATTAAATGATAAAAACGTCACGCAACCTATAAAGAAGTTAGGTATTGTTATGATTGTTAGATGTTATTATTGGTGTTAGAATAATATTGAAGATCTAGATGGTTGCAAGTATTTTGTCAATATGATGTCCTCCAAAAAATTGTTGTCCTCCAAAATCAAAATTTTCACTCGCTGTTTGTGTTTTAGAGCTTGCTGATCAATTTTGGTTCCGTCTCTGTCTGTCTTCTGTCTGTCTGTCTGTAGTAAATCCTTGTCAAGCCAAAAACAACACGATTCGATTCGATTAAAATTTCAGAGATTGTGCGGGTTAACTCCTAGACGGTCTCATATAGTTTACAATGCCGTCGAATCAACATTACCTGTACGCATGCGTAAACGTGAATTTTTCATAACGTCGATTTCTCATCTTCTATTGGTCCGATTTCCTATAACGTCAATTTCTTATTATCGATTATTCCAAGTTTGTTCAAACTCGAGAGGTTGTTGGGTCCAGGATGATGCCCTTCGTATCGTATTTGCTTCTGTAATACCTAGGTAACTATTGCGCATACGAAAAACTAATATTGGATGACACTCCGAGTATAATGAATCGATTTTGATGAAATTTTCAATTATTGTGTGGGTTAACCTTTAGATAATTTCTGCACATGAAAAGATGAATTTTGGCCCCAATTTGCATTCTAGCATTTATACATAAATAAATGTTATATTTTGCATTCAATCATATCGATTCTTATTTCAACTGATTCTATACGAACATGTTACAATATGTGAGGAAGCTGTAGTGCCCGCCCAACTTGGCATACGTCTTGTCTTCAGATGAAAACCCAATTTCAGTGTATCGTTTTATTGCTGAGTCGGATTCTAGTATCTTTCATGGAAAATGCTTTGAATTCATGTTTGCGCAAATCCTCTCAAAATATGAAATTAACGCGAAAAATCGAGTTTTATTTGTAACCCTCCATAAGGTCGACGTTTCAAAACACGTAGGTATATTAACAAAATTGGAGAAAAAATCTATCCGTCCGCCTCAAGTTTATCAAAGTGCCAAGAAGTTCAATTGTTAAAAAAGAAACAAACTGATTTTTCGTTTAACAACTTTAAAAAAATCATGGTGAACTCTGAATCAGCCTAATATTTCCCACTACAATAATGAAATTTATAAATGCATACAGAAAAAGATTCGTTTCGGAACAAAGCGCGAAGCTTCATATTATTCTCCACATTTCGTTCAAATGGTTCATCTATAGTCCATTCACAGGATTTGACGCAAGTGTTGTAAAACTATACATAGTATTTATTATAGAATTGATTTTTGCCCTGTATTCTATTGCATTCTCTTCCTTCACAATGCGCTGTTTGAAAGCTTTTAAGTGGGTTTTGATAAACACAAAATGAGCACGGTTTACGAAGCAATTTGTTTCTGGAGAAAAATATGGGGTACCGCATGTAAATAAGGAAACGGCTGATATAGTGTGTTTTTCGCTGAAGCGAACGTAGGCCTATCAAATGAAAGCCTACTTCGCCAGTTCTTGCCATAAATAAAAGATGCGATCATCCTCCGATCGACCCTAAAAGGAGAAGGTGCCTTCATAACTCTCGGAACAACATTGAAGGCGTTGAAGAGTAAGAGATTGTCAGAACAATGTAACAGAGGATTCGCCTCTGCCTCGGAGGGATTCCTTTTGTTTGATTGATAAGCTGCGGCCGGCCTGGTGATTGATGAGGCTCGGCGGCGCGTGGGCGGCCGTGGAAAGCTCAAGTGGAAATATACACGGTTGAAATACTCCTCTGAAGAATGAGATAAGTATTCCGGCTTGTCACAACTTTATGTAATCCAGAAAATGTATTACTTTGCTTTTTGAATGAAGAAATAATGACAAAAGTACCCACGTGCTTACACTCTCGAGAGACAAAATCACTGAACTCAAACTAAGCTGTTAGAAGAGTGACAATTTTCAAAGTAAAAAAAAGTCCAGTCATGCAGCATGACCCCATGAGCGAATTTTTGAAGAAATCTTCGACATTTCAGTCGCTATTGATCGTGTAGAGAAATTTTAGTTTATGATTTTGATAGACAAACATGGAATCAAATTATTACTTTTTTTTTTTTTTTTTTTTTTAAACAAGTACCTACTACCTGCGTTTTAAACAGCATGGTTCTAGGATTGGTTATACAGGGATACTTCCATAAGAGTAGTTCAATCTGAATTTGGACAATGTTTCATGCAAATATTACCGATTTTTACAACTAGCGAACGGCATTATTTCGATTTTTGACTGATTTTTCAACTTTGAAATTTTTGAAAACTTGATACATATTCTTATAGGAAATTTTACGCTGATTCCGAATATACCACATGTTAGTATGCTGAAAAAATTATTTCGCACAACAAATCGCAAAAAACAGGCTATTTTGAAATTTTTGACTACATTTTTGAAAATTTCAACCCGAAGATGTAATCCGATCATGCTGGCCAACAAACTTGAACATTCGTTTTGTGTCCTTAACATTTTAAAATTTGTTTGAAGTGTCTAGCCCAATTCTACGGACAGTTATCGCCTGGAATGACACATACATACATACATACATATATATACATACATACATTTAAAAAAAAGTCCTGTCATGCAGCATGACCCCATGAGCGAATTTTTGAAGAAATCTTAGACATTTCAGTCGCTATTGATCGTGTTGAGAAATTTTAGTTTATGATTTTGATAGACAAACATGGAATCAAATTATTAACACATGCACAGAGTAAACTCATCAGTTGTGATTAGGTACATTTATTTATTTTTATTTGTTTTTAAAGCACCTACTACCTACGTTTTAAACAGCATGGTTCTAGGATTGGTTATACAGGGATACTTCCATAAGAGTAGTTCAATCTGAATTTGGACAATGTTTCATGCAAATATTACCGATTTTTACAATAAGCGAACGGCATTATTTCGATTTTTGACTGATTTTTCAACTTTGAAATTTTTGAAAACTTGATACATATTCTTAGGAAATTTTACGCTGATTCCGAATATACCACATGTTAGTATGCTGAAAAAATTATTTCGCACAACAAATCGCAAAAAACGGGCTATTTTGAAATTTATGACTACATTTTTGAAAATTTCAACCCGAAGATGTAATCCGATCATACTGGCCAACAAACTTGAACTTTCGTTTTGTGTCCTTAACATTTTAAAATTTGTTTGAAGTTTCTAGCACAATTCTACGGACAGTTATCGTCTGGAATGACACATACATACATACATATATACATACATACATACATACATAAAAAAATGCGTTAAATTCCAGAATATGATTCAGAATTGCCTGAAACGGATTTCTGCATAAAATTTTTTTCAAAAATTCACATTCTACAAATTTTGAGGCGAGAGCAATAGCTTAATTTTCTTCAAAAATTCGCTAAAAATGCGTTAAACTTCAGAATATGATTCAGAATAGCCTGAAACGGATTTCTGCATAACTTTTTTTCAAAAATTCACATTCTACAAATTTTGAGGCGAGAGCAATAGCTTAATTTTCTTCAAAAATTCGCTAAAAGGACACCATACCTGGAATTCAGCCAAAATTGGCCATTTACAGGGATTAGTTATTATTACCTATTCTTTTGGCGAATTTTCGTAGAAAATGAAGCTATTGCAATGGCTTCAAAATTATTAAAATAAAAGATTTCGAAAATTTCCTTAATTGAAATCCGTTTTGAGGCACTCAGAAACAAATCCTAGAGCTTAACACTTGGAAAAAAAAGAATATATATATATATGTGTGTGTGTCATGTCGGACGATAACTCTCCTTAGGATCGAGATAAAAATTCCTTTTTTATGCCAAAAAATCTAGCTTTCCAGATGGAAGGATGACTTCGTTGGCTCAGCATTTTTTGAGCAAATTAAATTGGTCAAATTGCAAAAAATGTGCTGAAAAAATCGATAAAAATGGCTAAAAACGGCTAAAAATTGTTAGTAATATTGTTAAGTATAATATCGATCAAATAAAGTTTATTAACTATAACACAAAACATTAAAAATGCACTAAATTATGTTGAAAAATATACTTGAATTTTATTAAAATTTGCAAACAAAAATCGAAAAAACTGCAAAAAAGCTAAAAATCCAACATTCTCATTTCGAGTTGCAAATTATTATTCAAATTTCGTTTTTGCCATCAAAATAATAGATGGTAAACAATTTCTTAGCACTCAAAGGGCTTAAAATTCAAAGAAATGTAACCTAATAAAACACGATAATTTACAACAATTTGCTCCTACGATCACTATACGAATTTATTCTGAATAGCAACGATTACTAAGTACTACATTAATTTAAGAACGGATTTTGACGTTTCACGCTACACCTTGGTTTAAAATTCCTTGCAGTGGAATTTTTTAAGATGGTTCAAAACATTTCAAAGATCCATACATTTCTGTTACAGGTACGAGGAAACAATGTGACTCCCCAACTTGGCAGATATTTTTTTATTCCTGATACAATTCCTCGTCAGTCGGAGAGATATATTGTTCAATATATATCGTGTAAATAGAAGCTCAGTAATATTAAAGTAATAGGTCTCTAATCTAATTATCAAATTATGCATAATGTTCATTGGTGGTCTTGATGTGACTCAGTGGACTCATTCTTTCATATTCGGGGATTTATTTTAAAACTTAAAAACATTTTTCTTAGTTATCCTATTTTTTTGTTCTACCAATCTGCCTCTACCTATGTATGCATGTTCGGACCCGTCACTGATCTTAATCTTGCAAACACTAGATTAATTTTTGAGCTTCAAAATTGTAGAAGTTACTAAGCGGAAATAAATGTTTTGTCTGGTCCATTATGTAAGTACTTAAATTTATTAAACACATTGACTAGAAAATTTATCCTCGACGAATAATAAACCACTTTGCACAAATTATCGGTCTTGAATTTGCGTTTTGTGCGGAGATTCTGCGGAAACAGTTTTACCAATGTATGACGATCTCGACCACTTGTAATGAAACTATGTTTTGGGGGTTTTCGACTGACCAACCCTCGAAAAACCCCAAAACATAGAAACAGTTTTAAGCAGAATTAATTACTTCCTGAACGTACGAGTGAAACAGTCAAAAAACGAGCCAGTTAGATCCTGGTTTCACTAAAACGGCTCGAGCCAAAATCGTTTTAGCCTCTTGGCATAAATAGCTTCTTTTCTGTAGAAAGCTTGGGGAGACAACTCTCCCGCTGTCTTGGAATGCATAGTCCTCCGCCGCCCTAATCCAATGCTTTATCCCTCTCAGTGCCGTCTCGTAAATCTGACTCTCGGAACGTCTTGTTCTGCCTTGACTTAAAGGGAACACGCAGACATGAGCGAATATTATCATTCCGACCTTCTCCTTCGTCGATCAATAAAAAACCAAAAAGCTTCCACTGTGAGGAGATTTTACTAATTCGCAATACATTTTGCCAACTTCTAAATCATACTAGGATACGAAGTGGTAACACTTTAATTTGTGAACCACCTAGGAGACGACTCAAAAACTAATTTCCAACTAAGTGTTGCATTTTGATTTAAGCATTCATTCATGCCAAATCACGTAATGATATTCATTTCTTGATATTTGCAACAGCAACGTAAAAAAACAATGAAAAAACTGAATTTTTGAAGGCTTATGCTGTATGAAAATGAGAAAAGAAAAGTGCAATCCTGGTCGATTTTTCGGTGTTTTCCCAACTATTGTTGCAAATACCAATAAATGGATATCATTATGTGGTTCAGCACAAAGAAATTCACGAAAATTATGAGTTACATGTGGCAATTGAATACCTTCAAAAACTCGGTATTTCACAATTTCTGCACTTTAAGAGCGGAATCGTGCCCGTTCGTGCGCACTAAAAAAATCGAATGGTTAGTAATTTCTACCTGAAAATTTACTAGAATTCGGATCTTCAATAGAAAAAGGGGGCCCACATCTGAAAAAACAAAGTTGATGTCAATGGCGCACGTTTTAGCGAATTTTTGAAGAAAATTAAGCTATTGCTCTCGCCTCAAAATTTGTAGAATGTGAATTTTTGAAAAAATTTTATGCAGAAATCCGTTTCAGGCTATTCTGAATCATATTCTGAAGTTTAACGCATTTTTTTATGTATGTATGTATATATGTATGTGTCATTCCAGACGATAACTGTCCGTAGAATTGTGCTAGAAACTTCAAACAAATTTTAAAATGTTAAGGACACAAAACAAAAGTTCAAGTTCGTTGGCCAGCATGATCGGATTACATCTTCGGGTTGAAATTTTCAAAAATGTAGTCAACAATTTCAAAATAGCCTGTTTTTTGCGATTTGTTGTGCGAAATAATTTTTTCAGCATACTAACATGTGGTATATTCGGAATCAGGGAAAAATTCCCTATAAGAATATGTATCAAATTTTCAAAAGTTTCAAAGTTGAAAAATCAGTCAAAAATCGAAATAATGCCGTTCGCTAGTTGTAAAAATCGGTCAATATCGACTGAAATGTCGAAGATTTCTTCAAAAATTCGCTCATGGGGTCATGCTGCATGACTGGACTTTTTAAATTGCGCAATGCGCAATTTTGTTATTTTTGAAATCTACAAAAAAAGTTGTTAAGAATACGTTTTTCCGAATTTTTTACTCCGGCGATTACAGAAAATAAAGGGGAGAGGGGATACCTTGTGGACCACCCTACTGTTCCGTTGCAAACATTTAGGTAAACATCGTGTTCGTCTCGAACAAAGATTATACTTCCGAGTAATATTTGGTCATTACCGATGAAGGAGCTAATCAATCACACATCATCTGCAAGACATAGTGTGACCATGGACATGGAGATTGTGTAAAAGTGATGAGGTTGTACGAATTGTCAATAAATAAAATGTAAGTAAAATACCAATGGATAATGGGATTGTCCTTAACGGTAAATTAAAAAAAATAAAATTATTCAGTTCCATTTCTTGAATGTTATAAAAATTGTTAAAGATACTTGTAAATTAGTTTAAAAGCCTGTTATCCTTGGGACCAAAAGTTTAATAAAATCCCTACTTGCAGGTTTACTGTAAGGAGAAAGAACAAAAATCTTTAATATGAAAATTCCATCCAGAATACCTTTGTTATAATAGGTTGAATATTTTATCCAAAAAAAGGTGTGGTAGATTGTTATACATTCTGTTGCTCCATGACACACAGTCGTTTAGTCGAGACGGGCTAGACAGGTTTCGTGTTCTACTTAAATTGGAATAACATGCTAGACGACAGGTTTGTTCAGAGCTCTATAACCCCGCTTCACTCATATCCAACTGGCTCTTTGAACCTTTGACCGAGGTGCCTAAGTTATTGACTTTAAAATGTTAGTAGACAGTCTAGTCTAAACAACAAGCAATATTCATGCGAGCGAGTATCTGGCTCGGATTTCAAAACGCCTACAAATTGTTACCAAATGGTTCATGTTTGGAAAGATTGTCAGTGTTAAATAAAAAGTTCCAGTCACACAGAATGTTCGTATAAGCGAGTTTTCATAAACTACCTATCGTGTTATAATATGTTAAATTGTATTGAAATTTGAACAATTTCAGTTGAAGGAAAATGTTAAAAACCAATTTTATGTAAAAAGGAGCTCATTCTAAATAAAATTCGGAAAGTCAAAGTAAATTTTGGATTTTTAGATTTTTTGCAGTTTTTATAGATTTTTTAGCCAATATAATTGAAATCTAAAAATCAAGAATAAGAGTCACTCCAGAGTTACAGTACTTTACGTTACTCTACTTGAATATGAACAAGTAGTTCAAATCAACGGGTTATAAAACGGACTTATAATTACTTCAATGGTTTTGTAATCATATTACAAGGTTATCACATTCAGAATGGTAATGGTAACACGTTGCTCCTTACAATTACCTACTTCTCATGTTATATTCCGACATGCGCTTCCATTCAACACAGATTTTAATATCTATCATGCGTGTGGATAGTTAATAAGACTTTAGCTTGATGTGTCGGTTCAATTGCACAAAACCACTCCTCATGTCAATTCAAGAAGATGTAGAAGAAGGTGTCAATTATAAGATTATTTAAGTTAAGTTTAGTTGCTGAAGTTAAATGAATAAGATCATAACCAAAACAGAACTTAGCAGATCTTACTGTAGTGCTCCTTCAGCCAATTAGGGGAAACAAACCTTCACCAGCTGAGGGCTCTGTCAGTCCAGGGAGACTCACAATTAGGGCTCACAATTTCGTAAATCGTTTTGTTTCACTGTACTAAAAAGTGTAAAATTGGGGGTTTTGAAGCTGTAAAAGGGCGATCTTTTACAAAGGGCGAAGCGCTGATTATAATGGGTTCAATAGTTATATACAAGTGATATGCGTTGAGGGGATGTTGAATACATAAATAATAAACTTTTGCGTAAAATTTGCCGCGTTTCCAATCCTATAGAAGTTTGTAAACACAACCATGGTTTGAGTCTCCAATCATCATACCAATTAGGTAAGTGTCTAAAAAATATGTTACCGACTCAGAATTCTAAACTCCCACTAAAATCTTATGAACATACGGTGAGGAAGGGAGTGGCGGTCCCTTGAAACAGTATGCGAACCTTACAATCGTACCTTTTTCATACTGAAGAAAAACGACTTCAAGAAACTTCCTATGGGAATATCACCTACCATATAAATAGGTAGATAAGACCATTTTCGGATTCATATATGGTGGAGTCGCAGAAGATATTGTGTTCTGAAAGATATTACCATCCCACCTAACTTCGAGTCATCCAGTCCTATTTCCACCATTATTTACCCTTTTCGGCGATTTCTTCCCCCTCATGTTACGGCCAAAAAGAGGAGAAACCCCAGCTGATTCGGCTTCACCGTACTCAGAATGATCAAAGACTTTATATAACGAAAAAGGCCGTTTCTCCATTTTCTTTACCGTGAAGTATAAGAAGGAGAAGCTCAGGTGGTAGGTCGGAAAATGGGTATTATTGCTCTCCCCTCTACCGCCGTTGTACCCTTTTCATACTTTCTCGCTTTGTAACAGAAAGAGAGAAAGGAAGACAAGAAAGAAAGTTGGGATGATGGATTAAGGAAACAAATAAACATCACTTTATGGTCTGGCTATAGCTGTCAAAGTTAGAAAACTTTTGCATGAATGAAGGATTTGCGAATAAGTTTTTACTGTGCGTCTTAAGAGATGTTTCCATAGGATTTTCGGGGTTTCCTTGCAGAGTAACAAACTGCCAGTAACTTAATACTTTTCATTTCTGGTATGATGAATACCAGATAAAATTCAGGAAGAAAACGCTGCAACAAATTATTACACAAAGATTTATTAGGGTAAGGGCACCCATCATTGGACACTTAAGGGAACTTAAGGGACGCTCAAAACATCAATCTAAATAGCTTTTATGTCAATGTTGAAACGTTGTTGAGAGTGAGAAATATTCCCGAATCGACGAAAAAAAAAGTATAGCTCTCATATCAATAATTTGTTTTAATTGAATTTTTCCCCCAGAAAATGGGTTTCTTCCTGTTAGCCCAGTTATTGGACACGCAGAAACTCACCATAATTTGTGACTAATACCTACCTAGTCTCCCATAAAAAAATATGGATTATCAAAAGTGTGAATATACTTACTAAGGTTTCTGAGGGTAGACATAGTGAACAAGTATTCTCATCATTAGAGAAATAATCCACTAAAATATTGGTTTGGAAATTAGTTGCAGAATTGATCCCTAGGAGGTTGAGAATCTTAAGTGAGAACACCCTATATAGGTACCTAATATGTATATGTATGAATGTGTGTGTCCTTCAAGACAAAAACGCTCCTTAGGATTTAAATCAAAATTCCGTGCTTGCGCAACAAAATCGAGCTTTCCAAACGAAACGATGAGTTAGTTGGCCAGCATTTTTTGAGCACATTGAATTGGTCCAATTAAAAAAAATGTGCTAAAAAACCGCTGAACATGAGTAGAAACCGTTAAATTGATATTCTGTTAGCAGTATGGGGGGTATCTATTATCTTCCTGCAGATTGGTCTCCTCTTAGGCTTTGAAGGGCGTACGAGCCATTTTGAGAATTTGTCAACACAAACGAAAACAAGTTGAAACATAGACCTACCTCTTGATAATAGGTTTATATGCTCAAAATAGCACCATCAATTGGTGAAGATTTCATTGAAATTCAAATAGGTGAGATCTTTTTCTCTATGGACATTTGAAATAAACACACTTTTAATCCACTGCCTTTTTATATATTGTGGATAAACTAATGAAATCCTACACGAAATCGAAGGACAAATGTTGTGTTATTCAGGAAAACCATCTAGAAACCGCAAAAACTCTGAAAATTGGTTAAATTGTTCTAAATGAAAAAGTCCAGTCATGCAGTATGACCCCATGAGCGAATTTTTGAAGATGTTTCATGCAAATGTTTCATACAAATATTCATGCAAATGTTTCATGCAAATATTACCGATGTTTAGAACTAGCGAACGGCATTATTTCGATTTTTGACTGATTTTTCAACTTTGAAATTTTTGAAAACTTGATACATATTCTTATAGGAAATTTTACGCTGATTCCGAATATACCACATGTTAGTATGCTGAAAAAATTATTTCGCACAAAAATAGCAAAAAACAGGGTATTTTGAAATTTTTGACTACATTTTTGAAAATTTCAACCCGAAGATGTAATCCGATCATGCTGGCCAACGAACTTGAACTTTCGTTTTGTGTCCTTAACATTTTAAAATTTGTTTGAAGTTTCTAGCACAATTCTACGGACAGTTATCGTCTGGAATGACACATACATACATACATTTTTTTTTAACCTCCCCTCAAAGACGGAGGGGGCACGCCATTAAATTGAAAAATAAACAAATAAAATAAAAAAAGTGGGGAGGACGCCCAGGTTTACCCGACGCCGGCTCTAGGGATAAGGGAAGTTGCAGGACGAGGAGGAAGAATGGGATGAAAGGAAGTGCCCCTATAAAATGACCACCAGTTCAAGTAAGAACCACTCAGGACGCGGGTGGTGATACCATGGAGTACTCCTGCCGCAATATACATACATACATATATACATACATACATACATAAAAAAATGCGTTAAACTTCTGAATATGATTCAGAATTGCCTGAAACGGATTTCTGCATAAAATGTTTTCAAAAATTCATTCACATTATACAAATTTTGAGGCGAGAGCAATAGCTTAATTTTCTTCAAAAATTCGCTAAAAGCTTGTTTGCTTACCGTTTTGATAGTGACAAGCGCCAACGTGCTCCACTCTACTTTCAAACGGGCACTAAATCAGAAATAATGGTGCTGGAACGTACTAGGCCCCCTCAATTCACCCTAGCATGGTTCTTTTGTACCCGAGAGCCGTTGAACTACAAAAACACCACGCAACCTTATTATTCAAGCATAACTAGCCGGCTGTCCCATAATGGGGGTGTGTCCAATAACTGGTGCCTTTAACCAATTTCTATATTAGTAACTAGACATTCTTTGCGCATCGTCATTATAAATAGACAGTTATAACGAGAAAACCGATTAAGATGTCCAAGTTGCCCCCCTCCCCCCACCATCTACGCACTGGTGCTAGGAAAGCAAAAACGGTCAGTCATATAATCGATGTATTGAACTCAGTTAAATGAAACGATTAGCCTTTTGTGTAGAGAGGTTTTTTAAATCTCAACCCTCATATTTAACCTCTTGGAATTGATTGAAAGTGGAGCGTTGATTTCATGCACGTCCTCCGGCTAATGTGTGGTTTTTTAGCTAGATTTATTCGTAAACTTCGTCCAGTTGTTTCGGACGGTAGTGCTGGGGGGGTGAACGTTTTTCTTTACGAAGGTTCCAATGTAGCAATCATATGACTGTGCCCTTATATCATTCAACAGCAGTGAAAAACACCTACTATTCCAAAAGGGTTCTGTCCTTTCATTCACTTTCGAATTCGCTGAAAAATAATTTATCTAATGCAACTAATTTAATAATCAACTATCTAAAATAATTTATCATTTCCTGAACATGCATCATTGCATCAAGGTATGTAAAAAGTGATAATTCCAATTTTGTTTGTTGATCAGAATGATATTAAGGGTTTTTATTTTCACAATGTTAAATTCCTTTTTCTGCTCATTATTAGATATATCACCTTAATTGCATTATTTCTTTATGGTATTATCTCATAATTTTATTTATTCTGCTGTTATATTCACATAATGTATATGATGAACCTACCAACACAAAAGCTATTATTAACCATTTATTTTTCGTTTTTTTATTTAAATCATGGTATTACGTTTGATTTAATGAATTTACAGGCGTATTTCCATTTTTCAGTATTCACCTGAACTCAATTAATGTATTTATCGGCGATTTCTCTCTGTCTCGGTGAAATTTCAATAAGGGCTTGTACCCTCTCTATTCCTGCTACGGGCTTGTCCATGTAGGGAAACATTTTTTCAAAAACACCCTTGTTTTTACGATGTAATTTTAATTTATGATTTGAGAGAAATAAACCGATTTCATTTCATTTGGAAGGAGGGGGGGGGGATTACATTTTTTTTCCTCTGTCTATTATTATATAACTACTATTGGTATAATAAACCAAAATGATTTTTGAAGAAAAGACAAGAACCATGAGCAAGTATGTTTATTGATGACAATACCTGCTTTTAGACGTTGCCACATGAAAGTTAAAGTGATACGGCTCGAAACCAGTAGACATAATGAAGTGAATGAACCTATTATTAATTTAATTTTTTGAAAGTCATTATTATAGTTTGCCAATGAATTCCAGGCAAAGTGCTTGGAAAATTGCCAGCACTTATGAACACGGTGCCATGCATTGAATAGAAAATTCCATTATATAAAATAAAGAGGGAAAAAGTTTCCACTTTTTTGGAAAAGCGTTGTCAAGTGAGCCTCTCTCCGGAGAGAGGGAAGTGGTCGGCCGGTAAATGGGGTTTCTTCAAAACACTGATTCTCAGCGGCGGGCAAGTGAATAAAAATGAAGGGCTAAGTGCTTAAGCTTCCACCGCACGGCCACCCAGTTGCTTCCATCCATTAAAAAGGTTAAAAAAAGGAACAAAATCTGTTAAAAATACCAGGATACCCCCTCGAGAAGGATATGAAAATCACTATCGGCTTTTAAACTAGAATAGGAATCCGCAACAGCCTGGGATTAATCCTTTAAAAGGCTGTAAGATTTGAAGGAATTTGAGATATGCCAACACGTCTTCTTCGTGGCATGCATTTGACGTGACTGAAAATGTCTTCTTTTTGTAAAATACAATGTCGAGTTTGGAAAATCATCTTTTTCTGTCAATAACAAATAATTAATTTCAAGTTCTTATCAATTGGCGAAATCATGCTAAAATTATTCTTGAACTTTATTAAATATGTTTGTCGAGCTGTGTTGTGGTATATGAAATTCATTCCGGAGTTTCAGCCAATTTTTTCAGAAAATAAAACTATTGCAATGGCTATACGAACATTTTAAAATACTAATATTCGAGAAATATTCTTAAATGAAACCCGTTTTGTGGCATTCTAAAACGATTTCTAGAGCTTAACGTTTTATATAATAGTCCTTCCAGACGATAAACGAAAATCCCGTTCTTGCGCCAAAAAATCAATCTTTCCAAATGAAAGGTTGAGTTCGTTGGCCAACTCTTTCTGAGCACATTACTTAATTGCTTAAATTTCAAAATATGAAAAAAAAAAAAAAGCTTAAAACAGCTAAAAATCGTAAAATTATATATTTCTGGCAGAATATAACTCAAAAGAAGTTTTTCAACTACGAACTACAACATAAAAAGATATATGCTAAAAATTACGCTGAAGAATGTACTTAAACTTCAATAAATGAGTTAAGAAATGGATCAAAACTGCATTAAAACTTGAAATTCAAAATCTTTGTAAGAACAGCATATTATCAGTGAGAACAAGTTTTTTGCCACAAAATTTATACTTAACCATTTCTTTACGCTCAAGTTGCTCAAATTTAAGTATACGGTAATTTTCGCTCATACGATCAGTCATCATGTCTAAAATTTTTTAATGTTATTGCTACTACGTGCATCACCACAACCACGTTGACCACCCTATTAGCCGAGTCAACTCTGCGGCTAAAAAGCAAATCTGAAATTTCTTTATTAGTTACCTATTGAATTTATAATAGTGATACTATTATATCCTCTGTTATTATTCTCTGTTGGTATTTTTTTTATTTATTGATTAAAGCCGCACGTCAACCACAAGGGTCATTAACGGCATTGAACTAGCTCAGCAGCTCTCAAGTACAGCAACAGGGGCTAGACCTTGTCCGGTCCAGAGGAAACTTCGAACCACATAGAGAGCCTATCTTAACTTGGAGGTCAATAAGGCCTGGGAAGTCCTCCAGCAAGTGGCGGATGAACATATCATCCCCACACCTCCCACACGCTGCATCTCGAGCTTCTGAGCCAAGCAGGTGTCTGCAAGTAAGACGGGTATGGCCAGTGGTAACCCGATTGACCACAATTCGTCCCTTCTTGGAAGTTGGGATACGAAAGAGTGCTCGCCGGATCCTGAGTGGCAGGCTACGCCGAAGCACCTGAAGAGAGGCTGTAGGGGTAAAACGGAAGGCCCTGGTAGCCATACGAAGGTCCTTGTTTTATGGGTTCTAATTTGCGCAGCAAGGACTTTCTTGCAGAGCCATAAACTGCAGACCCATAATCAATGCGTGACTGCACCACTGCATGGAAAATCCTTGTTAGTTTGGTAGCTTTTACCAATAAACTAAATCAACCGACCCAACTTGCTGTGCAGTTGGTAAACACATGAGAGCCAAGTAGCACCCCCTTGGCGCCAAGTCACCAAGAGTGAGGTTGTTTCCTTGCGGGACAGAACAATATAAATATCCAGCAGGTTGGGTCAGAACCATTCAATATAGCCTGAAACTTCGTCTAGTCCATTCCTCTACAAGCAACCGAGTTCCGACTCTCCGCACCTTCGGGCCTCTGGCCCATTCTAGGATGAAGGTTACTAGCATTGGTTCCAGATCCATAGTCGTTCGGTGCCCTTCAGGTTCCGTGACTTTATGTTAATTGGACGGTACTCATCAGGCTCCTCGATGTTTTGCTCATTCCTCTTCCTTCAACTCCTTGTTCAAGAGTTCAGTTAATTTCAAAGAGTTTTTAAGTCAAGGATCAACACAACCAAATAGTTCACCAGTTTTTACAAGCTAGATTCACATAGTCTTACGGCATAAGGGTAGCATAAACATAAATACTAGCCTTCGAGCTCACTGAGCAGATCCACAGAATTTCGCTAAATTATAGACAGCGCAACTTCAGTTAGCTTATAACGACTTCCTTTGGTGGAAATTGGGTAGTGAGAACACAGGAGCTACACTTTTTCGACTTAAACTAAACCGTGAGGAGAAAAAAAGAAAAAATACCCCAAACTGGTGCCGAACCCCGTTTGTTTTTTCTTGAAGAATCATAAAATGTCAATTGTATGTTCAAGAATGGTTTGTACATAAAGCACCAGGAGAACCATTCCTCAACCAATGAGAGGATTAAATTGAGTTTTAATCTTCACTGTGCCTCGGGAGCACGGTAGGAAAATGAAGTGAGGAAAAGGGGACGAAACTCATCGGGTAAAGTGCACGAAGCGTCTGACGGCGGGACCCAATCCGTCTTGAACCGATTCCAGCCACACTTATTGACGTTTGAATAAGAACATGATGTATGAGCTGTCGAGAAGCCTTTCAGCTCCGCATTTTCTTCATTCCCCTTTTTTTCTGCCGAGGGCCTCCTATGAAACGTAGCGGGAACTTGACGTCTGTCAAACGAGTATATTTCGAATGCCACCTGTACGCGCGTTTCAGACAATAACGGGTTTGGAAAAAGGAACGGAGTTATGGGGGATTAGATTTTGAGACAATGAAAAATGGAAGGAGGCATAATTATTAAACTTCGTAATTTTAATGTGGAGAGTCGTTTCACGAAGAAGTAATTTGAAACAGTGTTTTAAGAGCAATATTAAGAATTGTAACGAAGAAATTCATTGCGTAGGAACTCAAATCCTACATCTATTTCCGTTGTTAAGCGATTAGGGAGTATAGCTTCGGAACCATAAATTATGATCTACCTACCGCGGTCTCATCTTCGTGAAATAGGTTACACTTCGTCTGGTAGTTGAGGGTTGATAAAAGTTTGCCTCTTGCTCTTACTAAAGAAAGCTCTCGAACAGATAGGTTGAAGCTCTTTTTATCCCCCTGTGAAATATAGTTTTGCCTAGCTCAGAATTCAAGGGGAATAGTACCGGTACCTAACAATTTCTTTTGAAATAATTTAAATAGCTGTTTTTATTGGTTGAACCGTCTTATAAGGATAATACCATAAGTAAGCTTAAAATCGATAGCATCCTAAAACCCTCCCAATTCTTACGCAAAACCATTCCATTCTGGCTTACCTACATGACCAAGTCTAAGGAATTAGTGTATTGTGCGAATCATCATGAAGCGATAAAATCTGTACCTACTGATGCAATTCAAAATTACTTACGGTTTGCTCTTCTGTAACAATTATTGCTACCTACCACTGTATATAGTATTTAGGGCTGTGTTCCACCTTAAGGTCTTTTGCGTTATACGACCACACGACTTGAAAACAATGCAATTAGTGATTAGTTATAGCATTGTCATTAACATGTCTTTAACAACCTCTTATCATTCATAGAGATTGAATAATTCTTCTTGCCATAATCATATCTCATCATTACTGATTGAAGTTTTAATCAGTTCGCTCATTTAACATGAGTATAGTTTGAATGATAAGTATAGTTTGGTGGTTTGGATGCTCGTGAACATCTCAAAACAAAAAAGGACCCTAAATCAATCCTTTTAGTAAAATATAGATAAGTTGGACAACTAGACCAAATGCTAGTGACTTGCTTGAGGTTGTCATAGATATGCTAATGACAATGTTATTACAAATCACACATTGCATTATTTACAAGTCGTGTGGTCCTGCCTTTATCGCAAAATACTACTTTCAGTTCATTGAAAATGTACTTATAATCATTGACGAGAAAGTGAGTTTCGATAGTAATAAGGATTGAGGGACATAAGTAATAAACAAAAGCTACTGACATTAGATGAGTACGCAACAAATATAAATTTAGGTTGGTACTAAAATGGTTTACCAGGATATTTTCTTTGTACACCATAAATGTCAGAGAAAATATCACGGACAAGGAGGGAGACTATGAAAACTAGAGTGTCGTTCCTCTTGTTGCCAAGAGTTTTTGACTGTTCTCACATTAATCCAACAAAAATGTTGATTACTAATTATCATATGTTTTTGACATCTTACTTGCTTATACACTTGAAGTAACAATCTAGGTATTTATAAATTCCTTAGATTTAAAAGCGAGGCAAATATTCCTATTATTGACTCAGTTGAAATTATGTAGACACACCCTTATAAATACACAAGTATTGGCTTACTTTTGGAATTATAATGTTCATACAAGCAAATCATCCAAAGATTTGGCTGGAAACAAGCAACGCAGTTCGGCATTCACACCTAAACACACTTACGACCAAGTTGTTTGTCTAACTGCTGAAATTTGTAAAATCGGGTTTCGAAACTTAATCGCGAGTGATCTAGTTCATTTTGGATCAAATTCAAATACTAAAAATAAAGATTCTCGGATTCCGGGAGTTCGGTGTTCCCGTTTTCAGCGCCGATCAGGTGGTATTCGTATTTCTTGAATAAGTCGAGCGAGTGCGACATTAAAATTTAAATATTCAGTTAGCTACTGGTGAACCGATGAAGATAGTCTAGGCACGGGCGAGGAACCGAGGGTTAACGGCTAAGAGAACGGTATTTCACCTTAATGACTCGCCATCTTTCTCTTGTTGATGGAAACTCCCCTTCTTCCTGCGGAGCCGGACAACTTTTCATATTACTTAGAAGCCATTAGCTAATTAATCGGAGAGATGACAGATGAGCCATAAACAATTCCTCCCCTCTCCGGACGCCCATACGTCTTCCAAGATGAACCTTCAGCCCCGGCTACGTGTCTTTTTCTTCACAAGTCCAGCCATCCGAGACAGCCCCTCCAGCTGTGTCTAGCGTCCTGTTACGCGTGGTGGCGAACTCTGACAGATTGTCAAAGCTTGATGAGTCCCAGCCACTTCTCTTTCATGCTTGAGAGTTATATCGGAAGATGTTTCATCAGTAAAGAGCTTTTCCATAATTTGGTGATTGGTGAAGGAATAATACCATTGCATGCAATCTACGGGGTTTGTGTATTATTCGAGTAACACAATAGGAAACTGACAAAAGCCTGGAGAGAATAGTTTCAGCTGCCAATATTCCATAGTAGAATAATGCAGTTCACGACAAATACGTTCTACAGCGGCTGTTCATGAAAAATGTAATGTGATACTGTATCAAATAAATGACTATGTCTTGGAGTTGTAGGCAGTGGTGATATGATGATGAACATAATAGATAGTTCATACGCAATGGTTATGCACACAGGACGACAATGCAACAAATTATTACATGAAGGGTTATTATTTCTGTTTAGATATGTAGCTCTTCTGTGCATATCATTAGTCAATAGATAATCACCTATTTAATCATTATTTATGTATAACTACCAACACGAAAACACAAAGGAATTTACTAAATTATTATTTCATTTCGAAAAAATCAATTTGTTTACTGTCGTATAAGCTTTTGCTTCAATTTATTATTTTATGACCCTGGATTATTGTAAAATTCATTCTTTATCTCGCTTGACCGAAGTTAACATATTATTAAACTTAAGCAAACTTAGCACTTGGTGTCAGGTGTATAAATCCTATCTACGATGCCTCCCAAATCGAAAACTAAATCAAAAACCAAGAATCGTTATGTGCCTCTCTCACCGGATATTCAAGTTTTACATGATGTCGACGGTGAACAAAGAAGTAAACAACTCTTAAATTGGAGTCAGGTACCAAACAATGAGGTAAGATCGAAGTCAGACCGTTCTCAGCAATACTTCAATCAAGGAAAGATGCCTGAACCGTTTTCATTCAAGGATAATGAATGGTACACATGGCTGTGTACATTCGAACGTTATAGGATTGCATCCAGGTTGTACATAGAGCCCGATGAGATGCAAGTAAGTATCTAGTCTTGACAATGGGTCCTCAAGCCGAAATAGTTTTGGAGTCTTTCAATTTGTCAAAAGAACAGGAGTCCAACTATGAAACCGTAGTAGAATTATTCACAAATTATTTCAAAAAAATAAAATAAATAAATAAATAATGTTATTTATGAGGGAGCTAAATGTAACCAACGATGCCGATTCAGCGGAGAACCAGTCAGCAAATTAAATACAAACCTAGATGATCTTTCGAAAAATTGTAAATACGGCTTGTGAGAGGAGTTGATTCGAGATAGAATCGTGGTTGGTATTAAGGACAAGAAACTGTCCCTTAATCTCCAGATGGACTGTGAACTCACACTTGAGACTGCTATCAATAAGGTGAAACAATTAGAATCTATTAAATGTCAACAATTAGAAATTAACGAGAAAGTAGGTAATAAAGAAGAAGACCTTTCCTACTCTCAAAAAGCAAAAAAAAAAAAAAAAAAAAAACTATTCTCGATTCCATTTGTACTATATGTAACAAAGTAGGTCATTTTGCTAGTTTATGTAGCTCTTCAAGAGGATCGAGAACAGTATCAGCAAAAACCTTAGGAGAAAATTCATCCAAAGATTTTGATACAACTGACCCACTAAGGAACAATGGCAATATCCAATCCGTTATGCCAGGTGATTTGATGGTGAATTCTGTCAAAACCGAATTTCTTCCACCATACCAAAACGAGTTAAAGGTGGAAGGCAATCCAGTTTTTTCAAATATGTCACAGTGTTCATTATGTCCATTATACTTGTGCAACGTACGAGTGCTTGAGTGTTTCTCGTTATATACTTGATTGATTCTAGTGGAAGATGAAGCGCATGACATCAGTTTATTAGAAATTTGTTACCGGAAAAAAATTGTCACAAAAGACTCGGTTCGGACTCACTAATTATTCTAGACGTTAGACTTCTTACGCCATAAGTCATCAAGGAACATAATGATGATAATGCTGCCATAAATATGATAAATATCAGTAAATTGGCTCTGGAATTTTTTGTTTTTCTAATCTGATGTTTTCAAAAAGGGCAGTGTTTCTTTCATTGAAATATAGAGTATACAAGTTACCAATAATGAGAGCTTATCGGCAAGAACGAGATCTTTTCTGTGTGCCACCCCCACGCCATAGTTCGTTTTCAATAAAAAGAGGATTAATATCAGCAAAAACTACTAAAACATAAGTAGGTACTCAAATTAATTTCAAAAGGCTGGTAGACAAAGAAATTAATCTTGAAGGATTTCTCAGGCAATACCCCACAACTTTTATCATCACC
The DNA here is from genome assembly GCA_030762985.1 of Adelphocoris suturalis. Lineage (NCBI taxonomy): Eukaryota > Metazoa > Arthropoda > Insecta > Hemiptera > Miridae > Adelphocoris > Adelphocoris suturalis. Next base: position 32,288,053 of record CM061041.1, read on the forward strand.
CCAGTATAAATTACCCTCTTGATGCCTGCACCATCATCATTAGTGAATCCTTTGAAGGAGAGGCGGAGATGATCGGTTAATTGGATTAAGGCGATATTTCCAAGAGACATTTAATTGCCGTAGCTTGAAAGTCGGGGTAAAGTTCAGGAGCTGAAACTGGTTTATTAATATCATTTGGCGTGCCTATACAAGAGCTAACGCTTTCATTTAGAACCCACTTGAGATTTATTGTAACTGGTGTAATAACAACATATTAAGGTAGGTATGCGAGTAAGTTTCTAAAGGACATTGCGGATGATGTTTATTTCGTTTACATACATCTCTATTGTACCACAAGCGAAGTCCATTCGAAGTGTTATTGCTGATAAAATATATGAGAGCACCTAGCTGCGACAAATTGTGTGTTATTTAGTGAACAAACAAGTTTGCAGAAGGATAGTGGGTATTGTTGAAGATAAAATCTGCTGTGATGGATTACACAAACGTTTATTTTTTTTTGTATAGCCGTTCTGCGAAGATCAAAACCAATGAATTGACGTCCGGAAAACAAGAAAGAACGAAAGAAAGAAATATTACTTTAATTCAGGCAAAAATTTATATGAAAACAATATTGGAGACCGTAGAGTCGACAATGTTGAAACTATGGACGAATCTGATGAGTGGAATCTGAGTATTAAACCCAGATCATAGCGCGCCCCGTTGGCAGGCAATAGTAGGGGGGCTGTGTCATCTAATGGAAGTGCCTCGCTTTTGAGTTCAGGCGTTCAACGATTTGGGATCTCTTTTGGAAAGATAATGGAGTTGTAGTGGCAAATAGAAAAATTTGAATCGTCTAGAACATAGGGGAAGTGGTTTTGCAATGACGCCAACTCATCAGCATTACGTCCTACGCATCTCTCTTCGGCCTAAAAGTAACGTCAATGTTCGTGTTAACAATATGCGTTAACATTGCGAAACCCGATTCTTTCGTTTGAAACTTTCCAATTCATAAAATGCCGAGAAATTTCTTGAAATGACTCGGAGTTACGCCTCGGCACTTCCTGCTGGTCTCGTAGATGGCGAAACGTCAACACGTTCACTTGTTTTGTACACATTGTTCTCTTCCATCAGTCCCCTCTATCAGTCCACATGACCCCTCCTGGTTGGTGCAGCCGAGAAGGAGTAATCTCTTCAATTCAGGACTAGTATCACGAAAAGAAGAAACAAGCCGCTGAAAAGTTGCAAGCATCATCATCAAAACTTGGAAGCAATAAACGTTGGTGACGACGTGATGTTAACCGTACCAAAATTTGACAGAGGGCCGTTGGGCAACATTCGGGGAATCATCCTCAAGGAAAGCAATAGGTTCTTCCAAGTGGGAACTGCGGTTAGCGAACTGAACGATTCATTTCTCAGAGACTAGCCGGCAAAAACATTCAAGATATACCTCGAGGATTGCTTATAGTTATTAACAACTTTGCGTGTAGCGCAGCTGCTTTATCTTACTAACGTGGCGAACGCTTTTTGTTTGAAAAAATAAAGCAATGATACAGTTTCATAACAACGATTTGGCTGTAAGGAATAATCATTTGAAAATTTCGTCAACCCTAAAAAGTGTCGCTCCTCAAAAGTAACGCTTATTGTGGTTGTGTGCTAAGTAAAGACACGGATATGACAAAAACAGAGTAGCAAGAAGCTGCACACTGTATATTTTCATTTTGAGGGTGGCTTAAATGGTAAGGTCGGTTCACACCCATGAATTTCATGCGTTCACGATGGTCCCCAACAGAGATGTTTCGTTGGCGTTCTCCGCCCGGGATAAAAGTGAGCGTCCCATGTCTTATCAGAGAGCCTCCTCCAGAATGTAGCCAGCACACGAGAGTGAAGAATAAACTATGATCTCTTGAAATATATATTACAGAAAACTCCCGGACTAAACATCAAGTCGCTCCGAAAATCGAGACTAAGGTTTTTATTACTCTCCACGGGCACAATGGGCCGTAATTTATTCAAATCACAGGTGTTCCGGAGAAGTATCAGGTATGAAAAAGGCGACAAGTGCGTTAGCAAGTCCAATAAAAGAGAAGGGACAACCGTTTGATTTGAAATTCGACCGAGCTCCTCTCAAGAAAAAAGTTACCTACCTTTAGAGAGTCATGTTATCTTGGACCTTTTGAGGCTTGCCCGCATCCTCCATGTATTTCTTTCCCTTCCGTCGTCCTTGCTGTTTCATTTTACATCCGACTCTGACCTTCTGTGACCCAATAGAACCCGGCCAATGTTTTTTTTGAATAAAAGTGACGTATGATTCGCTAGAGAGTATAAATCGTCTTATTTGGCGCAAGTGGTTGAATTTTACCCTCGAAAAAAAAAAAAAAAAAATAATAATAAGAAAAATAAATAAATAAAAAATAAAATAAAACTTTTAACGGCTTCAAAAATGATGAAAATGAATTTTGTTTCAGATAGATTGTGTGTGTGTGTGTGTGTGTGTGTGTGTGTGTGTCGGTGTATGTGTTCGAAAATCCACGAACAAGCTTAATTGATTACAGAGTCTCCATGCATCAGATTTGATGGAAGGCTTAGGAAATCCACTGAGCACAATTTTTTTACGGCTCAATCTTTCTATCCTACCCAAATTCAAAAGTTGGTTGGGCAAAGGCGATTTAATCACCCCACATTAATTTCATCACAATCGTACGTTTAGTCCTGCTAGGTACTTATGATTTATAGTATCCGTTGTAAAAAGGGAAATTTAAACTAAGCTTTGCCAGTGTTTTTGGTGTTTGGAAGTTCTGTGAATATCTGGAAATCACTATGAATGTTTGATTTTTAGTACAGGGATTCTTAAACGTTTTGAATAGAACCCCATAAGTGCCAAAAGTTTTCGCGTACCGCTTGATTTTGTTTTAAAGTGATTATTGATAAAGTAATTATTTAGTGCTATTTTTTATTCATGAAGGTAAAGCATATTTGAAATTTTGGACGACAACATTATTATGTGATGGTTACAGTGGAAGGGTTCAAGGAAAAAACTGAGTTATGAGAATGGTTATTTGAATCAATTGTTTACACACAGATGATCATTCTCAATAATTGATATTGTCAACATGATTGCAACCGCTTGTAAATTTTCTTATGATTTTCACGTACAACCGAGCCGTTGGTAGGGAAATGGAACTTCCGCAATTTTAATCGCACAGAAATCGTTCACCATTCGTTGGAAAGCTCCTGATTTATCCAACCATATTATGTTAACTACTGTGAAGTGCGTGGCCATCAACCTGAGTTATGAGCATGAATAGTAAATGAATAGTAAACAATGACGCTTGTTTGGTTGTCACTTGGTTGCGCGACAACGCAAACACATTCTGTGTTTCAATAATTTCGTCCGAAGTATGTAAATAGAGGTAACCGGGGGTCCAGGGGGCTTGCCCCCTGGCGAGGCGCGGAGCGCCGAGTTTTTTTTTTTTTTTTTTTCGTGAGACGAAGGTTGTGGGTTCGAATCCAGCCAGGCTTGAACATTTTTTTTTTTTTTTTCTCGTGAGACGAATTGCATAGCAAATTATACTCGTTTTCTACGCAGTAGAAAAGAGAAAAGATCCGGCGAGGCGCGAAGCGCCGAGTATAGATTAGGGGGCAAAGCCCCCCTGGCGGGGTCAAGGGGCGGAGCCCCTGTCGAGGCCCGAAGGGCCGAGTATATATATATTAATTGCTATGCAATTCTTAGGCCGACCCCCTATAATTTTTTTTTTTTAATGTCCGTAACGAAATTAACGATGATTTTTACGTACAACCGAGTAGTTGAGTAGTTGCTATAGATTGTGTCACAATTTCAGTGTTTTTCACGTACAACCCAGCCGTTGTTAGGGGAATGAAACTTCCTCAGTTTTCATCGCACGAAAATCGTTCGCCACTCGTTGGAAAGCGCTTGATTTATGTGATAAATGTTCACATTTCAAGCTACCAATCTCCCTCTACTTACGTACCTGGCTACATTCCAAAACTAAGTTGATTCAGGCTAAGAATTGCATAGCCACTTATCCTCGTTTTCTACGCAGTAAAAAAGAGAAAAGATCCGGCGAGGCGCGGAGCGCCAAGTATAGATCAGGGAGATCCAGGGGGGCGAAGTATATATATATATATATATATATATATATATATATATATATATATATATATATATATATATATATGTGTGTGTGTGTGTGTGTGTGTGTGTGTCATTCCAGACGATATCTCTCCTTAGAATTGAGATAAAATTTCCGTTCCTGCCCCAAAAAATCAAGCTTTCCAAAAGAAAGGATGAGTTCATTGGCTAGCACTTTTTGAGTAAATTAAATGGGTCGAATTCCAAAAAATGTACTCAACAAATCACTATATAGGGCTATTAACGGTTTAAAACTGTTAAATTTATTTTTTTTAGCAGAATTTTAGCCCAAAGAAGCTTATAAACAATGAACTAGAACATTAAAGGATTTTTGAAAAGAATCATGCTGAAAAATGCATTTAAAATAATTTTTATTAATATTTGTTGAATAATTGATAAACTCAGCTGAAAATACAAAATATTTTTTGAATTGCACAATATCTATTTAGAACGAGTATTCTTAATAGTACCTATTCCATGAAATTGGTTCTTAATAATTTTTTACACTTACATAAACCAAAACATTTTCAGGGGTGGTTACAATTTTTTTTCTTGATAGATTACAAAGGTTCATGATTGAAAATGAAAACCAAAATCTGACAATAAAATATTTGAATAGATCTCAGTTCAGTTGCTCAAATTTATTAAATAATATTCTGTATTCATTTTTGGCACTGTATTTTTTTGGTAGCTTGTAACTGGTTTCTCTTACTGTGAGTGAGTATTGCTCCACCCTATTTTCACGGCAACATTTCAACACTGGGGGCGTTTGAAATGAAATACGGAGCATAACACGGTGGGCCAATGTGTATAAGGAAGGTAACTGGTACAAAACCACATTAAACAATTGTCCACTCCAGGCCTTGCGTTCACCCCCAATAGTTGGTATGTTCACCTGAACAGTTGAGCTGTAGAGCGTCGAACCGTGGTGGTAATGGCGAGTCGAGGAAAGGGATATGGGCGGAACAAATAGCCCGTGAACGCGATCCCACTTTTGATTCCATTTCCGGTCCCGAAAGGTTTGATTTAATGCTTTTAACCAGATGCGCTCAGGTCGGAGGATTCCTGAGCGTGCGATATCAGTTTGGTAACTGCCCTGTACACAATGTGAGATTCAGAAATACGGTTGGACTAAGGTCGTGTTCCCTAAATAGTCACTGGTTGGAAATGTAGTGGAACGAACCAAGTGAAAATACAAACTGGTATAGGTATTATTTGAAGTAAGCAGACTTTGTCAAATGAACGGTTCTTTGCAACATATATATATATATATATATATATTCGAAATTCAAATCCTCATACCCAATGAGGTTTCGACATGGCATTTTTGTTATACCATTCTGTAACATATCATCATCATATCATAATTTTATATCATTTTGGCGAATTTTCGTGGAAAGAAGTTATGGCAATAAGTCAAACAATTTTAAAACTAAAATTTTTCCGTAATTACATTTTCCTGGTTCCTAAAATGCAAGCTTTCCTAATGAAACGATAATTTAGTTGGCAGGCACTTTTTGAGGACACTAAATTAGTAAAAGTTAAAAGAAAAAGTGCTAAAAAAATAATTAAAAATTGCTAAAATTGTCTAAAAATTGTTCAATTTATAAATATATTTTTAAACCAATATTTAGTCAACACAAGTTCAACAACAATGAACATAAAAAAATGTATGTGAAAAATTATGCTAACTTAAATTTCATTAATATGTGCTGAAAAATCGAAACTGAGAACTGCGAAAATAAGCTAACAATAAAAATCTTTTTTGAATCGGAGAATATTATTTAGTACCGGTATTGTCACCATAAATTTGGTAATCAACAGTTTCTCTACACTGTGACAGAGTTCCCGTCAGAATCCCAGAGAAAGCGCTGCCGTCGCTCCGTTGGAAAACAAGGGGCGTCGCACGCCTCTTCTCGTGTTCTTGAAAGGCTGAGTTTGGCGTTGAATGGGAGATCCAAGACCTGAAAAACCAATCTACTCCGAACATAGATCATTAATGCTATTAGTAGGAGTGGTATTTCTCTGACGGGATACTGTCATCCTCCTCTACCTCTTTGTCGAGGATTTAGGACCCCATTGCACCTCTGGAGGGCGATCTAAATCCTTGATAACACTCAAAGTGCTCAAATTTCAAAACAATGTAACGTTAAAAAATATGATAATTTACGAAAAATCGCTCATACTCTTCATTGAAATCTGTTTTTTAGACATTCTGAAACGATTTCTGGATTTTAACACTTATATATATATATATATATATATGTATATATATATATATATATATATATATATATATATATATATATATATATATATATATGTGTGTGTGTGTGTGTGTGCGTGTTTGTGTGTACCAAAAACAGTTAAGCTGCTCATCCTCAACCTGTTGCTTCTATCGGGAAGACCCCCAAAAGGGTTGGACCATACTCGGACAATTTTCATCCCGAAAAAAGGGTTAAGTGGACCTGGAGGCTGCCGCCCAATATCTATATCATCTGTAGTTTTTGGCCACTTCCAAAAGATTCTGGCATCCCGCCTCCAAGCGGCTGGTGTCACAGGTGATATCCAGAGAGCATTTTGGCCAGCGGATGGCACAGCGGAGAACCTTACAGTTCTCCAAACTGTCATTTCGCTGGCCCGTATTAAGAACCGGCAACTCCATCTTGCCGCTCTGGACGTCGCTAAGGCCTTTGACACCGTCAGCCATTTTGCCCTGACCGATTGTCTTCGTGGTGTCGGGGCACCTGCTCGTTTAATTGAGTATGTTGCTCGCCTGTACCACGAAGGCGTGACGGTCCTCGAGGCACGAGGTGAGATGTCGGGGGATGTTGTCATTGGGCGCGGGGTACGCCAGGGGGATCCTCTGTCGCCACTCCTCTTTAACCTGGTCGTGGACACGGCCTTGGGTAAGCTGCCAGCTGAAATAGGGTTCGATCTCGCCCCTGGGGTGCGAGTAGGTGCACTGGCTTTTGCCGATGATGTAATCCTACTCGCCGAAACCCGTGAGGGCTTGCAGATTGCCCTCAATGCCTTTGCTGAGCAGCTAGCCAGGTGTGGTTTGGTGGTTAACCCAGATAAGTGTGGGTCAGTCTCCTTGGTCCCGTCGGGTCGCCAGCATCAGGTGAAGGTGGTGGATGAGGAGTGTTTTGTCATAGGACAGTCACCCATCCCCACCCGATCCGTGCTGGAGGTTTGGCGGTACCTTGGAGTTGACTTCATGGGTGTGGCCACCATTGCCGCAAGCCGTGTGGACCTTGGTGGAGCACTAGCTCGTATCACCAAGGCTCCATTGAAGCCACAGCAGAAGCTGCGCCTCCTTCGCACGTACTTACTGCCAAAGCTGACCTATGGGTTAGTCTTTGGCAGGCTTACTGCGGGGAGGCTGCTAGAGTTAGATCGTGAAGTTCGTTCTGCTGTGCGCTCTTGGCTAGGCTTTCCACCTGGTGTCCCAAGTGCCTATGTCCATGCACCGGTCAAGGCCGGTGGGCTTGGTATTGTCTCTCTCTCAGCCAGCATTCCATCTTTACGCCGCCAGCGCCTGCTCGCCCTTAGGGGCTCGAGCTGGGAAGTCGCCCACACTGCTGCTGACCTTGACTTTGTCAAGCAGCAGTTGTTGTGGTGCGACCGAGCAACACCAACTGCTCCCAAACCCAGCTCATCTGCTGAGTTCGCTGCTGCGCTGCATGAGTCAGTAGATGGTAAAGAACTCCGACAGTGCTCTGAATCCCCAATTTCATTCCGTGGTTTGAATGGACTTCAGAGGGCATTGGGGCCCGCGACTATCGCCATTTTCGCGCCGTCCGGGTGGCAACATTGGCCACTTCAGTGAGGTGTTCGAGGAGTAGTCGCGGGACTGTGGACACCCTCTGCCGTGCCTGTCGGGGTAAAAATGAGAATCTGTATCATGTGGTGCAGCAGTGTCCTCGTACTCACGGTGGCCGCATTCTCCGTCACAATGCGGTTGCCAAGCAGATAGCAGGCGCTTTGTCATCCAGCGGTTGGGCTGTTGAGAGAGAGAGACTATATCACATGCCGAGTGACCGGGGCAAGAAGCCGGATATCGTTGCTGTCAAGCCCGATGGGTCTGCTATAATCCTGGATGTCCAGGTTGTCAGTGGCAGCGTGGACATGGAGCAGACCTGGCGGGCTAAGATAAGTAAATATGATAGAAATGATCTGCGACAAGCGATATCTGAGCTAAAAGGAGTGGCACCTAATAACATCAAGGTTATGGCTGCGACCTTGTCATGGCGCGGGGTGTGGTGCGGGAAAAGCGCCACGGAGTTACTTGAGTTGGGCATCTCAGCAGGAGTACTCCGTGGTATCACCACCCGCGTCCTGAGGGGTTCTTACTTGAACTAGTGGTCGTTTTATAGGGGCACTTCCTTTCATCCCATTCTTCCTCCTCGTCCTGTAACTTCCCTTATCCGTAGAGCCAGCGTCGGTTAAACCTGGGCGTCCTCCCCACTTTTTATTGATTAATTTATCTTTGTAAAAAAAAAAAAAAAAAAAAAAAGTGTGTGTGTGTGTTTGTGTATGTGTATCATCTCTGCAGGAGTACTCCGTGGTATCACCACCCGCGTCCTGAGGGGTTCTTACTTGAACTGGTGGTCTTTTTATAGGGGCACATCCTTTCATCCCATTTTTCCTCCTCGTCCTACAACTGCCCTTATCCCTAGAGCCGGCGTCGGGTAAACCTGGGCGTCCTCCCCAATTTTTTATTTTATTTGTTTATTTTTCAATTTATTGGCGTGCCCCCTCCGTCTTTGAGGGGAGGTTTCTAAAAAAAAAAACGTTTTATTCCGGACGATAACTCTCCTTACGATTGAAATAAAAATCCGTTCCAAATGAAAGGATGAGTTTAAAAATTGCTAAAACGGCTAAAAATTGTTAAATGTATATTTTTAGCAGGCTTGTTGATCAAACGATGAGCTGGACTATTAATAAACTTATGCACAACATTAGGGTGAAAAAAATGCACTTAAATTTCATTATTATTTGCAGAAAAATCTATTAAAAAACGCATAATAAAGTAAAAATTCGGAGTCTAATTTGAATTGCAGAGAGTATCATTTAGTTTGAGGTTTTTCGCCTAAATAAAATTGGTAGTTAAGAATTTCTTTGACCACAGAATGCTCACATTTCAAAACAATGTATCATAACATAGTACAATATTTTATGAACATTCGCTCATACGATCGTACTGCATGACTGGAACTTTATTTACTATAGCTTTTGTTTAAATAAATCTGTTATTTTCGAAATCAACACAAGTTAAGCCTGTTCTTATTTTGGTACAAGTTATACCGATGAAATAATGTTAAATTAATGAGTCACTAGTTTATAAAAAATTCTGTAATATGGTTATTAATTGCACATATATCTCGTTAAAACGTCGACGATAATACATTTACTCATTGGAAATCGATAAGTACAAGTATTCAAGTGTAGTAGCACAATGAACTTTGAAAATCTATTCCCACATTCGGTTTATAATAGGGATCGTAAACCAGAATGGTTCCGAAAATAGTTCTCCAAGACCATTCAAAATGTCATCCTTTGATGATTAATCCTGTCAGCAAGTTCGTGTAAAGCCCGAGTCTACAATAATATGAGCCATAGGAGATATCAAACATGGAATGTGAAGGGTGTGATAAGGGTAACCTCATTACCGCGATATTATTATTAAGTTTACTCGCAAAAGAGGCGTAGCAGATAACGTGTTAAGTCGGGAACCAGATTGCGTCAACCTCGCAGATCCCCTCATTAAACAGAGGTCCTTCCTGCCAGCGTTATCTCATTAGAGCGCGACGCTCGGGCGTTATTTCCTTGACAGTGAAAGAACAGACAAAAAGAGGATAAAGATAAAGGAGGTTTTGATGTTTTGGTGCTTTAATATTTAATGAATTTTGATCTTTATCAAGGGACGATTTTGGTTTGGTAATGACCGGTAACCGAGTTTTATTGATTTATTAAAGCTCACTTCCGACTTGTTCTCATTGATAACATCAAGATGGTAGGAGTCGCTCTCAATTTCCAAATATTTCGTTCATTCCTCTTGTCAATCAAATGATTTTTAGGACAACCCTTTAAAGCTTGGTCTTATTGGCGAGGCTTCGTGTATAAGAGGGTCGACTTATTGGAATGAGCGTTACCTCCCTTCTCCTTTTCCAAGATTTTTCTCATGATTTTCTTCCCGCCATCCTTCTCCCTTCCGTACAGAAAATCAAAACTTCTGAGGTTTGTTGTACAACCAGATTAATCACGTATCACGAAAATCGGTTGAGAATTGTGGCCTGGGCAGCCACTGACATGAACTCGTAGGTAGGTATGTTTTTTGGTTTATTATTTTCAATCATGAATCTTTATAATCGACCAAAAAAACAATTTTCGTTACCCCTCCTCCCCTCTAAATGTTTTCAAGATACGACGAATTTTTTCTCGTGCTTGGGTTGTCCTCCAACCTCCTGGATCAATTTCATTTGGTCGTCCCTCTTATCCATGAAACCTCGCCAATATGACCTAGCTTCAGCAGGACGTCCTAAAAACAGGTAACAATCATAATAATGAAATTATAGCTTTTAATGACTTAGGGCCGGTTTATCAAATCACATTTATCCAACGGATTAGGGAAATTATCTAGGGATAGCGTTATCCTCCATTTAACACAATTGGGGGTGTTTATCCATCCCTAGTGTAAACCTATATCTGTAGTTTTAATTTATCTGGTACCTGGACGGCTGGATAACAATTATAACTGGAGGTTGATGAGATATCTAGGGTTTTCTAACAATCAAGTTCATTTGTTTACAAATTTTGTTTGAACCCACAAATACACACAAATTTGTTTGTCTTCAAATAGCAGCGACGACGAAGATTCTATCGTAGCAGAATTCGTTGAATGGGAAAGAAGACCGTGATTAGTAACACCCCTTGTAGATCATTTACTAAAATAGGACGAGTGCGAATTGTTATTGAGGTTTTGGTTGTATAAAGAAATGGTTCTTTACATTCTAACACAGATCATAGACGAAATTGAGTCGACAACTGATCGCAGTAATTCATTCATAACCATTCATCATTCATAATAATTTAGGTTGGAAAATTGCAATTCGTAAATGTATTTCTTACCTCTAGGCATGAAGCAAACGGCAAAACGTTGGTGGTTTCTTATTTTCAGAGCTTGATTGTATGACGGACACTGTTGTGGAAATAAGTCAGACCCGGTTTTTTAATAGTAGATACATGAAGAAAAGGTAGCTCCATGTGTAAATCGTCCCCATTTTGCTGCCTGCGAATATCAGCGAGGGTGCTAACTGTGCTGTATGCGGGACATAATTTATCTGAGAGATTTAATTTTGTCTGCTAGGTAGTTTGGCATCGATAAACGACTCACATTCTTTATGTAGTGTATTGCTATAATGCAGTTAATGTAGGTAATTGATAAGCCAGCTCCTAATGATTTAGGATTAGGTTAAACTATAATAGTAAAATATTTTCAATTTACCAAGCGTCTCAAATTCTTAAATTTTTGCCATTCTCGGGGTGCGCTAAGGGTGCGTTCCACCATTGGGAGTTAATCCCGAGTCCAGAGTTATCCCTCAGAAACAACAGTGAGATCGCTGGATTAACTCCAGACTAATTCGTGATCCTCCGTGGTGGAACGTGCCTTAAGAGGTTTTAAAGGTTTACAGTTCCAGCCGATTATCTGGACGTTCTGAAAGCTCTTAGAGCTGACGCCCTACTCTGGCGCCCATTTTATTTTAATCCTTTATATTAATAATTTATATGATGGCAATTAACATTCAAGGGGTGAATCCCATAAATAATCACTTTTCTAGTAGTTATCAACATATTCCACTCACGGATATCAATATATACGCATCTTGGTGTCCTTTGACATGTTATACATTCAAATAATATCCAACAGAAAGGATCGAATAAGCCAAAGAGTACCTACGTTAGATACGTAGAGGTTTTATACTGAATACGTGCAGAGGGGACCTCTGCTCTGTCTACCGTGGCGGCAGGATTTTCAAATAAGGTTGTTATTCATAGCGAGGGACGAATTTAAAAAGAAATACGAGTTTTGTCAAGTGCAATGAAAAGTTGCTGTATTCAGTTGGCATAAGAGATAAATATTTCCAGGGGTAAGAAACAGACGGGGAATAGGCCGAGCTGTATGCAGTGGGAGCGGAGGGGAAGAGTTTTAAGGGATTTTTGTGTTTCAAGGTTCTTGATATTCCCAAGGAATGCTCGGTCGCTCGGGCAATAATTTTCATATCTCCCGGAAACTGATGATTCACAACGCTTTCTCAGGCAGCTTCCAAACTTTTTGGTTGAAAAATAAGAAGGACTGCAAGGTGAAGGGGGGATTTATGATAAAATCCCCTGAGGAATTGTGAGAAGGTTTAAGCCTTTAAAACCTGAAGTGAGACTTGAATATACAAGGATTAAAACGAAAAGGATAGTCTGATGGTACGAGTCGCAAGGAACTCCTACGAGTTCGGGAAAGCCTAAAGGGGTAAGGCATTCCCACCCATCTCGTCGTTTATCCTTAACCTCCTTTCTCTCTAACATAATTAAATAAATCAGAGCAGATATGGTTGGCGGCGGGGTTTTCTACTGGAAATAATTAATATTCCGTAGAGGATCTTCCGGATGAGCTGAGAATTTAAGGGGGTGGATCCCGAAAACGTGCAAGAGCAATTTCTTGAGATTTCCTCTCTTTCCTACCGTTTACTTCAGTGAGCTTCACGCCTTAGTAAAGGTTGGATTTTTTATCCAAAATTAATATAACTGAGGAAATGCTATGTTCCTGGAGCCATACTCGAAATTTTAGGAGGTGCTCTCGAGTGCTTCTCTTCTCTACACCTGGTAAGTAAGAAACAATTACGGTAGCAATTGAAAAGAGCTCACAAGTAGGACTAATAGAATTAGTAAAACCTATATTGAATGAATATACACCCACTTAGTGGGTTGTACATAGGTGAATGTGGCAATTAATATTATTGAGGGAGTGAGTCGAATAAATTTTATTATAGCTTTTGTATGGTGCCATGTCATTGGAGACTGCTATTAATGCAGTGAGTAGCTGGACCGATTTTTTGGGGCTTTTCTCAAAATCAGCGGGTTTTTGGCACGGACATGGGTTATATTTAAATCCCATTTATAAGAGAGAAGGTCTGCCATGAAATCCCATTTGCAGAACTAGATTCAATGCTGCTTCTCAGAAGACGTCTCTATCCTTGTGGACTACCTACCAATTGCACAAAAAAAAGTCATTGTACAAAGAAGACCAATGTTCAAATAAATTTCGTAACTCACAAAAGTCGTTGAAAAATAAATTCTCCATCGACTGATCGCCAGGAATTCTAGAAAATATGGAAAAGTAAACATTTTCAGTTTCGAAAAACTCATAGTAGAATTGAAATTCGATTTTTACTGATCAAAGTTTTCTGATGCACTGTGTTTATAAAACAATTTGAGCTGATTCTGAATCATGTTCTTGTAACCCAAATGAGCGATGCTCGAAAAAAATTCACCGATATTTTTGTAGATAGGGAGAATGACTTAGTCTACTCCACAATTAAATATTAACTACAAAATATAAATTAGTCATATATATATATATATATATATATATATATATATATATATATATATATATATATATATAGTGTATATATATATATATATATATATATAAACTACAAGAAAATATTTATTTCACCTGTTTACAGGCATCATCAGGTAGGTAGGTATCCTAAAACATAAAAAAAGGACTTGATAAACCAAACTGATTCCCATGACTTACAATGACAAATGACTTAGAGATTTTCGATAGCAAATATTATATTTTTTGTGCCAGCGTATAGATATGGGAATACAGAGAGTGAAATTATCTACGGAGAGAAAATTAGTGCAATTAAATAAAACTTCATCACTTTACTATGTAGTCCGTCGGATCTAAAAGTACTGTAAGTGACGCAGACATACACCTACTGAAAATGAATGAGGTAAAATAAATCGCGTACCCACGCTTCACTCAAATAAACTCGATTTCGAGAAGTGAGAATTCCATTTGAGTTGTAAGTACCTATCAGCTGATATGATCCCGTAGTTTTCCAGGCGATTTTTAGTATGTTATATTTTTTCGGTCAATGTTTTTGCCCTTAAGAAGAGCAAACGGATGAACGAACAGCTATACAGGTGGTTGTATTAAATTCTTTGGGATACCTAATATCTATCGTTGAAAGAAGAAGAAGAAGAAGAAAAAATGCTGTTACCTTGAATGTTTTTGTCATCTTGATTTTTGAATATTTCAGACCTTAAAAGTGGTACACTTCAGGGTTGATCGGAATCGATGCGGCTCTTCTAAGATCAACTATACCTAAATGTGATTTATTGCCCGAGTTTTATAAACTTTGGTTCAGTAATTTCGGAGAAAAGCTCTAGCTCACAATTTTTTCTTGGTCGAATACGAAGATTCATTACTGAAAAAATAGACAAAAAAATAATGTTATTGCATTTTCGGTACAGGAAAACACACAGTGGGGCTGAATACGATTCTGACTAATCAACTTTATTGATGCAGTGATTTCTATAGTTTTTAAAGAAGTTTTTGCACTGATTTTATATCACACAGTATTATATTCTGCGTAGGTTGATAACCAGGTAAATAAGAAAAAAAGTTATCGTATTGTAAATTTTAGAAAACCTCAAATGTAGCAACCCTAGTGTTTAAGAATGGTCTCAGATGAATATAGATCTGTACTATTTTCCTACCAAGCCATTGTAAATGAAAGAAACTTTCTTATTTTCAATGTACGAACAGTAGATTCAACTCAACTAAATAAGGAAATTCAAAAACCTCTTTTTCATTAAAAGTTTCAAGACTTCTACCATCAATGATATAATTGATAGGACCTTGGTCATTGTGGGTTTTCCGAAAATGGAAGTGTGTATTTACATATTTACTTCAACATATTCTCACGTGTGTAACATTTTCTAGCGTTTTCATTCCCCTTCAATCCAAAGGGTCAAGTGAATTTTCCTGATATTCGTCTCCTGAAAACTTCATTTGAATACTTATAAACCTCTAATGAGCTGGGAGCTCTATAGAACTTTATCCTTGTAAAAGGTAGCTACTAACCTAGAGAGAGTGGGGGTTAATGGTGAGCTTTAACTACGAAACAGAAAGGAGTTGTGCAAGTTTTGTTTTGAAACAATATTTACGTATAACTTTTCAGGTTGTTGAGTAACTTTTCAATGTTGCGTTGCTTTGTTCCGGAGGCTGAAATAATTTGCTGAATGAATTCATAGCAGAATGTAAAACGAGAAGTACTGGACTTATATTAAAATTCTTTTCAGGCTGACTAGCAGTGGACGCGAAAGGAGTAAAGTCACTGAGTGCAATTAAGAGAGCGATCAAGAAATTATACTATAATAAATATCATAATTGAGATATGAAACTTCTAAAATTGCTAAAATCTGTGTTCTTATGTACATATGTGATTTATAAACCTTTATGTACTCACAAAAACATAATAATATAAAATTATATATAGACTGGGTATAAATGTATGGAGATGTGGACATTTGAGATTATGAGATCAAATGGTAGAATAGGTGCAGATGTATATAAGTCTATATTATTCATTTGAGCTGAAAACGACTCCAACCTCCAGCGCAATTTCCACTTAAAGAGGGATGAGAGCATTGTGTCACATTATTCTCGTTGTACAATATTTAGATGAATGAATGCATGAATGCATTGGAAAAAAAAAAAAAAAAAAAACTTGGCCCCTTTGGCTTTGCCCTCCTGGACCCCTCGGTTGCTTTCTGCTTTGAGCCTTCGGCTAAAATGCTAAAGTATGGCACATGCTTTCTTCCCGCTAAAACTACGACATAAATATTTTGCTAATCGAAATTACTAGGTATGTAATTTTCTGTTATGGTGCGCGTCTACAATTACTACAATCAAGATTAACTTCTCAACCAAGTGACAACAAAGAAGGCGCCATTGTTTACTATATTTATTTATAACATAAATAAATATAAAACTACGACATAAATAGAAGAACAAGTAAGAAAGAAATGCGTGATAAATCAAGAGCTTTCCAACGAATGGAGAACAATTTTTGTCCGACGAAAACTAAAGAAGTTTAATTTCCCCAGCAACGGCTTGGTTGTACGTGAAAATCAAAACAAAATTTCGTGACACATCCGCGTAACGTTTTCGGGCAGTTAGCTCAAGGCTAAACATGTTCCATGCTAAAAAAAATGTATTCACGATTACGAATATGCTCATCTTTACTATAGGCTTACGCATGGATTTCAAACATGCTTTGTAGACTGGTTATTTTTTTCTCATGACCCCCCCCCCCCCCCCCCCCATATTCCTGGATAACTTTCATTAGTCTATCTATTAATGAAACGTTCTTCAGATTTCATGCCATACAATAAGTACAGGTAGAGGAAAGCCAGTTTTTAAAAAAAATATTTCATACCCGTAAAAAAAAAAAAAAAAATATATATATATATATAATAACAATAAAATAAAATAAAATAACTAAATAAATAAATAAAAAATCATAAGAAAACTCAGCCCTTCGGGCCTCGCGCGGGAGCTTCGCCCCCTGGACCCCCCGGTTGTTTTCCGCTTTGAGCCTTCGGCTAAAATGCAAACATTGAACATGCTTTCTTCCCGCTAATTCGTAAATGTAAATAAATTTAAAACTACGACATAAATGTTTTATTAATCGAAATTAGAACAGAGTACCTAGGTAAGTACCTAATATTCTGTTATGGTGCGCGTCTAAAATTACTATAACCAAGATTAACTTCTCAACCAAGTGACTACAAAACAAGCGGCATTGTTTACTATATCCATTTATAACATAAATAAATATAAAACTACGAAATGAATAGAAGAACAAGTACGAAAGAAATGCGTGATAAATCGAGAGCTTTCCGGCTGGAGAACGATTTTTGTCCGGTGAAAACTAAAGAAGTTTCATTTCCCCAGCAACGGCTTGGTTGTACGTGAAAATCAAAAGATTTCGTGAAGACATTTCGTGACACATCCGCGTAACGTTTTTCGCTAGTTAGTCCAAGGCTAAACCATATTCCATGCTAAAAAGTCCATCGTGGTTATACATATGTACGCTTCATATATGGAAAAAATATGAGTTTATGAATTTAAATCATCTGACATCCTTTCATAAAGAAATGTGAGCCTGAAATGTTGCTAAATTAATAGTACACGTGCTGCGCATCACCGATAATAATGAAATGGCTAATCTCACAAAGGGCAGATAGCGCAGGTGTACGTACATCAAAGGGCAGTTTAATCAACAGTTTTGTATGTTCAACCTTCTTCCAACGGTATAGCAGCGCCACCTGTCATTTACACGTGCCTGGACGCCATTGATCCTCACATTCATTTTTGTTTATTCTCCCGTGAAGAGCTCGCGACACAGTTGCTCGACTGAAAACCGACGGAGTTGGGGTTCTCTGGAGGTTTCATTAGAGCCATCGGGCTCTCATTTCAGGTTGTTATACCGGGGCATACGCGTCAGACGCACTCTGGATGATGGCGTTTGTAGCATTTATCAAATTATTCTGGAAAGTTTCCAACTCACATGATGTGATGATCTAGAGCGGAGAAGGGGGTATGGTGTAAGAGACGTAACACATAGTTGGTAAAGTGTTGCAGCGTAGGTACGGTTTGGGACACGCTAGGTATAGCCACGATACGCTCTCAACCAGACGAATGAAGGGGATATTGAAACTTGTGGTTTCATTTCGTACGTTTATCTACTTCAATTTCTACCGCAAATATTCCATTGATTGTTTTTGTATACATTTCATAGTTTCATGATGTCCACGGTATACGACATATTCCGTTAAATGAAACAATTCAATACCAATAAATTCAAGATATCACTCGTTTAAATGTTAAATACAAAATGAATCTATTGCCATGAACAAACAATTTCTGACACTATTTATAACATAATTACGAATAATTTAGTACACACTTTACATACTGTATAATTGAGAAGTCATTATTTTCTTGGCTCTTTACACAGATTACAATGTGGTTGAGTAATAATACAGGTGAGAAATACCGGACACATAGAGTCACGTGCGGAACCAACATGTTTGGGACCTTGCTAAAATACAAAAGGCGTCTAAACGGGAAACAAATTATGTGGTTTGGACAAAAATGATTGTGACCTCTACAAACTTGTTTGATTAAGGAAAAAACATAAATTTTCTAATAAAACAAAGTATGAATAGGTAATGATGGAAACGCTTTCAGTTTAGTTTGTGAACTAGGTACAGCTGATTAGTGTATTGCCTCGCATTGTAAATCATTGTGTATATACGAGTTTAAGGTGATATGAATAGCTTCAAAGATCTATGTTTTGATAAATTTTGTCTGTGGTAACTGAAAGACATATTCTAAACCTAGTCTCACATATTTATTACCTTGTATTACCATGAAATGTTGGAAAATACTCTAAATCGGTAGGTACGTGACGGTCAGATGAGCACTGACAAGCTATGCAAAACCCGCACGACCGATCGGTCTTGTAGGTGAGATCGGCTTCAGCGCCGTAAGCCATGACGAGACAAAAATGAAATAGATAAAATTTATTTTATTCCAGCGTGTTTGAGTTCTCGTACGAGTGCGACGCAGTCGCCCTGCACAGCTGACGTGGTGTTTAGTGTGGTTGTGTTCTTGAACTGTGTTTACCTTGCAGTGTTTCATAACCCCGACTTCTTGAGCCGGGTCATGAATTTCTTGCTCCGAAACCAAGGCAGGGTTGTGAACTGAACACTTAAAAGATAACCTCGTTGAGACCTTACCTATAATCTAACCTGCATTAATTGTATTTTCTCTCGCATTGCCAAGCTGGTATTCTGCCACGTGCATATTACGAATATAACACTTTCACATTGAATTGTTCTGTGGCTTAGCGGATAGAGAAATTGCAGTTTAATTACCGGGAAAATAATTTGTCATGGCTATAACCGAGCCTGACATCTGAGTTGAGGAAAGTAGGTAAGGAACAGGTTTTCCAGCAGCGTTACAGCGGTTCAGTTCAAGAACTGAAAAATTCTTGAGCTCATCCCCACCACATCGGTTCCCGCCCAGAATTAGTTGTATTCCATTCATGTTCTCTTGACCTCACTGAGAGAAACCTACAGATAGCGCAATAAATAGTTGCAAAATCCCAAACTATCAAAAATTTTGGAAAAAATGTTTGTTAGGTATCTAATTTGTATTGTATTCTTTTTGGTACAAAGTTTTGTTATTTTTTTACCCATAATATTATTAATTCGTTTACTTGAACACATGAATGATGATGAACATGAATGAATTATCGTATTACTCATTCAGTCTTAATTCAAAAATACCATAAAGGATTGGTATTACAGCAATCTTAAAAGCGGTGTTAGATGAAGGTTGGTTGGGAAGACATCAAGTAAAACTTGCCTTATTGTGTTTCGAAACCATTTATATAGTACCTACTTTTGCTTAGTGCATAAGAATGCACAAAACTTGACACTAGCTTACTAAATAAATAACTTATGAACTCTAAGAATATATGGATTTAACTGCTTACAAAATTAGTACGGAATCATGAAGAACACACACACATACACACACGCACGCACGCACACACACACTCGCGCGCACACACACACACACACACACACACACACACACACACACACACACACACACACACACACACACACACACTCACACACACGTTTCCATGTAGTATTTACGACGAGCACACGATTATCTCGCATTAAGGGGGTCATGGAAAACCCAAAAAGCCGCCACGTCACTCTAATATATTAGTATGGACTGTATAGAAATGGGATGTCAGTAAGCACTGGAAATGCACGCTACACTTTATCAGCTAATAAATCCCTTCGCTGTTATTGTTGGGTTACTGTATACTTAAAACGCCTGAAGACAACGCATTACTAGTTACTAATTGTCCTCGTAATTTTTGAAGGAATCAACTCCGTAATCTTTGAAGGAATTATGTAACCAAATCGTAATTTTTGAAGGAATCTCATCACCGACACGTCCATACATCCGTAGGTAATCACAATTTTGTCACTGATGCAAATTGTGTTTATCGTAGCGAAGTAATAACGCCTTGAGACCTTCGTGAATTCCCTACCCCCAATCTCCTATTGGAACCTGTCTCACAAAAAACCGGCGCTTCTCCGTAAATATTTCCGGGATGCCAGGAACCTTCGCTTCCCAAAACGCCGATAAATTCGGGGGCGCGGATGGCGAGGGGGTTTGGGAATGATTTCATAAACCCGCGATATCTCAGGGAGTGATCATTTGGCTCCGCGCCATCCTGCCACACACACACTCCGGCGTGCCTTGGAGCTTCCAACAGACCTTTCTTCTTCACCCACTTTTATAGGCTCATGGCTTTAGTCAGGGTTCCGCATGCCGTCAAATCTCCGCTACTTTTCACTCTTAGCGAAACAAGAACAGATTTCTTAACGTTACTGCATGTTTATCGAGGATTATTCGAAAGTAAGGAGAACCTAGTATCAGATACCCTCTGTAGTTACTTAATAAAGCGTATATTTTTTCCATGAAAATGAAACCGTTCTAATCCTAAATATTTATGCCGTCTTCTAAGGCGAGGAAACTTTTTGTCAGTTTGCTGTCAACAATAGTACTTTTTTGATCTACCACAAAAAACTTTCATTGAAGCCTATCTAATTTTGACATGGATATGTCTTTTGGCTGGGGGTCAAGGATTTTTTCGCGACACTTTTTTTTCCAGACCGACACTTTTTTTCCCGACCGGCACATTTTCTATTGATTTTCACGTACAACCAAGGCGTTACTAGGGAAGAGTAACTCCCATAGTTTTCATAGTAGGAAAATCGTTCGCCACTTTTTGGAATGCTCTCATTTTACCACGACATTTAATGACCTCTAAGCCATTGCAGTGTCAAGGGATGCTGATTTATTACTCTATGTTAAAAACTAATATTGTTTGTAACCATAATGGAATAATCTTGTGAAAAGAAGGCACTACATAGTTGGTATACAATTGAGTACTAGGTACCAACTGGTAAGCAGTAGGTACTAGACATATCCATGATCTTTTGTTTTCCCATCAAGGGAGAAATTAAAATGCTTGATCTCACTAAAGATTTTTGGTTTACTTTTCAAGATACGAAAGTTTTAAAAATAGAGAAAAACCTAGGAAAAAATAACAATAAAAATTAAAATAAATAAATGAAGCAAATAAAATGATGCGTCCTCGAACGTTTCTATATAATGTAATCATATTCTTCAGAAGTCTAACAAATCCAAAATACTGTTATTCTCTGGAGTGTAATTCCCTAAAACAGACAATATTCTGAGGGATTCTATGTAATAGCCAATTTGCGTTTCGGTAAGAATTACCGGACAAATTATACGTCAACCCAAAATATTGAAACTATTTGAACATGCTTTTACCGGGAGCTATAGCTAAAAAAGAGATTTTAGAAATGATGGGCTTTTTTCTGATCAGTTGAGTTAGCTAAATTCTCTCCTGTCCACTTAGAAGGTGAAATTTGATAGGAAGACTCTGAGACATTAAGGGACGAATGAAATGACGGGTTCCATCCTGTTCAGCTGTATAAGCCCTCCTATTTTGAAATTTGGTTACATACCTACATTTGGTTACATTTACCTCTACCGAGTCCAGAGGTAAATGTTCCATTCTTCAATGTTGAGCATTTAGGGTCCAGGTGGAAAGGAACACCTCCACGTGACGAGGAGCACAGTAATCATGATATTGGAAAACGTGGTGTTGACTGTCATTTTTGATCTCTGCACAACACTCTAGCAAGGCATTTTCATTCTCCAGGTAGGGAGTGACTCAGGAGTTATATACTATTTGCTTCTATTTAGGTTGGAAGTCTTTTAGACAATATCTCCGTCAAAAGCTTTGAATAATCTATAATAGTGTCTTTCTGATTTCACTTAAATCCACGTTAATCTAAGTGTTCCTGAATAAGGTTCTATATTTTTCTGAATGGGCGTATAAATTTTGTTAAAAATATATCCATTGTCATGTACAACATCGACAAAAACAACCCTAACAAGAATATTATCTAATAGCCCATTGGAAAATTATCCCGGGAACGTTTCAACTAATTGATTCCGACGGGAAACCCGCGTTTCGACCTTACAGAAGTGCAAATCCTGACCCTTCCCTACGAGTTTCTTATCGGCCTCAAAGCCAGAAATAAACGCGAAAAGGGAGAAATCCGCTATCTCTGCGCCTAGTGGAAATGGAAGTGGTTGTGCTAGAGAAATCCCGTGCTTTTGTAAAGGGTCAGCGGCACCTTGGGGAAGAGGAGCTGCGTGCCAGCAGCTCATTACATCGCGGCCCTAACGTGTTAGAATCAGGCGTGGTCACACTACCCTGCCCCAGTACCTGCTATCAACATGATAATCAACTCTGCTCAACAGGCTCCCACGAGAGGCTTCTAGAAATCTTTATCTGATTCTTCCTTTTAACCACTTTCCCGCCTTTCCTGCTCATCACCATTTCCCGAATGATACCTATTCTTATACAAGAAAAAAATCATCTTCTCTGTCTGCCTCACAATAAAAAACAAAAATTCGTTATATTGACGGAAAACGCGAATTTCGGTATCGTGCGCCACGAGTTATTAATTTGTCTTTTTTTCCTTCCCTTCCTACGTAATTAAACATAAACAACTTTCCGTGACTGACCCTTATTTCTGAGAATGGTTCTCAAATTACGGGAAGAATAAATTACTATGAATTGGGGAGCGATTTTCCGCGTTGAAATACGAAAATTGGCAAGAACAGTCATTAATCTCGGAGGCCAGAAACAAGTTCCTTAGGGGCTATTAGCTTCGGCAGTAATGGGTCTGAACATTAAGGTATTCAACAACTTTGGAACCGCATTTCATTTGTTTAGCTAGTTGAGTTTTTTGTCTAAAAATAGATGATATGATAGCAGGAATTATTTTTACAGTTATTGCATATCATTTGCGCCCACGGACGTGCATTTTTTTTGCATGAGAAAATCGTGCTAAATTTACAAAAGGCAGGGACCGTATAAAGAGGCATATTTATACCAAGCGTTAATATTAAAACACCTTGAATTTTTCTACTTACCTCCTTCGTAATCACCTAACGTTCTGATTACCTTCCGACCAATGACACGTTTTGATAGTAGAAACGATCAAAGTTTTCTCGGTCCAAATAGAAATGAATATATTTCCTCAACGCGTGTCAAGCAGTTAATACAAGATGCTTTAAGAACGAGTTGTACCACAAAAAGAAGTACTGGAGACTTATTTCCAATAGATATTCTTTTTCTGGGAAACCACATGCAGATAGAAATATATGGGTGTGGTGATAGAATCAATAGTAACCCGGACGAGTTAAGAATTCTGGGTACAATTATTTGGATGCCTTGTTTTTGACCAAAAATACTTTGGTATATATGTATGAAAGTAATTGAATCCATGTCTATGATACGATCCAGGACTTACCTGAATATTCGTCACATTCTATGGTAATCAAGTCTATGTAAGAAATGATAACCGTGCCGATGAAAAGGTGGTGAAAACGGCGAATCCAACAGGTTTTGTCTAGAACGGAGTTAATGAAAAGTTGTCTATTTCTACGAAAAATGAAGAGTTGGGTTGTTAAATCGATTTCGACGGTTAGGCCATCATCAGTCACAAACAATAACTGAGGTTTTTTCTCACATAATCACGTAAATCTCATCTTATTTGCACTCATAAACTACCAGGCTCACACCAAACGTAAATTATTCCTTTGTCAGGGGTTGAAGAATATTTTCTTCCCCTAAAAATTAATTGCAAGGCCTATGCATTCTTATTTAGCTCAGAAGGACATTTATGAAAATCAGTATTAATAATGTAATTTATACTATTATTAGTTAAGATTCTATCTGAAACTAAGACGAAAGATGACAGCTATTTGAATGAATGTAAAAATCTGGGTGCGCTGCATTTAGTCAAGGCATTTTGATTCCGTTAAAACAGTTTAACGGCAAGGTCCACAAAGGCACTCGAGCTTATGATGGCAACCCGGGGAGCTATTGATCTGGACCATAACAGGATAGGGGAAGCTGGAGGCTCGAGCGCACTCAAAATAATTACCTGAAACAGAAGCTGGATTTACGACTGGGTGTAAAGACCTAATTACTAGCATGATCACCACACCGTAATATCATCTACCCACTTCTGTCCCGGGGAACCAACCCCGATTGTTACTGTCCCCTCTGCGCCACCTCTCTCTTCCCCAGAATTCCCACAAAATCCTTATACCAATGGGACGACCACAAAGCTTCTTCATCGCCCTGCCAAGGGAAAATTTTCCGCTCGGTTGCTCTTGCGCTGCGCGTAACCGCAGTTATGATAATTTACCTCGAGGGTTCTCTAAATCCGACTGAAAAGGCAAATAAAGGAGTGTAATCAAAGGGTACTACTCAAGCATTTAGAGGTTGGAGTTGATGATGGATACGACATTTTCCTGTTTACTCCAGCATGATTTCAAATGAAAAATATCATAATAACTGGTATGGGTGGTATCAAGTATGTAAGTAAGAAAAAATTTAGTTTTTTTCATTTAGCTAGATAAAAAATGTTAAATTAAAAACTTTTGCTGAGATGACGGGGTAGTATAGCCTCATCCATTATCGTAATATGGTCGCATAGAATTAGTTGATGAACGAACAAGATAAAATCACGTAAAGTACCTAAACACTGTTGCTCTATAACTACCTTCCCTGCTCTTTTGACTTCCGTGTTGTTGTACTAATGCTCAAACAGTTATGATACTTACAGCAGATCTTCTAGGTGCTGTTATAGGAGGGATAGAAGCAATATATCACGCTTGTATGGTAAAACTCCAAGTGGTTCGTACTGAGAGGGAAAGGCGTGTGATAGATGAGTGTCTGAATGAATACGTGCCATACTACAGTGTACCCTATCGATCAGCATCCATACTATTGAACGAACCTAGCTAGGATCCCCTGCTCGTAAGGCAAATGGTGGAATGCTCCCATCGCCTGCATACCTTGTGCTACCACTCAGGATATTCTTCTCAACCTTCACTCCCTTTTATCTTGCCACCCATTCGAATGGAAAATGTTATAGATAGGGCGATAGGGGGACACTCTGCTCATGATAGTCATACATACCCATACATCATACAAAGTCATATTATAGATCCTCATAATGTCACACTGATCATTACTGTGATAATGTGACCATCACCATCATTGATAGTCTGACTCAACGATAAGCAGATTGTTAGTTAATGATAATTAACAATCTGTTTACCGTCGAGTCAGTTTCCTATCGTGTTGTGTTTTCTGGTGAGGGGAAGTGTATAGCAACAATATCTAGCAATGTGATAGATGACGGTCTCCTATAATGTTGACGACAAAACTTGCCAGCCCACAGGGAATGTTTGGCGTGCGAGGGCGCCCCAGGGACCATACGGATGTTCCGAAGGAGTTGGGAACTTCCACAAAAAATATGGTATGCCACAGTCAAATATGGCCAGGGCGAAACCCCCATTTTCTGGCTAAACGATGGTCTTATTGCAGGCTTTGCGCCTTTTGCAGTTATGGCATATCGGATAGGCAACTTAAACAGCAAAAGCAATAGGCAAAATTATACTCGCTCCTCCCTATATCAGCAGCCGCCCGCGAGGTGTAGTTCATTAATTCCAAGACTCCGTATACTAGGTTATACACTGATAAAAAATCTACACCTTCCAAACCATGAATGTGCCTACGCTGCTGCTCTATAAATGGTTAGAATAAGGTGAAGTCCTAGCCCTGTCAGTATAAATTATAGGCTAATAATATCGCCATACCTAAGTGATTACTATTTTCACCCGAAAGATTTAAAAATAGACTGGGAAGTTTCAAACGAATCGTAAGTAGCCTTGGCTCCAATCCATTTTTTTCTCATTATGAACGACCAACAATTTTGAGCGACATGGACACAATAAATTTTTGATTAAGTAAACGTTTGTGAAAAGGCGTGTATGCGTAAAGGTGCGCTCAAATAGGTCCAACGGCGATGAAACGCAGATCAAATCGGATCAAAGGTGACCGTCAATATGATACCCCATTCAATCGCTGCAAATTTAATAAAAACCTCGCAGTAATTCGGTATAGCTCAGCTAGGAACAAGGATTTACCTCAATTGGTAGATATACAACTAATATAATTGTTCTGCGAAACGCTAAATGCCAGTGAAACGCTAGATTCCAGAGAAAGCAATTTGAAAAAATATATTTCTTCGCCTTTGATTGTATCGTTTTATTTTCTTTCTGTTGTACTGTTTTTATTTTGTTTTCATATGTAATATCAATACTGTCCTGTTCAATAACAGAACACAATAACAACATGTTATTCCAAATTGACTTTTGGTTTGACTTTGATTTTTTTTGTGTAGGTATATTTTTTTGATGAGTAAATGCAAATACGCATTATTATTTTTTGCACGGTTCCTATATTTCAATATGAATTGTTTATATGAAATTTCATGTATACATAAACAATACAGAAATTCACATTCACAAGATTCACATTACTACGAGTACACCATAATGTGGCAAATGTTAAAACATTATAGTATAAAGTAGGTAATATGTGGACGTTGATTTTATATATTAAAAAAGTAATTATTAATTAATCAATGACCAACGTATTGCCATACGTTTTTACGTAATACTATTTACATTACAGTTCTTGCATATTATTTCCTTTTTATACTTCAAGATTCAGGGAAACTTGGGAGGCGGATTAGGGAACAACCTTGCGTGTCAAGGGCTTCTCGGCCACATCATTTCCTTGAGTGCTTTTTTATTCATCTCAGCACGGGTTCTACTATCATGATATTATTTTGATGTTTGTGTACATTCCACAAACGATTCTGTGAGCTTTGATCGTAAAGGTAATACTAATAACTAGTTGGAAGGGGAGACTTTTTTTCATTATACGCAGTTGTATAGGAAATCTGTATCAAAATCAAAGTGACATTCAAATCAATTAGAAAGGTATGGCAAATTTTCAGAATGTAAATACTTGGATTCGTTTAAATTGAACTGGACTGAATTAAACAACACTTGCTCATTCGGGTTGGTTGATTACAATCTATCAATATTATAATGTATTCTAAGTATCAAATAACTATAAAACTGTTGATTCCCATGAATAATTCAATTTGGCTGAGACATAGTTGCAATATGTCAAGGATAGGAAAGTTTTCTTCGCGAACTTCAACATGGACTATTAATACATCATGCATGAACCGTAGTGCATTCCTAGTAATTCTGAGTACTCTGTTTTCTGTTATTTGTACTTTTGTAACATTAGGTGGTGCAGCCACTTCCCTCAGTTTGGATGAGTTCCGCCAGGCCAGATTGACCTAATAAGTGTTGATCATAAGTTTAATAAATAATGCTAGGTATCAACTGTTGAAAATTTAGATCACAAGTTGCTTGAAATTAAGATGTCGCATTTTTCATGGCGCAATCGCATTTTTCTGGGATAACATGTGTGTATTAATTAAAAGAATTCATTGAGGTAAGTAAGATAATTTGATATGATGCTGATATGCCCAAATAAACAGATCATGAAAATGGAAGTCCTGATTGGCCAATGAGTTTTAATAAAGCATTTGAGATAGTTCTTAATTCGAGTTTCACGATTCCTTTTGGAATGACCGTCAAGAATAATAATGGCTTGGACTTCCGAGGAAAAGTCCAGCAATAAATTCAACTGAACTCTTCCATAACGTATAGTAGATGAAGTGTACAGCTCACTTTATAACTGCATCAATGAGAGACATGTAAATGTCCATGAACGCGTTCATGACATGTACATGTTCATTGCATTAATGTGGAGCTCTATGGAGGAACCAATCCTCCCATAACTTTACAAGTTAAATGAATTATACGAAATATGGGAAATTACTGAGATGCTACATTAGAAGTGATCCACACTGCGTCTAAGGAGTCATCTAGATCTTTTGCTGTAGTAGCGAGATAAAATATTCACTTTATTAATTTAGTCCTGCACACGAAGCCATATATACCTATCAGGTGCAGTACGGGTTAGGCATTGCAATGAACCGTTTCTCATGCGATTAGCGAAGTTAAGCAACGTCGAGCGTTGTGAGTATTTGGATGGGTGACCGCCCAGGTAAGGGTCAGACGTCCAAACAGTTTTCACGCTTCTGTACAGCGAACACCTATCCACTCAAGGGAGCGAGCCAATGAGTAGCTTAAAGCAAAATCATCAGAAAAAATTCTGATCCTCCTTGGAGGACAGCTGATCACGTACGCGACGCCCGAGGCAGTAGGACAAATAGCCCCAACCTGCAATGGTTCCTTAGTTTACTTTATATACCTACTAGCCGCTCCGGCTCGCTACGCTCGCCTCCACGTCCAGCCGGGGGGCAAGCCCCCCGGACACCCATTAAATTGCTCGCTTCGCTCGCAAAGAGTGGCATGTAGGGAATGTTGCTCGCTTCACTCGCAAAGTGTGGCATGTAGGGAATGTTGCTCCCTTCGATCGCAAAGTGTGGCATGTAAGGGATGTTGCTCGCTTCGCTCGCAAACGGCACATCCCTAAGGGTGTGTAGGGCATGTTGCTCGCTTCGCTCGCAAACAAAAGCCCTGGCACCCCCATCATGTTGCTCGCTTCGCTCGCAAGGTGTGTCTGTACACATGCGATGTATTACAATTGAAACATGTAGAGGATGTTGCTCGCTTCGCTCGCAAACGGTAAGTCCCTAAGGGTAGGTTTAATTCTGTAGGGGATGTTGCTCGCTTCGCTCGCAAACGGTAAATCTCTAAGGGTAGGTTTAACTTCTGTAGGGGATGCTGCTCGCTTCGCTCGCTTGAGGAAGTTATACTGCCCACCCAACTTGGCAGACGTTTTTTTCTGTTGGAAATTCTTACAAACAAATTAAATCTTATAAAACTACGTGAAACCACAAAAAGTTTATTAGGGAATGCTGCTCGCTTCGCTCGCTTGAGGAAGTTATACTGCCCACCCAACTTGGCAGACGTTTTTTTCTGTTGGAAATTCTTACAAACAAATTAAATCTTATAAAACTACGTGGAACCACGAAAAGTTTATTAGGGAATGTTGCTCACTTCGCTCGCAAACGGTAGATCTCTAAGGGTAAGTTTAACTTCTGTAAGGGATGTTGCTCGCTTTGCTCGCTTTCCTATACCTGTGTAGGAAAAAACCGGTATTTATTACGTCGAAATGAGTCATCGACTCCCTTCAAGACTCAACTGCGTAGGCTAAGTGCGTCGAACCATTGTGAAACGGGCGCCCGGGTCGATTAATTTCTCATATTAAACGGTTCCCCTCACTTCCGCTCGCAATTTGACCAACTGCCCGTCACTTTTTTCGATATCCGACTTCGGATTCAGATTCGGCGGGATCAAAGCTGTATTTCGCCCGCGAAAACCGTTTCGAAAAACGTACCTTTATGGGGTATATTTTAATGGGAAAAAACCAAGTTTTTCGGCGGACTTTTCGAGAAAACGGGTCCGTACTCTCGCATTTTTTTGACGCATTTCCCGATACTTTTTTCGCGAGCCGATCGCGCCGTCGTCTTCCTCGTAGAAAAACCTACGAAACCCGTATTTTTCCGAAATTGTCAACGGCCGTTTAGAGGGGTAGGGGAAGCGGGGAAGTCCAAAAAGCGCACCTTACCTGGAACTTCGACCCCCCTCCCGCCTTACGGCCCATGGTTCTGGTGGGATTAAACAATTTTAAATTCGCTCGCTCCCACTTTTGGAAAATCCCAAGGAAAATCCAAGTCCAGCCGGGGGGCAAGCCCCCCCGACCCCCCATTAAATTGCTCGCTTCGCTCGCAAAGTGTGGCATATAGGAAATGTTGCTCGCTTCGCTCGCAAAGTGTGGTATGTAGGGAATGTTGCTCGCTTCGCTTGCAAAGTGTGGCTGTATAAATGCGATGTATTTCAATTGAAAGATGTAGGGGATGTTGCTCGCTTCGCTCGCAAACGGTAGATCTCTAAGGATAGGTTTAACTTCTGTAGGGGATGATGCTCGCTTCGCTCGCTTGAGGAAGTTATACTGCCCACCCAACTTGGCAGACGTTTTTTTCTGTTGGAAATGACTATCAAACGCTGCACATTATGTGGAACCACGAAAAGTATAGTTATAAGAACACTTCAGTACTAACAGTACAGTCAGATGTTGAATGTTTGTAAGTATTTATTTTCCAGTTCTATTTTCCTAAAGGTAGGCCATTATTTTATGAGGTACCTATGTGTACCTGCTCGCAACCCGTTCCCGTCAGGTGCAAGGCCCGCCTCATCGAACCCCTTGACGTCTTCGTAGAGCCTTCTCGCGTCCGGGGCACAATTAATTTCTCACATTAAACGCTTCCCTCGCTTCCGCTCGCGATTTGACCAACTTCTCGTCACTTTTTTCGATATCCGATTTCGGATTCAGATTCGGCGGGATCAAAGCTGTATTTCGCCCGCGAAAACTGTTCCGAAAAACGTACCTTACGGGGTATATTTTAATGGGAACAAACGTAGTTTTTCGTCGGACTTTTCGAGAAAACACGGTCCGTACTCTCGCATTTTTTTGACGCATTTCCCAATACTTTTTTCGCGATCCGATCGCGCCGTCGTCTTCCTCGTTCAAAAACCTACGAAACCGGTATTTTTTCGGAATTTTTGACGGCCGTTTAGAGGGGTAGAGGATGCGGGGAAGTCCAAAAAGCGCACATTAATTCTTACTTCGACCCCCCTCCCGCCCTACGGCCCATGGTTCGGATGGGATTAGAAAATTTTAAATTCGCTCGCTCCCCCTATCGGAAAATCCCAAGAAGATCCCCCACTCGTAGACTCCCCCCACTCAGCCGTTTGGCCGTGCATAGACACGACAAACAAACAGACAAACAGACGGAGTTTCATTCTTATAAATAGTATAGATAGATAGATAGATAAGACGCAAACGCTGAGAGGTGCTGTGGAGAATTGTAGACTAGTAGGTAAATTGGAATCAAAATTGAACAATTATGTTGAGTCCAGTCCAGATTGTTATTTGTTTCTATTGGCAACCACCTTCTCTGAATTGTTTGTTTACTTGTAGTTAAAGAAAATATAGTTTTGAGTGTCGTGTTCTCAAAGTTTTGTAAAATCTATTATTTAAGATCCCGTGCCGTCCGATTATAATTTGATTCTTACAGGTGCCATGAGTAAGCTGAGACTTGTACTGCACCCATGGATTGATGTTGGGAAATTATTTTTTAGTTAGGTTAATAATTTAACTAATTGTATGGAAGTTACGGAGATATGACAGTACGTACACTATCACTGAATCTACCTAGTAAAATATTGAATACCAAGTCTAGGAGGCTAGGATGGAAGAGAAGGGTGACAAGACTACTTAATCGAGTAGTCGGCAAAAAGAAATAGTTTTTACAACTGTTAAGCACTAAAAATGTTTAGAATTCTCAGTAAACAAATCAACAAAACGGAAACATTGATAATGTTATTGAACGATCCTATCAGTTCGTTCATAGCTAGATTACCCAGCGGTACTTGGGTTTCCACATGTCCCAGGGACAGCATCGTGGTCAGATTAGGAAAGAAATTAGCCTCAGGGCTCACTCAGCTGATCAGGGTAGTCAGATAAAATATCTTTGAAGGGACCGACGTGCTATATAGAAAATCTGCAAATTCATCGAGATCGGAAAGAACATCATGTGTATTTCTATAGAAAACAAACATTCAACTGTATATATATATATATATATATATATATATATATATATATATATATATATATATATATATATATATATAAGAATCCACTTTTCTATAATAAAGTAATAAAATAACAGTCAAAAGTCACCCCTTGTATTTATGTTTTTGATTAATTAAATAATCGTTACATTAAAGTAAAGGTTTATGTTTTAGAACTTTTAATAATTTTAATTGAGTAAATCATTTGAGTAATCATTTCAATTAAGTAAAATCAGTTGCTTATGTGAATTTCAGTTGCCAAACTGATTTCTTACAACTAAAATCAGGTAATAAACTTTTGGGAAAGTCCGCGAGCTTCGATACCAGCTTCGTTTGGAAATGACGCTAGGATGTTTTTATGGCTTTTCACAAAGGGTTTTCTTGTATAGTTTTGTACGGTGAACTTGACTCGTGCTGTCGCCCATGTATGAACAAAGTGACGGTCTGGTTATCAAAAGAACTGAAGCAAGCTGAAAAAAAGATTCACCTCCAAATTAAAATTTCTGTCCGCACGTATTGCAAACACAGCGTGTTCTTCAAAAAAGGGGCTTCCTGGCTGGAACTTTTTATCCACCTCCCTCGCCGAGAGGGAGTCTGCCGTTGTTGATCAGGAAATAAATGATTCACTCGCCGAGCTGGGACCCTGCCGGGCCTGGGGGTAATCAAACCGGACCGACCGACCGCCTCGAACCTCTCTCGTATGTTGGTTTTTAGAGATAGTCCTTCCCCTTCTCTTTCTCACCGAGCGAACAGAGGGAGCAGGGGAAAAAAAGAATAGCCCGAGAATTGAAGAGAAGGGTGTTTGAGTCATTGACGTAAATTGAATTCTAGAAGCAGCGGCTGGCCGAGCCAGGTGGTTGACGGAAACATACCTGAGGAGAGCACAGGACCACGGCCGTTTCAAGGCAGCCAACTCACTTAGTAAAGCTTTCCTTCACTTCAAGTCTCTCGCTAAATGTATTGTAGGTATGTACTTTTAGCGAATTTTCGTAAAAAATGAACTATTGCAATGGCTCGGAAAATTTTAAAATTGAATTTTGAAAAATTTCTTCATTGAAATTGAAATCCGTTTTGAGGCATCCTGAAACGAATCCTAGAGTTTAAGAGTTTAACGCTCTTTCATATATATATATATATATATATATATATATATATATATAGATGTGTGTGTGTGTGTGTGTGTGTGTGTGTGTGTGTGTGTGTGTGTGTGTGTGTGTGTGTGTGTGTGTGTGTTGTCATTCCAGACGATAACTCTCCTTAGGATTGAGATAAAAATTCCGTTCTTGTGCCAAAAAATCACGCTTCACAAACGAAAGGATGAGTTTGTTGGCCTGCACTTTTTGAGCGCATTAAATTGGTCAAATTTCAAAATTTACTAAAAAAAATCACTAAAAATGGCTAAAAACGCTGAAAATGGTTAAATTTATATTTTTTTGGAATACTATTGCTTAAATAAAATTTAATAACTATGAAATAGAACATTCAGTAATTTTTCTATAAAATTATGATGAAAACGTCCGTATCCATTGAAGTTTGCTAAAAAATCGATAAAAACTGCCAAAAAGATAAAAGATAACTGCCAAAAATTTCTTTTTTAATAGGAGATTATTATTTAGAATACGTTATTTGTCATAAAATGAATAGTTAACAATTTCTTAGCACTCAAATACCTTAAATTTCAAAAGAATTTAAAATGATACAATACGACAATTTACGAAAATTCACTCATACGATCATGCTGCATAGGCCACCTAGTTGCCTAGCCACCGCTAAGAAGAGGTCTCCCACTCCGAATGCATGCAATCTCTACGAGATTCAAAATCCACTAAGTATTTTATTTTCTCTCGAAGCATGTAAGATGCAAATATACACAAGTCTTGATCCTTACGAAAGGGCCAGATTTCTCTGACCGAACTATCAAAATGAGGGAAAAGAACATTATCAAATATGTTCATTTCCGTTGTTGTATTGTCCACCTTGAGAACATCGGATCAATGAGACCACCGAGTACGCCCCCTCGTTTAGAGAGTGGGATAGACCGTATTTGCTTTTTGTTAATGTGCGAGCCTTTGTCGGCTTCAGACCACCTCCCACTCTAAGAGGTTCTGAGGAACCTCCTCCCCATCCAGAATCGCGTCTGTGAAGATCTCCACGTCATATACATCCTGTCAATTGGGGCAGGTGGTCGTGTCAGGGCTCACTGCCTCCAACACAGGTCTGTTAAAGACAAGACCGAAAAACAATAGGTAACTCGTACTTGTCCCTTTTCTCCTTCAAAGATAGGATGGAGTTGCCGAGCTCACGGTTGCTTAACTTTCAATGAGCTGTGCCAACTACCGGATGGACATCTTGGTTTTCTAATGGTACTGAGAAATGTTTAACTGTAATTTTTCGATTTGGTTTTGGGGAATTCCTATAGACCTCTGGCTCGACTTAAACACAAAGCCCAAGAAAGCCACTATTTAAATCGGCCTGAGTTGTATTTTAACATAGAATGTGTTTTAGCCTTGGCATCTCCAACCGAAAACATATGTGTAACGAAAATGTGTAGCGAAAATGTGTTGCAACAATTTCTGATGATTTCCGCTTACAACCTAGTCGTTACTAGGGAAATGGTACTTCGTCATTTATCATCCTCAAAAATTTGTTGACCATTCATTCGAAACCTCTCGATTCATCCAACCTTATTATGTTAACTACTGCGAAGTGCGTGGCTAACTAACTGTTTACACATAGGTGACCATTCCCATATTGATAATATGAACATGATTCCAACCGCTTGTTAATTTCTGATGATTTCATTAAGCTGGTGGTGAGTCATTGCGCTGGTGATATAACAGCTTAGTAGTGATAAGATACACCACAAAATCTGAGTCATTCTTATATAGGTACGAATTTCACGGGCTTATGTGAAACGCGTGAGCTAAAACCAATTCTGTGTTTCAATATTTTCAAAATTTATAATTAAATCCAAACTCTGGAACAGTGACATTGCCGAACTAATTGCCTCGTCACGTTACTGTACGAATTGCCAAGAATAATGGAGTAATCATAAGACGTAAGGCATTGGTCCTCCAGACCGAATCGGGATCTCGCAATTGGATTGTAGGGATTAATATAAATAATTAACAATCCCCTCCTCCCCCTCCGTATTCGCAACGATCCCATCATTGGGAGGAGCGAAATATGGAACGTATTCATATACTGTCATATACCGAACAATTGATTTCCGAAAACTGATACCAAATACGGGTGCAGGCCAGCTCACCCGATTTAAGAGGTTCAACTTAAGCTGGTTCCATGTCCCTAATGAACTCCATTTTCCAGTGAAAGGCCGACGACGTACAGTGTGTTTGAGGTGGAAAAAGCCAAAATACAAGTTTTCGAAAAAAAAAAAATGTCTTAAGCATTCAGGGTGATTGGTAAAGGTTACAAATCGAGTATAATTATTTACTTGAAATAACCTTTGGGTAACTCTTTGCCCACACTTGAACGCACCAATAGAAAACTACTGTGCGGAACCCCTAAGGATTCCTGTGAAATCTAATATTTAATTTTTCCCCCTTCTTCAGATCATCTTGGTTTGTACTACAATAATTCTCCCGAAGATTTTAATGAATAATATTCTCAACTTTTGTATATTAATCTTTAATTTTTATCTCTTCTTATCAGGAAATGGATTTTGAGAACTGATGGTAAAAAGTTGTTAATATAAAAAAATATGAATACCGGTTTGTTAAGTCTCGAAACTAGAAGCATTCTCAACATAATTTGATGCAGAATTAGAATTTTCAACACGTTTATTCCGCAAACCTCTGCAAGTATTGATTTTTTCAATTTTCGGTAGCAATTTTCATAATTTGAGACAGTGAGTTCTTATTTAAAAATGGCCTTGAAACTTGAAAGCCGAGTGAAATACGGTTATTTATACCCTATTAGTTTCTAAATATAACATGAAATTGAATATTCTGTGGGTTTTCATGCAAAATCACCTTGCCTATTATTATCTTTAGCCTACTTCATCAATGGAACTATTATACCTCAAAATGACTTTGTCCTTCTCTATTTATCTTATTTCTATTCGTTTCCGCTATTAGATAAGGCAATGGGACCGCAATATTCATTAATATAGATTTTCGTGGTTTCGGATTTTTTCCACTAAAACCACAGAATCGAAACATCGTGATACGGTGTCAACTCTCCTGCTCTATCTTCATCATTATTATGTTTGGTCATGAGTTGTGTGATGGATATGGGTAGTTCCTCCTTCTTTTGATTCTTGCAAATGCCGCATCTTGGGATAGTTCCTGGGCTGTTCAGCTTTCAGGATATCCTCTGGGTGTATCAGGTAAATCACCTCTACCCTTTGAAGGGGTAACTACTTCATTCCCATCAACTCCTTGTAATAGTTGATGACTAAAATTCGTGCATGATACATAAAAACTACCTTCCATGCTAAGTTTAATAAGCAATTCACATGCCATCATCCGAACATTTTCATTTTTATTGAAGCCCTTTTGGACACTCATATTGCCACTATAGTTGCCATGAATAGTCAATACGAGCCACTCCATCCTCGCAAAAAATGGTCGTCAATTTGGCCTAAATCGACGAGTACATCTCGGGCCGAATGACACGTGCGGATTACGTGAAAAACGTATCATCCCTTAAAAAGCCGGCTTTCATCTGATACTCCACATATGGACGACGGAGTCATCACTTCGGTTTTTTTTTAGATAAGCGCAAATTTTGTCGTTTTGTCTTCCTTGGGTCGGGACAGCTGACACGCAAACCAGTAAGAGTGTTGTCAACTCTCCCGAAGGGTAGAATTACCTCACTGTGAGAGCTGACAAACCTCCCATCGGGAGAGTTGACACCATAATCGAGAGAGCGGACCGCATCCCACCAAATACTGTCTATGGTCTGGATGACTTATTTCACCAAAAAGTAGGCATTCTTGAAATCGATCGCCCACGCAAACATATTTAGCTGAAGGACTTGGAAAACTGATCAATAATTCTTCTACTTGAAATGGTCCACCCTGAGCAACTCGCATAATCTCTTCAAGTTTATATTATCTTATTATCTTTGTATCAGCTGATATAATTCCAATGGAAATCTCACTTCACTAACTCGAATATATCAAAACTTTTGTCACCTAAGTGAACGAGTGAAGAGTAGGTAGCTGAATTATTTTATCTCATCAATTTTCAGGTGGTGGGTGCTTACGCCAATGTTGATATACTTAGATTCTGATGAACTAAAGTACTTAGTTATCAACTTTTGCAAAATACAGAAGGACTAGTAAAGTGTAGTTAGGTGTTTCATTTAATTTCTCCTCGGTAGACGTCACAGAACAGAGAGATAGAAACATAGAAACCAAAAGTTGTTCTGTGGTAGCCGTCAACGCCTGTGCAGTTATGTTTAGATAATAAAGAGTTCCTGATTACTACGGTGTTCTCATACGGCGCACGTGAATCTAGGGAAAATCAAAATTTCGCTACGGCGCTGGCTGATACTACGATGCAAGCTTAGTGTTTCACGCGTCTTTTCACGTCGTCTCTTATCAAATGTTTTGTAACCAGAGACGCTGATTCCAACATTCGCCATTTTGTATTTCTCCGATTATGTTTTCCTTCAACCTGATCTCAGTTTCCATCATCGACCCATCGAATTGTTTTTTTGTTTTGTTTTCGATTCGTGGTGATATTTGGAAAGTGAATCTTTGTATTCTGTCTAGAAATTTTTTTTTGAACCCTCTCTCAAAATTCGTTGGTTGCGTTGCCTGACACGTAGATTTAAAAAATCGAATCAGTCTGTCGTCCGTCTGTCCGCCGTTTCCTTTGTGCAACGAAATTCAGCGAGAAGTATTAGACTTCGTAGGCTTATATATCACGCAAGTTTATTGAGCAGAGACGATTTCGACGATGCGTTCCAGGTTTATCTTGAGGACACATCCGTCAAGAACACTGGCGATCGTTCAAGTGAGTTCTTGCTCAACTTTGTTAGTGATAACATTGGTATAAATATGTAGGTAGATAAATAGAGGTTGGTTTATACAGATTTTATGCATTTTGTGGAGAATATCAGTAAAATAATACAAGTTGGTATCTTATTAGTTTAATGTTTGTATCTTGAAAAAGTTAGATATGATTGGAATGAAACGATTTTATCCGTTTTTTGGCAAAGCTTCATCCTCCGTTTTGTTGACTCGTTGTTTTTGGGCACTCTATGAATGGACGGCTTCGAGTGAAAATAAGATGAATATAAATAAATTTAGTATCTTTTAATATAATTACATATTTAATTTATATTTTAAATAATATAGTTAACATAATATTTTATTATACATTTTAATATGAAAAATATGAACTGAACACGCTTATCACTGAAACCCCCTCGGGTTTATACATTTACGGGCGTAGTGTTGAAGACGTGGTAACGAGGACGTACTAAGACTAGATCTTGCGTTGCCAATCAAGCGGACTCATATTCACGTCGTCCACCTTTACAAATTCGTCAGCTGTCAGTTACTTTCAGATCAGCTGATCATGGCTCACGCGTGCCGTGTGAACTAAAAACGTGGTAACCAGGAACTCTCTAATGTATAATAGACCGTTTAATGATTATAAACAAATTTTATGTGTAGAAGGGCTGTGTAATACAGAAATAATAGACTCTTGTGTAATAATTTATAGATTTTCTTAATCTTGAAACGTTCCTACACCAGAAAATTTTGAAAGGGGGTTAAAATTGCTTGGTCGATTACAAAGGATCATTATTGAAAATAATAAACCAAAATCTAGGAGACAGTTTTCATAAAAAATATGTCAGATAATTGTTAGATATTGTGTATAACAGAACTCAATTCTATTTGCCGAGAGTTTAGTTCAATTTTTGAGAAGATTATTTTAGTTTCAGTTTAACCTAATTGGAAAATCTTATATCTAATATAGTTAAGCAACACATTGTTTATGGTGTAAAGAATCGCTATGAAAATATTCA
This sequence comes from Adelphocoris suturalis, assembly GCA_030762985.1. Lineage (NCBI taxonomy): Eukaryota > Metazoa > Arthropoda > Insecta > Hemiptera > Miridae > Adelphocoris > Adelphocoris suturalis. The sequence goes on from CM061041.1 coordinate 32,327,079, forward strand.
TTGAAACAATATTGCAATTTTCTTCGGGAATACTCATTCTCGCATCATCAAATTGTTGGAATAGACAGACCGTTGTTGCTCTTGACTCGTCTCACATATTAGCAGATGCGTGTTCTCTATTTGAACTTCATGTAAACCTACAAAGGATTATCGTAACACGATCCAAGTCAACGAGTGGAAACTGAAGCCTGAAATACGATATTTCTGTCGTTCTCGATACAGAGGCACATAAAGGGATTCCGCATGAGCGAATCCCCGGCCAACTCTTACACTAGGTGCATCAAGAGCCTTTCAAAACCAGTGAATAGTAAACTGAAATGCCCACAGTTCATAATTTATTATAGAGTGAAATTCCACTCTAAGAAACTCTCGACCCATACTTTGAAATCACTGTATTATATAAGAACTATTTATATTTCCCGCTTGCTGGTTAACCCGTGCTTTGCAGAGAATTAACAAGGATTGAGGATTAAGAGGTACAGAAGCAAAAACGTTGCAATCACACAAATGTTTATTATTTCTGTATTAGAAAGCCCTCCAGCGCAGATATTTGGTCTACATAATTATAGAGGCAGGCATCACAAGTGCTTATACAGGCATGACGAGAAAACTGGAAAAGATATAGCCGAATCACAAGAAGTTCAGGCAATTCCTGCTTGCCAAATTTACATAGCACTTCAAAGTCAGGTTGATGATTTTTTATCCTTCTGGAATACTAACACGCAAACAGTAGGTCGCACAATGCTCCGGGTCGATTCATGTGATTCTTTGAACTTATTTCTACCTAAACCATACGGAAAAAAACTGCACATCTCTATGTCTTGGAGTTATGTCTATATCAAACCATTAGAGGTTTGCACATGCCCAATATTTGGTACAATCAATCGCAGCGACTTTCAATTTTTCTTTATTTACAGCATATTTTGCACACAAACAGAAAATGTAAATATAATAAACATAATAAATAGCAAAGTTCGTTAATAGTATGGCTCCTGAGATCTCGACGACCCATTCAGGGGCAGGTTTCGTTCAATGGTTCACAGAACTAACCTAAAGTTTTAATTAAGTATCAGGCTGAATATATCTAATTGAAAAACCAACAGAATGACACAACTTGGATATAAATAGAAAAAAACGGAAAAAAAGAAGGGAGAGAAAAAAATGCAATTGATTTAAAAAAATAGGGATACAATGATACATGGATACAAGATTTATGAGCAGGAATAATAATAGGTATTATGCAATATAATTTAACGTTCAAAATCATACGCAATACTTTATAGGTACCTAAGTTTATGTTACATTATCAACCTCTTTTGCAGACCAAAATTATTTAAAACGCTGCAATTTATTACACAATGGTTTATTATTTCTGTGATAGATAGCCCTTCTACGCAGATTATCGGTCTATAATGATTAAGCCCCGTATGTAATACATGATCCGAACATGGCGCATCGTGCCTCTGAGAAGGGTTCACACTTTTACAGTTCCATGATTTTACGCTTCACAGTAAAGATGTTTGAAAAAACGGGAAAATGATGCATGAAGTATTTTACGTTAGCGCATGCGCAGAATGGAGCAATGAGTTGGGAAAAATGAAATTGATAGGGTACAATCTACAGCCTAACCCACAAATTCCCAAAAAGAATAATCAAAATCTGATGAAAAGTAGACCTTGTTCTAGGAGTACACTTTCGCGCATGCGCAGGAGCTAATTATGATGCAATCATGTTGAAATTGACATGGAATAATTAAACCATCGTCCCCCAACTATGCACCAAATTTGTGCGGGATTGGACGACTAGGGCGTAAAAAATGGTTCTTGAAGGAATTTACGTTTGCGCATGGGCAAAACGGAGTAATGATTTGAGAAGTATGGAATTAATAGTGGACCATTTTTACAGCCTAACCCACACGTTCCCCGAAAATGTCATCAAAATCAGATGAAAACTGTTGAAATTAGGCTCGTTTAAAAATAAATACATATCAGCGCATGTGCAATGGCTACTAACGATAGGATTACGTTGAAATTGTTAGGGAATGCTCAAATTAACCTCTTCCACATTTCCTCCAAATTTGGGTGAGCTCGTACAACGGGGGCGTGGGAAAATGATGGTTGATGGGATTTTCGTTTGCGCAAGCGCCGAATGAAGTATTGGTTTTTTGAACAACAAAAATCATACGGGACCATCTTCACCTTATCCCGCACATACCATGGAAATTTCATAAGAATCGGTTGAAAATTGTGGAAATTAAGCTTGTCACAAGGATTTGCAGACATACACACACACACACACACAGATACACACACAGATATATGTTGAGAGAGAAAGACACTGAACGAAAGTTGTTTAGAATAGTGTAAAATGTAAAATGCGAGTGGAAATTTTACCACTGTAAAAAACAACAGCCATTTGATTTTAGTGGAGACCATAACTTTTAAATCACTCGAAAGTGAAAACAATGCTTCCGCTACCTATGGATAGACTTGGGAGCAATTTAAGATATGAAATTTAGCATTTAGGTACTAATACTTCACTACATCGCACGGACAATAGTTAATAAACTCGATTTTTCATGGAATTTCGAGCTTGATCGTCTATTCAATAGATCCGCTAGCAGCGCGTGATTTCTTCTTCTCGCGCTTAGAAATTCGAAGGTTTTTTCGATGTTGAAGCCCATTGGGAAAGCGAACTATTTCACGTACAGCGTTGCGGGTAGTTTTAATCGATTCTTTGGGATTAAATTTATCGTTAACTAGCAAACAATTATCTGTTGCTTAGAAATTTTTCAAGATATCGATTTTTTTATTGTTTAGCCCTTTAATACAACCCTTCAGGGTTGATAAAAATTGATGCGAGCTTCTAGGACCATTTAGACCCCAAATGTGATTTTTAACACTAGTTTCATATAGTTTGGTCTAGTATTTTTGGAGAAAAGCCGCGGTCGGCGGATGGATTGATTTTTTATTCGATTTTTGGATTTTACGCATCTTGAAACGAAACCAAAACATTTTCAGGGGGTGTTAAAAATTTTGTTTTTCTTGGTCTATTACAAAGGTTTATTATTGAAAATAATAAACTAAAATCAGCGTGAAAATCACTTTTATGCAACTTTAACAGGAAAAGTACCTATGACTTTTTTTGTGTGAATGATTGAGCCGACTGGTTTGATTGCAAAGAAGTTGGAAGCAATGCAAATATTGTGGGAGAGTGAAAGATTGCTAAATAAGCTCCACTCCAAAACTCTGTACCATATATATAAGGATCTGTATGCATAGGCATAGTATACCATTTTCAAGTTATTTTTCGAAAGCCATTTGCGAAGTAAAGAGAAACAGAAAAACGATTTCCTTATTCCCCTCACTAAGGAAGATGGGCATCTTCCATTTTAAATGTTGGTCAAGTTGGAGTCCTATGTATTTAAGGGTATCTACTTGCTCAAGCTTAGTGTAAAGACATAAGCATTATAATTATATAATGTCTCATAGATTTTTAAGTCACTTGAGACAGGTTGGCCTGGTAAAGTAATGGAGAAGGTGATATAGTCTGATGAACTGTTGGTGAGTGGTCTTTGATAAAAAATCATTCACAGGATACTATTCCCAGTACACCAAAATTTGAAGGAAATCGGTCTGATTATATCGTGAAATATAGAAGATTCTCGAAATTCATGTTTGCGCATAGCACGCACAAGCTACATACTATTCATCTGACGACGATTGAATTGACAGGTGGATCACAACCCATGACTATGTCATTCAAATCCAACTATCACGTTGTATAGTTAGGGAGATGTCAAGGAATGAACACACATTTTGAATGGCAGACAAACATACAGTCTTGGAACCAAAATTGGTCCACAAGCTATGAGACGTAACAATCAATTTGGTATTGGACGATGAACACAAAGCTTTAATAACTTTGGTAGTAAGAAATTAATACAATTATTAGGTATATAATTTTTCCATCTTTGGCAATGAGGTTGATTGCGATGGGAATAATAGTTGAAACAAATTATTATTTGAAATGTAACCGTGTTTTCAATACCGACAAAATATGGGCTGCGCTGTCATCGGAAATTTCCGTATTTTATTGTAAACGGTCAGTAGTAAATAGTCGTTTCACTGTCTTTCTTTAGTGATTCATATTTCTTCATACATCTCTTGACCGGGGGGGGGGGGGGGGGGGGGGGGTTGGAATTCGGGGAGCCTATCCTTGTGATATTTATTATAACTTATAAGGCATTTTTATCACCTTGCGGGGATGCGGTCGTGCGGAAAGAAAAGCCTGGAAACCTCTTGCGGAAAACAACCCGGAAAATTCTATCCCTCTGCTGCCGTTTTCAAAGTGAAGCCAACAGGTCAATATCCCCCTCTCTACCCACCCTCACCAGACCTCGACTTCCAGGGATAATAATTATGACCTGCGAGGAGCATCCCTTGATTTACTGGCTGGGTCTTAAATCTGGCCAGCGGTAAGCTACTGGAAAAGATAAGAAAAGCTTGTCTACTCCGGCAGCCAAGCCTCGCAGGTTGGATAACAAAACCTTTGATACAGTTCCTTATCAAGAGAAAGAGTCGCAAATGTTCATTCTTGTTCTCGTCTTTACTTTATTCTGTTTAATTTTGTTTGTGTTTCCTCAGTAATACAACTACATGAAAGAAAAAGGGATGAAGAAGAAATTAGAGCAACGCATCTTGAAAATTTCAAAGAGAGAAATATTACTCTTGCAGGCCACTACGATGAGGACCTTTCATCTTCCACATGCATTCGTGTTTTCTAAAATCGACTTCATAGTTAAATAAAGATGATGGAATTGAAATAATGATGATGGGATTGTACGAACGGAGCATACTAATGGCTAAAACTGTACACAAATTGATTACTTATGGATGGTAGGTAGTATGCTGAACCAAAAACAAAATAAATTTTAACTAGATATGAATCTCAAAAATATTACATTATAATGTTCTAACTATGTCTAACTTAGACCAAACTGTAGAATAAATTTGATTTTAATAAGTTTTCATTCATGAAAACGTATTCTGAATGACTTCGAACATTGCAGAGTTATCATTGGAAAAGTGTAGCGAACATGAGTAGAAAATAAAACTATCGCAAGGCTTGCGCATGCGCATTAGCTGTATACACGATTTGCTCGCAATTAGATTCAGGTTTAATTAACTTTAATAATCATTAATATCAACAGGTGTAAGAAAATTCGGGCCACAGAAAGTGAGAAATAGGTGAATCACGAACATTGGCGTTTCAACCATGTACACACGGTTCCTGTTGATAATGGAATAATAGAGAAACATCTGAAGCTTACTTTGAATTTCGGAGAACGAAAGAGTGCAACCTCTAAGAATGCAGTAGTCAGTAAAAATGAAGAATAAAAACAGGGCTCCGCTTCCTAGTTGTTATCTCCTTTTTAATGGTTGAACTTGTAAAACATGGAACATGCTTTTAGCTTCAAAGTTCTTTTAGCTGATCATTTTGAGTGAAATTACACTAGAAGTAAACTAATAGGAAAATTCAGAGTACGATTTCATGATGAAAGGAAATTTGAAGACGTTTTTATCTGCGGAAGATGGCAGGAATCAATGAGGAAGATGATGATGTATCGATGAGGTATATTAGGAGCTTTTTAACAGCTGAGTATAGCTAGAGTAGAACGATTTATGTAGGGTGGAAGTTGATGAAGTACATTTCCCTAGCAACGATTGGTTTTGGACGAAAAGTTTAAAACCTTCCATGTTACTTTCATAATATAATTTAGTGAACTTTGGCCGGAAATCGTAGGCTAAAATTTATTCCACGTTAAGCTTTCTTCTATTCTGATCCTTTGTAGAATTCCAGCGAGGTTCTGCTGGTGCGGATACGGACAGAACCCTTGACATAGGTGAATGGTCTTGTCCATCATTCGACATGGATATCTTGAAAATACTACTGAGATAATTTATATATATATATATATAGCTAGGTAATCTCGACCACTGGGTTAAATTTAAGATGTTTCGGATTTCTTGAGGGTTGGTCAATGAAAAGTCTATATTTCAGGCCGACGTTTCGAAATATTTATATTTCTTCTTCAGGGCTGGTAACAGAGGAGGGGCAGACAACAATTAGAAAACTTCCTAATGTGGATATGATTAAATACAAACAGATAAGACGAAAAACTAAATATATATATATATATATATATATATATATATATATATATATATATATATATATATATATATATATATATATATATATATATATATATATATATATATACGAATAAGCTTAAACTTTAGGAATCGTTTCAGAACCGCTCAACATAGATTTCCACGAAGAAATGTTTCAAAATTTCCAATAGCTTAATTTTCAACGAAAATTTGCTAATACGTCATCTCAACAAAATGGGCTTCATCGTTTCCAATAATGTTGATGTTTCGATGGACAAATAGAATCGGAGAATGTAATACATGTCCCTGAGTTTAACAGTGTGGACCGAAGATCAAATCCACTTATCAGGCCATGCTGTTAAATTAGAGCTGGTCTTATTAAAACTGATAGTTACGTTGAACCAGCATGTGTTACCTTGTTTTACAAGGATTGGGTCTGGAAATTCTCAGAGCTAGGTCATGAATCGTCCATCGACTGATCGAATTTCGACCTCTCAAAAGAGACAAAGGGGGGTCTGAATCCAGATAATGAACTAAACTGAATCACTACCGACCTGTCATTTCTCCCTTGGAAGGCAACAGAGACTTACGGGATGAAAGTTTCGTCTGTCAAAACCTCCTTTGGAGTCCGCTTGAGCGACTTGGCAAACGGGTCTGCGAGAGGAAATGGAACGGAACTCACCCTCCCAAACACCGAAAGCGACTATTAATTCAAACCACGAGTCACTGGCTGTTGAGAGTTAGGAGGTAACCGATTTTCCCAGTCAACCTGACAACCGATATGGCTTTCCCCGAAAAAACCTGGATTCTGATTGACACTTTTTTCGCCGGACGCGGGATGGCACTTTCCCCCGTTGGCTTTTTCCCACGTCAACTTTCACGTCCCGGAAATACTCCACCGGATATCCTCCATAGTGTAGCGGAGGAAACATCGTGTTCCGGTGAGCTCAAAAATAAATTCGTTAAGTCAACGTGTTTCAAACGCTCAGCTTATTTTTATACTATATCATTTTGTAAACCGTTTGTTTAGGTAAGTTCACTAGAAGCCTCCTGAATTTTAAGCGTGATATTAGACAAGGCTTTCGTTTACCATCAACATGAAAGATATTCGTAAATCCAATAAGTTTTGTTACATTGTATCGAATTTTTGCAAGAAATGAAGATTGCCACGGCTCCAAAATATTAAAATACTAATTACTCAAATTTCTCTTTACGGAAATCCGTTTTGGAGCATTAAGAATTTAAACGCTTTTCAGCGAATTTTCCAAGAAACTGAAGCTACTGCTATGACTCCAACAATTTTTAAATAATTTTCTTTTCAAAAATTTCTTCATGGAAATTGGATTTCAGGCATTCTGAAACAATTTTTGGGTTTCAATGGTTTTTAGTCTTAGGATAGAAATATAAAATCCGCTTTCACGTCGTAAATCAAAAATTCCAAAAGAAAGGATGAGTTAGCTGGACAGCACTTTTTGAGGACATTAAATTGGTCCAATGTCAAAACTGTATTAGAAACTCACTAAAAAGGCCAAAAACGGCTAAAAATTGTTAAAATTTACATATTGTTTTAGCGGAATATTACTCATGTAACGTTCATCAACAATAAGCCATAATAAAAAAAGTCTATTCCCAAAATTTCTTGGATTTCTTCAATTACGCTAAAAAAATCGATAACAGCTAAAATAACTTTAAAATCCGAACTCTCTTGTTGAATAGCTTTATTAAATATCTAAATCTTAATGTTTTTAGAAAATGTGTTCTTAGATTGCTTCAGACTGGACCATTCTTTGAAATGAGATTTGTCGAAAACACTTCTTCTGGATGTCTATTTACCAAAAGTGAGCATTTACTTCATCGGACAGGTTTTTAACGACCCGACCAAGGCGAATCCAAAACTGAGTTTTTTCGACAGTGATAATTTAATTTTGATCACCATTGTAGTATACCTACCACCCAGAGTTCTCGTTAATACGGGGTATTTTTAAGAGATTGTACGGGTTGGAGTAGAGAAGGTTACCTACGAACTCTAGTGTAACCAGATTGAACGTAGCTTCTGTCCGAGAATCTGGCTCACGGGTCCCACTTTCGTAGCCGATCCGAGTAACGCTATTCCGTGGTGGTCGGCCGAAACCATGCTATGAATTAACAATAAAGTTTCCATTATTTGAAAAACAAAAACTAACTTTGGCGATCGGACCAGCTCATATAATTACATTACAATTTTCTTATCATGAAATTGAGTGTTAAACAACTTTTGTAACCTAAAGATGGAGGGATGTGGTGAAGCGTAGTCACTCAAGGGTTTTTTCTTTTATTTAATTGATTTTCTCTTAGTAAATGCCTACGTCCTTGTAGTTGGATACGGATTGATGTACACAATTGGATTGTGCTATTCTTTTAACAAATATATATAAACCAGAAATCTGCACAGATGGGTTATCAAATAAGGAATAATAAACCATTGTGTAATAATTTGCGGAATTTTCAAGACTAGCTCAAATATGGCGTAGGTTTGGATACGATTTCCTGAACAAATGTTGCTTTGCCAGGCCCTATTTATTTCTTCCTCGCGGCAGTTAAGGGAGCGAAGGAGTGAAATATCTTTGTTTGAGGGTTTGAACATCGCTTAATGGAGCTGAAGTAAAAGGCGTTGAAAAGCTATAGAAGGCGGAGCGCTCAGAAGGGGGACCATGCGGGGGGATAGCGATATATCACCGACTAATACTCTTGAAACTTACACACCCACTGCACCGGACATGGGACCAATTAAAACCGGAGCTCGACGAAATCGAACTGAAAGTGCAGAGGGGACACTGAAGAGGGGGACCCTTGTGATGTGCATTCCGAGCCAAGTGCACGCCCTTGAAATTTTCCAAGAGGCCGGTGAAAAGGTCGTTTGCCGCTTCCTTCTCAAAGACACCGATGAAAGAAGGAGGCGAGGGGGCATCCGAAACTTTTCGCACTAATCTCGGCACATGGGTTGTAGTATTTGGGCCCTTTGTGGCGGGAGGTTCAACAAAGGAAGCTCCCTCTATTCGGTTTCAATTAACGCCTTATGCCCTCCCGAACGGCCCTTCGAGTTGCTCGAGGGCTGTGGAGAGCCCTTTCCGGAGTCCCCCTACCGACTTCAGTACAACGAGCCTTTTTGAACAAAGTGACCTAGCTCTTTTCTAATCACTCTCCTCTTTAGTAAGGGGGTTGAACAGGGGAATGCTGTCTCGGCGACTTTAAAAGATACAAAGCGAACAGCAGAAGTATTTTCAACCTACTGCTTCCATGAAACAACATAAATGACATCCTCTTTGACGGAATTTTTCAGATAACAAATGAGGCAATGAAACTTCAAAAATCTGAACAAATAACATAGGTAGATTAAAAAATAACATAGGTAGATTAAAAAACAAATTCATGTTTTGTTATTTTTGAAAGTGTGCTTGGAAATTAGATTTTTTTCTGTTCAATTTAAATGAGGGTACAGATTATATGCATTTCTCTATGTTGTGCGTATAGATGCTTTTCAGAATTAATATGTTTGATCCAAGCATTTTGCAGGAGAATGTATTTTGATTGAGATCAACGTGTTCTGCAGATAAAACATGGGAACTTTACGGTGAAGACACTGTCGATTTGAACCAATTTTTTTCTGTAGGTTCCATTAACCAAAATATCAACTCCGTGTGTAATCTTTCTTCAGAATGGATATACCTGCGGAAATTGATAACATGCTAATGTGATAATATGAGCTTATTTTTACCCATTTTTCATATTTTCCGCGGTTTATTAAATTTGAACCTTTAATTGGTAAAACTTAAATACATACTTTTTGCACATTGATTACGAAAAAAATCGAGTAGCGCTCGAGGTCTGTGGTCCCTTTCCGGAGTCCCCCTACTGAATTCAGTACAACGAGCCTTTTTGAACAAAGTGAACTAGCTCTTTTCTAATCACTCTCCTCTTAAGTACGGGGACCAAACAGGGGAATGCTGTCTCGGCGACCTTAAAAGAAACAAAGCGAACAGCTGAAGTATTTTCAACCTATTTCTTGTATGAAACCACATAAATTGGATCTTCTTTGACGAAATGTTCCAGATAGTCACGTATGTAGCAGAAAAATTCATTTTGATTGAGATTAACATGCTCAGTGAATCAAATATGAGAACCCTTCGGGTGTAGCCATTGCTGATTTTAAGAAATTTTTTTGTCTTTCTGTAGGTTCTACTTCCAAAAATACTGACTCTGTGCGCAATATTTCTTCAGAATGGGATCTCTAGACCTCAGAAATTGATAACATGCTAATGTGATATGTGCTTATTTTTCCCGATTTTTTTGAAAATGTTTTCCGTGGTTTATAGAATTTCAACGTTTTAATAGTGAAACTCATGAATGTATACGTTTTGCTCATAGATTATGAAAAAATAATCCCATGGTCAAAACAAATCTTTTACTGATTAAATATAAATTAAATGGTATAAATCAAATTTTCATAGTGAATTTAGAAAAAAAAAATCTTTCCCGACGGTATAAGACCATGAAAAAATACTGAAATATTCCAGGTTTAGCCATAATTAAACCCCACCTTAAGAAAGAGTGAGTTTGAACATAAGTTTGAAGAGACGTTTTCACAGGCACGGGATTGTACCAAATGGGGAGGGGTTCCAACAATGACTGCAAGTAACATGAATTTGGATTTTAATTTTTTATTTCGCCCTTCTCATATGGCAGTGATGTTATATTTTTACAGTACTTATCAAGAAGGATGGTAGAGGATGATTTAAAGAATTTATTAAAATATTTTTAATTTGAAAACAAGAGTTCCTGTTCAGCACTTTCAAAAACACAAGGAAAAATATGCAAAATCATACCTGACACGATTGAAAAAAGAAAGAACGTAGGAAATACATGGGAACCAAATGCATGCAACTTGCAGCGATTTTCGGCACAAATGTTTTCTTTTCATTTTGTACATTACTGTGCTCCTGAAAACATCAGTACTTCAAACTCATCCTGGCTTAGGTTATATTTTGTTTCTGGTAATACACACAATTCGTAAAATCTTGTTTCAAGGTAGCGAGAAAGGCAAATATTTTTAAAGATCTTGCAAAAAAAAAAAAAAAGTTATCATTAAACTGATTTCTTATCAGTAGAAGACAAGAGAATTTTCCTAGTGGTTTACATAATAAAAGTCAGTTTCACTAATGAAACGTCAAGATTTGGTGAATCACGGGAAACTTAATACGGGATTTTTATTTCCGGTTGTAGTACCTGTAGAAAAAATGGGTTGAAGTAGGCCACGAGGCCATCATAAGGTTCCCAAGTAGAAGGTATACCTTCATAACTTGCTTATAAGCTCTGCAGACGAGTTTTGATCGATATAACTGTACTGTAAGGTTCACCTATCTATCAGCTCAGAAGTACTGATGTGAGCAATCATCAGTTAATTCAAGGAGGTGAAACTATGAAAACTCGTATTAAATAATCCTCGAAAGTTGCGTTGAATTACTATCAGTGGACGCAGTGATGGAGGGCAATGGAGGTGTTTACTCACATAATGAAATTCAGTTCGAATGAAGAACACTTAAAAGGTATGTTAATCGTGATTATTTGCCACAGTAACGGCATTAATCTAATCAAATGAAAAATGAAGACGAAAATGGATTAGGAAGAGGCAGAAACTACTGGTAGAGGTGGAAACTAGAAAACAAGGGCAGGCAGTTAAAAACGATAAGAGGGTATCTCCACGTTATCTGTAGCGAGCTACACCTTGACACGGTCTCACGCAGACCTACTACGCCAATATAAATCTCTGACTGCCACAGTTGATTTTGTCCTCGGGAAAAGGGGTTAGAAAAAATGGTTTGGGTTTTTAAGGGTGTAAATTAGGATGGAGTTTGCCAGAGGGTCGGTGAATTAAGCGTTTTTTAAAGGTAGATATGTTGAGGTGATAGCACGACCCAAAGACCCATTATGTCAATTATAAAATGACATTCAACCCTGGCGAACCCATACCGTTGCTACACCCAGCCTTTAGCGCCCCCACCCTGCTCCTCAACGTTCTTATCAGTGCTGGTAATGGCGCACGTGCTGGAACCAGTAAGAACAGTTTTGTGCGTGTTCTTTCGATGTTTATGCGGTCGAGATCGATAAATTCCCACTTTCAAGTTTTTTTCGTTAAGAGCATGGTAAAAGACATAAGCACGATTGGACGCAAATAGAACAACACAATTTCACGGCTGTCCATACTGTCTAAAACTGCCGTTTTAGTAATAATCCAAATAATTCAAAGTAAATGGAACTATAGTAATTAGAGCTTCAAAACTTCAAAGGAAGGGCGCCGATATTCGTGAAGCACCTGATCAACAGCAGGTATACCGAAAATTCACCTCATAGTCTAATGGAGACAGTTGCTTCACCAGAACTCTATTCAAACCTAACTTACTACGTATGTAGGTATGGCAATTATACTTTGATCATCTAGAACCTGTTCAGGAACCATTTTACCTGAGTGAGAGCTTCTTTTCATAGCCTCTCGTCTTACTCCAAGTCATTGGGTACTTGTAGGGTTGTCAAATTTTCAAGGGCAATGTATAGTATTTTTGCATGAAAGCTCGAAAAAACATAGCTTTAGGAAAAATATACAGGGTGTAGGTACACAACCAAATTGCAGGAGTCAATTTTAGAGCTTGTTTCTTGCTACACCGTTGAAAATGTGAGACTTGGCCGCAGTGTTTACCGTTTTGCATATCGAAAAAATACTGGTCCCGATTGAAAAAAACTGGAGGTTTCCCAAATTAGGTGAAATTTGCTTTTCAGAGGCATTTTTCATGTCTCAATCCTTAGTTTTTAAAATGTCAGGCATTTATCCGATAGGACATTCAATGATCTTTCCAACGGTATCATACAATTTGTAATCACACAGTAAATTAAGGGAGTTTTGATCAAAATAGTGACAAAATATCGAAACCACGAAAAAAATCTTTAAAATTAAATTACTCAGAAGCTAAGCGCTTAAAAAAATCTCTTTGGGAACTTTCGATCAGAAATGAGCTTTGGAATCAACGCCGGCAGTTTGGCAGACCTGTTCTGTGTACACTCTGTATAGTATCATTCGAAAATTTATTTTCTTCATTGATTCATTCATGTATTCATGTTAATATACGTCAGGTTTCATGATAGAAAAATTGCACATATATATATTGATATGGATAATAAATCTATAATATAGATATGAAAATATCTATCGATCTATTGATCCATTTTCTAAATATCAGGGTTTTCTGCAAGTGATTGGATACATTCACTCTCGGAAATATTTTTATTGCTGCAGATATAGGTGACCAAATAACTCAAAAAATCGTAACGCACACACACACACACACACACACACACACACACACACACACACACACACACGAGTAATGAGTGATAATGAATTGTGCCTCTTATTTGAGTGAATCGAGGGGTACAATCAGTAGTTAGTCATCACATTACCGGCGATGATTGCAATTCCCGACATATGATTTTATTCGGTTCCGTGAATAAATCTTCAACAGCTTACATTTTAAAATTAGAACGGGCTTTTTCCAGCTCAATCGCCTTAGCACTTGCTTCATGGTCATACTGATTTTTCATACATAGAATTTCACATTCGTTTCCCTAAACAAACGTTGCCCCATGTCCCCAAATGTATTGCCTCCGTAACACTCCTTTTATTTTTTCCCCGAACGCATTGCATTGTAGAAAATAACCTAGCAACGAATGTAAGTAGGAGAGAACCATTCGTTTTAATGTACATATATCTTTGACGTCCCCCCAAGGTCTATCCAATCCGATATCTAGTCATCATTTTTAAAATAACTGTATTTATGATAACCAGAATAAATGATAATGTACCACACATCTAGTTTGCTGCTCGAAGGCTACTTGGTTTTTTATGGTGCCCTCCATCTCGTCAACCATCACAGTTTCCTTAGGCAGATGGCACTAGAGGGTAGTGACAGGTTCAGACTCTGTTCAACAATTGGGACATCCCACGGAAACTGACGACTGGTTCAAGTTTGTTTTGATTTCTAAGGGGAATAAGAAAGGGGCGAATTACATTAAGATGTACAATGCCTTCCCAACTCCGGCTCAACTTCGGGCGTCCTTCTTCATTCCTTCGGTTCTCCTCATCCTTCACGCCAAGTTTTCGAATATAAACTTTTCCGACAAGTTGGGCGGAGATTTCAAGGTGGGGCGGGCACTTCCTCCTCCTGACAGTCTGCTGCGCCGAATAAACTGACAGGCAGAGAGCACAGTCCTTGTCTTTGAGAATGTGCTAGACGTCAAGGAACATCAAGTAGAGTGTGGCTTAACATGTTTCGTCGAAGAAAGACAAGGACCTTACAACGATGTTCCTGATCACAGGAACATCATTGTTGAAGGTTATTTGCTCGTATGGAGGAGAGCATTTTCTAATGATTATGAGATATTTATTTTATAATCGAATACTTCATTTAAACAAAAAAGAAGTATAGGTAGTCAAGATGCGTACAGCTTAGGGAGGACGTTCGTGTAGGTGGGACACAAGTTTATAGGTTACTGGAGAACTAGCCGCGTAATTTAAATTTTGTTCTTTGAGTCAATCTTCAAGGTATTTAAACTTTCAAATGAATGGTCCATATGATAAATTACGTCACCACCCTGGAAATTGAATCTGGACGCGCATTAGACCACTCGACTACAGAAGATGCCGGATTTATAATTTTAGTTGGAAGGTAGGAAGAAAAATAAGAAGGACGAAAGACCAAACAGTCGTGAAGTTTCCATGTCCTTACTTCTCGTCTAGGGATTCACTAAAACACCATGTAGATGTTTGCAGTTCTCTAAGAGAATGTTCGATGTTTTGTTTTTGTTGCCTGATCTTGCTAAATTTAGAGGGTTGGAACAAATTGGAAAGATGGGATCCAAACCGCGTTCAAATAGACCAAGTTTATAAATGTTGGCTCAAAAATCATACATCAGGCGGGAATATGTCAGTAATTTCGGCATTACATTCGGTCAATCCCAAGGGTTGACATATAAGGGTTGTAATATTCAAAATGGAAATCTCGAAAACTTTTGAAATAAAGATGTATTTTTTTCATCAATTTATATAAAATCACCTTAACTGAATCGAATGAAACCACTCAGAGTATTGCAGAGCAACCTTCACGCTCCAGAAGGCTTTAAGTTTTGAAAGGGGGAAAATTGACTTTGCTGAATGTTAATCGCAAACGACTTAAGCATGAAAATATAGAGGGCTGAAATTTTGTTTGGCTGATTTTATTATTCATTATTTCCATTAATTGAAGGAGACCACCGGGGATGTGGTACGTTAATAGTTCGTTAACCACGAGGAGTTTGAATAACCGGATCAAGAGCGGTGGACAATTTTGCCACTTCAAAAACAACACCAATTAGTGAAACGGGAGAAAAGTCAATGAGAGTTTACGGTCGGATTAAATTGATTAATTGAAAAGACAGGTGAATTAACAGCGTTCGCTTGACGGAAAAAGATATTACAACCTTTTTGTGTATCTGCCGTCCATTACGGAAATAACAGATACAAATTGCAGCACTATAAAATCAGAGTAATCGTCTGTATGTTGAAGAATATTATATGAACAGTTAATTAATTGAACAGCAAGAACGGGGAACCCAGATGGATGTCTACATATCCAATGCCCGTGTGAAAGTATGAGGAGTACCATAAAGTAAGAATTACTGGTGTGCGTCCTGATTGTACCTCTCTAATTGCCGGCAACGGAAAGAATACTTCAAAATCGGCAGAGAAGGGAGTTAGTTATACTGGCAGAAGGAAGGACTTAGAGATAGAGAACAGGGATCTTCAATGGACTTATAATGCCCAGACCTATAGACTTGAAACGTTGAGAACGCTTAGAATGTCTGGATGGTTCTTTCGTCATATACGCAATGCTTCGGTGGCCCAATCGAGACCCATGTCTGACTGATACGCTGAGAATTGAAATGAAATGACATTGTTTATTTGTATAAGCCTTCCGGCGTTACAAGGTAGGTGAACAATTATTGCTCATGAAATAGTAATATCCAGACTAAGCGGAGAATGAATGGTGAAAGAAAGAGTAATAAAAATAAATCAGCTAGTCTAAGAAACCTTCGTTCAAAAAGAAAACTTTTATTAGCATACAATTGTTAACAAAGCAAAACACTTTTTCACTCGTGAGCACATCTTGAAAAAGCAACAAAGAAGAAAGTTCATAGTAGGACAATTAATTTGTTAGAAAAAAAGAAAAACGCTCGCCACGAAGGATGGATGCAGTTCGGATGGATTTTCATTCACAGTATCCTAGTACCTGAACTTTCAAGAAAAGTCAATAAACTTTCAAAGATTATAATGCAGCAATAAAACCAAATTTGATTGATTATACATGTTTCTATGTACAAAATCATCATGTTAAGAATTTTAAAATCTTAATATTTAATGTGGATCATAGATGAAGATTACACCGTAAATCTAGTCATTAGTGCAACTACGGAATACTTATTGCAAAATGTGATATTCTTCAATATCAAAGCCCACACAAAATTATCGCCTTTATTGATTGAAACGTTTCTTTCTTTGGACAGTTCAAATTATTACAATGCTTCACAAAAAAGGCATTTCTGTCCTCAAATTTAAGGATAGATGACCTTTTTTGTAAAGTTTTGTTGATTGACTCTGGGAAGCATGAACTTAGCAGGAGCAGTTGATGAATTGTACACCTCGGGTTAGCAATGTTTGCTTCCCCTTTTCTCAAAACTCCGAAGGAAACGCCATTTCAACGAAGGAACGAAAATTCACTTATTGCGTGGTTCCTAACGACAGGAGTAAATTACGTACGCGATTAATATAACTGGAGACCACAGCGCATTAACCCCTTCCACTTCCCACCCTTAGCCAGTGCTACCTTCGTCCCCAGCTACCTACTTCCAAGAGTAGACGGTCATTAATTGATTTTCGGAGGGAACATGGGACAAGAAAGGAAGTGGGGAGAGTCATTCTGTCCCCTTAATGTTTCCTCTGGTACACAAATCATTTAACGTCCCCGGCACTGCCGCTTAACTTGTGTGAAGGGAGAAAATTGACTTCTTTTCAGGAGTCGATACGACGGGGAAACAGTCTTTTGGACGATAACTTCCCCCATTAACGGCATCTCATAACACAATAGCCCATTGAGTTGGGCGAATTGTGTTTTTCGACCGCAGAAAGAAAATTGAACTGGATGAATGACGTTTGGCCGTTGAAATAGCGGGAATCGGTAAGTCGATTTCATCAGGATTCGTCCAACAGAAATATTCACCCGAGAATATTCCGGAAATAACCTGAAATGTGTACTAATATAATCTTAAACGGTTTCGGAAAAAAAAACAGAGTGCACGTGCAAAAGGGGGTAAATGGAGATGTATAGGAAAAATCTCAGGCTGGGGTTATTTTGGGCTCCAAGAACGGAAGCCTGGTGGCTTATTGTACTTTTCTGAGAGTTTTGCGCTTAATCAAAGAGATTCTGCCCTCTGGTGAGGGATGTGAGTCCTTTGATTAATTGGTCGCTTCGAATAGACATCATAGGGGTTTGTGCCCCAAAGAGTTCAAATCTGTGATAGGTGAGTGCAGGGCACTCGAAGATTATGTGGGATACTGTTCTGTCTCCTCGCATAATCTGCACAGGGTTGAGTTTTGTGTGACCTCTATGTGGTGTAGGTGGAAACGTAGGGGAGCAAAGCCGGTTATAAGGCCGACTTTTTTGTTAAGTTCCCTACGGTTTTTCCTGAGAAGTCCCTCAGTAAGTTTGGTGTTGGGTTCTGCCACCATGACCTTGCTGTGGGCATGTCCCTCAATATTGGACCGTCTTCTTGTGGTCTGTTGGTCAACCCATGTGTTGATGATCCTTCTGAAGGTAGTTTTTGGTAGGCCAACTGCTGGCTCAGGCCCTACAAAAGGGATTTGGGAGCCCCTTCTTGCGAGCTCATCCGCCTTTTCATTACCAGTAATACCTTTATGCCCTGGCATCCACTCCAGGCAAACCCGGTTGTGTTTCGCTAGGGTGTTGAGGGTTTGCATACAACACCAGAACACCAGCGAAGAGATGGATGGGGCCATTAATGCTCTTATCGAGGCTTGGCTGTCAGAGAGGATACGGACGTGGGCACCATGGTGCGCAAAAGGGTGGTGCTCCAATCCATTCTTCAGTCATATGAGATCGGTCAGCAAAATGAGGTTGTCCAAACTAATCAGGGAGTTCGAAGCGCACATCACAAAATATCAACAAAATTCCCAATGATATTACACTAGGGTTTTGATATTATAACATAAAAAATTATACATACTCTTTAAATTTTTTCATTCTCATGAGTTGTGGAGCTTGAACATAAGAGCAAATTTTTGTTTATTCTTCCTTAACAGTTTTATTCCATATTAAAAAAAAAAAAAAAAAAAAAGAAAAAATCAAGTACGCACTATTCGTGTAGAAAAATTAATTGTAACTAAATTTATGTAAAGAAGTAGGTAAATGTAAAGTAGGTGCCTTCCAGTACGCCCACGCGTTTCACGAATTAGATTTTTAATCTTGGAGCTTGAAACAACCTACACCATTTTTTTTCCAGTAGGATGGAGACTTTGAACATCGAGATCATGAAAGAAGAGGAAAAATTCCCGGAGCTGTACGACTATACCAAACCACCTTATTCGAGGAAAGATGCTGTCGAAAATGCTTGGGTGGCAGTTTAAAGAAAATTCAACGTATCAACTATTGAATTTTTCCAAAAATTACCTACCGTATATTATTATTATTGTTATTACTGAATTAAATGCAACTACAAAATTATCATAATATTGTTTATTGGGTGAACCAATGTAATTATTACAATAAATAAACTTCTGAATTGAAAAACATGCAATGAAGGAACATAATTTAAGTAATGTCAATGAACGTGATTTAGCATTGTAAAAAAGTCGAGAGAGAATTTCACACACAATATTTCCACTGTCGAGGTACTGATTCTGTAGGAGTAATGAAACGATTTGCCAAATAATTCCTGCAATCATTAGCATTAGTTCGAGCGTTGATAGTTAGACCCGAAAGTGGAGGATTGCGATCTACATAATTTTTAGGGAAATAATCATCAAAAAAAAAAAAAAAAAAAAAAAAAAAATCAAGATTATTTCTGTTCTAGAACCAAAAATTTCAACCATGTATCATGTTTTCTCCTCGATATTGATTCGAAATTCTATGAACTTGTTTTTTTTTCCTGTTTTTTTCGTCAAAAACACGACACATGGTTGAAATGAAAAAGTCGTACGTCTCTCCACTATGTATTGCGCGGAAAAACATTGACGCGCAAAAATTGCTAGGACCCCAGGGAGAAATATCTCCCCACTATATGTTTCGTGCGCGGATGAATCGACGCTCGGAAGCGACGCTCGAAATTTCGTACGTCTCTCCACTATGTATTGCGTGGAAAAAAATTGACGCGCAAAATTGACGCGCAAAAATTGCTAGGACCCCAGGGCTAAAACATGATACATGTTAATAGGGTCAGGTTGATGCGAAGTATACGGAATGCCTTCCCTTTTACGAACTTAGTTGTGAAGGATACAAACAGCTTTCACGATGTCATCAACTTTTTCATGGTAGCACATAGGGATTTCGAGTACTTGAAAAATTCACACGAGCACACCAAATGTGCTTTCTATTGTTTTCCAACAACGATGAGTCTGTAGTTGAAAATGCTATCGACGTTGTCAAGAACTTGTTTTGAAAATAGCCTCATTAAATAACGCGACAATGGGAAGGCCCATCGACAACACAATAATATGGGAAAAGACTCTCTTCATTGTCATCATGAGGAAATTTTTGTGATTCTGGAATATTTAGCGCCAAATTAATCAACCCATATTTCATGGCTGAAGCACGTAATATACCTCCGTCACTATTTC
Source organism: Adelphocoris suturalis (assembly GCA_030762985.1). Taxonomy (NCBI): domain Eukaryota; kingdom Metazoa; phylum Arthropoda; class Insecta; order Hemiptera; family Miridae; genus Adelphocoris; species Adelphocoris suturalis. Next base: position 32,347,227 of record CM061041.1, read on the forward strand.
GCCAATCATAGCCAGTTTCAACCATAGTAAACAGTGTATCAGCATCCCAACAAGCCATTATTACGACTGAGTGCAATACGATTTATAGTTGTGATCAGTTGATCCATCTCTTGCAAACTCCTCAATCCTGGTGTCATCCACACAGACTGAAACTGCTGTCAGATGGCTTTACAATGTTCCTTGCTGGGGACAGACATAATTATATTCATCTTTCAGTGCGTTCCAGATTACCGGTGCTGTTTCTGCAACTACGTTTCCTACCGCCGTTTCTCCTCTGGCAAAATATATTACATGGGAAACGAAAGTGCCTCCAGTTGCAATACCTGCAAACAAAAGATTAGGGAATCACAAAAAAGCCCCAAAAAACCAAAATTGTGGAGAAAATATAAATAAATTAAAAATTTCGTTCCTTATTTTTATTTAGGTACCTAATTATGCATTATATATATAACGTAGAATACTGTTTTACGGAGACCTATTTGCCAAAAAATGACACATGAAATCGTCACAATAACTTCTGATCATTTTCACATACAATGACTCCGTCGTTACGTTTGTTCTCCTCCTCCCTTCTTTAAACCATTAAAACCGTTCACCACTCGTTGGAAAACTCTCTTGCCCCAAAGCGCCCTTGTACCAAAGTACTGCCGTAGCTTACGCCAGCCGCCACCACCAGCGCTAGAATCGATATGCATGGGGCCTATACGCGCATGATTCCGCTTGTCTGTCCGTCCCTTCCATCTAAACTCGGCCGCCAGGTCACCTGAATCGTTATTTTCTCTTTTGGGCAACCTAATGGTTCCACTGACCAAGAGGCAAAATATTGATCACAATTATGGCCAAATCGTAGTTTGTCAAGTTGAAAATTTCGTTGAAGATCTTTTCATAGATGTGACCGCTTAACCAAACAAGGTTTTGCCTGAAGACAAAATATTTTTTATTAATGGTTCAGTTACGCGGCAAGACCCATGAACTGCTTTTGAAACTCTTTAAAAATGATAACGGTAATTAGGAATACTATTAAAATATATGTATAGAGAAACAAAAATAAGTCGATAATCAATCATTTAATTGATAGTTTGGATGAAAATGTACCTCGAACATGGTGAATATAAACACTCTCGTTCAACGACATTTAGTTACATTCGAACACACAAGACGCACCATTCAAAAAGCTCTGTTGCGTCATTGCAAATGAGAACGTATAATGGGGATTATTAGAAATAACAATTATGGCGAAAGTGACGTGGGTTACTAAAACCATTCTTTGGCTAGCTTTTCTCCACTACCGAGCATAATCTACAGGGTCTTTAAAAAATAATGCTTAGATAATTGGATTGTGCCAAACCGGGAAAAATATGAGAGAAACAGAAAGTACATTTACGTGACTGTAACAACTGTAGATTGAGTGGGTCAGAAAAATTACACTCAGAAGTGTCAAGATCATAGTGGCATTTATTTGGGCAACCAACGAGACTCGTGCCACAACGAGCTTGATTAATACTTTGTTCCTTTTGGCATCCTGTTTCGTGAGGGAAAAAATCGTAATGTTAAGCATTCGAGTTGGATTGCTTCAATTTGCATACTAAATCATTCGTTTGAGCTCATTTTCGTCCTAAGGAAGCGGGTGAAAGGGAGTTTGGTAATCTCATTTTAAAAATCTCGGTTGTAAAGAAGTTCCATGTCGTTGAAGGGGTGTGAAGGACAGGGGCGGTGGGAGGGGATATGCAAATTAAATTTTGATTCGAGCGGCGCCGGCATTAAATTTTGATTCGAGCGGCGCCGGCAGTCGTAAAAATAAGACGAAAAGCTCATAATTCAAAGGACTTGAGAAGTATAGTGGGCTGAGAAGTAGGGAAAGTGACTCTTAGAAGTGTTCTAGCGACCGACTGAGGTATTTTCTCAACCCCTTATCAAAATTACGGGAGAACTCAAGAAGACTAAATGCGATGGAGCAACTCCAAATTGAAGAAAAAAGTATCCAGTGATGAAGTATTCATTAAAAAGGGAACCAATTTTTGATGACAGAGTATGATTCGTCTTTAGAGAAGAAGACAGTGCATTCATAGCAACAAACTTCATTTGAAAGGCACGAGGTGGCAAATTCAGGTCCGGTTTCACCAAGGATCTCTAACCATGATTGAAGTAGATCATGGTTTTACCGAACCAGAGATTTGAACCTTAATTCAAAACAAACGGGTTTTACCAATGTAACCAACGATTACTCTGTTATAAGTAATCATCGGTTTACAGCGTTTCCATGAAACGTCGATTTAAAGTTTAAACGTTGATTTTGACGATATCAAGGATGCATTTGTCGGCAAAATTAGGGTGATGACGAGATGATAGTCAGAGAACAGCTGTTACCAACCTGGAATTTTCGATACTTTTATATTTTTCTGATAGTATAGTTTTCTAAAAAGGAGTGGTGCGTAGCCCTTGACTGCCACATCATTTCGAAACCAGTGCAGTGTTGATAATATGTGGGGTTTTCAAGAATTCTGGATTGAATTTGAGGTCAAAAACGCATAATTTTGAATCACTGGAATACTCCAACCAAACACGGTTTTTATTTGCTCCAGGAGGAATTTCGGGAGTGAGTCTCCTAAAAATCAGTGGTAGGTAGTATTCAATGGATTTTATAACTGTAGAATTCGAGATTCCGAATTTATTTTAACTCAAAAAGAGCAGATAACAGGTCAAGATTTTCTCATAATATATTATGGTCAAGTTGCACGACTATAATAGGTATTTTAATGTATCTCCGATCACTTCAATGATAACAACCTACGACACTTTAGGCCATCTGGGTACATTGTGCCATATCATATCGTAATGAGCCGAGGGCTATTTTATAATGAACCATTTTACGACTATATTAATTTGTACATTCCATGCATGTACCTATATCCTTACTTTTCAATTGTGTATTCGATGCTTTCATCAATAAATTTTTCGAGGACTGACAAAACCGTAGTTTTTGAAAGTCAGTACCTTATCAGAAAATCGATTTCATTGTGATCGAAACCCGCTGAACTCTCTTTAGTTCATTGTGGACGGCGAATAGTAAAGTAAAGCAAAGTCTTAATCATCCTCTTCGAATTCCTCATCAAAAACTAATGAAGAGTGGCACGTTTTCGTCCACATAGGAAAGCGTATAAAAATTGCTCTAGGATGTACAATTTAGGAATTATTAGAGGATACCTTTAAAATGGGTGAATTATTCCATCTTTATGAGGCCACCATTTGGTATTCCACTAATTTCGAGTAACCAAACGAAGCATTTCTCTGCTTCTGGAAACTCACATGCCAATTAAGGCAGTTCGTCTTCATTTATTACAATAATTCCGCAACTACCACTTTAATCGTTTCCAAAATGTACACCGTAATTTCAACATAGACTAATTTACAATAAAAATTTGACCAAGTCAAACACACAAACACATGCCGGCTGTGCCGGTTGTCGTCGGGCTTTTGCCTATTGATGGGTGACTATTAAAATATTCTAAATATGTCTTCTAAATTGTCTCCGTTATGTTTGAATTTGAGAATTATAAAAATTGCCAATGTTAGATTTTGAGGTGACGAAAACAGTTTTTGATGTTAATCAGAAACCATTAATATCAAGTACCAATTCAATGTTTCTCAAAAACTATAAACATCAAGCTTAGATTTATTAGCAGTAGTAGTAACCTTCAAATAAACGTATCCGTGTCTTGAGAGCCATAATCAAAGAAGCAAAGAAGAGAAGAATGTTATTTTGGAAGGATTTTCTTATTGTTTCTGCAGGAGTAAAACTTATGCTTCTGATTTAAATTTAGAATAGGTATAATGTTTGCATGGATGCCTAGTTTGTGTAGATAATTAAAAGTGTGTTTGCGCTCGAAATCCCCTAAATTTTCGATTTGACCTTCAGTAGGCCCATTAGATAGAAAGAAAACTACGTGTCCACTTGTTTTCAGTATAGAATTGATAAAATAAATATCCCATCCAATACTTCGGAACAGTCACTGTATGTTTTGTTAGCTCGATATAGAAGAGAGAAGCGCTGAATTATTCCATTTCCATTATTCCGTTTTTATACCTATGCTATACCTAATAATAATAATAATATTTTTTTAAATAAAATATTCTGTTTATTTGTTTTTCGCTACTAGTTATTTCCAAGTTTTATCTACTGTTGAAGAATATTATTCTGTAGGTGATAAAAATTGTTGAAAACGTGAGAAGCTAATTTACCATCAATATTGCAACTCGTCGATGGGTGAACATTTCATCATAGTTGGGACCGGCCACTAGAGCTCAAATTTCAACAACGGGGAAGGGTGAAAATTGAAATAGGAGAGTGCCTCGAGGGGAATTACGTAAAACTCGCCCTTCAATATTGCACGCGGATGGTCAGCGACTGAAAGGGGAAGAAGCGAACCCTAACTGGGAGTCATATTGCATAGAACGATATTGAGTAATAATTCGAAGCCGGGAGTGGAAGGGAAAATGATATTTCACATATGTCGACCCGATAAATTACTATCCCCTTCAGATTTTTCAAGCTGCAGTAAAAAGTTTTGACGCCAAGATCTACATAACCATCCTGCCTACATATTTGAGTATCTACAACCCGATAGGTGGTGCATTTTGTATCCGTTGTCTTGACCAAAATAATTTATTGTTTCAAACTAATCCCTCGGATAAGGTTACCTAATATATGGGTGTTTCAAAATCAGAAAAATGCTTTAATGAATTTCCTCATGGATTCCTTCCCTCTCCGCGGGGAGAGGGAAGGAAGGAAGGAGGGAGAGATAGATAGATAGATAGAGAGAGAGAGAGAGAGAGAGAGAGAGAGAGAGAGAGAGAGAGAGAGAGAGAGAGAGAGGGGTCTCAATTTTTGTGTATGTGACTTAACTGGTATCTGATTTGTCTAATCAGATACAGGGTGGAACCGGAAAAGTGACGAAAATTTTTGTGTGTTAGTCTGAATCAAAAATGTAGTAAGATGCCGCCATCCGCATATTTTAATCTCAATCCGTACTCATGATTTTTTAAAGGTTTTTTTTTCTTCAGGAAAACCTTGTTTTTTCCTTTCGAACTCCAAATTCTCCACTTCCTCTCATTTAATTTCAGCTTTTGACCTCATTTCGGAATCAGCGTTGACTTTTGTATAAGAATAGTGTACTTGGGTTCTCAAAAAGTACCGTCCGAAGTCCTTCACATAAGCTCAAACATAGACGATTTTGAAAAATAAAATTGAATTGCTGATACTTTTGCTACGCTTAAAAAAAAAAAAGAAAATCCTGGAAACTGGCAAAGTTGAAAACTGCTTCATCTAATACTGTTTTTAATAGTATAGTTGAGGTTACTTTTACTTTATTATTTAGGTGAGAAAATTATGTTTTAATGTTTAAAAATGTGGGTTTTTCAATGAAATCGTTGGTTTTCTTGAAAAATTACCCACCATGAACTTACGAGTAAGAGGTAAAGTAACTGAAGTAACGCTGAATCGGATGGAAACATTCGGAGATCTCTCCAAGTCCGATATAATCGAGGTTTACACTTTAATTAATTAGTTTTACCCCATAACACACGTACATTTAAGCGTAGCAAGCAAACTAAACATTTGAGAGTTTAAGTGTAAAACTCGGTTATATAACGGAGTTGGAGAAATCCACAAATGCTCATTCGACTCAGCGTGGGGAGTTACGTAGAAACCGACCTCGCAATCGTAGGTTCATAGAGGGTCATAAAAAAAAAAAAAAAAAAAAAAAAAAAAAAAAAAAAAAAAAAAAAAAAAAAAAAAAAAAAAAAAAAACCCACATTTTTCAACATTAAAACACAATTTTCCTTTCTAAATAACAAAGTACCTAAAAGTAAAATTGTCTATACCGTTAGAAAGAGTATTAAATGAGGCAGTTTTCATGAGATTTGCCAGTTTCCAAGATTTTGTTTTGGATGAGTAGTAAAGTTTAAAAGATTATCAGAAATTTTATTTTCTTAAAACCGTCTTGGTTTGAGCTGATGTAATGATCTTCGGGTGGTACTTTTTAAGAAATAAAGTACACTATTCTTATAGGAAATAAGAAATGAAACGCTGATTTCGAAAATGAGGTTAATAGTTGAAATTGAATGAAGCAAAGTGGAGAAAAGTGAGTTTAAAAGGAAAAAACACGATTTCCCTGAGAAAACGTTTAAAAAATCATTTCTCGAGTAAGGATTGAGATTAAAATATGCGGTTGGCGGTATTTTAATGTATTTCTGATGCAGACTAACCCAAAAAAAATTTTCGTCAATTATCCGGTTCCACCCAGTATTAAAGAAGTTGACATTTTAACGGGAGCTTCTTTGAAACATCAGTAAACGAATGAAATCACAGGCTTCATTCTGATCAGCTGAGCTAAATCCTCTCCTTTTTTCTTTAGGAAGATCAAATTTGATAGAGAGCCACTCTGTTACATCAAGGGACGAATTAAATTACGGGCTTTATCCTGGTCAGCTGATTGAGCTAAATTCTCTTCTGTTCTCTCAAGGAAGTTCTAATTTGATAATGACCCTCGACGCCAAGAGTCTAATGAAATTATCCTGAAAATTATCAATTCTCTGGTAAAAACTAATTAATATGTAATTTGACAAATCGGCTTTTATATAGTATTCTATAGATATCTTCGTCAACTATCTACAGTAGAAGCAACGGCTTTTTGCTTACGAAGATAAATGCGATTCAATAACGAGGTTCTGTGGAATGCTTTACACTGTTACCCGGAATTCACATACTAACCTGCATTCGGAAAATCCACATAAATAAAAACATCATTCAGGAAATAATTATTCAGCAATTAATTCACCTGTTGGCTAAATCATGTGCATGTTTCAATCATTCTAAGGCTAGGGGGAGGGTTGTAACCTTCATTTGGGGAGTCATGGGGGGCAGATCCGATTGATTTCGGTTTTGTTTTCAATGTGAATTTTAGAGGAATGCCGATCGAAGATCGAAGGATAAGGTTTTATGCGTCGTGTGTGACGAATTACATTTGATGAGAACCCACCTCTCGCCTGGCTTTCAACCCAAGAGCGATGGCGTATTTATGTCGATTCCGTGATCAAGCGAACATGTCTAGTGAATCTATCATCAATGAATATTTCCTCCATCGGCTTTCTGAAAAATTGATGGCTGATCATCCCCTTTTTCCGCTCTTGGAGTCTAGTAATAAAAAGTTTGTCAAAGGGGTTGCGACGAACAGAGTTACCCTTTCGGTAGGGTTAGCAAAAAGAATTTTTTATCTTAATTTCCTTCTTTTTTTCAGCAAAGCTAAAATCTATTACGGCTAGTGCTGTAAACTACCGTTGAACTGCAGATTAGTATTCACAATCACGTCATCGTGAAAACTCGTCGATTAAAATACGGGAACACATTGTAACTGTGTTCAGCGGGAATAAGCGCGGTGAATAAATGAATGAAAAACATGAATATTTGAAAATAAATTGTAGCAAATACCTGAAATAATTGACATGATATATGGCTGTGGGCTAAGCCTGGTCTAATTATTTCTCTGAATGAACCACTCATTTCAACCATTATCACAATATATCGGATATCGGCCTACACCTGTAGAATTCATAGTTTAGTTGTTGACGCTCTATTTTCTGACCAGTGGGTGTTGGTTTCTTCTTCATGCTATACTCTTTCTTGTTTAATATTTCTTTTATTATATTCTTGTTAGTCGTAGGTTGCCCATCCATTATCTACCTGGATTAGGCATTCGGGCTGGTTTATATTATCTACTCATCACTAGAAGTGCGTAGAATCGTCGGATCGAGCATTACCCATATCTTTTACGTCCTTGCCAGGTATGAGATGTCTCTACAGCACTTTTGAAACGTAAGTCTCCGCTCTTTACGCATTTAGTACTTGCGCTTACTACTACACCGCACTTAGTGTTCATCATCCACTCACTAAGGAACTTCTTTCAGCCCTTCTCTGCTTCACTATTGCAGAGTTTATTCAACAACATAAATATGTTCCAACCTGAAATTGGTTGTTATAGACAAAAGCTCCAAAATTGATAGATCGATTTTGGTTAAATGGGTAGGGATTGTGTCACTTGCAGAGTAGACAGATAAAGAATGCTGTTTTTGCCCTCTTTTGCGTGTTCGCGTGTTTACACATCTTCAATAATGAAACGCCAATATGAAAGGAAGAAAAGTGTAAAATATCGTAAAATATGTAATAGGTACAGGTAGATAGATAAATTAGGTATATATCTTGACCATTGATCATGTTCGAGTTCCCGAATGGAATTCTCCTAACCCACGGAAAATGTCGATGCCAAATTTCGATTAAACCACACAGATAAAGTTGATCAGTAGTAGGTAGTTGTGGTCGGTAGTTGGTTGCTTGGTTGGCGCGTTTCGTTACTTCTTCCGTTATGAAAGAATATATTACACATTAGCATTCTATTATTCTAGTTTAGTGTAATTACGTTATTGTAAATTTTGAATCGTATCATTCAATCGTACGACGATTCACTATTCGCTCAGTATGACTCACTGGGTAGCTTCTGGTTTGCTTGCGCTAAAAAAAATTCTCTTCGTACAACGACACTGCTGAACGACTCACATGGAAGATTGCAAAACCTCTGTACTGACAATGAAAGCCCCAAATAGATACGAGTCGCTGAGTGGCCGTCATATTTGATCGGATGCAAGTTTACAACTTTTTGTCGGGACACTAAGATACATATCAAGCAAGACGAAAAGTAGTCTCACATTGCCAATTTTTTAATAAACCATTGCAATCGAATTTTTAAGCTTTCAATAAACGAATGCAACGAGCCGCGTCGAAATAAGTATCAAAATAGAACTTCTTTCCAACTTTGGCTCCCTCCAGACCTCACCCTTGTCTCTCAAACTTAATTTTCTTTGCATACCCTGAAAGAGGGATGCCCCCTGAGTCACCTGATGCAAATTAGTAACAATGGATTGATTCTATTTAAGCTAAAACGAGACGTAAAAGTTCATGTTTTCGAACTTTTTTGACATGGATATGTCTTTGCTCTGGGAGGTCAAACAAAAATTTCCGTGACGCAAAATTTTTTGTCACAATTTCAGTGTTTTTCACGTAAAACCCAGCTGTTCCTAGGGGAATGGAACTTCCGCATTCATCGCACAAAAATCGTTCGCCACTCGTTGGAAAGCGCTTGATTTATGTGATAAATGTTCACATCTCAAGCTACCAATTTCCCCCTCCTTACGTACCTGGCTACATTCCAAAACTAAGTTGATTGGACTATAAACAATTTTAATAAGCCGGTTACAATATTCTTAACGTAAAGCAATAGCATCATTTTTACTCCACTCCATAGGAAACATTTTCATCCTCTTGACAACAGTCGAGGACAACTCGAGGACAACCGTTATGAAATCCCCAATCAAAGACATATCCATGTAACATGGTATCTGCTTGTAAAGCGGATAGTGGAACTCGTTTATTTTTTTCACACACTTCTACCAGTTCTCCTTAGCCATCTCGATGAAATTTGAAACGTAGGCTACATTTGACCTGACGAAATGCCTTTTGGGGTTTTGAGCTGCTACGACTAAAGCTTTCTGTAACAATTTGCAACGGTTTCAAATGCGACTGAGTTGCGTGAGCTTTTCCCATCGAGATAGCAGCGAACAATTAGTTCTTTCTCCAAAATTTACTCGTAGATATCAGTTCTAATTTTTTCTTATTAAATTGTAATTTTATTGAAACCACCAGCAAACCTTACTAATACTCGAATCATGCAAGTCTGATACTGAGATTCAATTAAAACTCTAATTTCTAGACAGAAAAAAGTTTTCTAGTAATTTATGACAATTTGAACATAGTCATATATTGCGACTTGTAGGCAACCCTAACGTGTAAGCATATCCGGAATCAGAGTGAAATTCGGTGGTGGTGGCGTGCAGAACCGTAAGCCAGTAAAATTCGTTACATTCAAGATGACAAATTTGTCTACTGCAAGGTTCATTATTTAAAATATTGAACCAATAAAGATTTATTTTTATTTTTTAATTTTTTTCCAGCCGTATCGAACTCATTCTTAGGACCCCCCCCCCCCCCCAACAATCTAAATTGTTGACCTACGAGGATTCAGCTATTGGAGTTCGTGGTCTGGGGAACTGATCAGGAGCGAAGTGGAAAAGTCTGACCTTACGGGGGAGCCGGAGTGCATGTGGGTTGACGGGAGGAGAGGATTTCAACAAGGCACCTTCACTCCATCAATCAGTTGTCACCGAGCTGATCTCTGAACATACCTCTCCTACCTTCCTCTCATTCCGCCTCCCTCCGTTGCCCCCCGTGTAGTTTAAATTAAACCTATGATTAGCTTCGAGTAGAAATCAGTGGACAGTCTGACAGGTGACCTCTCGATATTTGAAGTCTGGTAGCGACGGTATTGAATACGGTTTAATTGGACGCTTTCATCAAGGCTGAATTGGCTTTATTTACATGATCGCCATTTTCTGCGATTTCATATTATAGTCGGTCGAGATGATCCAATCATGTGCTCAATATGATCCTTGATCCAGATTTTCCCTTGTAAAATTTACCGTGGGACCAGGCTTGTTGTTCTGCACATCCTCTTAAACGAGACAAATAAACTCGGCTATGAATAAGTTGTCATGGAACAGCTATTTAACTGATTGATCCACAAGAATTACCCATAAACCTTACTCAACTGGCGCAATTTCCTGGAAATAACGAATGAGGAGCGATTGTATATCATGTGGACTTATTTTCACATTTTATGTAAAATTCTTTTTCCACTATTTATTAAGATTCTTTTGAACTTTCCCCCTGATTTTGTTAGATGGACAAGGAGTTACCTAAATACAATCGAAACGAGGTGGATAAAATTGAAGAATCATTGAGCGATTCTTGCTCATTCCAATATTCTGTAACATAAGGTGCCGTTCTTGCGGCGTTATTTTAAACAATATGTTATAATGGTTTACTATTAAAAAATATAGATGAAGAATTAATTACTCAGATGACTCCGCTATGCCAGAGGGAACTCGAGGGTGGATGTAAAGTAGAAAACAAGGAGAAAGCAAACTTGGCTGATATGAATCAATTCTTGCAATCGAAGGATTTGAAATTGAAATATAGTAAAACACAATACTAGACATGTTCTTGGCTCCAATCATCAATACCAAGCTTGGGAGGCATCATTTGTCATAAAGAAAGGGGGTACTTAGGAATTAGTTATTGTCCAACCATAAATCAAGTTGATAAAACCAAGTATCATGGAACCATAACAGACCAATGCCTCACCTGGGAACAGCACATCAAATAGATACCTAAATGCCAAACTTAGAAAACTAATTCCGGTGAGTAGAGGAGTAAATTTCATGACCGTAAAAGTTAAAAGACACTTTTATATTGCGATAGTGCAGTCTCTACTTACATACGCTCTTCCTGCATAGGGTTCAGAGTATAAAACGAAACTTCATCCAGTTTACGGGTGCAAGCGGCACAAAAATTATTTATCAAAATTTTACGGAGCAAATCATTGATATTTCCACTGGAAAGATTGTTTAAAGAGTTTAAGGTGTTAAATGATCATAAGCTAATTAAAAAGTTCAAGTCATGCAGCATGATCGTATGATCGAATTTTCGTAAATTATCATATTGCATAATGTTAAATTGTTTTAAAGTTTGACCTTTTTGTGTGCAAAAAAACGGCTAACTATTAATTTTATGACCGAAAACGTATTCTAAATAACAATCTACCATTCAAAAATAGATTTTGGATTTTAGCTTTTTTTGCAATTTTTATCAATTTTTTAGTACATTTTAATGAAATTTAAGTATATTTGTAAGCATAATTTTGTACATTAAGTTTTTAATGTTCTATTTTATAGTTGATAAACTTTATCTGAGCAATACTCTGCTAAAAAATACCAATTTAACGATTTTTAGCCGTTTTTAGGCATTTTCAGTGATTTTTTCCGCACATTTTTTGAAATTTGACTAATTTAATGTGATCAAAAAATGCTGGCCAACGAACTCATCCTTTTATTTGGGAAGCTTGATTTTTTGGCGCAAGAACGGAATTTGTATCTTAATCCTAAGGAGCGTTATCGCTGGAATATAATATATATAGGTATATATGAAAAAGCGCACACTTCTGGAATTGTTTCAGAATGCCTCAAAACGGATTTCTATTAAGAAGTTTTTCGAAACTTTTTATTTTAAAATTTTCCGAGCCATTGAAATAGCTTCACTTTCTCCGAAAAAACGCTAAAACCCCCAATAGTATATGTGCATAAGAAATATCTAGAGGATAGAATTGAGAGGGTTAAGGTAGGTATAAAGAGTGAAGGCAAAGTAACACACAAACCTTTGAAATTAAAAACCACTGTAGCTCAAAGACTGTATTCCCACAAGGGGGTCATTCATTATAATCTTCTTCGCAATGACCTTTTAAATATTGAAAAAACTACCCCTACGCATTTTCAAGTCTCGGATTAAAGCCTATTATTTAAATTTATTAGAGGGCTACCATTCCTAATTTATTTACACATTCGTTTTACTAATGAGCAATATACATAATTATTTATTTTGTATTAATTTGTATACTCATATTTTTATTTGTTAATTTATCTACTCATTCGTTTTATTTATGAGCAATATAAATAATTATACATTTTTTTTTAGTTTTTATAACGAGAAAGTTTGTACCATAGTCGTATTAATGCTGAAATAAATATTGGAAGCTCCGATTTCTCAGTACACGATGTTTTCTTAAAGGGAAATGTAGCATTTTGTATTCTATTGTAGGTAATATATATTAATTTTAATATTATGAAGAAATAAATGCAATTTTAAAAAATGTTGAAGAATCGCTAAGCCCTATCCAGTTCCAAAATATTTAGATTTAAATGAAAATAAAATTTATCCGTATTACCCTATTAGTTCCTTTAACTTGGCCTAGGATGATTGTTCTTGGTGTGTAGGTAACTTTATGTGTTCCCTGCCAGCTTGGTTAGTATCCAGTAAGTTGCACTCAAGAAATGTTGTATAATTGTTTCTCGCATACATAGAGGAATTCACATAGAGATTTTGAATACGGTATACTAAATCATATCTAAATCGATATTTCATACATCATACACCTGGTGGACCAACTAGGCAGGTTCTAAAGCTATCCAAAACACGACTGTACTTCTTGATCTGCAGTACGACCCATTTGGAGTTTCAAAATGATTCTATTTATAGCCTCATTTACTTCTTCACTTCAGAAGTGGTGTATTTCGTAAAAGGTTTCACGGAAATGGTCCAGAATATTTGAGAACAGTGGATTCGTTGGTAAAGAATATGAAGTGTATGGTCATACTTCATTTGTACAGTAAAGCCATGAGTATTTAGTGAGTGTTAATCCCTATATCATGGAGAGTTCTGGTGCCATATTTACCTGACCAAATTTTTGACCAAGTTTGGTTGTGACCTTGTTCTAAATTCACAACCATGAAGTATTTAAAGGAAAGTGTAAAGTAAAGGTAACTGTAACCTTTTTGCTACTTTCGTAACATTGGGTATTTGTTTTTGATACTATTTTTTTTCCTTTTATTAAGGTTAAAGCCGCACCTCAACCAGAAGGGTCATTAGCGGCGTATAATAAGTAAATAAATGAAACTTGTTATTTCATATAGTAATCACTAATTTTTATGGCAGATTCGGGTTCTGCCTAGAATTACATATAAAAATGATCCATCCCTCAAGTTTTAAGTGGACAAAACGGGCGCAATTCCACTCAAGTGCGCATTTGTCAATTAAGAGTTTTTGAACATCTTCAATTGCCACGTGTGATACATGATTTCAAAGTATTTTTTCACGCTGAATCAAGTAGTGATGATCATGCTTTGTTGATATTCGTAAAACCAATTTGGAAAAACATCGAAATACGGCCCATATCACACTTTTTCTCACTCATTTCCACATAGCGCAAAGATTAGTAAAATTTCGTTTTTTTTTTCGGTTTTTTCCCAAGTTGTTTTTGCAAATTCAGTATCGATAAATGAACAGTCCTGTGCCCTCATGTTACATTATTTTGTTGATGATAGTTGGAAATACTTTACGACAGTTGTTAGTATGCTTGTTTTCAAGACGAAATTATACACAGTTTCTCTGAAATTAATTTTTGTCTAATGTGAACCCTAAAAAAGATACGAGTGCAGATCGTCAGAAATTTCTGGGGTGCAGACTTATACTCCGTGCAGGTTACATCAAACGTAGGGGTAAAGGCAACTTCCAGATTTGCAGCCGCCCAAATAAGGACAGTGATGTAACCAACGCCCGCAGTTTAATTTTCCATACTTTGGTGCGTTGGATAGCTTCTTTCCAACTTCACTCCCTCATACATACATAAATATACTATCGGGCTCACAATTTGCAATAACTTTCATGACGAGGTCGAACAGCATACAACATCGAGATATTGACCACTAGACCCGCACCACAGTCCAGGGGGGACAGTAGATAGCTGTTTCTGTGTTAGAAAAATAGGAAGACTAAAGAAAGCATCGTTTGTGAGGTTGGGTCATTGATCTATGTAGAAAGGGTTCCGGAAAGAATAGTCTCTGTCCATAGAAGTTGACAGAGAGGTGTGACGTGGCAACCAACTTTCTAGCAAACCAACCACGCCGGGTCTCAGCTATTCACTAACGAGGTAGATATAAATATGAGATTGGTTGCATGTTAGCACAACATAGAGCTGCAAAAATCGAAATTGTTTCCAATAGAAACTGAATTAACGGTCAATTTCAGACTATATTATCTACCAATTCTCCCGAACTTCATCCATCGAATCGTAATATATTACGGAATTGAAAAATATATACATTGTTCATTGGCAAGTTGGGTTCATTTTTAGGGCTGTATGTTTATACGCAAAGAGCCACCTCCCTGCATGTGACAGACCGCTGCTACCTTCGAAAAATTCCTAGTTTTTCTCGTTCTTCTCCACTTAATAATATGTTGGGGAGGTGTCGGATGGTGATTGATGTTGGGTGAGATAGCTAGGTGTAGGTTGTAGGCACCGAGTAAAAGATTGGGGGTGGGGAGGGGGGGTTATGGGGTTAATTGATTGTAGAAATAGTAGGAAAGTAATTGGGCCCCATAAAGAGGATTGGGGTCACGTTTTTAATCAAGTTTCCAGTAAAAAATGCAGCAAACTATTACAAAATGTATATTATTTTTGTGATAGATATCCCTTCTACACATATCATTGGTCAATAATAATAAAACGCTCTTGTATATACAATATCATGAAAACTTGGTGCTTTGCGCCTTCCAAAAAGGTTTACACCATTACAGCTCCAGAACACCACAATTTTACGCTTTAGTAGTTGTGAATATCGAAAAATTTAGAAATTAAGTGACGAGGTCCCTCGGTTGATCAGTTTCTTCTAAATATGTGTACTGAAATTGTATTCCAAGTATCCAGTTGTTCCATTTCAAATTTCAGATCCGTAGGTAGATTACGAAAGAAATTAGCATCATGCGCTCCTTAGTGAAAGGCACCTGCGTAGTTCGAATTCGTGGTGGTTGGGCGAATCATGAACATGCTTACGTAGATACCTATTGGAACCAACAGAGGATGTGAAATAATGCAATTTATTGAATATCTACATTTTAGTAATTCATCTGATCTAAGTATAACGACATTTTAGGTATCTGACAACTGAAAAATTAGGAGATAAAATAAAACCTCTACCAATGATTCACTAGACCTTTCGTAGGGTCGAGAGTTACGAGACCCTCTCGAACGATCAAGTTTGTCCCCCACCCCGGCAACTACTTGGAACCGTTCACTACAAGAAGAACTGTGAGTTCAATTCCGTTCAACCTGTTTAGTGGACATGTAGGTCAGCTCGCATCTCAAAAATACATAACATCAAGTAGTTAATCCCTTAGTAAAAATGCAGATTAGTTGGATATGTAGATCTGAATGAAGTGTATAGTTTCGTGGTCTCATAACACGATCACATAACAGTTTAGAAACGTAAATGTGACTTTTCATTTGTGACTCATGAGCTGCTCCGCGTTGAACGGAATTGAAGAACTCACAGTTCTTCTTGTAGGGAACGGTTCCAAGTAGTTGCCGGGGTGGGGGACAAACTTGATCGTTCGAGAGGGTCTCGTTCGAGAGTTAGGTATAATAAACTAGATTTCACGAAGACAGAATACCATTGGAATTATATCAGCTGCTATGACCGTCGGGGATTTATAATTACAGGCGAGTTGCATGTTGGCAAGTTGTTATTACATAGGAGTGCTTTGATTTTACAACCACGTGCAATTTCTAGTGGTTATTGATGCAATTTAGCGATTTACTTAGTTCATTGAAGCGCTACTCACGCTTGCCCTTATATAGAGCAACGGATTTGCGTTCACCCATTACACAAAGCTATTTGCAGCCCAGCAACCCCAGCAATCCTTGATTGAGATGTACCTAACACCATCGGAGCATGAAATCTTCGAATTGCCAGTAAAGCAAGGGGGTTTAGCACTTGAGAATCCAGTAAAATCAGCAACCCAGGCATACCTATCTTCAATGAAATATATGAGAATGAGGGGACTGTAACGATTCCGAATCATCTTTTTAAAATTAGAAAACGATGGTTTGAAGTGGAGAAATTTCGTTTTGAAAATAGGGAGCAGGAATAAAGAACACCCAACAGCTGAGTGAATAATAATTTGTTGCAAAGTATAAATCACCAACTGGAGCTATTTATTTCTGGTTGATACTTCGCAACTCTGCACACCTTGTATTCTTTGAAGCATCTCCAGGTTTTTGTTGAGAAATTGAGTTGTGATGAGAATCCATTAATCCAAAGTCAAATAACAACGGACACATTCAACATTAGTAGGTACATTAGAAATATTAAAAGAGAAATCCGTAAAAAGATAACCTCCAGATTTTTCTTAGACGTTTTATCATTCAACGTTTCAGAAAGAAAAAGTGTAGGATTAGCGCTCCAAAGAATGGCGGGGCGATGAAAAAAGGTGACAGGCAGGGGAGTGCTTGGAGAATCTCAGAAATTCGTAGGTAGTTTAGGAAGAGAAAATGGTAATTTTGCTAAAAAGTTCAGGGAGGTTGTGTTGTATCGCCTCGAGGTGTCCGGTTCGGAAGACGCCGTCTCGGGTTGGGTGGGTGGATGGAGTGTCGGGATGAGGGAGAACGAGGACACTCCTGTAGTGTGTCGGAGAAAGTTCCTTTTTCCCCAACGAGAACATTAATTCAAAACCGCCCCAGCGCTTCTGGCGTCAACTCGAAAAAAACTTTCCCTTTTTCTCTTTTTGACGATGGCGTTTAGAGTGGTGGCTAGGTGATATTTAGTGCCACCCAGAGTGGAATATGTTAGTCAGATATTAAAACTCTTTTCCCCACAATGGGTTCTTCCCGTGATTTACTGCTTCAGAGTTTGCTGTGTGATTTTGCCGAACGTATTCGTACTTTGGTAGAGATTCTTCTTCTATTCCATTGCAGCTGCAGTGTACGCTATGTGATCCTAATAAATCAAGTAACACTAAACCACGTAAGTCATTCAATACAATAGTACTATTGAGCTTTAGTTTTTATCCATTTGGGATCAGGGACCCTTGTCACATCAAGATTGAAGCTTTCAAAGAAAAGTCGTACACATAATACATATGCTAAATGAAATCCCAAGTTAAATCTGCGCCATGTAATCTATACAAATATTCAGCTGTGGGATAACTTCTGGATCCAATAGGGGACCAATACTGGGCGTAAATTGGCGACCCGGAAGTTCCATTATTTCATAGACTGTCAGGTTTAGTGTCGGAATGGAATGACAATTGGATGGTTTTTAATTATTGCTTGATGAAAAGGACAACAGTAACGACTGCATTTAACTAAAACGAGAAAAACTAGGGAAACAATGTACGTATTCAGAATTAGTCTTAGGGTATATAGTCCTACTGCTCCGTCGTCGCAGATATCCTCCAATGAGAGGATCAGAATTTGTTCTGATGATTTTACTACTCATCTACTAATTGCTTCTCACCCCTCGGTTGTGAGAAAATCACCTTTAAATAAAACTACTCAGATGTGACACAAGTGCTGTCACCCATCCGTATTTATCATAATTGACGTGAGTAAAACTTTCCGAATCTTACAAGGAAGGGCATATTGCAACACCCAGTCACTACCCAAACTTGTATAACAATTATGTTTTCATTCCCCAACACTACTAGCAGTTTACCCCATATGGAATTATATCTCATTCGGTGCCGGTGGGTTCTTGGAACGAAAAACTATCAATAACAAACCTGAAAACATTACTTCCTAAAAGTTTTCGAGATACTGATAGTAGAAAATTCGATCCATCAATATTATCTTTGTTTGATCTAAATCAACCCCGAGATTTAGGTATTATCCTCAGCTCTTATTTTTATCACAAATTCCAAAATGGTGGTCTGGTAGTTTGAGAGAAAAGCTCCAGAATACAAATGGTGGCATATAAGGATGGACTTTTTTCCCCATACGTTTTTTAATTATGTGCATCTTCAAATGTAATCCAAAAAATTTTGTGAGAGGGTTAACGATTTTTTCAAGCCGATTATTAACAGTAAATGAAAATATCAACGCTACATGGTGGCAAATTCTGATATGAGTGTGTCTTACGGCTCCCCTGGCTACTACATTTTCTCGTAGTAAACTAGGTGTAAGAAAAATCAGCAGAGTATCGAACTATGGAAGAAACCCATTGGAGTAATGAATTGATCCACTGATAGTCACAACAAATTTGATAACAAGTTTTTACACGTAAAGAAGCATGTACCTAGAACTTTCAAAAGGGGTAAGGAGAGGGAAATTGGCTCATTGGAACGTGTAGTCATAAATTCACAATTTTCCAACGAATGGTGAACGATTTTTGTCGGATGGAAAATCAGGAAGTCATAGACATACCAGTTAATGTCATTATGGCAATGGAAATGCTTGTATACAATCTGTACAGTACAGAACTATTTCTGTACATTTTATTGTGCCCCTAATTAATCAATTATTGAGGCAAACACATATTAAGTTAACGCGAGTTTCATACAAAATTACCTAATGCAAAAATTCAGTATACTTGTAGACGGTTTAGGCTTAGCGATGAACCGGAGGAAGCTCAGCGGACGGCTGTAGTTCTACCCCTAATTTATATTTTCCAAGATAAGGGATGTCGAGCACAGTCGGGTGAACCCATGATTGCACTCATTGTTTCTCTTCGGTTATCACGGAATCCCAACCTATGTCTGTAGGCCCGTCTGCCTGTTGCAGCCCCGTTTCCCCCAGAACGTACTTCATACTAATGGATGGGGAGTGAAGTCTGATTCATCCCCGGTCGGGTGGCTCTATTGAGTTACAGCAGTCTGTTACTGTCGGCAGAGGGGCTTCCTAACGAGGCGTCTAGCCGAAATATACAGGTGGATTCAGCAAATGACGAAGGGTGTCAAATATCAATAACTTCTATGACACCACAACTACTTGACTCAGTAACCAAAAGCGAGAGCAGCCGCCATGATGTTGAATGGTATTAGGAAGAAAAAAATCAGATTCATTTCTACTGTCTTAAACTTTCGAGAAATGTTGATTCGTTCGTAGCCTCTGTAACCTATTAATATACCATTATGAACAACAATAACAAATAGTTTCGTTTTGAATCTCAATTTAAAATTTTGCAAAATACAAAAAACATATAAACCATGATAGGTAGGTGTATCCATCTAGTGTTAATCGCCGAATTCAAACTCGTACTATCATTCAATTGATCAAGTCAATTCTAATAATATGCCTAATCTCAACTTCAATGTGTATAAATCAAATAAAACATTAAACTGCTTCCCTCTACTACCACAGAATCTGTCACTTGCATTCTGCTTTCCCACAAAGGTTTAATAAATGCAACCGAATTATTCTAAACGATCGAGAATTTTGTTAGATTTCCTCTGAAGTCGAGAATTACCAGCATCGAATGATCCCAGTGACAACTCTAATTTTTTACCCTGAGAATTTGGGTCAACTTTTGTTGCAAATCCTATCGGGAGACACATTTGCATCGAAACCTTAGATGTGTTTGAAAATATTTGTCAAACCGGTCTCCTTTTTATCCTTTGAAAGGGAAAAGAGAGAAATTATAGAGTGTTATGTTTTTTCTCCCCTCCAAATCAATTCAACGGACGGTATATGTCATAACCTTGTTGAGCTACAAGGTTTTTTTTTTACTATTTCGATGTAGTTTTCAAAATCTTGCAGATCAAAATTTACAGGTTTTTTTTTCTCAGAAACATTAAATCATACGACCCAGGAGTTGCGGTGTATGGTTTTCCATTTATGTACCTGTTTAACATCGTCAAAAGCAACTTTCGCAGCTCCGAGGTTTGCGCCCTGATCGATCCATTGTATCTGTCAAGCTGTTCTCAATAGCTTGTTCTTATTCAGCGTGTCCCGCATAAGGTGGTCAATACTTCAGGCCGTGATTTTAGAGCTCATTTCTGATCGAAAGTTCCTCGTAGAGAGATTCCTTTAAACGCTTAGTTTTCGAGTAGTTCAATTTTTGAGATTTTTTTCGTGTTTTCGATCTTGAGTCACTAAAACAGAAATAACTTCTATAATAAGAAGATTAAGTTTAAATTAATGGATACCGTTGGAAAGAGCGTTAAATTTCCTTCCTATCTAATGCCAAATCAAAATTTGTTATTGGGATTCATTTGGTGAAAAACTGCCAGAACATGAAATTCCCACGAGTATGAGAAGTTCTAATTTTTTAAACCGGCTGTGAGTGTCCCATTTCTGTACTGTTTTTCGCGTATACATTCTATATACTTTCTTGGCTTTCTAGCGGTATAATAAATTTTTATTTTTATTTAGTAATTAGAGGATGAAAGTATGTTTGAATGTTGAAAAACATCGGTTTTTTCCAAGAAATCGAGGGTTTTGTGTAAAATAGCCCTCTAAAAAAAATTCGAGTTTGGGGCCCTTTTCTGCGTATTTTTTTTTTTTTTTTTTACGCTGAATCGAATGGTAACACTTGCAGATCTCCGCAACTCCGTTGTAACAGAGTTTTACACTTTAACTCTCGAATGTTTAGTTAATTTGCTATGCTCAATTTTATGTGTTTTTAAGGGTAAAACTAGTAAGTTAAAGTGTAAAACTCTGTTACAATCGGATTGCTGAACGTGTATCCGTTTGATCTCCATAAGAGTTAGAACTTTGACGCAAAAAAAAAAAAAAAAAAAAAAAAAAAAAAATCAATGAGTGTGAGCCAGAACAACTGGTTTGAACATGGTAAAAGTCGCCTTATAAATTCTGACGATCTTTCAACTGATTATTATCCCCATGGAAAACTCACTTCAAGAAATCGAATTCATTACCAATATTGTCACTTATAAATGGACTAGTAGAGCGTAGGTTTTTGTTTATATTTCTCATCTTATTAATTTTCTGTTCCAAAGGGCAACACACTAAGATTACTTCAACTTCTTAGATTCTGATGTACTATTGTACCTAGATAACAGGATTTTTAAATACAGAGGGACTACCGAATCAACTTTATATATATATATATATATATATATATATATATATATATATATATATATATATATATATAACAACATATAAATAACAACAACTATGTTTAATAATTGTAAACAGTGAACTACATTGATGAGCTATCTAATACAGAAGTAATAAACCTTCGTTTAAACATTTACAACCCTTTTTGATTGATGGAGTTCATACTCAAGGAATTCATCTGCTTACCAAATTCCTGATGGCAGATTCATGGAGAATACAAATCGTACGGGCATTTCAATGACATAAATGAGTGGCTTGTTTTTTCGGCGTCTGGGGGAACGGCTGCCAAACTGGGAACGAAGTTTGACGGGCTTTCGAAAACTCGTTAACATCCATATTCATCCCGCTTGCCTTTTGAAGGAACCAGAGGAAATAACGGGATAATCTATGAGCCGTACAATTATCCGGTTTCGTGCAGCGGCGTTTCGACCTCTATTATTCAAGATGCCTTCATCAGGGGAACGGTGCGGGCGGGAAAAGCCCCATCCATCATGTATGTCTTGAGGTGCGGTACCAGACTTCACTGATTTATGAACCCCCACTACTTGCCAGGTCCGCTATCCCCTAAAATATCCACCAACGTTCACCCCCGCTCGTATCTTAAATCGATCGAAATTATCTTCATATCCCCATTTCATAACTGCTTTCATTGGTACCATTCATTTGTCAAACTTTGGAATAATTGTGACCTCATTCCAACACGCAAAACAGTATTATGCTATTAGTTACATACACACGAACATTTATTTTCAGAAATAGCAATACACACTAACATCAATACGAGTGTAAGTGAAAACATATTCATGTTGAAGACATCCTCGTATAACTCATGGCTGCGGAACCATCTGATCTAACTGGAATAGAATTCTCAAAGTAGGTATATCAAGAATCGGAATTGAATATAGTTTCGTTGATAGGTGATTTATTCTACCTATTCAATTTATCTCGATTTGGATAGGTCTCTTCGTCTACGCAGTCAGACCCGGATTTATGTTTGCTCCTCCCATGGGCATAAAAAAGCACATGGGCATAGTTTGCCCCTCCCCAAAGCACAATATAAGCAAAACCCAACTTGGCCCAACCAACAATGCAATTTAGTGTCAAGTTTGTTTCAAAGTCACTTTACTTACCTAGTAACTTAATTTGGAATTATTTACACTTCATTTACAAACATTTTATCTTTGGGGGCGTATTTTTCTTTGCTTTTCGGTATTTGGGAATGGAACAGGATTACAATGTCCTGAAAACTTGAGCTTTATTGAAAACATTATTACCAAAACGAACATGTCAACAAATACAAATCCAAATTACTAGTGGGAAGAAAGATCAGAATTACTGCAAGAATGATCAGCCGATTTTTTTGCGGTAAATTTTTTTGTCGACTCTGCAAGCCTCGCAAGGGCCCTTGACCCCGCTGCTTTCACCTAGCACCTCGGCAAAACATTGGAGGAACGTGGAACACACCCCATTTCAAATTCAGCGTCATAGGTTGAATAGCAAAGAACTTAGCTCCATATCTCACTCAGTAGATCTGGGAGACTCTAGACTTCATGATTCGTTTTGATAAGTCCCAAGGGTTTCGATTTAAAATTTTAGATTCACCGCTTGAACAGCCAAGAAAATAACTCCGAGCTCACTCAACTGATCTAGGGGCCTTCAGACTTATAATTCATTTCTAGCTGTTCCAAGAGGCCTCCATTTGAAATTTTAGCTTGATAGGTTCAATAACAAAGAGTTTCGCTCCGGATCTTACTCAGCTGACCTTGGGGGCTCTAGACTTCATGATTCCTTTCTAGACGTCCCAAGGGTTCTCCGTTTCAAATTTCAGCTTTTTAGGTTGAATAGGAAAGAAATTAGATCCACCGCTCCTTTAGTATCGTTTATTCGTGACAACATTTTGTGACCACATTTTGTGACGATATTTTGTAACATTTTTCACTTTTAGGTCCCGGTAAAATCGCATTCCACGCTAACAATTACAGAAAATTTATATCTAAAACCTACAGTCAGTTTTATAAAAAGCCAATAATTAATTCGTCTCGTTGCTACTACTTGCCGCATCTCCTACCACTATTTGGATAGAACTGGAGAACAAAGGCAATACATTAGTGTGGAACAACTAAGAGTAGTTTGTGACACGAGAAGGTTCTGAGCGTTAACGCTAATAAGAGAGCAGAATGAAACACAAGTGGATTAATATTGTCCTGATACAATCCAAAGGGGCGGAAGCGGTCTCGGAAACGCTGGAAGTAATTACACCAGTGGTCACGTGACCTTATAAATCAGAGTCCCCTGTTCTCATTTTTCCTTCTTCGAGTACCGAGGTTTTTCGTTGCCGAAAATTCTGCCTCTTTTGATGTTGGTGGCATCGTTAGGAATTCTCAGTGTAAAGGGAAAGGTTTCACCATTGGGAATATGACTGATCGAATTCCTCATACACTTTCGTGGGATCTCTCTATTCTCTCTGATTTATTTTTGCTTCCTCATTACGGGCTTTTTCATTCAACATTAATATTTCCCTATGCTTTTTAAGTTGCAAATCTTTCTAATCAATATTAATTCCTTGTTTTTTTTAAACCGATTTGTTCGTTTATGGTCGACGACAGTCGGGATATTTTTTTTCTCGACAATGAATATATATATACTCGGCGCTTCGCGCCTCGCCGGGGGGCTTCGCCCCCCTGGATCTTTTCTCTTTTGTACTGCGTACAAAACGAGGATAATTTGCTATGCAAATTTCGGGAGTTGTACGACCAAAAAAATTTGACCAGTCAACAGGATTTGAACCCACAACCTTCGTCTCACAAAGGAGGAAAAAAAAAAAAAAAAAAAAAAAAAAAAATCGGGAGTTGTAAGACCAAAAAAAATTTGACCAGTCAACAGGATTTGAACCCACAACCTTCGTCTAACGAGACAAATAATTTGTCTCGGACGTTACAAATGATTTCGTCACGGACGTTACAAGAATAATTGTTGGGGGTCGGCCTAAGAATTGCTATGCAATTCTTAGGCCGACCCCCAATAGTTTTAACATGTATCATGTTTTAGCCCCTCCCTGGGGTCCTAGCGAATTTTGCGAGTCAATTTTTTTCCGCGCACGAAATTAATTACAGTGATTTCCGCCTACAACCGAGTCGTTGCTAGGGAAATGGTACTTCGTCGTTTTTCATCCCACAAAATTCGTTGACCATTCGTTCGAAAGCTCTCGATTTATCCAACAATATTATGTTAACTACGGCGAAGTGCGTGTCCAACAAACTGAGTTATGAGCATGGTTATATAAATAATTGTTTACACACAGGTGATCATTCTCAATAATTGATATTGTGAACATGATTGCAACCGCTTGTTAATTTCTGATGTTTTCATAGAATTTCGAATCAATATCGAGGAGAAAACATGATACATGGTTGAAATTTTTGGTTCTAGAACAGAAATAAGTTTAATTTTTGCCAAAAACGTCGTTGGGGAAAGCCGAGTTCCCGATGGAGGAGTAAGTCTAGAGGATCGTAATACAGCATATAACCACCCGTGGAACTAGTTGGTCAGTTCGCGCCCATCCGTATGGAAATCGTTGCAGGAATTGTTATCTTTTTGAAGCAAACACAACGACACATAACATTTGTATAATGCTGTATCGTTTTTATGTAACGTCCGGAACGAAATTAAACATGATTTTCACGTACAACCGAGTAGTTGAGTAGTTGCTATAGATAGTGTCACAATTTCAGTGTTTTTCACGTACAACCCAGCCGTTGTTAGGGGAATGAAACTTCCGCAGTTTTCATCGCACAAAAATCGTTCGCCACTCGTTGGAAAGCGCTTGATTTATGTGATAAATGTTCACATTTCAAGCTACCAATTTCCCTCTCCTTACGTACCTGGCTACATTCCAAAACTAAGTTGATTCAGGCTAAGAATTGCAGAGCAAATTATCCTCGTTTTCTACGCAGTAGAAAAGAGAAAAGATCCGGCGAGGCGCGAAGCTCCGAGTATAGATTAGGGGGTCCAGGGGGGCGAAGCCCCCCGGCGAGGCGCGAAGCGCCGAGTATATATATATTTTCAATACAGTTATAAGGCTATAAATTTATTGATAAAAAGGAAAAAAAAGACGAGAAAAGAGTTAAAGGTTCTTTAAAAAAATGTAATTTTTATTTTTTAAATATTTATTCTTTGGTCTCAGGCGACTTACTATACAGCCGCATCCATAACGATTTCAATCACGCATTATTAATTATGCGCATAAATCGTGTAGGTTCAGGAGTAGGTAGGTAGGCTCAGCATCCTCATCTTTCAAGCAGAGGTCCAATATTCGAGCAGAGTTCCAATATTGAAGAGGCACACCTACGTGATGCAATGGCCACTCCTGAGTCTCTACATGATCCTGTAATTAAATAAAACAACTTGACATAGTAGTGATAAGATACTCCGCAAAATCTGAGTCATTCTTACATGATCAGATGAGTCCGCAAATTCTCTCCAGTTCACTCTAGGAAGTTGAAATTTGATATGGAATGACTCTCTGGGTCATTAAGAAACGATTGAACTGATGGGTTCTTTCATGATCAGCTGACTGAGCTGAATTCTATCCTGTTCACCCTAGGAAGTTGAAATTTGAGGGAGACACTCTGAGTCATTAAGAGAAGTATGAAATTATGGGCTCTTTCATGATCAGCTGTGTTCGCTGAATTCTCTCCTCTTCATTCTAGGGAAGTTGAAAATGTATAGGGAGACTCTCTAGGTCATTAAGAGACGATTGGAATTTAGGGCTCTTTCCTAATCAGCTGAGTGACCTAAATTATATTCTGTTAACCCTAGGAATTTGAAATTTGATAGAGAGACTCTCTGCGCATTAGAAGACGATTGAAATGATGTGCTCTTTCATGATCAGATGAGTCCTCTTAATTGTTTACACAAAGGTGATCATTCTCAATAATTGATATTGTGAACATGATTGCGACCGCTTGTTAATTTCTGATGATTTCATTGAGCTGGTGGTGAGCCGTTGCGCTGGTGATAAATAAATATAACAACTTGACATAGTAGTGATAAGATACACCGCAAAATCTGAGTCATTTTTATATGCGAGTTTCAAGGGTTTATGTGAAATGAGTGAGCTAAAATACATTCTGTGTTTCAATAATTTCATTTGAAGTATGGAACCGAGGGTCCAGGGGGCTTCCCCCGTGGCGAGGTGCGGAGCGCCGAGTTTCTTTTTTTTTCGGTTGTGATCTCGAGTGTGTGGTAGTGATTGGAAATGCGGAAATGTTCAATGAGTTCCACTCATGGAGCTCGCAGGTATGACGATATTACGATATTGGCGAATTGCAAAATGAAAAGAACGAATGAGTGAGAGGAATGAATGAAAAGTCAGTTTAATAATAAATAATCATATTAATCTTTGCCCATCAAGGAATGATTTCATAGAACTTTTGCTTCTCGGATAAGTACTATCAATACCATTAAAAAAAGAAAAATATACCGTTCTCAATCAGCGCATATTAGAATTGATGACATGAAACTAGCCATTCTTTTCATAACAACCATAAAAGAAAAATATACAAATTAATCAAAAATAAACTATAATGTACTACTCATTATGTACCTATTCTGAAATTAGATAATTTGCTACATGCAAAAATACTAGTGCTTTTCTGAAATAATAATCTGAGGGCTGTGAAAAATGCATTTCTTCTATAAAACTAGTAGTTTGTTTACTTTTGGGAGAATAATTCGAGAACTAGGTACTGTCAATACGCGTACCTACACTTGTAGGCGACGATAAAAATGTTGAGTATCAAGGCCAGAAATAAATGTAGAGACAAGAATGAAAATTGAAAATCTAAAAAAACCTACTTTGTCATTGAAATGCAATTCTGGAGGTCGTCGATAGAATCCGCAAGCACATAAGTATCTTCGCCATAGGTAGGTACCTTAAATTGTTAATTGACGTAGGTACTTTGGTAAGATTCACTAAGATCTCAGTCGGTAGTGAGAATGGTTTCTGAACATAAAATAAAAAAAACCGAATTATTAGCTCTACCAAAAAGGTTGGTAGAGCCTACAAATCCTATCCTAAATCATATATTGATACGCTCCGCGGAATGCTAATCGCTACATTTATTTGGCTACGATATTCATCTTCCTTTTTAGGTATTCCATCAATTACGAAGTCAAATTGTATTCTACAGCCGATGAAAATGTTTGAGTGGTATTATGTTCTCGATCGTTTTGTCTTGTAATTCGGCGAATAAGTAGGCATCTGTGTAAAGGTCGAATAAAATACGTAAACCACTGCGTTAAAGGATTTCAAGGTATTCAATTCGTTACCGAGCTTTGTTCGAAGAATTGGAGTCAATCAGCTTTCAGGACCGAAGTGAACTTTGGAGGACCCTTCCCATTGTGTGGCGTGATGAATAGGTTTGAGAACTGGCGATATCTCCCATCTCCCTACTTCGAACTCGGGCATCGAATCGGCTTTTGGGATCTTTAAGATTGTTTTTACCTGAAGGAGAGCAACTTTTGTTTTGTACGACAAGTGCAAATACAAAAGAAGAAACGTTTGCAAAGTTCCTAATCCCATATTGCTTCTTCACACTCGTTCTAATCGGTAAAAACTATCAGGCTAGTGCTCGTGGAGTCACTCTGCGCTGAATGCCATTCTATTTTAACAAACAAATTCTATTTAATTCAAAAATTCAAAGGTTTTCAGTTTTAATAAAGCCTCAAAGCACACACTGGGTCCATTTAATAGAATTTGGCATTTTATTCTTATTAGCTACAACGTAAGATATGTATAACTGTATAAGGTTGGCTTAGGGGAAGCAAAAACGGATTTAATTGCATATTGAACGATCACGTAAGATGAAGAGCTCATCCAACACGTCATCAGAAAAGTGGGTACTTTGGGTTTTTTTGTCTTTCCTGTAAAATCGTGTTTTTTCACCTTGGGGTAAGCAAATAAAAAATTATAGTCATGCAGCATGATTGAATGAGCGAATTTTTGTAAACTATCTTATTATATACATGCTAAAATGCTTCGAAATTTGAGCTCTTTGAGCGAAAAGAAATGGGTAACTACCAATTGCATGGTAAAAATCTCGTTCTAAATAATAACCTGCTATTCAAAGATTTTGGATTTGTAAGTTTTTTTGTTGCAGTTTTTATCGATTTTTGTTTAGCACATAATATTGAAATTCAAATAGATTTTTTCAGCATAATTTTTAATGAGGTATATTAGACTATTGATTTTTAACCTTTTTGCCAATTTGGTTTATTGTTTTCAATAATGAACCTTTGTAATCGACCAATAAAAATAATTTTCAACTACCCCCTCCCCTCCAATTTATTGGTTGACGTTATTGTTGATAGATAGATACGATGATTCCAAAAGTAAAATAAACAAAAAATCCGAGTGACTCTGTCATTGTCACGCTATATTATAAGTCTTACACTGTGCACCGGAAGTGATCCACGTGAATCTTTCACTCGTACCCGACGCCACATTTGCTCGCCCGGTTGGTTTGATTTTCATGCCAGTTTGATTTTCACCGTGTTGAGGTTACTCATCAGATATTGTTTTTTTTTCTTTCTATATATTTTTTTAATCACTCTAATTTCGCAATAAGTACGATGGATGTGTTATGTAGAATGGCTAAAGGAGAAGGGCCTTTGGAACAAATAGTTCGAACAGTGGTAGTTGCTGAGCGTGAATAAATTAATATGACGTTTTCCTAAGTCCATGAATAATACAGTTTGTATTCATTCCACCCAAGTACTTTTAGTGAATTGACCTCTAATTTGCTGAGAATTCAATAGCCTTCGCATCAATTACACGTGGGTAGGAGCTCTAACAATCTAATTGCGATACAAGCGTAATCAAACTGGATCACCTTGTTCCTACTATCGAGTCAATCCTGTATTTTATTTGTACGATCCAAATCGAATAAAAGTTTTACAAAAAATTATACAATCTTGAAAATTTAAAGCCTTTTTTGCCTTTCTATGATTTTGGTTTATTATTTTCAATAATGAACCTTTGTAATCGACCAAGAAAAAAAATTTAACCCCCCCTCAATATTTGTTGGTTTAAGTTTCAAGATGCCTAGACTCCAACAATAAAAATAAAAAAAGTCCGCCTTACGCCATCCGAAGCTTTTCTTAGAATGTATGGGACCATTTATCGGCCGGGGATGTGCCAGTAACATCGGGATCGCGTTCGATCTACACTAAAGGGTAGAACCTAAGGGCTGAAATATTCAAAAATTGAGATCTCAAAAACTTTTAAGGTAACAGTGATGATTTTTTGCTTGAGGCTTGTGTAGGTTGAACCGTTCGTTTTCGATAAGGGCTAGAACGCCTAAAAAAACTTCGGATTTCCTTCAAGTACGAGAAGATGATGCGCTTCTAATATAGATATTTCAGGTGATTCGATAACGAGTTCGATTCGAGAGCTGAAGTTAGTCGCGTCGCGACTGTTTGTTTCCCGTTGGCGGCAGCACAATTTTTTTCTTCCTGGTCACTCGCAGGGTGTTTATTTTTACACAAAGGTCTATTTTTTATTTTCATTATTGAGTTTATCTTAACTTGTCTATTTATACCTGTGATATGTATCTACTTTTAGGTATATATAGATTTAAGCTCTTGTTATATTTAAAGGGGCGAATAACGTGTATTTATGATTAGTTTAATTACATCAATTTCTCCATGTTTTGCTTGTCACTGATAAATATAATCCCAAAGAATTGCCATCCGCAACGCTGTACGTTGAACGGCTATTTTCTCTAATCAACCTACTGAAATAAATTAATTGTAATTAATGTGAAAAGAACAATCATAGTGTTTCAAAACAATATGCAGTGTATGCAAACCTTTTACTTGATGGGAAGATGGCTTAGTCATATCATTTTATTCCTCAACTTTACTATAAAGCGTAATATTATGGGGTCCTGGTGCTGTAATGCGGAGCGCAAAGCCCAGAGTTTCGATAATAATAATATTACTAGGTATAAACGGGGTTTAATGAAGTTTTAGGATTTCGTGGTCAACAAATGCTGTCCAGCCAACTAAGACGTGGAAGGCGCTTATAATGGGCTATTCCCCGAGATGAAAAGGATCATGAAGGAGAGGACATGGGAATATTACTTACAACATTTCGAGCTGGAATTGAAGTTAGCCAGAATAATTGACGAAGATCGACGAGATTTATTATTAACAAAAGTAGAAGAGAAGACGTTTGAAATGTAGTTCACTTGACTTAGAAATGGATTGAAATAGCACATTCAAGGCTCAATACTACTGAAAACATAGTAGCCGCGCTTTAAGTCATCTTAGCTAGATTCGGACTGCCTAAGGACATAATTTCTGACAGTGGGCCTCAGTGGCCTATGGTTCATC
Organism: Adelphocoris suturalis; assembly: GCA_030762985.1. Taxonomy (NCBI): domain Eukaryota; kingdom Metazoa; phylum Arthropoda; class Insecta; order Hemiptera; family Miridae; genus Adelphocoris; species Adelphocoris suturalis. Next base: position 32,378,252 of record CM061041.1, read on the forward strand.
AAAGAATAGCAAGAATATCAACTATTTATGATGCAACAATGTATAAAATGGAATGGTGTAAAAAGAATAACTTCTTCTCCCAGAACCGTTATTTGAATGAGAGATCTTAACAAAGTAACAAAATAAAGGTCGCAGAATAGATAATTATAATGACTAAGTGAAGAACCAACTTTTCTGATGGTTTTCACCAGCGGCTGTTCGTCAATTTTTTTGTCAAAAAACAATTTTTCAATGGCACGAGGTGACAGTGACGTCATCTGGAAAACAGCCCTCTTAATTCAAGAGCAGGGAAGTAATTAATTTCAGCTTCAGGAGCCGATCCTTTTCAAAAAAAGGACCGGAGTTAACACTTCATTACTCGGGTTGAAGAACTCTAACATCAAAAATTAATACAACAGCTCGTTTTTCATTTTTTGCGTAGTTGTTTTTCAGCTCAGCTAAGCCTATCCGCCTCATTTCTACTTCCCGTCTTAAACAAGCAATGTGTAAATAGAATAGCAAAAATTTACGAGAAACGGAGTGGGGAAATATTATATCATGTAGATTAAATGTGTTTCTGGGATTTTGATGAAATTGAAACACACAGAACCAACTAATCTACTTTCCCCAAACTGCGGTGGGAAGCGTGTGGTTGCACACTGTCGATTTTTAAGACGTGTTATGGACTTTGAAAGTTTCAAAAATGGGAGAAGATAATCAAATTGACAAGACATATTTTTGGAAATAATTAGGATAGGAAATTGAAAGTCCGAAAGTTCCAAAAAGACATTCGAAACTTACTCCTTATTGATTCAGGAAGATTAAAAATCGAGGAAAATCTTCTTTCCAGCTGTTGATAAGTATAGGCTCGTTATTATGTTATGCTCTAGTCTTCTATTTTCCACCAGACTATTCGTGGTACTCTTCCAAGTACTATTCCACTAGAAATAGATTTTTATATAAAACACAGAGTACGTGGTTACATCTGATGCTGCAGCGAGTGGATGTTGTTCCCAGAAACCTAAATCTTCGTGGAGGGGTTGGCTGAAAACTTTTGTAGAAGCTTGCATTGTCTGGCTGATTATAAGCTTCAGAGCAGCTGCCTCGAAAATATTAGTTGATCGGGCGATAGAATTCGTTCTTGGGAATCAAATCAAGACGAAAGACTCCTTGTTCAGCGTTTATAGTTATCAAGAGATACTTTGGATAGAAAGAAAATAAAGTCGAAATTGAAGGGTACGGCATTTTTTTATTCCTTTCGTTACGTTATCTAAAATTAAAACTGCCCAGGAAAAGAAAAGGTTTGTAATGGTTCCTTTGATTTTCATCTGTTTGTTTGCCTGTGGGCGTGCACAAACGTACAATTTTCCAAGCTCTTTGTTTCATCTTTCAATCAATCCAGTACTTATCGTTCTTTCACAGTATCTTCAAGTCTTTCCACTGTTTTTATTGTTTATGCTGCTGAGTATACATTTTTACCCGAACTTATTCAAACAATTTCAAATTTTCTCTATTAAGACATTTCAGTGAACAATTCGATGACTTGTAGATATGGAGAAGACCGTACTTGACCAACGATTTTATCGATATTAGGCGCTGAACTCGAATTAATCAAAAGTTTAAATAAAATGCTAACGTACATATACGTTTTCAGTTAATAATGCGCTTAAACTCCTCAAAACGGGCAGCAGCTCAGCTTTTGTAACTGGAAAATGTTCACAATGCGCATGATCGTGATGGAACCGTTAAACACAGGGTATGTACTAATTATGGATCTCCCCTTCTTTTTTTCACCTGTCAAATTCGGGCCGACGCTATTATTTATAACTTTTCTCATATAACTCAAATTTTGCGTTTTTGAGAATCGCGCAAGCGCGAATCCATGCGGCATTGACACGAACTCTGATGAGAACCCCCTTTTTTTATTGCAGATTTTAATTCTACGTATAATTCTATGGGAAAATTACCCTTCACTTGAATTTTTGAGTGCGCTCAAACGAGTACAATAACGCGCAAATTGTGAAATACCGAGTTTCTGTAGAATTTAAATTGCCACACGTGATAAACAATTTTAGGTTTTTTTCACGCTGAATCACACGGTCAGAATAACACATTATCCCACTCAGTTACACACATCGCAAAGCGTACTAAAATCAGAGTTGGGCATTAGCTAACTAATTTATTAGCTAGTTAATTTTTCGAATAATAGATAAATTAGCTATTACAATTTTTCAATAGCTAAAAGATAAATTTAGCTATTAGCTATTGAGGAATAGCTAAAATTTCCAGGTAGATTAGCTGTTAGTCGAAACGTATAGCTAACAGATTTAGCTGCGGTGATTCAGCTGTCATGAGCAGCTAAAAGATAATAGCTATAGCTGTGGCTGACAACTAATAGCTAAAAGCTAACTTTTTATGAAAAACTGTATTTCCACACAGCTAGTATAGCTAAGGTAACCTTTTCAGTTTTAGCTTTTGATCGTATGTATATAATTACCTATATATTTACATATATCCCGTCCTTCCAGGCGATAACTGCCGTAAAAAAAAGATAAACATACTAATGCCAAAAATTTCGGTAATTGTATTTTTTCACGCTGAGTCGATTGCAACCAGTCCCACATCTCAAAAACCATTTTAAAGGTTAAAAAATGCAATTTTTTGGGGTCGAAAAATGACAATTAACGAATTTTCACAGAGATTATTTCTTCCATACAAAAGTCACTGGGTTTTGACATTATTTACGACTTTTTTTTGACAATTCGCTTTTAGAGCCATGCTGCATGACTGAATACTTTTATTTCCGTATATTAAGTGAATTTTAAAATAGTTTAGTTTACCTAGTGGTATTCATTTTATTTATTTATTTATTTGAAAGTTCTTCAAAAAATAAAGAAAAAAGGCAAGAAAAATGACGAAGCAAGAAGGTAGAAACAACAATTTATTGATAAGAAAAATAATTAAGTTACCTTATGCTTTATTAGAACTATAAAAGTCGTAGTGTGGATGACTGTTGACTGAGCAGTATGTTCGGTATTTACTATATATTATAATTCATGGACTCCGAGGACGATTTACTAATAGCAGTAGCCCCAGCGACCCACCTACACGCTACACCTACACCTTGTTTTTTCAGCCAGAAAAAAGGAAAAGGAAAAGATATCGCCCTCCGCCTTATTTGAAGTAGTAGTAGTTCATTAATTCGAGAAAATGTTCCACAGCTAATGCTGTTGCTAGCTAAAACTGAAAAGGTTAGCTTTGCTATACTAGCTGTGTAGAAATACAGTTTTTCATAAAAAGTTAGCTTTTAGCTATTAGTTGTCAGCCACAGCTATAGCTATTATCTTTTAGCTGCTCATGACAGCTGAATCACCGCAGCTAAATCTGTTAGCTATACGTTTCGACTAATAGCTAATCTATCTGGAAATTTTAGCTATTCCTCAATAGCTAATAGCTAAATATTTAGTTGTTAGCTCCACCTTAATCATAGCTAATTTAGCTGTAGCTTTTAGCTGTTAGCTATAGCTAATTTTTGCCCAACACTGACTAAAATTTAGTTTTTCGGTGTTTTTCCAATTTGGTGTTACGAATATCAATAAATAAACATCACTAAGTGATTCAGCGTGAAAAAGTACTCTAAAATCCAGTACTCCATGTGGCAATTTAAAGTCTTTGAAAACTCGATATTTCACAATTTGAGCTAGATATATTTGCCCTCGTTCGAGAGCACGCCAAAATTCAAGTAATGGGTCATTTTTCAATGGTTTGTTGTGTAGAATCTAAATTTGATTTAAGAAATGGAGTCCTCTATTTGAAAAAACAAGTTGGTGTCGTTTGCGCATGGTTGAGCGCTTGCGCAATGCACGAAAACACAAAATTTGAATTCACCGGGATAAGTTCTGAGTAATGGCGTTGGTCCCGTATTTTTACATTGACAAATAGAAGGGGAAAATAGAAGGGGTGATCCATAACTTAGTAGGCACCCTGTATATTAATCCCGAATATACCCTTAAGGTAGGTTACAGTTGGTTTCTCCATTCACAAGAGAATCGAAACTTCTCATATCGGTTTTGAGTAATCTGCTTCTACACGATACGACATCCAGTCTACATGAAAAACAGTGATGACCGGTTCCATCTTTTAAGAACGACGAATCTACACCTGATCGTGAAGTATGAAGCCAACGTCGCAAATAGTGTTCCATAATTCAACGATCCACTAAATAATTCATGAAATTGAAGAGTAGGGTGAGATAGTAGGTGAGTGTCTCGCAGGAAAACCGCAAATTTGTCAAGGAAAATCGGAAGGGTCGTCCCGAAAAAGGACAATGGTTCGATTGATGATCCCCAGAATGTTTTCGTGGAAAATCGGGCTAATGCAATCTTGCAGAGCCGGCAGCGATGGTGAAGGGGAGGATGGTCTGTTAATTAATTCAACCTTGAATGCTCATAAGAATCCCCTGAAAGTGACAAATGGTCGTATGGCGGGTTGCGTTTCGAGGGGGCTAGAGCTTGACTAATGAAAGAGGAACCGACAGGCAGGTATCCCCGACTCCCAATCTGGTCTCGCGCTTCGCTCTTGAAAACCGGACAACATCGCGAGATTAATTGAGACCCGATGTTATTTATTATGCGCCTTTCAATGACCTTCCCCTGTCCTGCGGAGAGGATGATGGTCTTCCCCTCGCTCCCACTTCCCTTCGCCGCTCTTCATCCCCTATTTTCGTATATTAATGGAAAAGGGTTCCTGGAGCAATTAGTGGGCGATGGGGGGTTGAAGCAGCACCTGCAGCCACCGAGCTACCTTTAATGAACTTCGTCCTCCAGCGGCGGTCGCTAATTCTAGTAGGATTTTGTGACGGCGATGATGATGTACACATCAGACTAGGATGAAGGTCAGACAACTTCTTGTGGGTTTATGCTGAACATTTCTAGCAGTTTGAGTACGTTATTTTAATTAAACCTCTAGAGAAACTGTAGAGTAGGAAATAAGTGATCAAATGGAAAACCCGTATAGGCTAAAGAAATACTCCTGGAAAACATTTATAGTTTCTAAATATGGTAAATTTATATCGATGAAAATCCGGGATCTTGAGCCAGTTTTTCCAAATGAAGTACGCAAAAAACATCATAAAAATGGGACATTCGCTGCCGGTTTAAAAATTTGGAATTTCTCATACACGTGGAAACTTAATGTTCAGAAAGATATCCACCAACTGAATCTTATTAAAAAAAATTTGATTTGGCATTAGACAAGAAAGAAATGTAACGCTCTTTCTTAAGGAGTCCTAAAATTTAAACTTACAGTTTTAGTTATTGTAGTTATGGCTGTTTTAGTGACTTAAGGTTGAAAACACGAGAAACATTTCAAAAATTGAATTACTCAAAAACTCAGCGTTAAAATAAAATCTCTACGAGGAACTTTTGATCAGGGATGAGCTCCGCAATCACCCCCTGAAGTACTGGCCCCCTTATGTGGGACACCTTGTATAGAGGGGTGAGTCACAGTGAAAAGGAAGAGAGGTGAGATTAAGGGGTGGAAAGGAGGGGAAGGGAAGAAGTTAAAGGTGTTGGTAATGAGGGGAGGGGATGAGGGGAAAGGAGAAGGTGTATGAAGTAAGTAAATCAGTCTGTTGGCGAGTTATTACTATTATCCTAGATTTAACTACTATCCTATCTTATGTCTATAATATAAACTACGATTATCTATATATTATATAATTGAAGTGAAACTATTTTTGAAGTGTATACTTCTCTAGGCGCACCGCGTCGAAAAATTTAGCGGGGTGTGAATACGATTTTACTGTCACGTTTTTTTTCCGTCACTCTATTTTTGACATTTTTTCATGTCTTTGCCCTGGCACATTGCACAAAAAACTGTCACGTAACGTAACGTAAATATTTTGACGATTTCCGCTTACAACCGAGTCGTTGCTAGGGAAATGGTACTTCGTCGTTTTTCATCCCAAAAAATTCGTTGACCATTCGTTCGAAAGCTCTCGATTCATCCAACCATATTATGTTTACTACTGCGAAGTGCGTGGCCAACAAGCTGAGTTATGAGCAAAGTTATTTGAATAATTGTGTACACTCAGGTGATCATTCTCAATAATTGATATTGTTAACATGATTGCCACCGCTTGTTAATTTCTGATGATTTCATTGAGCTGGTGTTTCGATGATTTGATTCATAGCAGGTGATCCAAATATTGCGAGAACGGTTTGATTTGTGAAGCGGTGGTTAAATCATTTTAATAGGTAATTTCTATGCTTTACACTCTAGGAAGCTGTAATTTCTTATGTAGCCTCTTTAGGACATTGACTTGACGATGCCCAGGGTCCGGATCAGATGAGTGGCTTTTGAAGCTAATTTCTATGTTTTACACTCTAGGAAGCTGTAATTTCGTATGTAGTCTCTTTAGCATATTTACGTGACGATGCCCAGGGTCCGGATTAGCTGAGTGGCTCTTAGAGCTTGCATACGAGTCTGCAGGGGGATAGGTGATGTAGCCTGGCTCGAATTCAATGAAGTACCCACGGGTGTCGGAACAATGAGTCAACACGATCGCGAATTCAATTAAGTACCCACGGGTGGGCGGTTTCTCTTATGGCCCATTTAATTGATTTGTACGCCCCGCCGTGCGATGCACGGGTGAGATCTGCCTAGTAATAAATACAATAAGAAAACACACATGAAAATGTCCCAATGTGTTGCAGACTCGTATGCAAGCATTTCAAGCTGCTTTGTCTTTCTTATGATTTAATAGTAAGTTCTATCCACCTGCTCCAATCCCAACCTCATATGACGTGTGGAGTTTCAAATGGCGAACAAATTTTATCCAAAGAAAAATGAATTATTAAAAGGATAGCATCAAGTAAAGGGCACGGAGGAGATCTTCGTTGATACCTCATGGGATAAGATTCTTATGAGAAAAAGAGTAATTTTTTCCTTTGATTTTCACGTACAACCAAGCCGTTGCTGGGGAAATGAAACTTCTTTATTTTTCACCGGACAAAAACCGTTCTCCACTCGTTGGAAAGCTCTCGATTTATCACACATTTCTTTTGTACTTGTTCTTCTATTCATGTCGTAGTTTTATATTTATTTATGTTATAAATGGATATAGTAAACAATGCCGCTTGTTTTTTGTCACTTGGTTGAGAAGTTAATCTTGCTTATAGTAATTGTAGACGCGCACCATATCAGAAAATTACCTACTTAGGTACTCTTTTCTAATTTCGATTTTTAAAACATTTATGTCGTAGTTTTAAATTTATTTACATTTACAAAGTTTACACTTCTCCCGTGTGGTCTTTTTTAATTTTTAATGTTAGGATCATATCTATTCCCCTCTTCTCCACCCCTCATCACCAACACCTTTTACTTCTTCCCTTTTCCTCCCCCCCCCCCCCAGCCACTCACCGCCACCTCTCCTCCCTTTCCCCGTCACTCTCACCTCTATATAAAGTGACAGACCGGCTTACTGACTTCAGTAACGTTTCGACCGCTACTCGACATGCTAGTGACGACGGATTCCTTCGAAAGGTTCGTAAAGGATAATTTTATCTTGGCTTGAACTAGGGTGTTTATCCCAAAGATTTAACGAATAGTATATCACCTTTCTCAAGTTTAGACTGAATTGTTAATTAGTTTATCTCTTCTCATCTGAAAATGAATGTTGATAACTAGTGATATGGAACTGACAGTTCAAAAAAAAAAAAAAAAAAAAAAGTAGGTATCAGTACCTACCGGTTTGTCTAGTCTCGAAACTAGAAGCACTCTTTATAGAATGTAATGGTAAATTTGAATTTTTAATTAGTTCGTTCCGTACAGTTCTGCAAATATTGATTTTCTTCTATTTTCGGAAGCAATTTGCATAATTCAAAATAGTGAGTTTTAACTTAAATAGCCATGAAACTCGATAGTCAAGAGAAATAAGGTCATTCATGTACCTTCCCAATTCGTAAATGGAACATGACTAAATTGTTTTTTGGCCGGATTTAGGGTTCTACTTGCGGTGTCAAAAATTCATGAGACTTTTTTGAAGGTAAAAACTTGCAGTTTTTTCAGGACAAGGATTTTCTCATGGGAGTTTTGTTGAAATGAAAGTCGATTTACCTTGTACCAGGGCGAGGAACGTTTCGGCAAAAGAATATTGTGACAGGACGTACCGAACAATAATAAAGTAAACATGTATTGATGACTAACAATAGAGCATATTGCGCTATCAATTTTGCTTTTTGGGAAATATCTGGTGTACATTCCGGTCCGGCTCAACAGAATGAATTTCATTATACCATGAAACAACGTCACTTGAAAATTAAAATGCATCGTTACTCCGACCAACTTTTCATTGATCCAGCATTTTTTGTTATATCAGGAACGATAAAAATTGAAACTAAACAAATATCTGACAACTCCTCCACGAACTAGATATTTTCTTCTTTCAGAGAATCAACCATGTTCTTCAGATTCATTCGTTCCATGAGTAACCGTGTGTTTTTCCCATACACATATCTCCCTCCAATTAGCAGGCAGAGCAATATATAGCTTTTTTCAGCAACCACCTCATAAATTTTTCCTGTTACCACTCCCCAACGGTGAATCGTTACTTCTATTTTTGATTCGGCGGAGTTGAAATTTTCAACTGAACCCGTGCGTTGGCCTCAGAGGAGAAAAAACCTTAATAATTTCTCTTCGCAACCTCACTCCTCCTCCACGCCGGAAACCTGACAGCAATAATTTAAGGTTGTGAGGTGTAAGTGTGGGACACATCCAGAAAAAGGGGAGTCCCCCAGGAAATCACTGCAAAGGGTTTTCACCCCTGTGACCACTGGCTTCCGAAAAGACCGTGAAAGGTAAGGGGCAGCACCGAAACCCTCAACCCTTATGAATTATTACGTGTGCGGGAGCGAAAAAAAAAGAAATAGTTTTTTCGACATTCTGGTAATAGGTTGGGTTGTTGCGAAGTGCTTCACGTATACTGTAGCCCTAACCTCTGTTTTTTATGCCCTCGAGATAGTTAGCTCCCGGATGGGTGTCTGCATGCTGGGTTTTTCAGTCGTGACGGGACGGGAACGAACATGACGCAGATCCGGCGTTCAGGGAGGCGCGACCGCTGGCACACGTCGCCCTCGTCACGTACTGCTGAATTTAACCCGGTCGCACGTAGCTAACTGTCACTTTGACAACCCAGAGCTACCACCGAGACGTGAACAAGTTAGCAATTTGAGGATAAATGATGAGGAAGACCCGCTAAACGTCACCTAAAAGTTTTGTTAGCGGTTCATTTCGCTATAGATTCACCTTCAAGATCCGTCCTCTAAAAATAAAAACTGTACATTTCCGTAGATACACACTCGCTTCCGAAAATGAATAAAATTCAATACTCTTACAATCGACATCTTAAACATACCTTATTTTGAACATGTAGAATTTGGTATCAAAAAGTTTGATTTTCATAATTCGATCATTTTCATTTTTGAACAATTTTCATTAAATTAGTTGAACTTGGAATAGGCCGTACCTATATATAGATGCATCACACAGTTCCCAAGAGTACCTGATCAAAAAGTGAATAATTACTCTCATAAGAATCGGAAACACAAGCCATCTGTGAAATATCGCATGTGAACATAAATTATTATTCTTCCATGCTAATATTCATGGTTCTATACCGGTGAAATGGCTCGTTAAATGAATTTTATTACATTACTGCTTTACTGAAAAAACAAAAAAATTATTTATGCAAACGTAAGTTTCCGAAACATCGAGTTCTCATGATGATTGGTCCGATTTTGTTCAAATTTAGAAGGTTGGGTTCAATTCTCACCTTGGATTTCGTTGTGACCGTGAGTAGAAACCGTCGCACATGCGCAAAACTGAAATCGGTTGGAAACTCCGTGTCAAATGGATTGATTTTGATGAAATGGTCTATTTACGTGCTGAACCAGTTACTTCTTATTTGGTCCCTTATAGATGGCAAATGCCTTAGGATTGATGGTAGGGTACGTGCAAACATACCCATCCCCATTTCCAACAGAGCTCTAGGCTCCCTGAAACGACATACGAGGGATTTCTCAGACATCATCGCCATAGCCTTGCTTTACAAAGCATTAGTTCTCCCAAAATTTGAGTAGGTATCCTTGTGCGATATGGTGTTCTTTCTATGCTACCCAGATGCACTGTCTTGAAAGGGTTCAAAACAAGTTTCTGAGAGAAATAGCCTTCAAGCAGGGAACTCAGGGAATGTGAAGTAAACTACAATCCATTGCTCATTACCTGTAAGTTGGCGCCATTGAGCAGAAGACGATGGCTAACTGACCTCACTATGCTTCATAATCTTTTAAATGACAAAACTAACTGCCCTGCACTATTGGAAAAAATCCTTTTCTTGTGCCTCGTCCCTGTGCAAGATTAACGATGTTGTTTAAAGTGCCATTTTGTGCCACAAAATATTTAATGGACCACTGGTGAGTATTCCCCACACAGCAAAGCTTTACTTTAACCCCGATTTTGATTTCTTCCTCCATTCATTGTCCATCTACCTTAAAATCAATGATTGTAACATCTCACATCTATTTTACTCAAGTACCACACACGACTATCACTGTATTCCTTATATAATGCGGTTTTTTTCCAATTACTTATCATATTGTCATTATTTTTTCTTAAAATTTTGTCTATATTGCAATGTTTATTTTTTTTCTTGTAATTTTGTTCGCCCGTACTTTTTAAATAAATAAAAAACGGACGGTAGACCTACGGTTCTACAGTCAGATAATTCAATAATGATTAATGTTACACATTATTAGTTCATTATGGTTTCTTAGCAATATTATTTTAAAACAGCGTAATGAAACAGCTTTCCTTGACACTACGTAGGCTTAGGGATCATCAGATGTCGTGATAAAATGAGAGCATTCCAAATAGTGGCGAACGATTTTTCTGCTATGAAATTTAAGGGAATTACACTTCCCTATAGTCCAGTCAAAAAACCTACAAAAATGACCCAACCTCCTAAAAAATCCGAAAGTTTTGAAACTTTGCACACTTATTTAAAGGTACCTAGGGATGAATATACCAAAAGTCCTCATGAATATGAGGCGAGCTCTAGCGGCAATTAGCGAAAACAGGTCACTTTTTTTGGTTTTTTGTTAATATCTCGAGAACCTTTGGTCGGAGGTAAAAGTGTACCGTATACATAATTGAAGCCTAATTAATTTGCAACAAAAATGATCATAGACATTTTTCTTGTATTCCTAATGGTTACCGAGTTATATGGCGCTAAATGATAGCGTTTTTTGAAAAATCGCGCTAGCGCGGTACAATATATGACATTTCTTATAATAGTTTACAATGGTTTATCACTTTTGCTTCCGAGACTGCAAGGCAGCGGAAGCTTTGTTTTCACTTTCGAAATGAAAAAAAATTTTTTGCTCCAAAATCAAAATTTCCACTCGCATTTTGCGTTTCAGAGCCTCCTGAACAAATTTGGTTCCGTGTGTCTGTCTGTCCGTCCATATTTCCTTGTAACAGCCATAACTTCCACAATTTTGATCCGATTTTAACCAAATTTTAAGGGATTGTGCGGGTTAAGCTCTAGATGGTCCTCTATCAACTTCATAATGATCGAATTAACGGTAGCTTCTGCGCAGGCGCTAACGTGAATTCCTTGTGACTGTCATAACTCGGTCAATGTTGAACGGATTTCGGTCAGATTTTCAGGGATGATGTGGGTAAGGTCCCTTGAGGTCCCATAAGACAATCATCATAATTGCATTAGCGGTACGCTCTACGCATGCGTGAACGAAATATTCTTGTTACGGTCCTTGCAACAGCCGTAATTTCCACAATTTTGATGCGATTTTCTTCAAAGTTTTAGGGATCGTGCGGGTATAGCTCTACATGGTCCCCTATCAGTTCCGTCATGATCGAATCAACGGTAGCCTCTGAGCAGGCGCAAACAAAATTTTCTTGTTTCGGTCATAACTTAGGCAATTGTGAACGGATTTCGGTAAGATTTTCAGGGATAATGCGGGCAAGGTTTCTTGAGGTCCCGTATCACATTTATTGTGATCATCAGCAGCGGTATGCTAGGCGCATGCGCGAAAGTTTTGATCCGTTTTAGACGAAATTTTGAGGGAACATGCGGACTACATCCTGGATGGTCCCATATTAAAATCAAAATTTTCCTTATTAATTTCGTTTATTATATGTACCATTCAGCTTCTAATTGCCCACCTTATTAATTCCCTGATGCCAGAACCGGTCGTTTCTAGTTTTCTGGAATTTAATGGTGACGTACTGTGAAGTTCACGAGGAAGCTCATGTGCCATTTCCTTGGCAGTGTATTTTCTTTGCATACCAAGGATGATTGATGAGATAAACTTTACAGCTTTGTATAAAAAGAAGACATGATGTATATTAAACAATGAAATACATGAACAAAAAATGCGGGGGACATTCCAAGAAAAATTGTGTGCAGAAAAGTCAACCAACTCTTGATTGTTTTTTGGTAGAAGGCTCTGCAATCTGCTCATCTTGGTCTGCTTCTGAATTTGCAACTTGAAACACAGTAAGAAGAGGTAAATGTGATGATGTGATAAATGTGAGAGATGATGATGTGATAAATGTGAGAGATGATGATGTGAGAGAACCATTATACGGATAAGAACATGTAGGTATGAGAAAGTAGGTAAGCGAGCAGAAAAAAAAAGTATGAACGTGACGACCAATTCATGTATACTATTGCAAGGTATCAATAAAAACATATTAAAAAGAATACAAAAGTGCAATCTCACCTGTCTTCTGGCTGTCTCTGTTTCTTCAAGGTTTATGACATCAGGATCATCAGGGTCATCAAAGTCTTCTTCGAGGGTGAAAGTAACACCATTCAAGCATTCGCCATGGCAGTTGTGACAAACGCTTGTACACATTATTCCTGACTTTCAACAACCACATCTGTTCCCACATCCACCTGTACATTTGCAACAAATGAGGTTGAGGACAGCTTCAGGTGCTGCTGGATCCACTGTTGTCACAGTGATCAGCCGATCGCTTTCCAACTTCCAACCCCACTGTACAGGAGGAAGTTCATTCCCAAGCCAAAATTGAAATTGGTGGTACACTCGAAATACGTGCTGTCTTGCTGCTCCTGGTGGTTATCATTTGCTGCTAATGTACAGGTGGATGTGGGAACAGATGTGGTTGTTGAAAGTCAGGAATAATGTGTGCAAGCGATTGTCACAACTGCCATGGCGAATGCTTGAATGGTGCTACTTCCACCCTCGAAGAAGACTTTGATGACCCTGATGTCATAAACCTTGAAGAAAAAGAGACAGCCAGAAGACAGGTGAGATTGCACTTTTGTATTCTTTTTAATATGTTTTTATTGATACCTTGCAATAGTATACATGAATTGGTCGTCACGTTCATACTTTTTTTTTCTGCTCGCTTACCTACTTTCTCATACCTACATGTTCTTATCCGTATAATGGTTCTCTCACATCATCATCTCATGCACATTTACCTCTTCTTACTGTGTTTCAGGTTGTAAATTCAGAAGCAGACCAAGATGAGCAGATTGCAGAGCCTTCTACCAAAAAACAATCAAGAGTTGGTTGACTTTTCTGCACACAATTTTTCTTGGAATGTCCCCAGCATTTTTTGTTCGTGTATTTCATTGTTTAATATACATCATGTATTTCTTTTTATACAAAGCTGTAAAGTTTATCTCATCAATCATCTTGGTATACAAAGAAAAAAGTGGTAAAACATTGTAAACTATTATAAGAAATGTCATATATTGTACCGCGCTAGCGCGATTTTTCAAAAAACGCTATCATTTAGCGCCATATAACTCGGTAACCATTAGGAATACAAGAAAAATGTCTATGATCATTTTTGTTGCAAATTAATTAAGCTTCAATTATGTATACGGTACACTTTTACCTCCGACCAAAGGTTCTCGAGATATTAACAAAAAACCAAAAAAAGTGACCTGTTTTCGCTAATAGCCGCTAGAGCTCGCCTCATATTCATGAGGACTTTTGGTATATTCATCCCTAGGTACCTTTAAATAAGTGTGCGAAGTTTCAAAACTTTCGGATTTTTCAGGAGGTTAAACCTTGTTTTGACTGGACTACTAGTAACGCATTGGTTGTACGTGAAAATCAATAGAAAATCAATATTTTCGCCGTGACGTGACGGTCGAAAAAAATGGAAACGTCCTGTTAATCAATATCAAATGATAAAAATGCGTTACCTACTAGGGATGTGTAACTTCCTTAGTTTTCATACCAGGAAATCGTTCGCTACTTTTTTGGAATGCTCTCATTTTATCACAACATCTCATGATTCCTAAGCTTCTGTAGTGTCAAGGAAAGCTGATTTATTTTTTGGATTAGACTCTCAAAATCGAAAAAAAAAAAACACTTCGTGTACGAACATTTCAATTTTTACCGCTAACACGGAAAAACTTTTGGCATGTATATGTCGATTTGATTTTGGATACATAGTTCAAATGACAGATGCAAAATGAACCACGACTGCTGACAAAATGCAGGCTACAGATGCGAAATAACCCATGATAGGTGAGAAATATCCATGTAAAAATGTTACAATTAAATTAGCTCAGTCAGCTAATCAGTAAAGATCCAATAAATTCAATTGTCTCTTAGTGTCCCAATGAGTCTCTATATCTAGTTTCAACTTGCTAGGATGAACAGGAGAGAATTTAGCTTAGTCAGTTGATTAGGAAAGAGCCAATTATTGCAATCGTCTCTTAGTGTCACAGAGAGTCTCCTTACCAAATCTCAACTTCCTAGGATCTAATCTAATCCGAAAAATAAATCAGCTTTACTTGACACTACAATGGCTTCTGGATCATGAGATGTTGGGATAAAATGAGAACATTCCAAAAAGTGGCGATCGATGTTCCTGCTATAAAAACTAAGGGAGTTAAGCTTCGCTAGTAACGCATTGGTTGTACGTGAAAATCAATAGAAAAAATATATTATATATCGATTTATTTTCATATATATATATATATATATATATATATATATATATATATATATATAGGCTAAGAATATATATATATATATATGTATTTATATACAAAATTTTGCGCTCAGTACTCCAAAACCCCTGGTTCTATCCATGTCGGAACTTGTGCACCACGGACTTTGGTGAGGATCAGCTGACCACATGCCGTAATATCAATCATAATGATGACAAAATCTAGCTCAAATCTCCTCTATTCACCGTGGGACGTCGAAATTCAATAGGGAGTCTCTCAGGGATAACAAGAGACGAATGACCTTACAGGCTCCATCCTGATCATCTGAGTGAGCTAAAAGCTATTTCATCTGTCTGATTACAACGAAATTTGATAGGGAGCCACTCTACGACATCAAGGGACGAATGAAATGACGGGCTCCACCCAGAGCTCCTGCTGACCGATTCGAAGAGTTGGTTCTGCTTACACAAACTGCATGAGTGTTTCTCTCAATGATCTTATTTTATTTGTGTAAGTAACGGTTTAAGAATCTACAAGTAGTTGGTAGACTGACTAATCTTCGATGTGTTCCTTCATCATGTGATCCAGTTCACATTGAAAAATACCATCTACAGCTCTGGTTGAATGTGGTCTAGGGCTTTTATGAATGAATGAATGAATGCCTTTATTTTCCAAACAATATAGACATTTTGATAATACAAAATCACAGTAGTTCACACATTAGGAATACTATATAATCAACAATTTAGTAGTAGTGTTAGTTCAGCCAAATAGGAAATTAAAAAGGAGGTGCATTTTTTTCGAACAAGCGGCTGTTAAGGCATAATTTGTGAATTTTCTCAAAGATTTTATTTTATTGTTTAAGTACCGGTATAAGAATCTACAAGTAGTTGGTTGATTACTAATCTTTGATGTGTTCCTCCACCATGTGATCCAGTTCACTTTGAAAAATACCATCTACGGCTCTGGTTGAACGACGGCGGAGTAGGAGGGGGGGGGGGGGGGGGGGGGTCAGCCTGGCTGCCGATAATCATGTAAATGCGGTCTAGGGCTTTTATGAGTGTAACTGCGTGCTAGGCCACCTACAGCGATAAGAACCTCGCCGCGTTCAACGAGAAGGTTGCGAGGGCGCTTGCAGTTATTAGTAAATTACTGAATTCGGGCCGAGTGGAACTGCCAGGTGATTGTAGGTGTCGTAAACTCGGAATTTTCCCGACTCTCCAAGTTCTCTTTTCCTTGTTCGCGTGGCGGTGTTGCGGTTGTTAAATAAAGGCAGAATAACCAGACAATGATTATGGTAAGTTCTTCTCTTTAAGGTAAGCGCACACTAGTTCCGCAGCAATAGAGAGTGAATAAGGGGACCTACCAGGGTTGCCAGGGGAAAAATCCGGACAGAATTGGAAAACATATTAAAAAACTTATTAAACATTTACATAAATTAATTCCACGCACGTGGCACAAATATTGATATAATTTCCTATATAAATATTAATTCCATTCACGCGGCACAAATATTGATATGCATTTCCTATATGAATTTCCCTGCCCCCCCCCCCCCCCCCCCCAAGGCGTGCCCTCACAAAACTGGTACTGATCCTGGGGTCCAAAATCTCTTAAATTCCAGGATAATTTGTGTTCAATCAAAAGGTAATATTCTTGTTGGAAAATTTACGTTGAACACGCCTATACAGTATATGATGTTTCTGAAATGCCTCCTTAACGTGCCTTTTGCCTAAAAACCGCCAAAAAATGTGGCTTTCAACATATTTTTGATGATTTTTCTGTAGTTATTGATAGTTTTTGTACAAACTTCACCACTTGGCGACCTGAAAAAAAAAATTCTACTATAACTTGTACAATTCCTGCATCAAAAGAGACCACCAGTAGCTATTGAGGTGTGATAATTTTTTTTTTTAGCGATTTTTCAACCACCGAAAAACGAGTTTTTTAAAAAATATACCGAGAAAAAATAAGTGTAAAAAAACTAACAGGTTTTGGCTGTTTTTTAGGGAAAAGTCACGTTAGGAAGATATTTTAGACCCGTCATGTGTGTTATAGGCGTATTCAGTGTTACATTTTTAACTAGGATATCACCTTTTAATTGAACATAAACTATCCTGGAATTTCAATCATAATTTGCTCTCCAGAAATTCGCGTTAAAAGACCGAATCCCTTAAAAACAAGATTTATAATAATATTAAAATAAATTAAGCCCAGCCTTGAACGATAAAGTTAAGAACTCATGAAACCATAAATAATCTTTTCTCGTTATGCCACCGGGAGAAAGAAATTATTGTTTCAATTGATATCCTTTTTGAATCGTTTGACATATGAGCAGAAAGATCAATGAAAACTGGATGGGATGCCCCCACGTGAGCTTTTTTTCTTTAAATAAGAAAAGCACGAAATTAATCGAGGGCAGTTTCCTGGCACCAGTCTGGCCAAGCCAAACTTAGCTTAACAATTAGAGAGGACAATTACCAACGATAAACCCAGTTCTATGCACCCCTTGCTGTAGGTGTGTTTCTATAATTCTTTTGAAAGTTAAGAAAATGGAACATTCATGTCTACAACTATAATTAACTCCTGTAAATCAATTTCGCTCCAGAGTAACTTTTATCATCGGTTAATTATTCAAAAATCTGCCGCAGAACTTGCAAAAATTCATGAAACTGAGTATGCGGACATTTGAAGAGTTGGAAACATTCAAAACGTTCGTGATCGTTCAATACAAACTTTACAAATGCTAGGGTGAAATAATGATAGTAGCCAAGAAATCGCCATTCTCAGTCCCCCGAAAAATAGCTCACTATTGTTTTGGAAAGCTCTGTGTTTATTAAACTAGAAAAAAAATCGCACTGCTAATTTCCTCCTCCCCACCTTACTGAAAAGAAGGTGAAAAGTTGGTACCCACTGTTTACGCGCTTTACCCATGTATTTATAGAAGCTAATTCGGCTGGAGTTTTAAGTTTACAAGTAATGATATTTCTAACGGCGAATGAAGTAGAATAATAATATATGTTGAAGTTGTTTTAGTTCACGAATCGTTGAGCTTCTTTAATACTCTCATTACCAAACAACCAAAAAGGGGGGGGGGGGGGGGGGGCTAGGTCTTCCCGAGGCCCACAGTGTTCAGGATTAATTTTATTCCTTAAGGCCCATTTACGCTGTGCGCCCATCGTCGCAAACAGTGTTTGCTTTACCGAGTTCTGTTTTTCTGCAAGTAATTGTTGCGCGTCCAGTTGAAAAATGCTGGCAAGGAAATTCTGATTTATTTGGTGTCGTTATCTAGACTAAAGATGATTTGTACTTCAATGGTTCAGTCCATTTTTCAGTATGGAATTGATGTAAGGGGGGGGGGGGGGTTACCTATCTGACTGTAGTGGAGAAATTCATAGTCCTTCAAAAGGTATTTTGAAAGTAATGTTGGGTAAAACAAGAAGATATTCCTCAAATCAGCTGTATGAAAATTCCAAAATAGTTAGTATTGGACCGCTTTTTATTAAACAGTTACTCTTTCCCCTTCACAAGAACATTGAAATGATATTCATTCAAATTTTTGATGCTATCTTACTCGCTATATCTTGGATCAAAATATTGTAAATCCTAGACTAAATCTAACACTCAAAACCAGGAGTCCAAAATATTTAATTTATATAATTTACAATTCATTGCCAATTCGTATTAGATATCCCCAAAACCTTTTTTAGAAATAATCACAAAAAACATATATTTTTATTCTTGGTTGATTTCGAACAGACCTTCTCAATCCGAAAGTTGACCAGTGTCTACGTAATGTGAATTAAATTCGAGTTTAATTCTTTATTTTTCTTTTGAATTCTATTTGTTGTACACTGCATTGTATACAACGAGTTTACTGGGAATAAACTTTCATTTCGTTTTCGCATGGAACATGCTTTAGCCATCACCAAACTGGCCAAAAGTGTCAGGTTTTTATGTCACAAAAAAGAGTCACAGAAATTATCATGAGTTTCACGTACAACCAAGTCGTTGGTAGGGAAATGGGTCGGGCAGGCTAATTACTAATTTGAAAATATCATAACTATAAGGAAAATATCATAACTATAAGAAAAAAAAAAAAAAAAAAAAAAAAAAAAAAAAAAAAAAAAATACTTCGGGTAGTAATGAGTCATCATAAGCGCATCTTCATAGTTTTGGCGTTTTTTTTTTAAATCGAGCTCAGTGTAAATGGGCCATTATAATTCTTGATATACAGAGACTAAAAGCTAAATTTCAGGATTTGAATCATGCCATATCAATGCACTTACGACATCTTCTTTTCTTTATATATAATTCCGAACGGTCTTTGAAATTGTGAAGAACTTCGCGGTCCGATTTTAGTGTTAAACTGCTCATTCGAATCAGCACGGCCCCAAGTTTGTTGCAAAAGTGTCGCCGTTCGTCTCTATACCCGCCTTGATCGTGTTCTAGGCGGTCCTTATCAACGAGAGTTGTTTATTAGGCTGTGGCGGTAACAACAGTTGCCATCAATTCACGGTAAGTAAGAAACGTAGTGTAGTTACTAACATCTAGGAGAGTTATTTCTGAACGAAGAAATTGAAACTGAAGAACTTAGCGGACATTATATATAATTCCGAACGTCCCCAAGTTTGTTGCAAAAGTGTCGGTAAGTAAGAAACGTAGTGATGGGGTCTTTTCTGATCAGCTGAGTGAGCTAAATTCTTTACTGTTCACTGTGGGAAGTTGAAATTTGATAGGTAGACTCTCTGGGACATCAAGAAACGAGTGAAGTGATGGGGTCTTTTCTGATCAGCTGAGTGAGCTAAATAAATCCTTTTCTGTTCACTGTAGGAAGATGAAATTTGATAGGTAGACTCTCTGCGACATTAAGAGACGAGTGAAGAGATGGGGCTGAGTGAGCTAAAGTCTTTCCTGTTCACTGTAGGGAGTTGAAGTTTGATAGGGTTCTCTGTTTATTAGGCTGTGGCAGTAACAACAGTTGCCACGGTAAGTAAGAAACGTAGCGTAGTTACGTAGGAGAGTTATTTCTGAACGATCTTTGAAATTGTGAAGAACTTCGTGGACCGATTTCAGTGTTAGACGGCCCCAAGTGTCGCCGTTCGTCTCTGTGCTTATCTTGATCGTGTTCAAGGTGGTCCGATTTGTTTTTGGCTTGACGCCGAGAAACTCACATGACATCTTCGCAGCACATCTTATTACAACCAAAAAATTCAAAAATATATTCGATGCACAAATTGGACATGACACAACACTCGAAATTAATCCAGACACAGAACAAGCACGAGCTTTGCTGGAGTGGTACCAGACACATCAGGACGAAGACAGCTGTAGCATCTCCTACACACAACTCAACACCAGTTCGACATTTACGAGTACTACCGATCAAGATACAATCAACGACATAAAGAAGGAGATAGAAGACACGAACCCGCAGATTCACACTCTTACAAAGAAACGAAGAAGACTCGAGATAGAATTACACCATCATCTCACCATGAACAAATTCTGAATTCCCCGATTCAACTTTTTGTTTAGTCTCATAGTGGCGAGGACCACCTAAACTGGTGATATTTATTTTATTATATTACTTACATTTTGATCGGTATTTTCTCTTTTTTAAACATTTAATAACATCGCCTTAGCTTTGCACCAGGTCACATAACGCCGCAAATATGTAGGACTTATATCGTTACTATAATTGCTGAGTTCCTGTTAGGTACTACTGTTATACGGACTAGATTAGGGCTTCCCAAGCCATAACAGGCCTCTAGTTATTAATAAAGATGTCCCAACTTCTACCGACCTTGAATACAAATTCATTACGGATGCTTCTAATACCCTCGAGTTTTCATCACCCTTACTACAAAATTTTTGATTGCGAAAGGTATTACGAGCTTCGGTGGCTACATCATCGATAACAGGAGCAACTGAACTTTCAGGTATGAAGTTTTTCAAGCGAAGTTTAGCAAGCGCCGAGTTTGGGGATAATTATTATTGATCCACCGACCCAATGGAACATTTCATAATAATTCTGCTTCGAACCTAAAATCATCCGCAATTATTACCTATCTCCGTGGAAAGCTCAATCAAGGGGTGGTGTTATTAAACACTAAGTGCGCTTCAAGAACCTTAATTTCCATCGGATACTGGTGGAGCTTTTTCTCATCAGAAAAGTTTCAAGCCTAAACAAAGTTTACCGACGACATTTAATCTGTTTGTGCCGGTCTCTGCAACTCTTGTCGGGTCCAAAAAGTTGGTTCTATCAAATTATTATACCCGCTTGATGCTCAGGGATTCCGGTTCCTTTTATAATTAGCAAATTTTCTTTGAAAATGAAGCAATTGCAATGGTTCGGAAAATTTTAAAATCCAAATCGTTGAAAAATTTCTTCATTGTGGCTCTCTGTAACGATTCCTGAAGTTTTCGCTTTTTCATATTTGTGTATATATTGGGTGTTTGAAATTGGTCAAATTTCAAGAAAATTTCCCCAAAAATTACTAAAATGGTTAAAACTAGCCAATAATCGTTATCTATATTTTCATTCTAGTAACATCTTCGCTAGGGATTCGTCCGTTTATCTCGGAGTTCTTCCTCCAATTTAAAGAGTCGGATCGTTGATTTCCCTCTCATTTCCTAGATGTATGCATACATCATACCTCCTAACACATGGAAAATACATTCATAATTTACTTTTTATGTGAAAATGGACTGATCAGCTTTCTCCGGTCATATACACACACACACATACATACATACATACATACATACATACATATATATATATATATATATATATATATATATATAACAGTTTCTAGTTAGTACCTGTCGAAGTAGATGAGCCTACCGCCATTCATGTACCTACCTACCGCCGTAAAGTCAAGCCTGACACCTCAACCAAATTTTAACCAGGCCGTTTTTAATTTATGGGATACAAATTTATATATATATATATATATAGTAGAACCTGGCTAAGCGAGACACTGGGGTACTGGGAATCCTCAGCTAGAGTGAAAAAAATGCGGTCCCTTCGTTTTCAATCCAAAAACCTGGGATAGTGAGAATAATTTTACCTCTGGTAGTGAGAATCTTTTCTGGCGTTTTTACCTCTGCTAGTGAGAAAATCTCTTTCTCCTACTTCTGCTTCCGAGACCAGGGACATTCTCCGATGATTTCAATTCACTATTACATATGTATTTAAAAAAATAAATGATCATATTTTATGCTGTTAGTTACACAATTCATCAATGCATTCGATGCACAATTTTAAAGTATTCCACTGATTGTACCCACTATGTTTATATCAGTGTTTTTAAAATGGGGTACTGATGTGTACTTACGGGAACTGCGAATTATTTATTTTTATTTATTTATTTATTTATTTAAGTTGTAATTACAATGAAAACTTAAATAATTCAAAGTAATAATGATTCAACTTTATTGCAAGGCAGAAGGCTGAGAGCCTGTAGCGCCCTACAAGAGTAGTGCCAAACTAAATGAAAAATAAAGCGTTACATATACATCTGTATAAAATACTCGTAAAAAAAAAAAAAAAAAAAAAAAATCCATACACCATTGAATAAATGAAAAATAAAGCGTTACATATACATCTGTAGAAAATAATCGTAAAAAGAAATTCATACACCATTGAATAAACTACTACTCAATATACTATCTCAACTTACACCAAAGGTACTAAACATATATGCTACGAATTATATTCTCTGCTCCCTCTATACCTAGATTAATTAGCCAGTCATAAATTTTCTTTTTATAGGCCACTCGTGTACATAATAGTGGAGATTTTAAGGGAGAATCCACAACTCGAAGAACAATATAAATTATATAGTTCGGACTCCTTGTCGCGAGCGTAAGCGCTGGTCTTGGTGCAACGACATTTCCCATCAATACAAACCGGGTTTGATAATCATGCTGTTTGCTTTGTAGAACTATGGTAGGGTTTCTGTGGTATAATAGTAGAAGGGATTTCAAAAATAACTGTCTCGGTGTGAAAACTTTAAATTCATTCAGTAAATTTCGACTGGAGTATAGACGTCCTCTCCTCATTATACTTTTAATAATACTTCTCTGCAACACATTTATTTTCTCCAGGTGAGTTGGGTAAGTTCCCCCCCACGAAATAATGCCATACTAGATAGTTGACTGCACCAAGGCCATGTATAGTAAACGTAGTTTGTCACGCTTAAAAACCTTTCCAGCGTGGTATATATCGTAATGAACTCGTATCAACTTTTTGAACATGGCTTCAATATGTTTTTTCCAGGTCAAACCCTCTTCCACAATAATTCCTAGGTAACGATAACTCACTACCATATCTAAAGGTGTACATGAGCAGTTTGCAGGATCAGAATTGTCGCAAACATGAGATATAATTTTTAAACATTCCAAACCCAAACTTCCGTCAGCATTCCCTATTCGCATATACTTTGTTTTTTTGGCATTTAAAGTTAACATACTGTGCGAAAACCAACTACCCAGGGCATCCAAAGCATGTTGCGCTTTAGAAAAAACGCCATCCCAAGTCTCGTCAGACACCAGAACAGTGGTGTCATCAGCAAATAAATATGTTCTGAAGCTCGGCAAATTTCGGGGCAGTGAATTTATATAAATCAGAAATAAAGTCGCACTCAGTGTCCCTCCCTGTATCACCCCATAATCGATTCTCCGGGGTTCACTCGTAAATTCACCAATGGAGACCACCTGAGTTCTATTCGAGAGGTAACTAGAAAACCAATTTAATGCAACACCCCTTATACCAATCTTTTCCATTCGTTCCATTAATGTAAATCTGTCAATAGTATCAAAACACTTTGAGAGATCACAAAACAGCAAGATACCTTTCAGTTTATCGTCCCTAAGCTTATAAAGATCACCCATTAACTCAAAAATAGCCTGATCAACTCCTCTACCAGATCTAAAACCAAATTGCTCTTTACAAATTAAGCCATTTGACTCAACGTAAATAGTTAGATGCAATTTAACCCATTTTTCTAAAAAATTTCCTACGGAACTTAACATGGATATTGGACGAAAATTTCCAGGATCCAACTTGTCACCATCCTTGTACAACGGACAAACTTTAGCCATTTTAAAGCATTCAGGGAATACAGATGAACCAATACTTGAATTAAAAATAAAAAGTAACGGTTTTTTTAGAATATTAATATACTTTTTGATCATGAGCAACTGAATTCCATCCATACCTGGAGCCGATCTACCCTTCATATGACCGATTATCTTACACAGACCATTCTCGTCAATTTCGGGTATGACAAATTCTGAAATATTCACTGTTGGTTGTGGAAATTGGACAGTCACAGATCTTTTCACAATTTTTTTAGCTAAATTTTTACCAACATTGACAAAATAGTTATTTAGTACCTCACAAGCTGTACTCCCCACTTCCTCAATGGATAAGTTTTCTTTTTCAGCTAGGAAGTGGGGTCCTCCCCACTTCCTCAATGGATAAGTTTTCTTTTTCAGCTAAGGCGGTGAAAAAGGCGTGATTTGTATCAAAACCCCTTTTACGATTCAAGACT
This sequence comes from Adelphocoris suturalis, assembly GCA_030762985.1. Lineage (NCBI taxonomy): Eukaryota > Metazoa > Arthropoda > Insecta > Hemiptera > Miridae > Adelphocoris > Adelphocoris suturalis. The sequence goes on from CM061041.1 coordinate 32,402,816, forward strand.
TCATTAAGTACACTCCAAGTTTTTCGCGTGTTATTCACAGCTAAATCCAACTGCTTAGAATAATGATTTTCTTTGGCCACACGAACTAGATTTCTTAGCAAATTTCGGTATTTCTTATAGTAAATTTTGAGGCGGGTATTGTATGGTTGCTTCTTAAGTTTATTAGCCAGTTTGTCGCGTTTTTGAATTGAAACAATGATACCTATCGAAATCCATGGTGTCCGCTTATTGTATTTCTGTTTATATTTTTTTATTGTAGTACTTTGCTCAATGCATCTCTTCAGAATGCTAATAAACGTATTAGCCGATTCATTCACATCATTTACATAAACAGTAGACCAATCAGTATTTTCAATAATTTTTCCAAGGGCTTCATAGTCAATTTTTTTCACAATAATTTCCGCATTCTTTTCACTACAATTACTATTTGACTGATCCATTATCGCTAAAATTGTACTGTAATGATCCGTAATGGATGTTAGAATTATTCCAGGGTACAATACTGTATCTTTGCACCTAGCAAATATATGATCAATGCAGGACGCAGAGGTGCCATGGGCTCTCGTCACTCCACTAATTTGATTCGCAAATCCCAAAGATGACAAATTATTCCAATATTCTATTACATTATTTTCATCCTGATTCAACAAATCTATATTTAGATCACCTACAATATAACAATTAGTATTAGAATCATTTCTTTCCAGTTCAGATCTAAGATCAGCTATAAACGGAATGATATCCTTCGATGGTGACCTATATATGCCATACATCACGGTACGTTTCTTGTTAGACACATACTGTACTTTTAAAACTGTGGCATTACACCACGTGAATTCTTCAACATAGTAATCCAATCTATCATGCCCATAAAAAATTACCCCATCATTCTTATTTCTACAGTTAATCGTTTTGAAAGCTTTATATCCTTGCAGACTGTCTAATACTTCACATTTTTCACTAAAGGCTTCAGTTAAAAATATAAATTCAGGTTTACAATCAACACTGTCTAGCCATGCTCGAAATTCATCAAAATTGCGGCTATAGCTGCGTATATTCATATGAAAAATACATTTTCTGTTATTTGTTAGATTAGATTTCACTAGGAACTCTTTCAACGACGTGAATGTCTCACAATTAGGGAGCATGTTATCATTAATTTCATCATCATTTAAAATGCCCATTAGAGATTCAATATAATAATGTCCAAACAAATATTACTTACATACTGTTATAAAAACTTTTCTATATCTTCCATTGACCTAATCACTTTGTTCACGCGACTTTTGAAAGAGTCGCCAGGTGGCTAATGGGCAAACATCGTCTTGTTTGCTAAACATCAACTTTCCCGTACGTAAAACGGCCTGGAAACGAGGGCCGAAAACAATTGCAACTGCCGTAAAGAAGTTAACGAGCTTTCACGACCTTTTCGACGACGCTTCAAAAGTTTCTTTCAAGCTCGAGTGAAATATTCGTCGGAGGGGTCATAAAAGAAGGGGGTGCACGGAGGATAAAAAAAAAAAAAAAGGTTACGAACAGCGTTAGTTGAAGGTTATAAATATTACCATCGGAGCTAATTGCCTGGCTGGAGGCTTGACTCGTTAGTTGCTGACAAAGCTGTAAACACACCAGCGGTCGTTGGGCCGCATTGTACTTTTGTTTCATTTCCATTAGGGCTTCCTTCTCTGCAAAACCCCGGCCGTCCACGTTCGTACGGTGGCGTCAAGAGGTAGACGTCCCTAATGACAACGGTGCCCTGCTTCGGGAAGACCCGGCACAAAGACATGATTCAGCCACACTTTTCGTTGGCGTGGTTGAGCCGTCCACGCACCGCGCTCCACCCATACAAGCCCTGTCTTGTTTACTAACCCTATCCTCGCTTGGTTCTGGAGCTTTCGAAACGGACATAGGGGAAAAGGGTGCACGTTAAGACCTCGGACCCGGGACCCGTCCTTTGTTCTCTCATTTTATTACCTCATTATGTATTCCGGGCCTGGTCGGCTACCTCTCCTGCGAACGACATGAATGCTCCCACCCCCTTTTCGCCCTGCCCTAAATTTACTCAACCCTAAAATTCTCAGGGACTTAGTTATTGAAGAGCGGAAGGCCTGAAATAGTGGCACTCTACTCCTTGTTAATTAAAAATCAACTCCTCGTCGACCCCAAGATACCTCAGTCATCTCGAAGACAATAATTACCAACTATTGATCTCTCGGATTAACCTGAGGTCACTCAAGAATGTCTAATATACACGTTCATGTGATAACTACTTTATTGACGGAGTGACTATTTTTGATACAAGTGTCTATTAAAGTTCCTTGACACGTACTGGCCAGAATTCACTACAACGCTTCTCATTAATTCTAGAAGCTTTTTTCATGCACTAATTAAATTATTGTACTGTTACAATCTGGATAGCCATGAAAGTATCATGTACCTACTCCATCCTCTACAATGGAACCGTGCGGTTTAAACATATGTTTTCCTAAAACTGCGCGTTAAGTTTGGTTTATTTATCTTAAACTAGCCGGAAAGCCCGCTGTTTAAAATACAACGGCCGCTAAAATGGGGACACCATAATAAAAAATGCCGTTTAAATTTCATCTTCGTATGAGATTTACCTTGTCATTGTAACCAAGCAGTCCTAAAGAGGCTCAATTCCAAATTTCATCTTCATAGGATGAATAGCAAAGAAATTAGATCCGCCGCAAAATTAATCTCGAATAGCAAAGAACTTAGCTCTGGATTTCACTCAGCTGATCTGGAGGGCTCTAGACTTCATAATTCGTTCCTAGACGTTCCGAGGGTTCTCCAAATTTAAGTTTCATAGATTGAATAACTAAGAAATTAGATCCGCCACGCCGCTACTTTAGTCTCGTTTTTTCGTAAAATTTTGAAATGAAAACACATATTGTGTCCCGGCAAAAGCGTTTTCCACGCTATAACATTATTCAATGCCTTTTCTCCCCCACCCCAAAAAAAAAAAAAAAAAAAAAAAAAAAAAATCTTCAATCAAGCGTACTTTTTCCTTGGTGATATTATATCAGTTGATTGTCAACAAATCGCCATGAAACTACAATGATTGTTAAGTATGACAGATTTTTCTCGTGTGGCAAGTAGTAAAGCGTTCAGAATATCAATTTATGATGATCTGTCTTTGTCAACCAATTGAACGGCTCAAGCCACGAAAATCGTTTTAGTATCCTTGGATTTGTAGTAATAAGTTCTATCCGCCTGATCCAATCCCAACCTCATTTGACGTGTAAAGTAGTTCCGCATATCAGGGTTTTCCTTATTTACGAACTTGTTTACCGGGGCAACGTCGTTAGGGAAGTCCGAGCTGACGACGAAGGAGGAGGTTCGGAGGAGTTTACTATAGCCTAAATGTTGATCCGGAACTTTGTGATCATTTTGCAAAAACCCGCATCGAAATCGGTCAAGCCGTTTGGGCGTGAATCGACCTTAGACAGACAAATATAATTGTGCCAAAAGGCACAAAATATAGGAGTTTAATAAACCTTGGCACGAAAAAAAAAAAAAAACTTCAACTTCCTCTCAAAATTGTATCATTTACTGATAATTTACACCATGTTTCGCCAAATTTTCCGAGCAACACGACATGTTTTTTATGACGTTACTTTAATTCAAAACCATCTTGAGAACCTATTTACTAATACACATTACACAGCTATACACATTAGCTTACTAGCTTGTTGAGAAGTTCCCTTAGAGAAAATTGGTGAATGCTCTGACCACAAGCTTTTCGATTGCCGCTTTTTCCAAAAGATTATAATTAGATTCTATTCATCGAATCCGCCATCCAAAGATTTTCTCCCAAATCACCAAACGAAAGTTGATGAAAGTGAGGTCTAACATCCCAAACTAAATCGATCGAGAAAGGTCCTAAATCGTCGGCATCTTTCTTACTGAATCCTAGTGTATAAAACAGACGCTGCAAATGATTACACAAAGGATTATTTTTCATGCTTTAGATAGCCCTTCTAATAATATCACTGATCGTATCGTAGTCTAAGGTAGATTGTAAAAATATAATTGCATAGATGTAGACACCTACAGAGGGGGGATTAATGAAATCTAGTTGAAGATAAATACACATTACCTACTAGTCCCCCTGTAAGGAGCAAGATATTAAATTCAACTACAATAGTACACCACATTCTAAGTAGGTATACCGACATAGATCTAGGTACCCAAGACTGGTAATAACTAAGGTAACATAAAAGATTTACCTACGCTTCACTGATCATCAATATGTGACAAAAGTTACAACAACTCAATTTTGTGAAGTGAGAATTCCACCAGAATTATATCAGCTGATAAGAGTTTATAAGGCGATTTTTACTAAGTTCACACTGACGCTGATCGTCAATCGTGTTTATGATTTTTTTTGTCGCTATTCTACTTCTTAAGGATAGCGAACGGATGAAAGTACAGTGTACGGATATTTCCATCATATTGCAGTATGTTTTGCTTTTACAAAGTTCACTAGAATAGGAATATAAATTTGAAGTATCTTTCTCGCAATAATTCCTGGAGTAATTGCGATTACCATTCCAATTTACCGTAATGGAATGAAGTAATGGTAATTCGATTATTTTTTCAATCCGATTACCTACTTAAATTCACCGGAATTTCTTTAGTTTATTGCTTTCTAAACAACAAAAATAAACCCTAGTTAAATATGCTTTTTTGTAACACAAAACAACGCGGTTTTATATATATATATATATATATATATTTTTTTTTTTCAAATTTAATTTTTACAACTAGGATAATAATGGCGAAACTCTGAAATAACAGATTTCCTTTCACCTTTTGTGTCTGGAAGATATTACGTCGGTGAACAGCGGACAGACATTACCAAAGCTGCCTTGGAACGATTGGTAATAAACAAAGTGGTGTCTACGGCGATGCAACAATGCGATTGCATTCAGGAAATAGAGTAATCGGGTTGAAAAAAGTAATTTAATTACCATTTCGTTCCATTCCGATTCCAGTAATGGTAACTGAAAGAACGACTACCATTACATGTAAATGGGAATAGTGAATGACGTGAGTGAAGTAACCGTCTTCCTAGAATGCCGTTGAAAGAATGAGAGAAAAGTAAAGCCGGGTCCTCTGTATCAAATGTCCGTATCGTATCACCGTTGCGTATCTAATCACTTGTAACGCCCTTCTAGCAAAACACCTGATCCTCAGGCGTGTTTTTATCAATAGGATGCAACGGTGAAAATATTGTAGAAAAACGTCTGCCAAGTCGGGTGGGCAGTATAGCTTCCTCAATTATCGCATCGTGGACGTATGGAATTATTTGGAAAACAACTGACTGGTTGAAATGGTTACATGTAAATAATACATTCATGCTAAAACGTGAAATAGAGCAATAAGAATTGATAATATGTCTTAGTCTTGAACGAAATCGGACAATAGAAGATGAGAAATTGACGTTATTAGAAATTCACTTTCGCGCATGCGCACAGGCTACTATTAATCTGACGGCTATGAAATTCCTAGGAGAACATCTAGTAGTTGATCCGCACAACTGACAAAATTCCATTAAATCTGCTTATTAGTCTCGGAGTTGTGCCTATGCCATTCAATTTTAGTGTTGCGCATGCGCAGTAAATATTACTCAACCAATCGTGATTTAATTCATAGGGCATCATTCGTGAACATATGCCCTACTAACCTTCGAGTTTGAGTGAAAACGGACCAATAGAAGATGAGAAATGAACGTTACGACAAATTCACCTTTGCGCATGCGCCCAGGCCGCTATTGTTCTAACGGCAATAAAATTCATAGGGGATCATTCAAAAATTAACCTGCACAACCCCTGGAAATTGCATCAAAATCATTCCATCAGAATCTGAGTTTTGCCTGTGTCAATTGATATTAGTTATTACTCTACCAATCGTGATGTAATTTATAGGGTATTTTTCTAGAACCTATAACCGATTACCTACCGTGTTTGAACGAAATCGGACCAACAGATGATAAAAAACCGGCGTTATAAGAAATGCACGTTTGCGCATGCGCACAAGCTACTGTAGATTCGAGGGTATTGAAACTATAGGGGACCGTCTAGGAGCTAACCCACACAATCCCTGAAAATTTCATCGGATTCGGACTGAATCTTGGTATAGTTTTGGGCGTGGCAGAATTCACCACAGACAGAAAGACAGACATACATCAGACAGATAGATGGACAAGGAACCACAATTGATCAGCAAGTCCTGAAACGCTAAAAGGAAGTGGGAATTTTGATTTTGGAGAACACTTATTTTTCAACTTCAATCACGAAAACCTAAGTTTCGGTAGTGAGGAAGTAAAAGGCCCCCAGTGCGTGTTGCGCGTCGGAGCCTCCACACTACTCTCGACTCCGTTGCGTATCATTCCTTCGATGTGACGGGTGAAAACCGCCATCTGGCTGATCGGGCCCGTTGCTTATCTGAATGAAAAGATACAGGGAGTTGCTTATTATTTGATGCGCTACGGTCTTACGATACGGACATTCGATATAAGTGTGGGCCCGGCTTGAGTTGTTGTTGTTCCCCTCATACGCTTTTTACACCATAGAGCCTTCTAGCAGTGATTAGGGAACATTTTACTGTCTGAAATCAGTCTTTGAAACAATTCTTAATTACATTATTATGTAATTCTTAAATGTGCCAAAATCAAGGGAAATTGAAAATTCTGGAAGCCTGCATCTTGAATAGAAGCTAAAGGAGCCTCATGATAACTTCTGGAATATATTCTAAGACCATCCTGAAATTATTTCAATTTGCGACCCACTGAAATCCATTAGACACCGCGGCTCATCTTCCTGTTCACTGAAACCCAAAGTACGATCACAGCAACACAGCTTTGAAGAATCATAGACAAAGAATTACTCGTAGTAGGAGAGTGCGGTTAGTGTCCAAATTCTCAGAATAAAATCTAATTTTACGGAAATGTATACGAAAAGTATACGTGCATACCCCACTTTGTCTAGAGGATCAGTTGTATTTCACCTCACTTTCGCCACTATTAGGAGATAAGTATGCTGGTTCACGAGATGGAACAATTCTTTGTACTAACTAAGTTATAAAAGCAGGAGGGGGGTGGGGGGGGGGGGGGGTGGAAGGAGATCTCCAAAATGGACAGGGCATATGTTTACATTTTTAAGGATAAAAGTTTGGGTATATTGCCCATTTGCCTATGGAGGGGGGGGGGGGCATCCGATAATAGAGAGGCTGATGGGGGCGGAGGTGTGGTTCGAAACCGAGCTCTGCTAACATGTGACAATGAGAGATGATGGAAATAGAGTAGTTACTCTTTCAAACGGGAGATGCGATTAACCTACTACACCCAGAGGATATCCTGAAGGATGAATAAACTTCGGGCATATCCCAGCTGCAGCGTTTTCAAGAATCGAGAAAGAGGAAATCATATCCATCACAACTATGAAATAATATTACTGTTTTCCAGCTCATTCCAGGGAATTAGTGGTTAGTGAAATTATGAATTCTCGTAGTGTAAGATCGAAATTAAAAACAAGATAAGGTTCGTTATTTCCAACTTACTTCGGATATTTTCGTGTCAAATAGAAGCAGAATTTATTGCTGTACAACTTTGCGTCAATATATAAGTGGTCGAACACCAACTTTAACCTGAAACGGCATATTCCGCATATGTGAAACTTTGAAAATCAACAGCTTTGTTGTTTTACCACATATCTTGTTTTTTTGGTGACCAATCGACGCGAAATTCCATTTTCTAGAACTTTGCTCATATACAAGAATTTTTTTGAACGGTTCTTGTGTGACAAATTTCGCCAATAACGTGTTTTTGTGTGGCAAAAACGGGTTAGCAATTATTTTAGGTATAGGAACATGGGGTATATTCAGAATCAGCGTCAAATTTCCAATATAAGATACGCGTTTAAAATAATTTTGAACATCTGCATTGACATTTTGAAACATTATGTGACTCATCAAATTTCACAGCTTTTTGGGTTCCCTCTGCCTGGCGGCCAACCTGAACTTTTTCAGTTTGTTTTTCAATTATCTTGATAGACAAAGTTAGTTGCATGGAAGATCTGTCCTACTACTCGCATATTAACATTTGCCACACGTAGAATTTTTGTATCTTCAAATGTGTAGCGTGTACAATTTACTTGATCAACACGGCACTTACTAGTGGTCACAAAAAACGGGAATATAATATTCATTGCAAGAGAACATAGCTTTCTTAACGACTAGCCGCTCCGGCTCGCTACGCTCGCCTCCACGTCCAGCCGGGGGGCAAGCCCCCCGGACCCCCCATTAAGTTGCTCGCTTCGCTCGCAAAGTGTGGTATGTAGGGAATGTTGCTCGCTTCGCTCGCAAAGTGTGGCATGTAGGGAATATTGCTCGCTTCGCTCGCAAAATGTGGCATGTAGGAAATGTTGCTCGCTTCGCTCGCAAAGTGTGGCATGTAGGAAATGTTGCTCACTTCGCTCGCAAAGTGTGGCATGTAGGGAATGTTGCTCGCTTCGCTCGCAAAGTGTGGCTGTATACATGCGATGTATTACAATTGAAACGTGTAGGGGATGTTGCTCGCTTCGCTCGGAAACGGTAGATCCCTAAGGGTAGGTTTAACTTCTGTAGGGGATGCTGCTCGCTTCGCTCGCTTGAGGAAGTTATACTGCCCACCCAACTTGGCAGAAGTTTTTTTCTGTTGGAAATTCTTACAAACAAATTAAATCTTATAAAACTACGTGGAACCACAAAAAGTTTATTCGGGGATGTTGCTCGCTTCGCTCGCAAGGTATTGCTGTATATTTGTAGGAAAAAATCCGAATTTATTCTGTTGAAATGGCTCTCGCTTCGCTCGCAAGGTACCTATGTGTACCTGCTCGCCTCGCAAGGTATTGCGTAGAAGTGCAAATGGGAACCCCCTGTGAGTAGGGAATGTAGGGCATATAGGGAATGATGCTCGCTTCGCTCGCAAACGGTAGATCCCTAAGGGTAGGTTTAACTTCTGTAGGGGATGCTGCTCGCTTCGCTCGCTTGAGGAAGTTATACTGCCCACCCAACTTGGCAGACGTTTTTTTCTGTTGGAAATTCTTACAAACAAATTAAATCTTATAAAACTATGTGGAACCACGAAAAGTTTATTAGGGGATGTTGCTCGCTTCGCTCGCAAGGTATACCTGTATATGTGTAGGACAAAGTCCGTATTTATTCTGTTGAAATGGCTCTCGCTTCGCTCGCAAGGTAGGTACCTATGTATACCTGCTCGCCTCGCAAGGTATTGCGTAGAAGTGCAAATGGGAACCCCCCTGTGAGGGTCCCTTCTGGTAAGCAACGTTGTGAAACGGGCGGCCCGGGTCGATTAAAAATGTCATATTAAACGGTTCCCCTCGCTTCCGCTGGCAATTCGACCGAGTTCTCGTCACTTTTTTCGATATCCGATCTCGGATTCAGATTCGGCGGACCCAAAGCTGTATTTCGCCCGCGAAAACCGTTCCGAAAAACGTACCTTTATGGGGTATATTTTAATCGGAAAAAACTTTTCGAGAAAACACGGTCCGTACTCTCGCATTTTTTTGACGCATTTCCCGATACTTTTTTCGCGATCCGATCGCACCGTCGTCTTCCTCGTAGGAAAACCTACGAAACCGGTATTTTTCCGGAATTTTCGACGGCCGTTTAGAGTGGTTGGGGAAGCGGGGAAGTCCAAAAAGCGCACATTAATTATTACTTCGACCCCCCTCCCGCCCTACGGCCCATGGTTCGGGTGGGATTAGAAAATTTTAAATTCGCTTATACACCCTATCGGAAAATCCCAAGAAGATCCCCCCACTCGTAGATCCGGCCCACTCAGCAGTTTGGCCGTGCATAGACACGACAAACAGACAGACAGACGGAGTTTCATTCTTATTAATAGTATAGATATAGATTCCATAGATGTACATTTTATTCGGACGGTTTTGAAGGTGTGATCCTAATTCTATATCACCGTTGATAAGTATGCAAGGCCTTCGGAGAGATTCAAACTTTTATCATGTAGATAATTCAAAGCCTGAAATCGATCGTGGCTACGCTGAGAGTTAGAAAGAGTGTTTTTGTCACCTACTTCTGAAACCTCAAAATGAATATGTCATTTTGCGTGTGAAGTGAGTTTTGTTCATCTATGTTATTCCGGGTCAATAAGATCGAAATGTCAAGAACGCTGCAAATTATAGTATGCCAAGAACGTTTAAAATTTCAGTATTTGAGGTACCTAATATTTGCTCACCATCCGGCTTAGCTAACAAATCCCTTTCAACTCGCAAACTGAACGTAATCATAGTGCCCTGCATTCAAAAGGAAAAAAAACTTCTGCCAAGTTGGGTGGGCAGGGTACCTCTCTCCCTATTGTAACATGGACGTATAGAATAGTTGAAGAAGTAAGTACGAGTTGAAATGATGGAATGCATAATGGAACAGTAATACATTATGTGTAAACATGCTAATATACAAAACAGAGCTATAATTCAGTTTGCGCATTCGCATACCGTACTAACAATCAAGTGGTATGGGGGGGGGGGGGGGGCTGCCGTTTTACAAAGATTTTTGTTTTGTTGTTTTGCAATTGTTAGAAAAATTTTCAACTTTCGCCTACTATAAACCGTAAAATTGTGGGGTCCTGAGCTGTAAAGGTGTGAACCCTTTTGGGAGGCACGATGCGCCAAGTATTGATCATTTACTAGATATAAATGGGGCTGAACAATAGTTATAGACCAATTATTTGCGTAGAAGGGCTATCTTATACAGAAATAATAAACCTTCGTGTAAAAATTTGCAGCGATTTTCACCATGGGCGGGACATTCTGTATAAGTCGATGGAATTGGTGGGATATTGTCTGCAGGTAACCCATACCTGGGTTGCCAGGTACAATCCCTGGCAATTTTATCAAAATCGGTGCATTATTTGCGGAGTTTGGCCTCAGTCATTCAATTCAAGTGTTGCGCATGCGCAATTGTTATTACTCAACCAATTGCAATAGTAAATTTTTTTTAGAATATTAACCCAACTACCCCCAGAATTAGAACGAAATCGGTCCAGTAACTGATGAGAAATTGTCGTTATAAGAAATTCACATTTGCGCATGCGCACAGGCTATTGATCCTAAGGTAATGCAAATTGTAGGTGATCATCTAAGAGTTAACCTGCACAATCCTTGGAAAATTAATCAAAATTAGTACAAAACTTGTTATAGTTTTGGGAGTGACAAGGATTTACCACAGATAGACAGACGGAATTGATCAGCAAGCTCTGAACCTCGAAAAGCAAGTGGCCATTTTGATTTTGGTAGACGAAATTTTGTTCGGCTTCTCGCATGAACACATTGCTCTCTTACCTTCTGTCGTATAATGAAATCCATGCAGCATTAACGATGGACAGTGGTCGGGAAAAAAGATGGCAAATACTCGTATCACATAATACGATATACAGTCCTGCTGTGCAGATCACTGGTACATGGAGATGAATTGCCTTGCAATTCTATCCTTGAATTGTTTCTCAGTCGATTTCAAAAGTTCATTATTGAAAATCATAAACCATAATTAATATATGCACACAATCGTGTGGAACCTGTACTTAAGTTTTAGTAATACCTATGTGCTAAAAAATTGATGAAAACTACAAAAAAGGCCAAGAAATCCAAAATAATTGTTTGAATTGCAGAATGTTATTTTAAAACAAGGTATAGGTCGCGCCTTCCAACCTGGCCGGTTTCATGAAGTAGGCGATTGTACAGCGCTCAACCTGTATCTACATTGATGTTTTCCTGTATGAACTTAAAAATACGCAATCACGGAAGCAAACGGACTGTGGGGCAGACTGAGTCCAGTGATTTATAGGTAGGTATAGGTTCAACTGTCACTGGGCAATATAAAAGTTTAATATAATTTTAGACGATGGAGTTTCATTGTAACTACAACAGGTGTTTCAATCGTCCTAGAAAGCGATTCCGATTTCGTTTTCACCTGATAATACCTGTCTCAAGTGAAAGTTTTTACGTTAAGCGACAAGGATGGTTTCGTACGATTCATTACAATTAAATCTATCAACATCCAACAATAGAATACCATTGCTTCATTGAAATTTCCACTACCTTTTTTTTTATCCCATCGATTTGAATCAACCGCTTAGAGTTGATTGGAAGTAAGGTCGACATTTCGGTTCAGTGCTTCGAGGAATTAGAAGCGGATGACATACGGGGGCTCTGATTCAATTTGATTGAATCTACAGGTTTCATGATATTTATTTAACGTATATTTTCGTTAAGTAAAAAATACGAAATTATTAAACTGTTCTCAAATTAAATGATATCTTGCTAATTTTATAATTTATACGGTATTTATATATTTATATTATGCGAAATATTGTTTCGATAATAATCATCGTTCATCATCATAATAATAATAACCATTGACTCCACCAATTGAACCGACATTTTCAGCATAGCTTTTGATCAACCTTAAAGGATTGAACTGAAGGGGGGGGGGGGTTAATTACGTTCATGAGTGTTCCTGGATAAGCATTATCCAATACCTCCTACGGTATACAAAAATATTAAAATCGGTTGTTGAAAAAAAAAGAATAAAATAAAATAAATAAAACGATGCAAATTATTACAAAATGATTAATTATTTCTGTGTTAGATAGCCTTCCTACGCAGATCATTCGTCTATAATCATTAAACCCCGTATGTAATATATGATCAGAACTTGGCGGCATCGTGCCTCTGAGATCACACAGCTCCAAGACCCCGCAATTTAAAGCTTCATAGTAAAGATGTTTAAAAAGAAAACGGTAAAATGATGCTTGGAGTAATTTACGTTAGCGCATGCGTAGAATGGAGTAATGATTTGAGAAAAATGTAATTAGTAGGGGACAATCTACAGCCTAACCCACAAAGTTCCAGAAAATCTAATCAAAATATGATGAAAACTAGACCTTGTTCCTGAGAGTTCACTTTCGCGTGTAAGAGCTAATGATGATGCAATGATGTTGAAATTAACATAGACCAAACTTAAGCGGTACTGTAAAAAAAAAATTATGCTCGATGGAATTTACGTTTGCGCATGCGCAAATTGGAGTAATGATTTTAGAAGTATGGAATTAATAGACGACCATTTACAGCTTAGCCCGCACATTCCCAGAAAATTTCATCAAAATCAGAAGAAAACTATTGAAATTAGGCACGATAAAAAAAGGAATTCATATTTGCGCATGAGCAATAGCTACTAATGTTAGGATCATGTTGAAATTGCTAGAGAATGCTCAAATTTGCCTTTCCACCTAACCTCCGAATTTGAGCGAGATTGGACAACGGGGCGTGAGAAAATGATGGTTGATGGAATTTACGTTTGCGCATGCGCAGAGTAAAGTGTTGATTTGGGAACAACGAAACTCATAGGGGACCATCTTCATCCTAACCCACACGTCCCATGAATATTTCATGAATATTGTGGAAATTAAGCTTGTTACAAGGATTTGCGGACAAACACACACGGATACACTCACAGAGATAGAGAGAGAAAGACACGGAACGAAAGTTGTTCACAATATTCTAAAACGTAAAATGCGAGTGGAAATTTTACCACAATAAATAAACATCAGCCGTTTGATTTTAGTGGAGACCACAACTTTCGAATCTCTCCAAAGTGAAACAAAAGCTTCCGCTACCTATAGGTGGACTTGGGAGCAATTCAGGAAATGAAATTTAGCATTTATGTACCAATACTTAACTATTAGGTATATCGCACGGACAATAGTTAATAAAATCGATTATAATAAATTCCATTCGAACTATATCACCTGATTATTCCAATATTGGTATCTAGGAGCATCTAGACCCCAAATGCGATTTTTAACACAAGTTTCATATAGTTCGGTCTAGTATTTTTAGAGAAAAGCCGCGGACGGATATATCTAATTCGATTTTTGGATTCTACGCATCTTGAAACGTAAACCAGGAAATTTTCAGGGAGTTTTAATTTTTTTTTCTTGGTTGGTTACAAAGGTTCATTATTGATATTAAAAACCAAAATAAGTAGATTGAAGATAAACAAAATTAATAAAAATGAGTGTTTTTATGTTTTTTCCCCCAGTATTTGAGCCAAAATGGATTGAGCGATTTTGATGAAAATCGCAAGTGTTAATCTTTTCAGAGATGGTTATTTGTTTATTGGTAAAGGTACGGGTGAGCCCAGTTACATACATGTACATAAACATTACAAGGCGGAATAGAAATATTTGCAAGACATAAAATGATAATAATATTAGTTATATGAGTAGAGAAAGATAACATGGAACTAGATAATATTATGAACTCAGTACAATGGTTACAAGTTAGGAGAAAGTTAAGTAAATGAAATAGGAGATGATGCAATTAATGATTTTAGAGTAGATAATGAATGAGCAAAAGAGTCAAAATTAGGGTTTAATGAAGGAAAGAGATTTGCTGAGCGGGGAAGTCTCTCCAGAGGCACAAAAGGGCATTTTGAACAAAATCTATGATCTCGCAGAGGGACGCGGCACTAGATATTTCTTCCAATAGTGCAGGGCAGTTTATTCTGGTGTTTATTACTTTGTGTAGCAGTGTGAGATCAGCGAGGCAGCGTGTTCTACTCAATGGCATCAGCTCACAGGCAATTACAGGCAACGAAATATAGTCGACCGAACATTGTGGAATTCCCTCATTGAGAGCTATATATCTTGAATTATTCTAAACCCTATCTAGATAGTAGATTTTGGTGAAATAGAAGGGATACCGTACAACAGTTGCGTACTCGTGCTTAGGGAGGACGAGTGCTTTGTGAAGCAAGGTTATGGCGCAGATGTCTCGTATGCCGTTTCAAGAATCCAAGAGTTCTCAAGGCTCCGTTGGAAATGTGTCTAAATATGTCCCGAGAGCGTCAACTTAGAACTCAACAATATACCTAAGTCAGTAATTTCATCTATCCTCCTCAGTGGAGCACCACATAAGGTATAACTATGATCGAGAATAGTAGCTGAGCGGAATAACGACATAACTGAGCACTTTGAAGGGTTTAGAAAGAGGTTGTTATTGTCGCACCAACGCTCAAGGCTCTAGATTGCTCGCTGCAACAAGCCACAGGTCTCGGGAGAATCAATATGACAGCATTTAATATGACTAGATGCTCGTATAACCATTACACTATTTGAAGATAATTGGTTCGTGGTCCGTTTTCCCATGTTTTTTCGGAATCTTCGAGCATTGAAAATCTTCAGTTCATTTAAATTTCAGTGAATATATAATTTTTACCAATAACGTTCATGTTTCATTTTGTGTGGATTTAGTATGAGTATGTTTGTTTCGCTTAATGTGTGCATTAGGTAGAAATAGTTGCATATCAATATTCATGAGTTATTATCATTGCATTAGTGACTATGTTTTCATTTGCCTATTGGCTTTAGACTATAAAATTAACGAATAAATAAATATACGACACATTTCAAACAAGGACAAAACCCAAAGTTTGGTTCAAACAAGTAAATTCAACTGTAAGCTGAATCGTGCGATTTGTAACAAGGTTCAGAAATCATTCAACTATAGTGGCCTAATTAACCAAACCTGAAGAGGATGTATACAACCACATTCTCAATATTTAATGTTGGTTCGAGTGCCTAGAATTTTCAAAAATTTAATAATGGTTTGGAAAAAATAGACGATTGGAGAGTGGACATCTATTAACTCCAGGTTTCTCCTTCTCTGACATAGAAACACACAATCATATCAGAGGGTCTCCAAGACACCTCAGCCAACCAAGTGCCTTTGGTTTCACATTTTTAGCTGTCAGAGTAAGCAGGAAGAATATGATTTGAATTATTAAAGGGTTACTTATTCGATTAAACTTTAATATTGAGGATATCGACTCATTTTCACCCTTAAAACTCCAGGTAGGAACATTACGCTATCTTACGTCTTGTTGGAAAGCAGTAAATGGTTTACGGGGGATCCCCGAGTTACAATATTCCATCGCGATAGCACCCTCTGGTATTATGTCGCTTAAAAGTGACGCTAAAAGTAAACGATTTCATAGCGAGAGCCGCGGATACGGTCATAACCTTTGCGGAAGGGGGCGGGAAAGCCTCGGTTAATGGCAAGGAACCCGGGTCATTGTTTTACTGCGAAAGAAGATGAAGTTGAACGGAAAAAGCGTCTGAAGATGGGGCGAGTCTATTGAGATATCCAACTTGAGAGTATACGGCCTTCCATTTTCTCCAAGTGGGCTCCAACTCCTTTCGAAGTAAGTTCCAGAAAGGAAGAGAAGTAAAAACTAAGATAGGACAAAGGCTTGCTTGGAAGTCTGTATAGGGGCGTCGAACCATTTCCGTCCTCGAAGTAAATCTGTTCATTTTTACGATAGCGGTGATTTCCAAGTCACTCAAGAAGTCACTAATTTTTGTGATAATTGAGTTTTAATTCACTTCGCTTTAAATTTACGGTTGTCTGCGTTGTTGAGTTTCCTCAACGATCCGCTGCTTATTAATTCATTATCCCATTTATACCGGAAAGATGTTTGGAGTTCCTCTGTTGACTTGTAGTATAGCTAATAATGGAAAGTATGACTGCCAAGTTGAGTGTGACACATAGCTTTCTCATATCCGCAACACGAATGTATAGACCATTGAAAAGTTTTAGATGATTTTAAATACTTCCACAGGTTCTCATAAAACAGAACATTTCATCAAAAACTAATGAAAACTCGTGTTGAACCTCATATTCAAAACTAATTAAATTGTCATTTCTAAACTACCTCTGAATTGGTGCGAGAACTGACGATTAGGCAAGGAGAAAATAATGCTTGAAGGATTTCAAGTTTGCGCATGCGCAGAATGAAATATTGATTGGTGAACAATGAAACCTAACCCGGGAATTACCGGTCAATATAATGAAAATCGGACCAAACTCATGGAAAATAACCTTGAACAAGGATTTAAAGACACACGGGCGGATACACGGATAGGGATACACGGATAGATACACACGAAACCAAAGTTCTTCAAAATAGTCTGATAAGTGGACAATAAAACGATCAATAGAAAAATGAAAGGGAGAAAGGGAAAACATTGCTTCCACTTCCTATAGCTGGATTAGGAAATAAATAAATAGTAGTTATACTACTGGTTGTAATGATCTTTGTTTTTATCAATTTGGTTTTCCCTGCGTATAAAAAATATAGTAAATTACAAACATAAAATGAATGAGTATACAAGATTCCCATAAACTATGAGATATATTAGCAAATTCCATCATCACCTGACGTTTTTCGAATTATAGAGCTCCAAAATCAACGAAACATGTATTGTTTTTAAATATGTGACACACACATTCAGATTCAGAACAATAGTTCTGCGCTGATGAATGTTACATAGAGAAGGGGTATGTTGTTTTTCCTTATAGTTAATGTATTCAATAGTTGTTTATGAGTTGAATTATTAACCAGGTATTTATTTATTTCAAGACGCCATGTATTATATAGTTATTCGAACTGGGTCTGTGGCTTGTGTTTGGTGCCGATCGGACGTGATGTGCGGCGATATCGACAATGTCGTCGAACGAAACACCTATGAGATGCGTTGTTGGCGTATTGCAGGGGTTACCAGGCTTCCAAAACCATGGTGCCTCGATGGAATTTATAATTATTGAGTGGGTTAGACATTTTAGACATTTTCCCTGACAAAAAATCAATTATTTGGGAGCAAATCTTAACTGGTGTAACCCAGCAAAAATCGCCTTATACCTACGATGCACGCATCAAATGATACAGTTCCATAGGAATTTTCACACTATGAAACTGGGATTATTTATCCTTTACAGGTGATTTATTTGATGTAATTAATTTTTAGTTGGTTGGTCAGCTCGAGTTAAATACTAAGAAAATGTGGGTGTGTTATTTCATTTGATTAATTTCTCTTCGTAGGATTCTATACTTATGCAGACATATTAGGATATCATATTATGTAATGGGTATGGACAGTGGATATTCTGGATGGATAGATATAATGGAGTTTGCTCTATGAATATAGAGAGGAGTTCTGCGTAGAAGGGCTGGCTATCCAATAGAGAAATAACAAACCTTTGTGTAATAATTTAAGCTTTTTTTTCCTTTTCCTTTCTTCTTGCTTTACCTACTACAAGCTGCTCCTATATCCGCCAAACGTTTCACGTCCTATGCAAACTTAAGTGTACTTGGAATATTTTTTTGGTTCCTACATCATCACATGTGGAAAGATTCTTCTTTTTCCACACTTCGAGAGGAACCTGGTCAGCGGACCCATTAGTTTAGATTGAACGCAGTGCCGATGGATTTCTACTCCAGCGCACCGGTATAGTAAAGGTAAAGCACCCAATTCGATTTGTCATACTCGTATTTTTCATAGAATTTTCACCTCAGAGTCTTTTTCAGAGCCTATCCATTCACCCACTGACAATCTTCTTCCCGACATCGATTGATGGAAGCAGTCATTTTCCTCTCTCATTTTTAATTAAAAAACTTCCTACAATTTAAATATCTACCTCAGGGATGTCTCTTAGGTTCTTTTTTTTAATCAGGGTCTGCGAATGAAACTCGTTTAACGTAATAAAAGATATTGCATAATTTTCCTCAAGTTTCACTCTGCACCGAGATTACATTTAATCGTTCTTGAGTACTTTAAATTTCAGTTTACAGTAAATGACGCACCTCATACAAATATCATTTTCACCGGTTTCAGCGTTTTGCGTGCAACTACGGTTTCACCCAATAATTGGGGGAAAAGAGACGTACATTTTTTCGAATATATGATAGTCATAAGCTGTGCCCGTTCGCTTCGCTCGCTGATCCAAGATGAATGTAGATCGCAGTGTACCATCGCCTTAATTTCAGATTAATAGTCTCAGTTCTGATAGAGAAATAATATGTCTACAGTACAGGAAATACTATCGACCACACTTACAGAGGCTCCGTTCCAAGGTTCAGCATTTATAGCAAATTTCAGCAAAGTTCAGCTAAATTAGCTACAGCTCTGCTGATTAAAGTGTTATCTCAAGCTGTGACTATGATCTACTATACCCAGAGAGACCCAGTTCAAGAATTCAGCATAGGTAGGTATACATCTAAAAAAAAGAATAGGAACAACATAAACCAATGAGCCCACTCGGAGTAATGCATGGTATCTCAAGTTGTAATATTATAAATATTAAAAATAAAGTATAACTCTATCACACCAAAAGAAGCGGTAATATTTAGAAAATTATAAAAAATGGTCGGGGTCGGTGTCAAGTTTGGGGCGGGTGTCGAGAATTTCAAACTGACACCCAGCACATCCATATCCATGTTATACACACTGCATTACGCTGGTAATGAAATCATTGAATTAGCGTGTCAATCGCGCCAATGATACGCAATCAATTAGCGTAGGTGTAGTGATAACAGTGGTTATAATTGAAAGGACCTACATTTTATACGTTGTGCTTCTTGTTTCATACTTTCCCGGCATTTAGTGACTATTTCGAGCTATGTATGAGCTTATTTTGTGGTTTTCTCTGTATCCATAAATTTAGCTTCTACCCGTGAATTTGTTCGTAAAAAATTACCCTTCATCAGTTTTCCAGCTTTTATCTACCTGTCCTAACAAGACCTACAAGATCTATTCAACTTTTCCATGTACCTCTTGTTTCATGCAATTACCAATACTAACGCCCTACCAGCGGACTACCCCGCCAAATATATCATTGCCTTGAACTGATGCCAAGGGCCAACCTTTCTCGTAACTTGTTCAAAAGTTTCCCTAATTAAGTAACGCGTTTCGGGCTCTCGGTGCTCATGTCAGCATTAACTGATTTATTTACCTGGCAGTTCGTACAAGTCTCGTCATTACCAGCTCTAGTTGTTGCGACTTCTCGTACTAATATTTTACTCTATTTCACTTAGCAAGAAATTATTCAATTAATTATTGTATACAATTTAATTCGCATTTAAAATTTTACAATTATATAAATCAATCTCAGAAACTGAAATTTTTTGCTAGGTGGAACAATAAAACTTCTGAAAACAGCCCTCCCATGATGGGAGAAATAAAATAGCCATTTAATTAGCTCGATTAGCAAAATCATCAGCCTGACCAACTGGAGACTCTCCCGTTAAATTTATCGGCAGGAAAACGCCGATTCATTTTGAGGTCTCTGAAGGGAATTTTTTTGTCCCACCTGTCAGCCGAAGGGAGACCGAGTCGTCCGTTTCATCGAGTTTCAACGTCGGCTGCAGTCATTTTCGATGTGGTTGGGATTCGAGGTTCGGTGCACTTTGTGAAAATGCTTTTGTCTACTGCACCGCGCGGAAAAGCCCAATGACCGGAAAATAACGCCCCCCCCCCCCCCCCCATCCCCCCTGGTGGATGACGTTTTAATTTCAATTGGATGGGCTCTGACAATTTCCATTCATATGGCCCGTTCCAATGTGTATTTTACATTCGTCACGTGAAATTGTCGATGTGTTTTCCAAGTCGAATAGGTTCTAACATAATTTATATCAGCAATTCCCTACCTTTAATAATCATGAATCAGTACTGCCAATAGTGATGGTGTATTGAATGAATACAATACTGCATATTAAAACTTACAGGATATCAAAATATGTAATAACGTCTACAGACTTCGATGGATACAATACCTTCCTTACTTATTGTAACATAAACAAATAGGATGATTTAAAAAAAATTAAGAATCAGAGAGACCAAAATTGGTCTATTAGTCTCGGTTTTTCGTTTGTGACAACCAATTTCAGTTTAGTGCGTGCACAATGGTAACTACAACCAATCGAAATTCATAGAATAATATTGGAAGACTTGTATCAAAGTAGGTGACCCCCAAAGTTGAACAAAATCGGAAACATGGTGGTTAACGTGCACAATGCCTGATTTTTTCATAACCCAAACTGGGTCATCAGTCTTGGAGTCTCGCTTGTGTCATCCAAATTTAGTTTCACGAATGAGCAATAGTTACGTACTCAACCAATTACGTTTAAATTCGTAAGGCCCCTCTCTGAAACGTATATCCAACTTGATATCGGCCAGATGAAGACGAAATAGCAACTCCGTTCTTGTGCCGAAAAAATTAAATTTTCCAAATGAAACGATGAGTTTGTTGGCCAGTATTTTTTCAGCACATTAAATTGGTCACATTTCCATGAAATCTCAAAGATCCACTATACTGGCAAAAAATGGCTAAAAATTAATAAATTAATAATATAATTTTTAGCAAAACTTTGTTTTCAAAGTGCTGAATCTTCACAAAAAGTAACGTAATATAATACAAGAATTAAATAAAATTCGCTCACACGATCATGCTGTATGACTGGAACTTTTATGGTGCATTTTGATGAAATCTATGTACATATTTCAGCATAAGTGTGCTTAATATTTAGATTATGTTTGTTCACTGTTGATATACTTTTTGTGATTATGGGTATTCTGGTAACGTAAGTTTAGAGATGTTTATTAATTTATTTTTTAAAGTAATTTTTAACGATTTTCGGGACTTTTATTAATGGGAGCAATTTAATGTGCTCAAGAAGTACTGGTCAGAAAATTAATCCTTTTTTTTTTTAAGTTTGATTTTTTGGAGCAACAATGTGATTGTTATTTTAATCCTATGGAAAGTTGCTGGGGTAGCTCTCAAATGAAAGAGGAATGTATAATTCTTAAATGAAAAGGAATTTCATTTTCAGAAACAAGGCACAGCAATGAGAACGAAATTTGCCCCTTGTACATAGCTTATATCAAACAGCAGTTCCTTACATTCTGCTAATTGACATTTAAGATCTGACGTCGCTATCTGAACGACATCATTATTTTATATAGGAGCCAGGCAGGAGTGAGTTGAATGAATTCCTTGAAGCTCTAAATATCAATTTTTTCCCACTGCAGTTCATCCTGACTTGTTCGGGCTCCCACTGTTGTCCCACTGAAGTTCCCCGTTTCAGATGGGATGATGACATTTCTCAATGTGAGTGCGATTCTAGAGGATACTGGCTATAGAACTAAGGTACATATAAACTATACTAATGCTCAGATGAACCTGGAATGGAACAGCTACTACCCAACACATATCAAGAGGTCCATACTATATTCTCTGTCGATACGTGGACACAGAATCTGCAATAGAGAAGATGATTTGTGGACGTATTAGAGCTTCTTAACAGCCAGGCGGACGGAAACATAGGATATCCTTCAGACCTACTTAGTCTCAGAGTCGAACCAGAACGACAAAGGAAAGATTCCAAGAGGTAATGTTTTTTGTGATCACTTAATTCCCGAGAGATCAAAAAAATCAATTTCATCCTCAAAGAATTCTCTCGATTTTATCTCAAAACCCGATCACACGGCAATTCTTTTCTAAGGTCCCATGCCTAGGCTTCGAATGTTAAGGAATATGTTGAAGCAAGAAGTGGGATCTGTCCCAGAGAGCCTGCACGATGATTAGAATCATATGTAAGACCCCGTTGTAAGTTTGTGTATACCCTCTTTACCACTTCCAATGCACTTCAGAACTATTCAGTAGAGGGGTTTGCTCATTGTCAGTATCTGAACGGCATATACATATTGAAGTGCGAACATTGCTCTGCGCTCCACATTGTTTAGGCGTCCCATGTGAATTTGTGCTTGAACATTCACCTCAGTTGGTCAATCAGCTGCAGAACATGCTGGCATCCCATCACTTCTTTAACAAGTGTTACCGACTAAAAGTGGTTATTGAGTTGCCTAATAAAGTGTCACCAGTCAACAACACATCACAGAACAAGCTCGTATACGAGTTTTGGGAGCACTACATCCACCATACCTCAACCGCTACAACAACAACCATCGCTTTTTTTATTTATATTTATTATTTACTCTGTTAATTGTTATAGATTTGGTTTCTTCAGTTGAATTTCTTAGCTCATAATCATTTTTGGCTATTGATTAACTATTTAATTTACCCAATCAGACTCCAATCGATAAAGTATCCACGCTCAACGAAGCCAACTACGATAATGTTCCAGGATAATTACTATTATATTGACAACGAATTCGAAACGTGTCTTATTTGAGTCTCTTTACATACATATAGAGATCCAAGTATTATTTGAATGAAAAAGAATTAAAATCCTGAAATCGTTTCAGAATGTCCCAAAACGGATTTACATGAAAGAATATTTGGGATAATTTTTATTTGAAAATTTCAAGAGTCAGTTCAATAGCTTAATTTCTGCTAAAATGCTATAATAGAGTTGAATTCAGGAAGAAGTTTTAGAATGTCGTAAAATGGTCGTCCATGAATAATATTTCGGAACATTTTGGAAGCCATCGCAATAGCGTCGTTTTTATCGATAGTTCGCTGAAAGGAACGGTTCACGAGAAATGATGCGACAAATCTATACTACCCAACCACTTGGCGAACGTTTTACTGTGTACGATATGAAGAGAAAAAGTCGTGAAGACAGTATGTTGTGAATGGGTGGTGAGAAGCTCCCGGGCATAAAAGAGATTGAGCAATCGAATTCTTGGAGTGCCTCGTCCGAGATTGCCCTATACCAGCTAACCCTCAGTCCCGGGTTTCCTTGGGCCTTGGGGCTATACCGCCGCAAGTGGGCTCCTAATCTATCTGACCGCAGCCCACACTGACCGGATCCTTCCTTCCACAACTTCAAGCCAACTAAGTTCTTTCGATTAATTGAATCAACCAGGAAATCCCGTGAAACGAAGGAACCGAACCCTACTCGTATCACTGCGATAGGTGAATTATTCACTATCAAGTTACTACCGCACACTCCGATTTAACCGTTACTGTCCATTTTGAGGGTTTTGGGCATGTGCATCAAATCAAAAGCATTAGTTGTCAAAAGATGAGAGATATATCGTGTTTACTACAAGATATTCCATCGACGACCATTCATATCTCACTGACGCGACAAGGACACAGTAAATGAGTTAACCTTTCTTCTACAATGTACGGATCATAATGGTCCGAAGAGAGTACGGATTTATCTGAATTATTATGATGCAGTGGTAAGAGAGGCTTGGAGTACTCAGTAGCTTTCCTGCTAAGTGCCTTGCAGGTAACGTAGTGAAAGGATCACTGTCAAAGATTTGTAGTCTTGGCGATTTTGAATGTACCTAAGGGAAAAGGTAGTGTCGGTAATATTCCGAACGGCCTGTAGTGTATGTTTTCTGTGTTCACGTTCTAAATCGCTATGTTATCTCAATTAGATTTCCTATAAATTTCAATCCATAGACGAGTTGAAAAAACAAGTCTTTTAGGGATTTTGGAGTCATTTCTTCCGTAAAATGGCTGAATCAGCAGTTCCATAGGAAGAGATGACTATTGTATACGAGGAAGAAATAATAGAATATAGTTAATAAAACCCCTGAAAAAATCTATTTCTAATTAAAAAGATGTATGGGGGCGTATTTATAAGAATGAAACGTGTCTATGCACGGCCAAAGAGTGGGCCGGATCTACGAGTGGGGGGATCTTCTTGGGATTTTCCGATAGGGTGTATAAGCGAATTTAAAATTTTCTAATCCCACCCGAAACATGGGCCGTAGGGCGGGAGAGGGGTCGAAGAATGTGCGCTTTTTGGACTTCCCCACTTCCCCTACCCCTCTAAACGGCCGTCGAAAATTCCGGAAAAATAAGGTTTTATTGGATCGCGAAAAAAATATCGGGAAATGCGTAAAAAAAATAATACCCGTTTTCTCGAAAAGTCCGACGAAAAACCACGTTTTTTCCCATTAAAATATACCCCATAAAGGTACGTTTTTCGGAACGGTTTTCGCGGGCGAAATACAGCTTTGGGTCCGCCGAATCTGAATCCGAAATCGGATATCGAAAAAAGTGACGTTAAGTTGGTCAAATCGCGAGCGGAAGAAAAAACGTCTGCCAAGTTGGGTGGGCAGTATAACTTCCTCCAATATAACTTCCTCCTTCGAGACCGCCGCCGTTTCACAATGTTGCTAACCAGAAGGGACTCGATGACTCACTTCAACAGAATAAATACGGGTTTTTTCCTACACATACACAGCAATACCTTGCGAGCGAAGCGAGCAACATTCTCTAATAAACCTTTCGTGGTTCCATGTAGTTTTATAAGATTTAATTTGTTTGTAAGAATTTCCAACAGAAAAAAACGTTTGCCAAGTTGGGTGGGCAGTATAACTTCCTCAAGCGAGCGAAGCGAGCAGCATACCCTACAGAAGTTAAACCTACCCTTAGAGAACCGTTTGCGAGCGAAGCGAGCAACATCCCCTACATGCCATATGCGAGCGAAGCGAGCAACATTTTCTACATGCCAGACTTTTGAGAAATTTGTCTTTATTTTATTTCAATTTTTTATATTCTAGAATGCTGAAATTTACTATTCAAATAACACTAAATGTGAGCCGGGTTAAAAGAACCGAGGGTTTAATATAACATATCCCAGAGTTTCACAGTGTAGTCCGAGGATTGACCCTGGAACGCTAACAAGGAATAATATTACTACTCTCATGTGAGTTTTCGAGAGGTTTCATGCAGATAACATGCCCTTCAACTTGATACCAAGATGCTATACCATCTTCGAAAGGTCATGGTTTGGAAATATGTGAGTAAAACGCTGCAAATTATTACACAATGGTTTATGATTCCTGTAATAGATAGCCCTTCTGCGCAGATCATTATCTGTAATTATTAAACCCGCATGTAATATATGATCAGAACATGGCGCCTCCGACCACGCAATTTTACGCTTCACAGTAAAGATGTTTATAAAAACGGGAAAATGATGCTTGAAGTAATTCACGTTAGCGCATGCGCAATAGCTACTAATGATAGGATGATGTTGAAATTGCTAGGAAATTCTCAAATTAACTTCTTCCGCCCATCCTCCAAATTTGAGCGAGGTCGGACAACGGGGGCGTGAGAAAATGATGGTTGATGGAATAGACGTGGTTTTGATCGATTCTGTGGGATTAAATTTATCATTGACAATCAAAAAATTATAACTGCTACTTGGAAAGTTTTCGAGATTTCAATTTTTTGAATGTTTAACCCTTTAATACAGCCCTTTAGGATTGATAAAAATTGATGCCGGGCTTCTAGGACCATCTAGACACCAAATGTGATTTTTAACACAAGTTTCATATACCTAGTTTGGTCTGGTATTTTCGGAGAAAAGCTGTGGACGGCGGACGGACGGTTTTTTTTTTTTTTTTTTTTTTTAAATTTTTAATTCGTTTTGTGGAATCTACACACTTTGAAACGTAAACTACGAAAATTTCAAGGTTTGTTAAAAAAAATTAAAAAAATTGTTTTTTCTTCTTCTTCTTCTGGTCGATTACAAAGGTTTATTATTGAAAATAATAAACCGAAAGCGATTCGTGTTAGAATAGAAGAATATATAATACAAGGAAATAAGATAGAAGCATGGGGATTAATTTTTACCTATGGTAATTTAGGAAGTATTGGATGCTCATCCTTAGGAATTTAATCTCCTTCTTTTATACATGTTTTCAAAGAAAATCAGGCTTCTGCAATGGGTCGAAAAATGCAAATCTAAAATACGCTGTCTCTGAGATCGCATAAATAATTCTCCTGCTTCAATTACCTAATTAATACAGATGGCAGTGGTGTTTGGAAAGAAGAAAGACAAGCAGTTTTAACCACCCGGGGAGACAAATCCTTGTCTCAGAGCAACCAATGAAGCTGAGACGGCTGTTCAATATGCAAATAATAAGCGAACATCGCCTTATTCGTAAGTTCTTTTTATCGATTCATGGATGTTTTTATGGTTTTCAATTAATTACAGTACTATTAAGCAGGTGACCAATAACTGGGACGAAAATGAAGAAGATAACTTATCTCTTGACCACACCTATGATATTTTTACAGTTCATTACAATCCCAGATGATATGTAAATAAATCTCGCAAAGCAGGTTGTTCTTACACAAAGGTAAGTAAGAATGAACGGAATTTGCAAAACCTTTAATTTTGGTGACTTTTTATACCTACACCACTGATATCTGGTTTAGTTACCTGACACGGCAAAATCATTCATACTATCTCAGAGTCACCTGGATTTCAGGAAACAAGTTTATAAAGTGAGTGTCTAATAACTGCTGCACAAGTGGCCAATATTGGAAAAATGTGGCCATTAACTGGTGTGAGAGACTTGTTGCATATATAAACCGTTTAAATACCGCCCTTCAAACAAACATTTGGCTGAAGAAAATTTTATCTTGGCCACACGATTTACCAGATTTAATGCATGGTATTATATGGGATGGGAGTGGTTAATGCGTCTCTATTATTCAGAGTAGCCAGTGATCTGCACAGGAAGCTTGACACAGGAAAAATCAGCCTCAGTGTAATGATTCTAAAATATAGGTATTCAAATCAACTAGCATGTTTTGAGTAGAGCGTTATCTCTTCGTCTAATAACTGCGAAATATTGAGAAAATGCGTTCACGGGTTTCATTACGCAAATTAATATGGGTAAACATGAGTGGCCAATATATTAAATACCGAAATATCCAAACATATGCGAGGTGGACTGGGGGAACGTCGATGGAGACGGCGGAGGCGCGTGGGTAGAAACTCATCCGTTATTGTTAGCCCCTGCCAAGACCCCCCGCACCATAAATCACCCTCCGCGGCTCTTCCCTTCTAAATTACTTACGTAAATAATTAAAACCGAAAACTCCCGCAAAATTTAATAACCGTTGTCGGTAGCAACTTCAGTAACGGGGATGTGTTTTATGAAATAGAAATAAGCGAGGACCGCGAGCCATGGGGTTGTTCGGCCGTAAGCTTTTTGTGATTTATTATTGAGAAATTTACCGTAGGTAAATAGTGGGAAAAGTGGGATCAAATTAATGCTTGGAAATTCATAGACTTTACGGATATTGCGTATTAAGTTGAAAAGTACCTACAACGGACATGGTAAAACACAATTTCAGAAATTCACACAGAAACTGGATTTCTACTATTATTGAAAATCTTCATTCACTAAGACAAAAAAGTAGAGTTACATTTTATTTTCTAAATTTTGATTTTCCCAATGATAATTGTCCAATTAGCGTTTCAGTGACTTAATGAGAAAACGGTGCGAATTATTTCACAACGATTTATTATTTCTGTATTAGGTAGCTCTTCTTCCCACAACACTGTCCTATAGATTGAAATTCTATTTTTGGAACCGAAAAAACACGGTTTGAAGCTAATAAACGTACACTACAATCAAATAATGAAAACAATTGAGTAGATAAATGAGGAAAAAATTTAAGCGAACTCGAACGACTAGAGAGTAAAAAGATGAAACATGATGAAATTTACGTGTGCGCATGCGCAGAATGAAGTATTGATTTGGCAACAATGAAACTCATGGAGACCATCCACAACCTAACCCGCGCATTCTCTGACAGTATTACCGAAATAGGATGAAATCAGTGGAAATTAAGGTCGTTACAAGGATTTCACATAGGCACACGCAGAATAGCTATTAATGATACAATCATGTTAAAATTGATATGGAATGATCAAATCGTCATCCGCCAACTATCATCCAAATTTGGGCAAGATCGGGCAACTAGGGCGTGAAAAGATGATGCTTGGTAGAATTTACGTTTGCACATGCGCAGAGTGAGGTATTGAGTCAAGAACGATGAAACTGATAGGGGACCATCTACCCGCTAGCCCTCACATTTGCTGAAAATGTCCTCCAAATCGGATAAAAACTGGACAATAAGCTTGTTACAAGGGTTTGCGGACAAACGACACACACACACACACACACACACACACACACAGATACGGAACCGAAGTTGTTCTGAATGGTCCAAGACGTAAAATGCGATTAGAAATTTTGCTTTGGGAGACCAAACAATTTTTTTCCTCCTGAAAGTGAAAACAATGCTTCCGCTATCTTTAGGCGGACTCGGAAGCAAAATGCATGGATCATGAAGGTATATGTTACCCCCCATTTAATCAAGTTCAGGGGATCATAACGTCGTGTCGGCAAAAATTTGATCAAAATTGGATTGTGATTTGTTATGATTTCGCCCAAGCATTGATCAGATGCAGACTAGGAAACATGCGAACACGGAAGTAACGTACCACAAAAGTTCCAGTAATGTAGCATGATCGTAAGAGCGAATTTTTGTAAATTATTGTAGGGTCTATATTATGTTACATTGTTTTAAAAATTGAAGACTTTGAGTAAAAATAAATTGGTAACTACCAATTTTATGGAAAAAAAGAAAAATAAAGAAACTCGTTGTAAATATTTTGTAATACAAATAAAATTTAGGTTTTTAGATGTTTTTTGCAGTTTTAACAATTTTTTGGCAAATATTAATGAAATGTAAGTACAATTTTCAGCATAAATTTGTGCATAAATTCTTTAATGTTCTAGTTTATTGTCGGCACACATACACACACACACACACACACATACACACATACGAACATCATGTGTTTTGGTGTTCCTAAGAATTTCAAACAATAGTTTTCGTTTAAAATTTATTTCAAAATTGAGAAAAAATTTGAACGTTCAACTCTTCCGCTTTTTTTTTGTTTTTTGTTTTTTTTTGTTTAAGTGCTGTGCCTGCTTTTCATTTTAATCTCTCACCTACAAAATTAATTTTATATTCTACAACGGTGGAAATTTCCTTCCAGGCAACTACCGATAATGAAACGTGTAATGGAATTTTACAGCTGGCTAAATGATATAGGTTTCTACCAACGAACCAACGAAGATCGGACTGGAGAATGTCTTGAAATAAATAAATCATTACTGTCTTCCATTGGGAATGCTAACATAAATTGTGATATTTCACATTTGTGAAGCTATGGCCTTCTCTGACTTCGGAATCTTCAAGTCATTTAAACGTTATATTTACGAGAGGGCCATTTCTTTAATCCACATTCTTGACTGTATGCTCAATTTGATGATGTTATGATTTGCCTTCCTCAGATCTTACGACTTTCAAATATTTCAGATTCTTAGAGACTGAACAAAATATATAACTACGGAATACTGAAAAAGTACAGTTATTTAATAATAACAAGCATCCATTAATAAGTCCATCAAGCCAACACCATCAAACTAAACAAAAGGTGTTCTTTCATGATATTGGCCAGTACACGTATTTCATGCCAACAGTATCACGACTTTAATTTAATATAGAAGTTCATCGTTTCCAGCATCTATTAATATGTAGTTGAGGTTTAATTAAACGACACAAAACCAATGCAAGCAAATAATGTATTAATAATACATTTATTTGACTTGAGTGAACAAGCTATCCATTTCTATCTCTCCAATGTCCATGTATTTGCAATTGAATTGACCTTATACATCTTGATATACGTGATCAAAGTGATGTACTCGAGAGGGATAATTAATTGTAATAAAGCTATGCACTTATCGATTTATAATCCAAATGTTACTTACATAAGAAAGGTCTAATATCAATACAGCTTAGTGTTTTGCCAGGTAATATTGACAAATAATAGCGTTTCGTTTTAAAAAACAGAACCCCTATATGCCCCCTAGCCTTATTAGCTTTGTTTGTGACTTAGCTAGTCTCTCCTAGGATGTACTGCATCAGATTTTTAAAATTTACCGCAAACCATTACGAACCATTTCTTCGATTACCAGGTAACTGAAACTACTAACAATTTAACTACCTACTAATCTCGAGTTTCATTACGAGACGCTCGCGAACTATTAAGTTGAGTCACTAGACCCCAAACCCTGACCAACTAATGTAAATTTTTACTAAGGGATTGGCTACTTGATGTAATGTATTTTTGAGATGCGAGTGTAGCGAGCATCCAGACACTCAAAAAAATCTGTGTAAAATCTCAGGGCGACTGGAGCGCTGGGAATGCCACGCAGTGGGTAGTCGAACTAAAGCGCAAATCGGCATCAAGTGTCTCTTGACTCGACTTGTTTGTTCGAGAACGTCACGTAGTTTCATTAGGTTATTAGGTATATTTGAACATGTGCTTTACCACAAATCACAATCATAAACTTGTGTGTCTGATTTTGGAACCATGAAAGGTGCAGTTTCAATCAGCATTTTACTGCTCCAGAGCAACTCGGAGATTGATGGCTGGAGTGGGAAAACTGAGATATCACCTGTACTAATTATACAATCCATTTATGACGCTTTTCTATTACGTATATGAAGAAGTAATATTTTATCAAATTCAGCTATCACTTTCTCAAGAATTGGTCGACTTAGCTAAATGGACACATTTGTGCCTGGTACATAAACGGAGAAAGTAGGTCCGATAAAATCAGATATTTTTATCATTGAACATATGTCTTGTTTAGGTAGTAGATTTTGTTTTAACATTGTCAATATCGTACTTTTTTAATCGACCAAGAAAAACACACACACACACGAAACGAAATTTGTTCAGAAAGGTCTAAAATGTAAAAAGCGAGTGGGAATTTCGTTTTTGAAGTTCATTCCCCGAAAATGAAAACAATACTTCCGCTGCCTATACCTACTTAACTGGGTTCGGGAGCAAAATGTCTTCGTATCATCATTATGGATATGTTAGCTGAAATGGTACTATCGTTCGCATTTTCGAATGAAAGTACAAATAAAGATATAGGAGAGCCCTGACGAGTTAGCTTGATAAGTTTTAGTTTTAAAATCATTACTCAACAGCGCGATGTAAAGATCATAGACTGAAATATTTTCATCCGACATATCTCTTCTTTTTTTCCCCTTTTCAGATTTTCACACGCAATGAAACGGAACCAAAAATTTTTGGAGGAGTAAGTAAACAAATTATTTTCTTCCCTGAAAAATCAAGGTGGTTGGTTGCCATCAGTTTTACGATTGTGAATGCGCAGTATTAATTTGGGAATCTTGAAAATGATAGGGAGCCATCTGCTGGACAAACCACACATTCCCTGAAAATGTCATTAAAATCGGACGAAAACTGTGGATATTGAGCTTGTTACAGGGATTAACATTACTTTACACTCTGTTGGGATGTTGGGAACGTAAAAATGGACATTACTTTCCATTCTGTTGGGATGTTGGGAAACTAAAAGTGGACATTACTTTTCACTTTGTTGGGATGTTGGGAACGTAAAAATGGACATTACTTCCCACTCTGTTGGGATGTTGGGTCTTAAAATGTTGAAATTAAACAACAAAACACTTGAAAAATAATACAAAACCTCTATATTCCAATTCACAATTTCACGATATTTTAGAACGTACTTTCACGAAACTTTTTTCAGACTGCCCATCACATGTTTTATTCACATGTCTGCAACATGGAAACAAACATGCAATGGGGTTTTTACAATATTGGGAAAGAAGTACATTGCGGTTGTACCTCATTGATTTCTACCTAGCCTTCACTTTTCGAATTAATAATAATCCAAAGTGCCGGAGCGTTGCATTTTGCGTGGAGAAAAAAAAAAACTGATAAAAAACCTATGTACTCTGAACTTGGTATTAGAACCTCTAGAAACTCATACGGTGGATACAGCTTTCGTACAAGTACGCAACCACGAGAGGCATTTTATCTCTTTGCGCCCCCTTTCCCCTTCCTATAAAACCCCGTATTGTATTCTAGAGCCACTCAGCTGATCTGGGATCGGACAGTTGTGTTCAGAAGTCCCTCAAGGGCCCACATACCAAATCTCAGAATCGTGGGATCAGTAGGGAAAAAACTGGATTTTAGATCCACTCAGCTGATCTGGGATCGGTCAGTTGTGATCAGAAGTCCCTCAAGGGCCCACATACCAAATCTCAGAATCGTGGGATCATTAGGGAAAAAACTGGATTCTAGAGCCACTCAGCTGATCTGGGATCGGTCAGTTGTGTTCAGAAGTCCCTCAAGGGCCCACATACCAAATCTCAGAATTGTGGGATCATTAGGGAAAAAACTGGATTCTAGAGCCACTCAGCTGATCTGGGATCGGTCAGTTGTGTTCAGAAGTCCCTCAAGGGCCCACATACCAAATCTCAGAATCGTGGGATCATTAGGGAAAAAACTGGATTCTAGAGCCACTCAGCTGATCTGGGATCGGTCAGTTGTGTTCAGAAGTCCCTCAAGGGCCCACATACCAAATCTCAGAATCGTGGGATCATTAGGGAAAAAACTGGATTCTAGAGCCACTCAGCTGATCTGGGATCGGTCAGTTGTGTTCAGAAGTCCCTCAAGGGGCTACATACCAAATTTCAGAATCGTGGGATCATTAGGGAATCTCCGCGTAACACTCTCCGCGTGACGCTCCCCGCGTGACGCTCTCCGCGTGACGCTCCTCGCGTGACGCTCCCCCGCGTGACGCTTTTTCATTTATGTGCCATAGTAAAGACATAAAATGTCAAAAACTCGCGCACGCGCAGCAGCTACTAATGAGGATACCATGTTGAAATTGATATTGATTATCAAGTCGGCTTTGTCCTATATTCTCCGACATTGAGCGACATCGGAAGACTCGGAATTAGATGATGCTTGAATTTACGTTCGTGCATACGCAGAGTGGAGCGTTGATTTGGGAACAATGAAACTGAAAGGGGACCCCCTACTGCCTAACTCTCTAATCCTCTGAAAATTTCATCTAATCGAATGACAACTGTGGAAATTAGGCATGTTAAAAGGATTTTCAGACATACACAGCTCAAATATAAGGGGGTCGTACGTTTTACTCCCCCTGAAACAGGAAAAGTGAAAGGTCGCCCGCCGATGATAGCGTTCTACTACTCCCCAACTAGTCCATTGTTGTTGCTTCTTATCTTGTGACCCTTGACGTTCTACTCCCAGAATGAAAACATTCATTTTCCGAATCGACAGTCTTGATACAACCATGTCTGAGGTCGTGTGTGTCGCTGGAGGAAGCAAGTACGGGAAGGACGTAATATTTTACGTAAGGGCCATAAATTTGTTTTTCATAAATTATTAAATAATGGTCAACGCCGATGGCTGTGCGCGGAAAAGGTGAAGAGGTCGTGCAAGAGCTACATGAGAACGCTGAATGGGGATGTTGTTTTTGCGCATGAACATACGCATGAACCAGATGCGGACAGTACAGCTTCCTCGGAAGGTACAGAGCTTCTATGAAAACGTATGTAATGAGAATGTTTACAGTAAACTAACTTTTGATTTCTATTACATGCTGTGGTTGTAGATTGTACGAAGGGCACTTGTTGATTTCCCGCTGCATCTTGCACTTCAAGAGAAGCCAATAATTTAGGCTCTGCAGTTTATCGAGCCAGGAGGAAAAAATTAGGAAGACTACCCAAATCCCGAGACGAGGTTAATAATATATAAATATTTCAACATGTGGTAAATTAGAGTAGGTATTATCATTTATCACGAAACCAATAATACCTACAAAAACATTAGGGGCATATTGCAATTGTTTTCATTGTATGTTTTATTGTACATCTATCTATGTTGACGAAGTGGCTCTTGCCACTGATCCTTTTTTCTATTATTATGATTTGACGAAGTGGCTCTTGCCACTGTTAAGGGGGACAACGTGAGCAACCTCCTTGAGGTGTCCCCTGGGTAACGCTAATAGCTCACATAATCTGGGGAGTAGAACGTCAGGAGCTGGGCATGCCTCCTGTTTCATTCCGGGAGCCCAACGCAATCCCGGGAGTAAAACGACAAGATCTGGAGTTTCAGTTGGGGAGTAAAACGATGGCATTTAGGCGAGCGGGGAGTAAAACATAGGGACCCGAAATATAATGCACTGTCCACAAAGTGGGGTACTCTGTAATTAACCCCCCCTCCACAGCCCATAACAACAAGATAGCAAAGCAGAGATGACCAACCACACCCTACGACTGATTTATTACATCTCTGCCATCTTTGTGACGAAAAACTGACTTTTCCTTATTTCACATGAAACCTGACGATGATGATGAAACTTGTTTTAACCTTTAATTATGTCCAATTTTTAATGTGGGTACTTATCCTGGCCATGTTTAACATATTCTCTATTTGAGTAGTTATTTAGGTACCATTTACCATGTTCAACGTATATAATGGAGACTTTCAATACCAGTGAAATTTAAATTTAGAGGCGGTCCGAGAGTTAGGGTAGGCGTGAGAGGGTTTTGAAAAGTGTAGTTATTACACAACGGCAAGTTCAGGTAAAGAAGGGGGTAGGTAGGAACTGTAACAGTGGGTCATAGGATAGAGGGCAGTCCGAAAATTGGTCGCCCAAAAAGTTAGAGGCGTTGGGTCGAATAGGTAAAGGAGGGTTATGGCATTATATTATGTTAAGTACATTGTTTTGAAATTTGGGCGCATTGAGTACAAAGAAATTAATCCTAGATTTATTGGAATGGGATTCTAATTTAGAAATGTATTTGGATATACTTACTTCGTTAGGTTATATAAATGTCATATTCCCACAAGAGTGCGAGACGCATCAATGAGTTGCATTGATCATTTTGCCATTCGTTCATCTCATAAAAGTGTGATTCCTGGTGTAATTGAAACCGACATCACTGACCATTTTACCACTGCTTTAACAAAATCGGTTGTAAACAAAAGCAGCAAACGAAACATTCGTCAAATAAAATTGTCTTCTCTTGATACCTTATTGTTGAAAGAAAAATGTAGTAAAAGTAATTGGGATTCCATCTTACAGATTATTGTTGTCAATGAAGTTGCAAACTTATTATTGGATTTAATTCAAAACATAATTAAATAACCAACTGTAATAAGAGGAATAGGAACATAACACCAAAAGTTGACCCGTTGGATAACTGATGGTATTATAATTTCAATTCGTAGAAGAGATAAACTCAAACAAAAATTAAAGAAACAACCTTATTATACTGTATTGAGAGAATGTTATACTAAGTACAAAAAATAAACTCAATGAAATAAGGGAAATAACTAATGCTATCTTTTACTCCGACAGAATAGACAAAGCTGGGGATAATATTAAGAAACAATGGCAGGTTTTAGATGTAGTGATTCGAGGTTGTAATGATAAAAATCAGATACTGCCATTAGTCTCTGAAATTACCTACCAAAAAGGATGACACCCTCTCAAGAAAGGAAGCCACAAAAGTTGCAAATGATGACCTGAATGAATTTTTCGCACAAATTTGAAACTAAGATGGCATATAAAACAAAAATGAAACCTGCCTATAAGCAATATGAGGGGATGGATGCAATCAATACAAATACAACATTCAAAATCAAGGGAATAACATTAATAGATATTGTTGAAATTGTAAACAAAATGAGGGGAAACTCAGCACCCGGCCCAGACGGGTGCTCCTAAGACATTAAAATATGCTATTTCATTCATTGCTGAACCCTTAGAGCACATTTTCAATTTGAGTATCAAAAATTCAATTTTTCCTGAATTTTTCCAAATTGCAAAAGTTACTCCCATTTATAAAGGAGGAAATAAACTTGATGTAGGAAACTGCAGACCGATATTTCTTTGTGGAATGTAATATCAAAACATAAAAAAATACCAAAAATGGATAAATTAATGTTTATATGCGTATTTAAAAAGTAATAATTTAATTAGAGAAAGACAATTGGTTTCAGAAAAGGTAGAGGTGCAGACGAAGCCTTGTAAGAATTATCATGTGATTTGTATAAACTATAAGATCTGAAAAAGAAAGGGCTATTAGTATTCTTGGACATGGCGAAACGTTCGATTCCACTGACCATTCACTCATGATGATAAAACTACAAGAAATCGGCGTTGATATATAAGGCATAAAATGGTTTGAAAGCTATATTTCAAATAGACGTCAAGTTGTTGAGATCGGGGGTATTAGAATTAATGTTTTGTTGAACGAATTTGGAGTAATTCAAGGTAGTACGTTATTTCTTATTTACGTTAACCAAATAGCCAATGTATCAAAAAAGTACACTGTGTATATGTTTGTGGACGATACTAGTCTTGTTTTCCAAGGTGACTCTTGGGAAGAAACAAATGAAACAGCAAATAATACTGTAAATACCCTGCAATCCTAGTTAGACAGCATTCTTTTGACATTGAACACCGAGAAAACCAAGTGTCTAGAATTTGAAAAAAAAATTACAATATGCCAAATGCTGGTAATGGGGGTTCAATTCATGGGGGTAGTGACCAACAAAATTGTTCGTGTAAAAGTATTGCGAATTCCACTGATCATGAGTATTTGGGAATAATTATTTACCATTATTTACGGTGGGATAAGCATTGATTAATTGGCAAATAAATTGAGGAGTTATAGTTGTGCTTTTTATAGAGTTCGTCGAGTATTACCTCCGCATAAATTAAAATTAATCTACGACGCATTGTTTCAGTCTGTATTACAGTATGGGATTTTCGTGAGGGGCTCCGCTTTCAACACGTCCCTTTCAAAATTAATTATTGTTCAAAAATCTATTACAAAAGTTTGTTTTAATTTATCTCGGAAATACACGTCCTCTAATCTTCATAATCAAACCAAAACATTCTCGATAAAACAACTGTTATACGAAAATCATTCAATGTTCTATTGTAAACATCCAAATATAATACACTCCGAAGCATTGTACAATACTCAAACGAGATTTATCCTAGAAGGAAATGTCTATAACCCCCAATCGCAGTCCAATATATATAATAATTATGATTCAGAACCCACCCCTGTTGACTAGAAATAAATATACATAGAAAAGAAATTTTTAAATTCTTAATGGAAAATGGCCCATTCAAAATAGAAAACTTTATGATTAGTCAATATGTTTTCCTTTCAATTATTACAGACTTGAAATTTATATATTACTATTGTTAAGCAGCCATTTATATATATATATATATATATATATATATATACACGATTCGTTTCGGAATGTTCTAAAATGGATTTTGATTAGGAACATTTTTGAACCATTGCTATAGCTTCATTTTTTACAAAGTTCGCTAAAATAAAATAAAACATCAAATAAACTCCTCATATACAAAACTCAACGTTTGTTTCTATCTATGTATGTATGTTTGTTTCCAATAGACGGCTAAACGGCTGAAGTGATTCTGATGGGAGCGGTCGTAAAATGATCAGCATGTTCCAGCGCACAGCATAGGCTAGGTCTGAACCTCCAAAACATCCTTCTACTTCATAAACGGAGCTAACCTATTTGTTTAGTTCCCGAACTTTTGTTATTATGGTTGCCAACCGGCAGTTTGATAGCGGCGGAAATTGTGACGAAAGTAGCCTTGACGGGTTGCCATACGGGTGTTACGACTGAAGCATGGGTTGTATTATTGATAGGTGACATGAACGGGAATTTGATATTTCCTGCGAAGCACGGGACGGAAAACCTATTTGTTTGGCACCCGAAATTTTATAATGGTTGCCAACCCGTTCCTAGTTCGGGCCTTTCTTCGCGAGTGGTTGGTTTTGACAATTTCGATCAGCTGAGTGAGCTAAATGCTCTCCTCTTCGCCCTAGAAAGTTAAAATTTGATAAAGAGACTCTCTGGGTTATTAAGTAACGAATGAAATGATGGTATCTTTCCTGATAAGTTGACTGAGATAAATTATCTTCTGTTCATCTTAGGAAGTTTAAATTTGACAGGGAGACTCTTGGGACAATCAGAGACTATTGGAATTACGGGCTCTTTTCTGAACACTCCGGACCTGATTTTGCTACTTTTATGCTGTGATTTGGCATGTTGCCTCCATAGTTACTAACACAGTCTGAATTTGGTTATTTCAGCAGTCTACCGTACCGGTGGATCCGTGCAAAAGACGATCAGTCTTGTGCGAGAGCTCGTTGGAATAACATCGGAGCGACCTCCCGCGATAAAGGTTTATTACACTGATGTTTCGCTTCGCGTTTGGGAATGTTTATTTAGTGGGATGACTGACAAGGCGGACGCCGCTGGCGAGCAGACGACGCTCCAGGACATTGTTGATCAAACTAAGCAAGAGTTATTGCAACATCGCATAACAACAAGAGCCTTCGCTGACCCCAATGTAAGTGATGCTTTTAATCATCTGTACTCTATTATAACTGACTTATGCGATTACCTCAGTCAAGCTAACGATCATATTGTTAAATTAAATGAAAATCAAAAGGAAAAACAAAGGACATCGGAATTAACTCAACCCAACGTCCCTACATCCTACAGTACGGACGAAGACGAATTGTCTAGAGAAACTGACTGGATCTTAAAAAGGGCCCGCAAGAAGCGTAAGGCTCGGCGTTCTCCGGAGGTTGAATGGCCTACCAACACGACTAAGACTGACAAGGACGTAACCAAGGTAACCAAGGTAGAAACGATTAAGCCTAAAAAGGACCCTCCTCCACCACCCATAAATGTTGTAGGGCTAAAGAGCTACGCAGCCCTCAAAGATATGTTACTGAATATCCCTAGAGAGCAATACAAGGTCACTGCTCTCAATAATAACGTTTGGAAAATAAACGTAGATACAAGAACCAATTGGAAACTGATTACAGACAAACTACGTTCAGATAAAAAACAGTGGTTCACATATCAAGACAAAGCAGACAGACCTATTAAGGTCATGGTTAGAGGATTACATGAAACATGTGAGAAAACTGACATTATTGGA
Organism: Adelphocoris suturalis; assembly: GCA_030762985.1. Taxonomy (NCBI): domain Eukaryota; kingdom Metazoa; phylum Arthropoda; class Insecta; order Hemiptera; family Miridae; genus Adelphocoris; species Adelphocoris suturalis. Next base: position 32,442,447 of record CM061041.1, read on the forward strand.
GACCTTAAGGAGCAAGGTCTTGCCATCCTGGATGTTACCAACATTCTCAAGAAAGAGAAAAGGAAAAATGACAGTGGTGAAATTGTAACCATTCATAAACCTCTTCCTCTCTTTATGTTAACCTTCGACAAAAATGAGGATGTAAATAAAATCTATAGTATTAAGGCCATTCTCAACATAATTGTGAAGATTGAGCCGGTGAAAAAAACTTCTAAACTCATTCCCCAATGTAAGAATTGCCAGTCATACATGCATACCCAATCCTACTGCGGGAAGGAATCTGCTTGTGTGAAATGTGCTGGAAAGCATAAAACTTCTGAATGTACCCTGAACGAAGCGGACTCCCCCAAATGTGTCAACTGCAAAGGGAATCATCCAGCAAATTATCGAGGATGCGAGGTAGCTAAGGAGCTACAAAGAATGAGAAACAAAATTACTAAACCCCAACTGAAAGAACAGACCAAGCGTGATGCTTCAGTTGAGAGGAATTTTAATAGGCGGAAATCGCTTACTTCAACCATTACAGGAGCAACTACTTCAAAGGTTTCATATGCTACCGTTGCTAAAAAAGAGGTTAATGTGTCGAACACAGAAAAAATGCTGGCACAGATACTGGAAAGACTGGATGAACAAAAATATACCAATAAACAGTTATTTGAAAGAATAACTAAGCTAGAAAAAGGACTTACTAGCCATGGACTGATTTAATGGGACCGACTTTAAGAATAGCAACATGGAATGCGAACGGATTGCTAAATCACATTAAGGAAGTCGAATTATTTCTCCACTCCAACAAGATAGACATCTTACTTATTTCTGAAACCCATTTCACTCGGACGTCATACATCAAAATAAGAGGATACACGTGTTATCATACGTTGCATCCAAGTAATAAAGCTAGAGGAGGTTCGGCAATTCTCATTAAAGCTAACATCGTTCACCATGAAGAACAAAAAATCGAAGAGGAAAAAATTCAGGTAACTTCGGTCAAGGTACATCTCAATAATAAAAGCTTTAGTATAGCCGCAATATACTGTCCCCCCAGGTTTAACTTAAAGAAAGATGATTATACGGTCCTTCTTAAATCGCTTGGTAACAACTTTATAATAGGAGGTGACTACAATGCCAAAAATACCTTCTGGGGTTCGCGATTAACCACGGCTAAAGGTAAAGAGTTGTATGAAGCAGCAGCTTCTTTCAAGTGCGACTTCCTCTCAACTGGAAGGCCTACATACTGGCCCACGGATGCTAACAAAACCCCAGACCTAATAGACTTCTTCATAAGCAAAGGTATCTCAAGTGGTTACATAAATCTAGAGGACAGCGATGACCTACCCTCTGACCACTCGCCTGTCATAATAACAATCAGTGAAAAAGTAATCATTAGTGAAAATTCTCCGAGTTTATTCAATAGAAATACTTGCTGGTCCTGTTTCCGGCAGCAATTGGAAACATCGATCGACCTTAAAGTTCCTCTGAAAACCCCTAAACAACTGGAAGACGAACTCGACTTATTCATCAATAACATACAACAAGCAGCCTGGTTATGTACCCCAATAAACCAAAACTGTAACTATGACACTAATTCGAAATCATATCCGTTAGAAGTAAGGGATCTCCTGTGCGCCAAACGTAAAGCCAGAAGGAAATGGAAGAATAACAGAACCCCTGAAAACAAAACTATTCTTAATAGACTCGGTAACAAACTTAAATATCTTATTAGATCAATAGATAACCAATCAGTTGAACATTTTTTGAGTAACCTAACTGCAGAGAAAGACACCGAATACTCCCTCTACAAGGTAACCAAAAATATAAATAGACCTAAAGTTCATTCTCCTCCAATCAAAAAGGATGACGGGACATGGGCCAGAAGTAACCGAGAGAAAGCTCAACTTTTTGCAGATCATCTCTATGAAACTTTTCAACCTCTTCCAGTGCAGACACCTGAAGAAAACGCAACACTGATAGAAAAAACGGATGAGCTTGATATTCGGCCCGTTACGTTAAAAGAACTCAAAGATGAAATTAAGGGCAACATTAATCCTAAAAAGACCCCAGGCTATGACCTGATAACCGGTCGAATTGTGAAAGAGCTCCCTGAAAAGGCTATAACAAAACTACTTCATATCATCAACGCCACGTTCAGGTTACGACATGTACCTTCCCAGTGGAAAGTAGCGGAAGTCATAATGATCTCCAAACCAGGAAAATCACCAAATGAGAAGACGGGGTACCGACCCATATCCCTCCTCCCTGTCTTATCAAAACTGTTCGAAAAATTGTTGCTCAAACGGCTTAAACCAATTATTGAAGACAGAAAATTGATACCAGACCACCAATTCGGTTTCAGGCAACGCCACTCTACGCTAGATCAAGTTCATAGAATCACTAACATAATAGAAAAGGCTCTAGAAGGTAAAAAAATATGTGCCAGTATCTTCCTGGACGTGGCCCAGGCATTTGACAAGGTCTGGCACAAGGGACTTGAGTATAAACTGCACAGGGATCTCCCAAAACAGTTTTACTTACTCCTAAAATCCTACCTAGCGAACAGACACTTCAGGGTAAAGCAGGGTGACCAGTACTCTGTCTTGAAGCCTATAAAAGCAGGGGTACCGCAAGGCAGTGTCCTGGGCCCAGTACTTTACCTGCTGTACACACGAGATCTTCCACAACAGGAAAACACAACTGTAGCTACTTTTGCAGATGATACTGCCATCCTCTCTGTTGGAGATGACGCTGAAACTGCAACTCGCAATCTACAGACGTCCACTAACAAGGTTGTCAATTGGACCAAGATGTGGAGAATGAAACTAAATGAAACAAAGTCAGTGCATATCAACTTTACTAATAGAAAAATCATAGCCCCAGAAGTTGAGATCAACTCAAATAAAATTCCATACTCTGACACTGTAAAATACTTAGGGATGCACCTTGATTCCAAACTTAACTGGAAATATCACATTGAAAAAAAGAATCAGGAACTAAAAATCAAGTTCAGAAAGATGTACTGGTTGATGGGAAGGAACTCCCATCTCTCACTACACAATAAATTACTCATATACAAACAGATACTGCGCCCTATCTGGACCTATGGGATTCAGCTTTGGGGTTGTGCGAAAAAATCAAATATTAAAACAATCCAAACCCGACAAAATATAATACTGAGAAGTATAGTTCAGGCCCCCTGGTTCATGCGGAATGATGATATTCATCGAGACTTGAGGGTAGAAACGGTCACCGAAATTATCGCCAAATATGCAAGGAAGCACGAACATCGCCTCCACAAACACGAGAACCTGGAGATGCTCAACGTTTTAAACAACGAAGGAGAACTTCGGCGACTCAAGAGAAATAAACCTCTGGACCTAACTGTGCTGTGCAAATAGTGCAAGTGTAATCCAGTGTTCTTTTAACTGTACTTGATACAAGTATGGGCCAGGTTTTGCTGTAAACCTCCCCCCTTAGTGAGCCTAACATGAAATGTAATATTGCTAGATGAGATGTATATGTTTCAGTTGCAATAAATAAATCACGAAAAAAAAAAAAAAAAAAAAAAAAAAAAATATTACGACTGAAGCATGGGTTGTATTATTGATAGGTGACATGAACGGGAATTTGATATTTCCTGCGAAGCACGGGACGGAAAACCTATTTGTTTGGCACCCGAAATTTTATAATGGTTGCCAACCCGTTCCTAGTTCGGGCCTTTCTTCGCGAGTGGTTGGTTTTGACAATTTCGATCAGCTGAGTGAGCTAAATGCTCTCCTCTTCGCCCTAGAAAGTTAAAATTTGATAAAGAGACTCTCTGGGTTATTAAGTAACGAATGAAATGATGGTATCTTTCCTGATAAGTTGACTGAGATAAATTATCTTCTGTTCATCTTAGGAAGTTTAAATTTGACAGGGAGACTCTTGGGACAATCAGAGACTATTGGAATTACGGGCTCTTTTCTGAACACTCCGGACCTGATTTTGCTACTTTTATGCTGTGATTTGGCATGTTGCCTCCATAGTTACTAACACAGTCTGAATTTGGTTATTTCAGCAGTCTACCGTACCGGTGGATCCGTGCAACGCACGGGTAACCGGCTAGTAAATGAATAACGATCAATCACGATGAGAATTCGTTCCAGCAAGGTTAACCAGCACTCGGTCACATGACTCGAGAAGTTACATTTATGATCTGACGCAATATGCCCGACAAACTACTCGTACTACCCAAGCTAATTAAAGGTTTGACCGAAGATAGTTTGCGTCCGCTATTGTGATTTGATGATGACGGTTGGGCATGCGCGGTGACTTACCAGCTTCGCGGGCTGTGGGGGGTAGTTTTCGCGTCCCGAAGCGGCTGGCGGATCACCCCCCAGTGCGGTCTTACACCCCGGGCTCAACGCTTCTATTCCGATCTCTCTCGTTCCTTCTTGACTTCGCAAACCACAGTTCGCGTAAAATAAGTAAGTGAGGCATGAACTACATAATATGGAAAATTCCTTCATCGATGCGACATTTCGTCTACGGAATTATCCATGAATACACGTTCAACCCGACTTTACGTAACAGTGCGGAAACGTTTGGATTTTTAAATTATTATACCTATTTAAACAGCTGTCCGTGATAGTTCTGCCCCAAACGTAACGCAGCCTTCATACATGAATTTCTTCGTAAAATTTAAGACACCCTCAACATTAATTTCATCCTTCAAATAAATGGTGTATTGTTGCTTGCAGCAGCATTTGGGGAGATAAACAATAAATTGAATTATTGCTTGTACCTAACAACCAATATGCATGCTGTTTCCATAGTAAACATTTCACTGCAATAACTGATAAAATAAATAAACCAAATGAATAAAACAAAAAATAAATAAAACCGCCCACGAATTCAACCATACGTGTCCACACTAAAGTGCTACGTTTGAAACTTTTATTTTCTTTAGCGGTAGCAAAGTTATGTGTTTTATTTTATTCTCTCCTACGTAGTGGCATTTTTACGGCTGAAAACTGTACAACTTAAACTTGAATCACAGTATTCCCACAAGCTAATCTGGCAGAACTGGAATCATGGTTCACGGTAAACAAAGAAGTAAAGTTTAAAAGCGTAAAATCGTTGGATGTAAACTTCGAAAATAAGAATCTTTTCGGTAGATGCAAATGATATAAAGGAATCGTACAAGATGAGACATTTACCCTACATATCAGTGGATACGTTTAGATATTCAAATGATGTACGCGATGCAGTCTTCATGCACAAATTTCATCGTAAAATCTATGACACTGATTTTTACTCATTAAATCTACATAATAAATCACAACAATTATTATTGTAATGGAACTTGTATTCGACAACCAATACGCATACTGCTGTAATAAATCTTGTTGCACGCACAAAACACACCACTTGGAACTTCAACCAAGCACTTACACAATTTATGTTACCTTCCTACTTCACGTATGTTTGTAACGTTTTACTTCTTTTCAATTTGTGAAGGGACTTACTTGTTGACAAATAATGAGCGGTAGAAAAATAATTTAAGCTGCATAGCTAATTCCAAATAGGTAATTTGAAGTTTGTTTTGAACGAAGTAGAATTTTTCACAGCTGAAGAACTGGATTTTTCACATAAATACTGTCACACAAGCGCATATGCTAAAACTGAAATTACAGTTTTTGGTACACTCGGCATGGTTTTGCATGTTTTCATTAATTCGGGTACCTCAGTTAGAATGCTAAAGAACAATAATTTCTGGCTTGTGATGACTTGACTTCTACATGGAGTGCCATCTCACGCACACCGAGTGAACATACATTATTAATCATTGTTGCAAACACTACACAGGTCCATTTGGATAATTCCAATCCTGAAATTGCCCTCAGTAGAAATTATATTTATTTAGGCATTTACCGTGACCATACCAACTACGTGTTTACGTTACTACAATAACATTTTGCTAGTTCGCAGTAACTATTTGGGTACCTACCTAACGTAGAATGAAGAACATCTAATTTATTTTTAGCGAATTTTCGTGAACAATGAAACTACTGTACGAGATGCAGTCTTCATGCACAAATTTCATCGTAAAATATATGACACTGATTCTTACTCATTATATCTACATAATAAATATCAACAATTATTATTGTAAAGGAACTTGTATTCGACAACCAATGCACATACTGCTGTGAATTGCTACCAATACACGTACTGCTCCAACAATTTTGAAATCAAAATTTTCTAAAATTTCCTTAATTGAAATCTGTATGGAGGCATTCCGAAACGCGCGTGTTTGTTATTCCAGACGATTACTCTCTTTAGGACTACGAAAAGAATCCCGTTCTTGAGGCAAAAATTTCAGCTTTGTTGGCTACCACTTTTTGAGTATATTAAATTGGTCAAATTTCGAAAAATGTCTAAAACGGCTAAAAAATCATTAAATTTGTATTCTTTTTCTTTAGCAGAACTTGAGTTAAAAAAAAAGCCACAGTTCCTTTGAGCCTGACGGCTAAAATTAAAAAACATGAATATGCTTTAGCCGTACACGACTCACTCCTCGTCGATTCTCTGAACCCGACCCCCCATCGGCCTCTGAACTCTGTTTATCATTCTGCCATCAATCCTAAAACATGGAATCATGTTTTAGCTCCTCGCTCTCACTTTATTATAGAAATGATCACGACGATTGAGCTCTTGTGAGATGATGATCTCCTAATAGAAACTCGCGAGTAAACATTCACTTTATTGTAGAAAGAGGCTAAAGAGGCTACATACGAAATTAGAGCTTCCTATAGTGTAAAGTATAGAAATTACCTATTAAAATAATTTAACCACCGCTTCACAAATCTAACCGTTCTCGCAATATTCGGATCACCTGCTATGAATCACATAATCGAAACACCAGCTCAATGAAATCATCAGAAATTAACAAGCGGTTGCAATCATGTTCACAATATCAATAATTGAGAATGATCACCTGTGTGTAAACAATTATTCATATAACCATGCTCATAACTCAGCTTGTTGGCCACGCACTTCGCAGTAGTTAATATAGTATGGTTGGATAAATCGAGAGCTTTCGAACGAATGGTCAACGAATTTTGTGGGATGAAAAACGACGAAGTATCATATCCCTAGCAACGACTCGGTTGTAAGCGGAAATCATCACAATTATTGGCGCTACTTTCGTTGCACTCTCGTGGGACATTTTTCGGTAGTTAGGTCACGGCTAAAGCATATTCATGCTAAAATCAACGAATAACTAGAAAATTAAAATTGTAGCGCAACATGAGGATGAAAATATACTTCAATTTCACCAATACCCCCCGAAAAATTGACACAAAATCTGCCAAAAAAGCAAAAATTTCCACTTTCTTTATATTCCAAAATATATTCAGAACATGTTTTTTGCCATAAATTTCTTCGGATTTCTTTGTATATATATATATATATATGGAAAAAAATTTGCTCACTACTCCTCCAAAACCGCTTGTCCGATTTGGACCAAGTTTTGATGTGGTGTATTGCCGTGTCGGATGCCTCACTGACTTGGGTGAGGAACAGCTGACCACGAACTATAATGCCTATCATAATGATGGCTGAATCGTGCTTAAATCCATCGCATTTACCGTAGGACGTCGAAATTTGATAGGGAGCCTCTATGGGACAACAAGAAACGAGCAAAGTGAGGAGCACCATCCTGATAAGATGAGTGAGCTAAAATCTTTCTTGTTTACCGTAGGACGTCGAAATTTGATAGAGAGCCTCTCTGGGACATCAAGGGACGAATGAAATGACGGGCTCCCCCCAGAGCTGGTTGGTACTGCTTACGCACTCTGCGTGAGTGATTTTTTTTTTCCTAGAGTTTTTAGAGAGCAAATAAAGTACTTAAATTTCAAAACAATGTGATATATTAAGATAATTTACAATAATTCTCTCACACAATCATGGTGATTGGCTGGAACTTTATTTAAACTATCACCTCTATTTAAAAAAAAAGTGAGTATTTTGAAATATGAGGTAATGAATTTTAGGCGGGGTTACATTTTTCTGATTGATTAGAGGCTAATAATTGAAAATAATTAACAAAACAGAAAAAAAATAAATAAATAAATTGAGAAAAAAATCCTTGTTTGGGTTTCTGCTAGTAATTTATATTGGATAAAAAAGTAGTTGTTCCCTCACAGATCAAGAGCAATTTGTAAGTATTCTTTCAGAATTTATTTAATAAGCAGAAAGTGTACGTTTAGGGTTGATCAAAATTGATGGAGGTATTGCTGTTACAATCCTATATCCCCGGCTGGTTTATGATTTTTGAGAGCAATTTCATATCGTTTGGTCCAGATAGTTTCGAAAAAAAGCTTCGGAAAGCGGACGGTGGTCGGTTTACGACGGACGCATTTTTTTTCTTTAATTTGATTTTCGTATTTTAAGCACCTTGAAACGTAAAACAACAGATTTTGAAGGGGGGAGGTAGAGGGGGGGGGGGGTTAGAATTTGTTTTTTTTCTTGGTCAGTCGAATTGTTTCATTTTTGGAAATATTAAACCAAAATTCGTTTTTTAAATTGCAATAGCTACATTTTCAACGGAAATGCGCTTAAAAATAATGATAATAATAATTCAAACCAAATATCGACGATAATAGAGATAATTTTTACTGGTAAAATAAAGCAGAAATGAGCCTCAGAGGATCTTAACAAAAATAATAATAACATTAAGTTATTCCTATGTAATGTATATAAAAAAACAAATCAAGAAATAATAAATTATGTACAAATGAGATTCCCAGGCCGATAAAAATAACATCGGAATTTTTCTCGATACAAGTGAGAAGCAAAATGATGAGAGTAACTTACGCCTTGATTGAAGGGGTGCTCGTTGTGAAAGTTAATCGATGCTCTATTATATTGAAATTCCATTGATTTCGACCCATCCTTTCCAAATACGTTTGTGGTTTTGATTGATTGAGGACAGACGTTAAAGTGATAGGTAGGTTTATCAAATTCTTTTGATATCAATATTGATAAAGGAATTCTCTGAGGGGTACCTTCAACAGTAAATATAACAAGAATATTATTAAATCAAATACATTATTCTGATTCAATAAAAAGAGAGGTAGAGCTACCTCGTTTTTTATATTTTTCCCCGTGTTAATTTGAATCTTCCGTCATGTGCTTTTCACAGATGACTTGGCTGTTCAAAATTCTGGACAGTACCTACCTACAGGTCCCACTTATGGTTTTGGTATTATTTTCAATAACGGATCTTTGAGATCGACCAAGAAAAAAACGAAAAACATCTACCAAGTCGGGTGGGCAGAATAGCTTTCTCACTTAATTGTAACACGAACGTATAGAATTAGATTAGAACCAATATAAGACCAAATCGTCATAGTCAGAAATTCATCGTTGCGAATGCTCACACGATGCAATTGATTCTACGGCAATGAAATTAGTGGTGGCCAGCTTTTAGCTAACCCACACCATTCCTACAAATTTCATCAAAATCGGACCATTATAGTTCTGGAGTTTTACGTGTTGCTAACAATTTTAGTTTTGCGCATGTGCAATGATGTACTCAGCCGATAGCAATAAAATTCATATTTAATATGTTTCTGGAACTATACCCAACTACCCCCAGAGTTTGAACGAAATCAGACCGATAGATTAGGAGAAATTAACGTTATAAGAAATTCACGTTTGCGCATGCGCACAGAATAGGTACTCATGATCTAACGGCAATGGAAGGTCTAGGAGGCCGTCTTAGAGGTAACTCGCACACAATCTATGAAAATTGCATAAACATCGGACTAAAACTTGGTTTAATTTTGGGCGTAACAAGGATTTACCACGGACAGACACGGCACGCTGCATTATTTGGAAGTTAACTGAGTGTTCTATTATAGTAGTAATTCTGACCGTCTCCCAATTTAAATATATTTGTGCCTAACATGTTTCTCGTTGCTGTAATTTCGCCTGTGGAAGTCTGAGTGAAACCGGGTTTTTGCCCTTTAAGCGTCCCCTGAACGACTGAATATGCATGAACGTCTACTGAGGTCCGAAACCGCTGTGAGGGAGCGGGGATGGGTGGCCTTAAGGCTACACACGGGCAGTTAAGAGGGAAAAGGCCGAGAAGCCAGGGAGTGAGACATCAGGTGAGAGTGAGAGGGTGGGTTGTTAGAATCCTACGAATACTCAGTGAAATGATACGTCCCCCTGCCTTGTCCCTAGACGACCCATATTTCTACGACCGAACATATTCCTACTGAGAATGCTGACTTCTCGTCTATCTTAGATTAAATTGTTGCAGTCATGCAGCATGATCGTATGAGCGAACTTTCTTAAATTACTACATTTTTTATTATGTGTATTATAATGTTTCATCTGAGCTTCCTTCTCAGTATGTGTTCTGCCAGTTCGGAACGGTTCTGGGCAACCGCAGTCGAGTTCTGTCGTTCGCAGTGCCAGAACGCCCAGTTCCGGAACGCCGAGAACGACGAGTTCGGCGTTCGCAGTGTTTTGCGAACCCAGTTTCGAACGGTTCTAACAGTCCCTGATTTTTGTCGGAACTGTCAGAACTCGAACCTAAGGACGTAGTTAACGCATGCGCATTTCACAATTTTTCGGAGCTCGTGGAGTAAAACATACGCTCTCTTCGGCTTTGGTTGCCGCGTGTTCTCTGTAATTTTCGGTGTAAAATTTCGCTTTGTTCTATTGTTCACTGTTCTTCATTGGAATTCCTTCATCGAAATGTCAACTGGTAGCTCGTCAAATTTGGAAAGCGATAGTTTCGAGACGATGGTGGTGAAGTTTCATGGTTTGTAGACGATAAGGACGAGATTGAAGTTGTAGTTGGATCTCGTCAACATCCACGAAACTCGATTTTTTTTTGACAAAATTGTACCAAGGTTCGACGACGAAAAGTTTGTTACAAACAACAACAGGTTATTCCACTTCTAAGTTCAGAAATCGTCGCAGTGGAGAACGCGGTTCCACAAGTTCCCGAACGACCCGGGATTTTCCGTCCCAGTTCTGATGAGTTCAAGAACTGTCAGAACGCGCACTGGAAACGAAGATATTGTATTGATATTTGAGCAACTACAGTACAAAGAAATTGTTAAAAACCAATTTCATGGCAAAAAACTCATAATAAATAAATTTTGGGAATTCGGGAAATATTTAGAGTTTTTAGATTTTTTGTGGAGTTTTTACAAATTCTACAGCAAACATTAATGAAATTCAAGTATGTTTCAATATAATTTTGTGCATGAATTGTTTAATATGTGATTCATCCCATATAAACTTCTTTTGATTAAAACGCGGCCAAAATATAAAAACAACGGTTTTTGGCCGTTTTTAGCCATTTCAAGGGATTTTTTAGGCACATTTGACCAATTTAATGTGTTGAAAAAGTGCTGGACTCATCCCACTATTTGGGAAGCTTGATTTTTCGGTGCAAGAACGGAATTTTCATCTCAATCCTAAGAAGAGTTGGACGCAGTTATGCAACGATGTCCTAAGCGACATTTAGGCCGAAAATGAGTTTTTGATACCGCTGGAATCGTCTCGTCAAAAGCTCTAGTTTTCTGGCGATTTTAGTGCGGCCTATCAATTTTTATAGGAACTAGAGCCAAAAAGGATAAGCGCCATTTCCTGTGTCCGCATTCTGGATTTTCGTAACAATAGCCCATGTCCGCTTGTAATAATCAAATTTGCATTCTGGCCCAAGCGCCAGCTACACTGGTGGTTAGCCCAAATTTCATTTTCCAATAAACTTGGGAGCCTCACTCGATTATTTTACAACGATAGCTGAAAATGAGTTACATGATCATAACCGTGACTGTTGTTGTAGGTAGTTTGTCATATATATGTATTCAATCATCTCGATTTACCGAATGAGGCACCTCCGAATTCCTTGAATAGGATCACCTTCATTGCAAGTTCGTATTCTTAACACCAACGATGTACGTCAGGGAACGCTATTTTTTTAACATTGGTTTCTTTCAAATAAAATTCAAAAACGCTGCAAATTATTACACAATGGTTTATTATTTTTGTGTTAGATAGCCCTTCTACGCAGATCATTGGTCTATAATTATTAAACCCCTTATGTAATATGATCAGAACATGACGCATCGTGCCTCCGTGAAGGTTTTACACTTTTAAAGTTCCAAGACGCTGCAATTTTACGCTTGACAGTAAAGATGTTTTAAAAAACGGGAAAATGACTCTTGAAGTAATTTGCGTTAGCGCATGCGCAGAATGGAGTAATGATTTGAGAAAAATGAAACTGGTAGGGAACAATCTACACCCTAACCCACAAATTTCCAGAAAATTTATCATAATCTGAAGAAAACTGGACCTTTTGCCCAGTATTACACTTTCGCGCATGCGCAGGAGCTAATAATGATGCAATCATATTGAAATTAACATGGAATAGTCAAACGATTGTCCCCATACTATGCATCAAATTTGAGCGGGATCGGAAGGCTAGAAAAAATATTCTTGAAGGAATTTACGTTTATGCATGCTTAACATTAAGTAATGATTTGAGAATTATGGAATTATTAGTGAACTATTTACAGCCTAACCAGCACATTCCCTGAAAATGTCATTAAAATCGGATGAAAACTGTTGAAATTAGGTTGAAAAAGGAGTAGGTTCATATTCGCGCATGTGCAGTTGCTACTTATGGGAATGGGAATGCTCAAATCACCCGCTCCCACCTATCGTCCAAATTTGAGAGAGATCGGACGCTTCAAAAGCCCAATAGGATACAGAAATTATAATAAACTCGATTTAGGGAAGTCAGAATTCCATTGAAATTACATAATCAGCAGATACAATTATCATAGTTTTCAAGGCGGTTTTTATGTTTTACTGGGGACGATTCACTCCTGTGTGATATCTTTTTTTCTTGTCGATGTTTTAGCCCTTAAAGAAAGCTAACGAATAAACGCATAGCGACTTGGGCGGATACCAATGAATGCTACTCAAAAAACCATTACTGTTATATAGAAAGATTTCAAGATCTCGATTTTTTAATATTTCAGCCCTCAGGTTCTACCCCGTAGTGTTGATCGAACGCGATGCCAATGTTACTGGATACCAGGACAATAAATAATTCTTAAGCCAAATTTCTTAAAATTTGGTCCAATTTTTTTCAGAAAATCTTCGGAGGGCGGATCTTCTCATCTATATTAGATATTATTAGGAGAGTCATGAAAAATTCTGTTGAATCGTTTTAGTTTCATAAGCCCGAAATCAGTTTGTACTCGATTTATATATCTTCTATCAGTGAATAAGTGGGTTTTCGTGTCCAATTCATCATTAATTAACCTTTTTTTTTTTTCACGCTCAACGTTTCAATTTCAATTTTCCTGTTGGAGTGCAAGCGCTTTTATTGTCGCAACACACCTCTTCATCACAGTCAATTACACGATTAGGTTAGAGAAGAATGCTTAATATAATTATGGTCTCCCTGCAAGATGTCAAAATTTTTTAATCGAATTACTAATCGGAGGAGGAAATAACATCACCCTACGAGAAATTCGATCGGACAAGTATTACTTTACTTTTACTTACAAGTATTGCTTACAAGTATTGCTTTGTTATTATTCATGTTTTTTATGCTTATGCTATAGCAAATTACAAAATACAGTCTATTAGAATCGCAGGTTGTTAGCCCTCCAACAGGAGGGACTCAGACGAAGGATGTGAATTAGGGGCAATCTATACGAATTAGAGATAGCTGACAATCTTAATTCTACCCCTGTGGGGTATCACGCAAGTATGTAATGGGTGGAAATAGCTTAATAATTTTTCTACGTCGTCATGCTCAACAATTTTCATATACGTATGAAAAACTATTACTTACCACGAAAAATTGACAACAGAAAAACTAGAACGCCAAGCTTCAAAAACTGTGAACTCGCTTATCTTTGCTGAAAACAAATTAATGACCACAATCCAACTTTTCCAACATTACTGCTAATCTAAAGATGACGATATGTGGCTACAAGATTTGTCACTCACGTGGTTAAATATTTATATTGGGTGACGGTATTACCCGACTTGGCGGTATTACCCCACTCTCCACTAACTCTTGTGGAAATATACCACACAATGTTGAACTAGATTCGGAACGCAGAACTATCAAAATCGAGGAACAAATATAATGATATTAAATTGTAATTAAATATATTTTTAAATTAGGACAAATTACTCGTACGAGATCTGAGAAATTAAGGAATTTTTTTATTGTTCAAATATCCCTAGTTACTAGTATGACTGCATGGTCACTGGTTGCAATTAAATGATGAAATCAAAAACTAAAGAATAAAATAATAATTGATTGATCTTGCTGTAAGTAAGTCCCCACAGCCCCCTACGGGAAGTCTAATAATAGAGCCCTGAAAGATTTCGTCTAATATAATAGTAGGTAGGTACTAAGCGAAAGTCTCTTCTACAAAAAGATAAATTTCAAAACCGGTTTTGTTGAATTAAAGCAAATTTCTTAAGTGAGTACAAATCCATTCGTTTTTTTCTATTTCTATGCAAATACATTAACGGATATATCTTCAGGAACTTGTTATAGTTGCCCTTTGTCACATTTTAAACTTCTCACTCTGAGGAAACGCAGATGCGCCCCAATGGTAATTTCCATTTCTCAGAAAAAAAGGAGATTTTACCGTGAACGACCGACGAAGTCAGCGTTGCAAAATGACTTCCAACTATTGTCATCACGTAGCAAGCTCATTAAAACTTCGGATTGTTATTGTATGAATATCATTCTGCCCTTCAGTCAAAGTTATGAGGAACTCGAAGAATTCTTTTCCCGGATTAATCAGCTGATTATTCCAGATGTTTTACTCTTGATGGATTAAAATGAAGGAAACTTGGTGAATGGGTTCTCGTTAAGAGACCCTATTAAAGCGCCGTTCTGGATAAATAAGTGTAGCCGAAGATTAGCCAATTAGAAAAGTTGGAGAGAAGAATAAACAGTCTTTTTCGACTTTGATTTCATTTCATTGTCTTTAGGGCGATTTGTTTTTCTCTTATTTGCATCCAAAGGCAGAAAAGAGAAAGGAGGATGGAAGATTTGAGCCTCAGGGCTAAATGAATGATTTCGAATTTATATCGTTATTTGTTCAAGAGAAGGTTTTCATGACATATATGAAATGCATGAGCGAAAACAAATGACACGTTATTTCTAATTACATAATTATGTTCATAAAAGGTTATTATCAATTGGAATATCAGTTCGTTAAATCAGTTACCGGTGAGTGTTGTGATAACAAGGCTACTTGAGGATTTTCCATGCTGTGGTGCGATCCCGAATTGATTATAGGTCTGCAGCTTATGTCTCAGTAAGAAAGTTCTTGCTGCCTAAGCTGGAACCTATATTAAAGAAGGGTCTTCATTTGGCTACTATGGGCCTTTCGTACTCGGCCTCCCTTCAGGTGCTCGGGCAGAGACAGCCACAAGCAGCGAAATCTGCTAGCACTTCGCTATGCAGAGCGCTTGCGCTATTTCTCAGGACACATGAAGTGGTCACTCTACCCTCCCTAGATGAGACATATTCTAGGCTCGAAACACACGAACTCGCCCATTGGGTATTCGTGCTCAGGAGCTCACTAGGTGGGACTGCATAGAGAGCTACCCTCTGGTTCCATACGAGGTGCCTCCTGCCACTCCCTGGGCCTGGTCTGGGATGCGTATTGACCTTCGCATGAGGGTCAGGGTCAAGGGCAATACACCCCCACACCTCCTAAGATGTAGCTACACTGAGGCAATCCAGCGATATGCTGGACACACTTTTCTATTCACTGATGGCTCAAAGACACCTGATGGTGTTGGCCTTGCTCTATCGAGCCCCAACTTCCCAGACACTAGACGCCTACCACCAGTTGCGTCTGTGTTCACATCAGAGCTGTGGGTAGTGACACAGGCTGTCTGACAATGCCAGTTATTGGGAGTTGGTAATTATGTGATCTGTAGCGATTCACTTAGTACCATCGAGGTGATTAGAGACTCATATTCTGATGATCCCCTTATACAAAGCCTACATGTATCGCTACACCAAGCCACAACATTGGGCTCAGCCATAACTTCAAGCATAACTTTTGTGAGGGTACCGAGCTATGTGGGTATTCATGGCAATAAGTGTTCAGATGCCCTTGCAAGGAGAGTCATTGGTGATAACTCCATCGATATGTTGCCTATATGCATTGAGGATCAAATCTCCTACATGCAACATAAAGCCAATTCCAACTAGCATGAGCAATGGCAGGGTGAGGTCAATGGTCTGCGTGGTGTCCTTCAGGACTTGTTTCTGTGGGCCCTTTCGTAACCCAACTTCCAAGGAGGGATCGAATAGTGGTTGACCGGGTTGCCACTGGCCTTACCCGTCTTACTCACAGACACCTGCTTAGTGCAGAAGCTCGATATGTTGTGTGTGGGAGATGTGGGGGTGATCTGTCCATCCACCACTTTCTGGAGGACTGCCCAGCCCTTGTAGACTTCCGAGTCCAGCATCAGCCCACTCAGTGGGTTCATGTATTATCCAGACCAGACAAGGTCCGATCCCTGTTGTTGTACCTGAGAGCCGCTGAGCTCTACTACGAATTGAGATATCTGATCTGTGATATATTTATATATATCTATTCATCGTTTTATTTCACTTTGCTGATTGTATATAATAGCATGTATGGCCACTTTTCAACACGGGGGACAAATTGACTCAAGAAAATTTTGTCAAACCGATGTAATTAAAATCCGCTGGAAAAACTTTTTTTCGTTCAAGAAAACGTTTGGGAACCCATCCCTAAAACGGCCGAGCTGAATTTTGAGTTTTTCAATTTTTTTCTCCAAGTAGAAGCTCTAAAAGTTGTTGCGAAGTGTCAGTCCTGTCACGCCTGTATTTGATGATGAAGTCACTCTGAAGTTCTCGTTGTTGGTTTTTCGCTTAAGTCTGGTATTACTTGCGGCAATGTCTGCTGAGCATAATTTTTCAATTAAAGAATTTCTCAGTTTTTTACGGTTTTGATGGTCGATTTCATTCTCACATATCTTATGTTACATATAGAGTACAATTAAAGAAGATGACATTTCATTCAAAGACGGTAGCTACAAAAGAAGATCTTTTGGAAGAAGATGTGATAGGGGATCATTTGAAATTTCATTTTATAGAATACTTATGAGTGTTTTATGCAGTGTGACAGAACTGACTAACATGTGACAGAAATGACCGGATCTGAACTAAAGAGGGTGTCCAGCATAATTTAATGTATGCATTCACATACAATAAGACCTGAAAGGAGATCAAAGTACACGGGAGGTTCGTAGAAAATATTTTATTTATTGCAAAATTCTTTAGAACATTTAAAATATTTCAACTATTGACGACGAAGAGAAGTTCGGTCATATAGGAAGGACAGTAGATGCGACCAACTGTAGAGATCAGTCTGAATCTATTCTCTTGCAGAAATATAAATAACTTACCTAGGAACAAGATTTATAAAGAGATTTACTGAGAAATATGTAGGAAACTGAACTATAAAAAGGAACGAAACGCAAAAATAGACAAGAAAAATTACAGGATAGCAAATTTTTTTAACATTTAAAAATTCTCACCTAATAGGTAGATCAAAAATAGAACACTTTACTAAGTATAAAGAACCAAAAAAAATGTGTCATTGTCCAGTAAAACAAAGGGGAAACATCTTTTTTCGCTTCTTCTTCCTATTTTTTCTGCTGTTTCTTTCTTCTTCTAAGGGGCCATTCTGAAGACTGAAAATTGTAAAAACGAGAGTTAAGATGCGCAGAAAAAGGAAAACCTGGAAAATATGTAATGCCCAATTATATATCCATTCCTAATATCAAAGGACTGAAGTAGAACATGGGTTACTACCAGAAAAAAAAGTTCCAGTCTTCCAACATGATCATATGAGCGAATTTCCCATAATTATCGTATTACACTTCAGTTAAATTAAGTTGTAATTTGAGAAGTTTGTGCGCAAAGAAATTGATACCAATTAATTTTATTGTGAAAAAACTTGTTGTAAAAAATAATCTTCTATACAAAGATTTTGAGTTTTTAGATTTTTTAAAATTTTTATCGACTTTTTAGCACACTTTATGATGAAATTTTATAACAATTTTCAGCATAAGTTTGAGCTTCAATTTTTAAATGACCTTGGCCATGGTTGATAAACTTTTTTTGAGTAATATTCTGCTAAAAAAATATAAATTTAACCATTTTTAGCCGGTTGTGTAATTTTTGTGATTTTTTAGTACATTTTTTGAAATTTGACCAATTTACTGTTTTCAAAAAGTGTTGTCCAACAAATTCATCCTTTCTTTTGGAATTCTTAATTTTTGGCGGAAGAACGAGGTTTTTATCTCAATCCTATCGAGACTTATCGTCTGGAATGACACATATGTACATTTAATATACAAATAAAAAAGTGTTAAAGTTCAGGAATCATTTCAAATGCCTCAAAACAGATTTTGATGAAGAACATTTTTATTTTAAAAATTTCGGAGACATTCCAATAGCATCACTTTCTAAGAAAATTCGCTAAAAGCACGTTTCCGAACAGTCGTTACAGATTTCAATAACCCGTAAAAAAAAGCTAAAAAATGGAAACCCCACTTTGAAATTAATTTTGTATTGGGAATATGAATTCTACAGAGGATTTTAAAGTTGCGAAGCTCATAATGTTGGCTGAAAGGAGCAAAAAGAATGAACGAAAGAACTGAATAAAAATCGTCATTCCTGTCACACACTGTCAGGTCCTGTCACGTGACAGAACTGACCGTGACAGGAATGACGTTTCCGCACATTTGTTCAGTTGGCAGCCATATTAGTTTTTACAACTGTTCTGAGTCACTGGTTGAATTCGTGCTCCATGGAAATACTACCTCCCCTGCTTAAAACGTTTTTTTGTAATGAGTAAATATGGAAAAAACAAGTGACAGGAATGATGAACAATAAAGGTACGCAACGGTTTTGCGTTTATTATACCCTGATTACGAGAAAAATCTGCTGTTGGACTTACCTACGGCATTTTTCGATGGAACTTCAAACTCAACTGAAGATGTTGATAGCAGCAGGGCGCTCCTCCGGATATTTCCCGAACCGCCACACGCGCCGCCAAAAAGGGGCTGCCCCTGAATTCAACGTTTGGGTGACAACACTTCCGAGCCTAATATAAATTAGGGAAAGAATATTCCTCGCCCACTTTCTGTTGGATTTAAGAGAGGGCATATGTAATATATTATCGGTATATCAGAAACATTCAGAAGTTCAGTGCTCAAAGTAAATATTTTAAAGTACAGTTCACCTTTGTGTCCTGGGGACACGTGACAGAACTGACGATCCGCCCTTCATCACTGAATAACTCAAAAATTTTGAGAGCTTTGAAAAAGATCATATCGGAGCGAAATAAAGAATTTTTGGGGTGTTAAATAAAAATGAAAATTTTGTGAATTCGAGCATTAGTACCAGCGTTATCGCGCAGTGACTCGATTTGTCCGCCGTGTTGAAAAGTGGCCATATATAGTTATTAGCCTATTTTACATTTAGTTTTAGCTCTACTATTTAATTTTTGGTTTTTTTTTATCCAATTGAGGAGCTTAACTGCGCTTTATCACTGTAATCCTCATTCCCCCCTCCGATATGCCAGTGGAGTCCATGATGGTGCTAATTTTTAGTCAAGGATGGCAACATGGCTCCCCTTAGAATCGTGCCACTTGCAGAGTCCCTGTTGACACTTTGCTCAATGCCGCTAATAACCCTTCTGGTTGAGGTGCGGCTTAAACCTGACATTAAAAAGAATAAATTAAAAATAATTATAATAATGATAAAAATAAAAACAAGGCTACAATCTAACCTGATCAAATGGATGACATGATGGTTACGCAAATTTACAATGCGTGGAAGGAACGTGCGTACGTACAAGGTAATGGTGAACAATGAAGAAATGATCGCCAAGGGCTACAAATAGATTAACAATGAACAATGAACATAAACAATGAACGCTCTATGAACAGGCTAAAAGTGTCTCATGTTTTCTTATCAGGTCAAAAACCCATCTCTGTTGAGAGTTGTCAACCTCGGGTGCTTGAGAGTAGGTAGTTAATTCTGGAAAAACTCTGGGTTAATTGACTTCGTAATTAAGCCCTTTTCAATTTCGGTTATTGGAAAAATCAGATAATCGATACGCGGATTAAACGGGTTTCTGCTATTAATACAATTAGAACTATTTATTGTTCAAAGTAGAGCGATAGGGAAAATAAGTAATATCATACGTTTACGATGACAAGAGACACCAGCAAACTGTTCCGCACATTGCCAGTGAACCTCATGGAGAAACACTTTCCCAATAATATTAATGCTGGATCGATATGCGTTTGCGGTCTCAACGGAACTTGACTGGCAGAGTGGCGTGAATGATGGAAGCTTGAAAGCATGGTAAAAAAATTATTGAAACGTTTCCCATTCCGTTTTCAGGAAGTGCGTAGGATACGATTTTAACATTTTCCTTTCCTACTCACTAACTCATGGCCCCTCGAAAAAAATCGGACGTTGGGAGGCGAAGGGAGTAACAGCCCATGCAATATTTATAGAGGGCGTGGGAGACGTAGGCTCTCGCGTGACTTTAACATTTCCCATATCAAGCTCGAAGCGTAATATTATTATAAACTCAAAAGGAACCAGAGTGGTCGTGGGAGCGATATCGCCAACTTCGGGGGGATCGAAATCATAAAAATTGTTTCGAACATCACCTAGTCATGTAGGATGTAGGGAAATTGCCTTTATAATAGTTGATATTAGTTTGTATTAAGAAAAGATCACATAATGTGTTTTGAATATATGTTATTTGTTCTGGAAGATTTTCACATGTACTGAGTCCAAAAACTATTAATTTTTTAAGGATGTCCAATTTTGGAAACTATAGTTAATTTATTTAAAATTTGGGTTTTTCGGTTCATATTTTTCAAGGTCTCAAAAAACCTTTTAAATTTACTTCGGAAGAAGTAATATAATATAAATACGTTAATATAAATTAACGTTGTATCTTCATATTTTTTTATCTTATTTTTCGTTTATTGCCGAACGCAGTGAGGTTCTACTTTGACTTGATATGCACTTGTTTAGTCTGTCTGAGACAAGATATAGACCGTTAATTTAGTTTCAACTTGAAATTCAGAGAGTACTCCTTATATATACAGAATTTCAGTACAGTTTTTGGTGTTGAACCAATTTGTTGCCAAGATAATGCAACAGAACCGCACATACGTAACGCCAATGATACATTTCCCAGATTTTTGCCTATAAATCTTACACTGTGAGTTTTTCAATAATTTTGACCGACCCAAAAATTAAAAAATAAGATAAAATAATAATAATAATAAATAAATAAAATAATAAGTAAATAAATGAATAAAACAAATTTCTTACAATTCTGGATCTCATGAATTTTTCGTCGGGCAGCTTCCGAGGCACGGCCGGCGCGTTCCAAGTTTCCAGAGTGGGATCGTCAAACGTCAGATTTTTGCATGTAATTTCTGAACTACTTTTGTAATTTCCGAGATTTTTGTTCGGACAAGGGCTGAGAGTGAGAGAGAGAGAGAGAGAGAGAGAGAGAGAGAGAGAGAGAGAGAGAGAGAGAGAGAGAGAGAGAGAGAGAGAGAGAGAGAGAGAGAGAGAGAGAGAGAGAGAGAGAGAGAGAGAGAGAGAGAGAGAGAGAGAGAGAGAGAGAGAGAGAGAGAGAGAGAGAGAGAGAGAGAGAGAGAGAGAGAGAGAGAGAGAGAGAGAGAGAGAGAGAGAGAGAGAGAGAGAGAGAGAGAGAGAGAGAGAGAGAGAGAGAGAGAGAGAGAGAGAGAGAGAGAGAGAGAGAGAGAGAGAGAGAGAGAGAGAGAGAGAGAGAGAGAGAGAGAGAGAGAGAGAGAGAGAGAGAGAGAGAGAGAGAGAGAGAGAGAGAGAGAGAGAGAGAGAGAGAGAGAGAGAGAGAGAGAGAGAGAGAGAGAGAGAGAGAGAGAGAGAGAGAGAGAGAGAGAGAGAGAGAGAGAGAGAGAGAGAGAGAGAGAGAGAGAGAGAGAGAGAGAGAGAGAGAGAGAGAGAGAGAGAGAGAGAGAGAGAGAGAGAGAGAGAGAGAGAGAGAGAGAGAGAGAGAGAGAGAGAGAGAGAGAGAGAGAGAGAGAGAGAGAGAGAGAGAGAAGAAATAAATAAATAAACTTCAGCCCGGATTTCACAGATCCAGCGCCACCAATGGAGCTTAGAACGAATAGGGTTTGAACCACCTGACAACATTTACGAGTAAGGCGATGTTTGCTCACCGTTTCCAAAGAAACGTCAATGTTGTTTTGGATTTTTATACACCACTGCCACCTGAATTAGTTAGCTTCATCGCCCGGGGAAATTGAACAAACAATCTAAGAGACACCTAGATTTTACAAAACTAAGTTGAAAAATTGAGTGGCCAATATTTGAAATATGTGACTAAGAACTGGTGCAATTAACATTTATGTTAAAAATCGTCCAAAATCAGACCTTCATACAAAACTGTTGGCCAAAATTAACATAGTATCGCATTTTTGAGTGGCCGATGACTGGTGTCTTTACTGTATATTACTCGGATCATCTGTTTACGTAAGGTGTATTATATGCGATTAGTTGAAAATGATTCCCATGCATTCGTGTAATTATCGTGTACCATCGTCTTGTGTTCCATATCGTTCGTCGTATCTTGTCGGTCGTGCTTCGGTGATGTATAGCGGGTCAAGAGTGGAAGTAATGTGTGAACGAAGGCAACGAGAGAGAATTTTGAAGAGCGACGAATTCATTGAATTCGCACAGGACACTCAATTTACGGTAGAGACAATCGACTACATGGATGCACAGCATAGCTGGTACAGATGAGAAGGCATATCAACATTTCAATCTACTAGAAGACATAACCATGGTATGATGTACTCGTACTTTTTGCAGCGTAGCTGTGCATACCTACTCACATTTTTTAAATATTTGAACAAAAATTCTCTAAAATGGAATTTTCTGAATTTTCAAAGAAAATCCCCAACCAACTAGCATGTTTGATTTAAAAATGTTGATCAGCGTTTAGGTACCCAAAGCATAAAAGTGCCTCCAGGCATCATTCATTTGTTTCTGTTTTCTTTAAAAATATTTTCTTTGTTCCCTTCATTACTTCGTCAAGGTAGATATTTGTAAAATTCACGATTTGGAGGAAAACATGTGGGCGGTAGATGAATATGGACCCGGATTAAATATAAATAAAAAACGGTATAGCGTGGTTGTAGCTAAACAATTTACACGGAGTAATAGAAGAATTGTTTTCATTTGTGTTGCGTTTGAAAAACTGGTTTCTCTCGAAGAGGCACGTTCTTGTAATTATTTAACAACACGGTTCTTTATTAGAATTATTTAGGAATTGAAAAGAGCGGAAGGGTTACCTACGCAAGGTTGAAGGATCGACCCAAGGGATGTGTTATATGTTGGTAAAAGCAACCCAAACATTTATGAATCGACCCTCAGACCCTCTCAGGCAAAGCTAGGGGGATTTTACTGTCCAGTTTTCCTGCCTCGTTATGGACAAAGTTGGAGGTTATTAAGGCACCAGTGGCAGCTAGGCAGGTGGAGAGTTGGTGCGTGGACGGAGCGGGGAGGTAAATTCTGTTCCTACCCCCTTATGAGAGAGAGAGAGAGCGAGAGAGTTAACTGCTTTTTGCAAAGATGAAATCCCTCTTACCTAATAATATTGCTCAATCCTTACCGAGAGAGCTTCTACATCTAGAAAGCCATCACAATATTAAGATGATAAACCGTTCGGTACGGAAACATCTAATACAGTTATTTAGCTGTAACGTGAATAAATAGTGGGTAATTCGGGTATATGTTGTTATGATGTAAACACGCATGTATACGACCACTATTTATCGTTATTTATTTGAGTACGAGTATTTAAAGATGTACCACCATAAACTTGGGAGACGTTGGTGAGCGGGGGAGTAAACGTTCGCGGTGGGAACTTGGACTCGATTGACTAGGTATTGCACGCAAATTAATATTTTCCGGAACGGGCAGGGGCAAGAAAATCAGGTCGCACAGCGTCGTCACATCACAACGCTCCTGGTCAACGCTCGTAACAAAGCTATGGTTCCACTTTAGTAGGCCGAAAAGACAAGACAGACATACACACACAGACACAGACACATATAGGAAACGCAGGTAGATAGAGACACGAAACGGCGACAGACGTGAGAGGCACGAAGACATGAGATTAATGAATTAGAATAAACACGAGAGGGCGACAGACAAGAGAGACATGCAGGCATGAGATTTATGATATATAATTCAAATGCTGAAAACGAAATGAAATAAATAAATAACAGCGTACTAAATTGATTAAATCGTTAAAAGCTACAACATATTGTAAAATTCCGTAGATTGGTTCGAACGGTAGAATATTATTTAGAACAAGCCATATTTTTTGCCGTAAAAATTAAGGTTAACTATTTCTGTGCAATAAAGTCCTCAAAGTGTGATGAAATTTAACATAAATATACATGCTACGATAATTTGTGAAAATTTGCTCATGACTATTTTGCTGTATAAGGCACTTTTTTCTTTGGAGATGTCAGATACATTGAAACTAGAATAGATAAACGTGCATACTACTTCCATTTCTTGGCGTTCAATATAAAATTTGTTGGGGAGGTCGAAAAGTCCCCACATAAATTGTGGTCACGAATAATGGACGCTTTTAGGCTGCGACTCGACTAAGATAAAAATCGACGCCGCACGGTGAGCCGCTCCTGGGGGTTTGGGTGGAAAAAAAGTCCACAACCACAAAAATCGATAGTAATGCATATTGTGGTTAGCGGAAACTAATAGAAATAAGATAAATAGAAAGGAAAAAAAAACATTTTGAGGTCTAATCGTTTCACTGATCAAGTTATCTACAAATAATGATGAGGTTATTTTTCCAACGGATGGTTATTCTGTATTAATTACAATAAAACACGCGGATTATCCTACATCAAATTATATGATAAACGAAGAAAATTTTCACTCGGCTTTTATGTATCAAGGCTATTTTTAAATAAAACCTCGCTGCTTCAAATTCTGCATATATTACTTCCGAAAATTGGAGAAAATCAATATTCACAGAGGTTTGCGGAATAAACAGGTTGAATTTTCAAATCCAGCATTAAATTTTGTAAAGAATGCTTCTAGTTTAGAGACTTGAAGAACTGGTCCTGATACTTTTTTAAACTGACAACTTCATCAAACTATTTTCAATATCTAATCTCTGATAAGAAGAGATCGAAAATGAAAATTAATATTCAAAATTTGATAATGATATTCGTTGAAACATTCAGGAAAAACATTCCAAATGATGTCAAGATCGACCCACTATGAGCTATGATGTCAATAATCGGCAATGGGGCGGAACTAATAAAGCACCTCTATCGCCACGAAAAACATTCCAGTCCAAGCCAAGATGATCAGAAGAAGGGCAAAAATTAAATATTAGATTTTTAAGGAATAATTTCCATAGAGGTTCCGCATAGTAGTTTTCTATTTGGTCAGTTCAAATCTGGGCGTAGAGGGTTATTCCAAGTAAATATCATTGGGCTTTATCTACCATTTTAGATGCTGGTGATTTTTTTTTTTTTAAACACATTAATTGAAATATTTGGCCCCGTGTGCGGACGGCCAAACTGCTGATTTTCTGCTGATTCTTCTTGATCTTATTAGGTTACCTCGAATAATGACACGCCATTTCACTGTAGTGGCAGGAGACCAAACAGTTTAATGGAAAGAGGAGATAGCTATTCCTGTGTGCGATATGTCTGTAAGTATGTAAGTAGCACAGAACATAGAATAGTCTATTCTATGTTCTGTGGTAAGTAGGTAGTGACTAGCTCCCCAACGATTTTTAGTTTTCAAAACTTCCGCTATTGTGGCGCTTCAGTAGCTGTATTTCCTACTGAGCCGTGAAGTACTGTGATTGTTTCTTGGGACGATAGTTGTGGCATAGCTCATTGGTTATGATACCGAAGGTCGTGGGTTCGAGTCCTGATGCAAATTTTTTTTTTTTTTTTTTTTAGCTAGTACAACTCCCGAAATATACTTCTAAAAGTAATTCAGACCTGCTTGTCCAACTAATCTGAATTTTCACTAAGGGATTGACTACTTTATGTTATGTATTTTTGAGATGCGAGCTTGCGAGCATCCAGATCACCAAACTATACACTTCATTCTGACCTACATGTCCATTAAGCATTTTTACTAAGGGATTGACTACTTGATGTTATTTATTTTTGAGATGCGAGCATCCAGACCACCAAACTACACAAATAATTCTGATCTATTTGTCCCACTAATCTATATTTTAGCAGCGGACATAGATTAATAAAAATTGAAGTATCCAACGTATTTGACGTGAGATATTCTAGGTTTTCATATCCATTTGTATTTATTATATTACTTGTTACGTTATTGGTTCGAAATATTTAAAATTGAAATTGGTCAATCGCTCAATTTACAAACAAACAACGAGTAACAACGATCAAGAAAGAGATGGAACTATTATTTATTGAAATGAAATCATACTTTATTAAATGATTGCTATCGTTGCTATGGTGTTTTATTGAAGCTTCTGTTACGTGGGAGAGTCGATTTTGATTCACTACGCCAAGCATGACTAGTTTCAACCGACTTCAGTTCAATACTGTGCGACAAAGAGTATATTGACTAAAGATTTGAGACAAAAGGTCAGGGTTTTGGCTTCCAGACAAGGCAATCGAGCATTCGTCCTTGAGCTCCTTGATTGTTTGCTGACGGTGACCTATTGAATGGTTTGTTTGTAAAGACGATAATCCTACGTTGTGATGAAACTCGGAAACTGTCGCTCTGTGACCGGGAAGTTCACGAAACACAATAGCGAGAGATGGCCATTGTTTTTTGTGTCTCATCACCCTCGAATGAAAGAACCGAACTTCCGTTTTCTCCCATCCTCGTACGGTTTGTTTTAAGAAAGTAAACGCATTAGAAGTATATTTTTGTATTAGGACGTGCAATCAGATATAAAGTAATTATAAAGTGTGAAGAACTTATGATCCATTGCCAATAATAATATCAATGTTCTCGTATCATCCAATGTATGAGAAGTAGGTACCAACCACTTCATTACATTCACAAACTTTGAAATAGTTGTTTTTACCATAATGATAAGCATTTTTGTAAGCATAACTTTTTGTTTTATATAATTTCAAATATTTCAAACATTAAAGAATGGATGATATTCAGTTTAGGCAATGCTACGAGTATAATCAAACTGATCGAAGAAAAAATGCCAACATAACTCATAATGATCTTCACAAGAGCTGAATAACATCAGATATGACTTGCAAAGGAGACAAAAATTATGATTTATGATCACATGTCGCACTCTTGGTTGAAAAAAATGGGATTGCTAAACAAGATTTCCGGCGAACTTCAAGAGGAGAAAACTTTCTGGAGGCACGATGTTAATCAATTACAGTATTACCTTTCTCATTTATTAGACTTAGAGGAAGTGAGGCAAGCGAAACAGGAGGGGAAAAGGAAAATCCTAATAAGGTCTGAAACGGTGGAACAACTATATTACTTTTACGATATTCCAGTCATTCTTCTTAAGTCATTTCTCATGAAGGGGCGACAGTCAAGGATTTAGTTTTATTTTAAAGTTTTAGTATTCATTTCTAGTACTTGTTGTTGAATATACGAAGACTGTATAATAAACTGTCAAACGTTCATACAAGTAGATTTCCAATGGTTTTTTGTAATGATTTGAAATCACGTGCGCTTTCATCTTCAAAAACTTACCTATGGATTATTAGCCGCTCCGGCTCGCTACGCTCGCCTCCACGTCCAGCCGGGGGGCAAGCCCCCCGGACCCCCCATTAAGTTGCTCGCTTCGCTCGCAACGTGTGGCATGTAGGGAATATTGCTCGCTTCGCTCGCAAAGTCTGGCATGTAGGATATGTTGCTCGCTTCGCTCGCAAAGTCTGGCATGTAGAAAATGTTGCTCGGTTCGCTCGCAAACGGTAGTTCTCTATTGGTAGGTTTAACTTCTGTAGGGGATGCTGCTCGCTTCGCTCGCTTGAGGAAGTTATACTGCCCACCCAACTTGGCAGACGTTTTTTTCAGTTGGGAATTATTACAAACAATTTAAATCTTATAAAACTACGTGGAACCACGAAAAGTTTATTCGGGGATGTTGCTCGCTTCGCTCGCATGGTATACCTGTATATGTGTAGGACAAAGTCCGTATTTATTATTTGAAATGGCTCTCGCTTCGCTCGCAAGGTAGGTACCTATGTAGGCATACCTGCTCGCCTCGCAACGTTGTGACATCGAACCCTTCACGTCAATTCTTGAGCCTTCTATCGTCCACGGCAGAATCATTTTAATCGCTTTGCTCGCTTCTGCTCGCAATTTGACCGAGTTCTCGTCACTTTTTTCGATATCCGATTTCGGATTCAGATTCGGCGGGATCAAACCTTTATTTCGCCCGCGAAAACCGTTCCGAAAAACGTACCTTTACGGGGTATATTTTAATGGGAAAAAACGTAGTTTTTCGTCGGACTTTTCGAGAAAACGGGTCCGTACTCTCGCATTTTTTTTACGCATTTCCCGATACTTTTTTCGCGATCCGATCGCGCCGTCGTCTTTCTCGTTTCAAAACCTACGAAACCGGTATTTTTCCGGAATTTTCGACGGCCGTTTAGAGGGGTTGGGGAAGCGGGGAAGTCCAAAAAGCGCACATTAATTATTACTTCGACCCCCCTCCCGCCCTACGGCCCATGGTTCGGGTGGGATTAGAAAATTTTAAATTCGCTTATACACCCTATCGGAAAATCCCAAAAAGATCCCCCCACTCGTAGATCCGGCCCACTCAGCCGTTTGGCCGTGCATAGACACGACAAACGGACGGAGTTTCATTCTTATAAATAGTATAGATAGATTAAAGCATATCTAATACCATTTAGAAAAAATATTATCCAATCAGTAAATTATCTGAACGTTGAAAACTACGATAAATACAACTACCTAAATATGAACTGAGGAGCAATAGGCTTATATACTTACTATTAAACTACACTTACTGCCTGCAAAATCATATATTTAGGTAGGTATATGGTCGTTTCCCTCTCACAGGTTTATCCTCAGTTGTTACTACAGCGCAAAAAACACTTTTTGGACAATATCACACAATTGCATTATATAAGTAGGTATGCGGAATAAAAAAAAACCCGAGAACGAAAAACAACAAAATGTATACAAAACAAACTCAACTCAGCAATATGCGAGGTTAGAATAGAAATATTGCCATAATAGATTATTTTAATCTTTTCTATTAAATTATTTCAATCACCACAAAAGGCTTCTATTTCTTGTTTTTTTTTTTCTCTTTATTTTGACTGTGATTTAATTCGTAAATGGTATAATAAAAACGATATAGGTACCTACCAACAATAAAAAATTAATCAAAGAATACGGGAAACAACCAAGCTTGATCAAGTAGGGAAAAGTAGGGGAAGTTCGTAGGGGAATTTGATGGATACTGAACAATGAATATTTTTCTAGGGAAAAATCGCATACGGGCTAGCCCCAGAAGGTAGTGGCGAACGAATTGATTTCAGTTTGCAGTATCCACGTTTCGTTGACTTATCCACGCCATTTCGGCCTCACACAAACGAACCTATAAGAATTTCTTTATTTCTAAGAGCGTCTAAACTTGCTAGGCAACCGGATCCGTATAATTATATTAGTAATTGTGTTTTACTAATCACATTCTCCAATTGAAAGTGTTACGTAGGTACTGAATGTCAGAAGCGTAAAATTATTCATTTTTATTGCATCTATACCACGAACTTTTGCGTCCTCCGTAATTCATGGAGGGGCTATGCCTACCCTGCCCCTCCTCAAACTACGCCACTGCGATCTTCAAACAGCTCAGTCCAACCTTATTATAACTCACCCATATTCTCGGATGCAGGTGATGAACATAGACTGAACATATCGCGTGAATGCGATATATCATAAAGTAGGTACTTTCATCTCTTCTCCTAGTCGTCTCAGCTGTTGTTCAGCTCCCTTTAGAACGTTTGGTCATATAGGAGTAGGAAAAATTTGTTTTCTCCATTTTTGGAAATCGGTTTCATTAATTCTTTTCGGATTATTATTTTCAATAATGAACCTTTGTAATCGACCAAGAAAAGAAGAAGTTATCCCCCCTGACAATTTTTTGGTTTACGTTTCAAAATCCGGAATCCAAAAATCGAAAAAAAAAAAAAAAAAAAAAAAAATCCGTCCATCCGCCGTCTGTGGCTTTTCTCCGAAATTAATAGACCAAACTTCATGATACTTGCGTCAAAAATCGCATTTGGGGTCTAGATGGTCCTAGAAGCTTAGCATCAATGTTTTTCAACACTAAAGGGTAGCATTAAAGGGCTGAACATTCAAAAATCGAGATCTCAAAACCTTCCAAGGTAACAGTAATGATTTTTTGCTTGTCAAAGAATCAATTAAAACCACCCGCTACGCTGTACGTTGAACGGTTCGTTTTCCCTAAGGGGTCGAACATCGAAAAACGCCTTCAAATTTCCAAGCGCGATTTCGAATGCGCTACTAGCGGATTTATTGATTAGACATCTAAATACAAAAACACCTGAAGGAATAATCATACCCGAGTAGCAACTACTCACAACAATGCGCAGAATGAAGCATTGATTTGGCAACAATGGAACCCCCCCCCCCCCCCTGAACCATTTGACTTAGATTGTTTGACTTTCTTAATGTCTGTGAGTAAATTAATTTGGAATCTGGCAGGTACTGAGATTTTTTGGCTTTGTGGTGAGAGTTCAGATATTGATTACCCGTTTGTTGTCCTCAGATCCCCTGATGATGCACTGTCCCATCATTGAGAAACGTTGGGAATGAATAATTAAAGAGATAGTAAACACAAGCAGCCTTCTTGAACATCACCTGATTTCCTGGTGGATATACTTAAACAATGAAATTGACAGGGAACCATCTACAACTTAACCCGCACATTCCCTGAAAATTTCATCCAGATCGGATGAAAACTGTGGAAAATAAGATTGTTACAAGGATATTATACTGACGCATGCGCAGTAGCTATTACTGACACAATCATGTTGAAATTTATATATGATGATCAGATTGTCCTCTCCCAACTATTATCCAAATTTGTGCGAGATCGGTCGACTAGGGCGTGAGAAAATGATGCTTGGTAGAATTTAAGTTTGCGCATGTGGAGAGTAAGGTATTGAGTCTACCCCCTACCCCGCACAACCCCTAAAAATTTCATCTAAATCAGATGAAAACTGTGTTAAATAAGCTTGTTACAAGGGTTTGCGGACACACGACAGACACATACACAGACATACAGACAGACAGAGAGACAGACAGACACGGATCCAAAGCTGTTCAGAATGGTCTTAAACGTAAAATGCGAGTGGAAATTTTGATTTTGGAGACCAAAAATTGTTTTTCTCCCGAAAGTGAAAACAATGCTTCCGCTACCTTTAGGTAGATTCGAAGCAATAAATAAGTAAAATAAAATAAAAATCCCAGGTTTTGGACCACATAAAATTCCGCGTTGGGTTACGGAGGTCGAAAGCTCATATTTGTCTTTCTGTCACCTACGATTATACGTAGAGATTGAACATTTAGTGAAAATTATTATCGAACTTCTCGGGAATCTCCATTAATACACGAAGCTCCCGAGATGGAGTAATAGTGACACCGACGTCATCCATAATTAGTTGAGTCCCACGGATGACGATCTACAAGCGTGGAATGGGATGGACATGCACTGGACGGGTGACCCCTGGCATGGAGAGAGGTGGCTCGCATTGTAGTATGAGCGGCGCTCGGCGATTATTGAACGCTGTAATGAATAACCCAACCGGTGATGGATGCACCGACATTGCTGTGTGCGACCAAGTCGCGCGTCAACGCAATGGGATCAGTCATCCGTTCTAAAGCTTGTAACAACAACAATGCAATATAGCATGGAATGATATGAACGCACTAATAAGCATATCATTATAATTGATTGCCATTCCTCTACCTTCCACTTTTTCGAAACCAGTTTAAATATTGAAATACGATACGTAAAATCATACACATTGATGTAAATAACAACATTTTAGCGAATTTTTGAAGAAAATTAAGCTATTGCTCTCGCCTCAAAATTTGTAGAATGTGAATTTTTGAAAACGTTTTATGCAGAAATCCGTTTCAGGCTATTCTGAATCATATTCTGAAGTTTAACGCATTTTTTTATGTATGTATGTATGTATGTATGTATGTATATATGTATGTATGTATGTATGTATGTATGTATGTATGTATGTATGTATGTATGTATGTATATATGTGTCATTCCAGACGATAACTGTCCGTAGAATTGTGCTAGAAACTTCAAACAAATTTTAAAATGTTAAGGACACAAAACGAAAGTTCAAGTTCGTTGGCCAGCATGATCGGATTACATCTTCGGGTTAAAATTTTCAAAAATGTAGTCAAAAATTTCAAAATAGCCTGTTTTTTGCGATTTGTTGTGTGAAATAATTTTTTCAGCATACTAACATGTGGTATATTCGGAATCAGCGTAAAATTTCCTATAAGAATATGTATCAAGTTTTCAAAAATTTCAAAGTTGAAAAATCAGTCAAAAATCGAAATAATGCCGTTCGCTAGTTGTAAAAATCGGTAATATTTGCATGAAACATTGTCCAAATTCAGATTGAACTACTCTTATGGAAGTATCCCTGTATAACCAATCCTAGAACCATGCTGTTTAAAACGTAGGTAGTAGGTGCTTTAAAAAAAAAAAAAAAAAGGTAATCACAACTGATGAGTTTACTCTGTGCATGTGTTAATAATTTGATTCCATGTTTGTCTATCAAAATCATAAACTAAAATTTCTCAACACGATCATTAGCGACTGAAATGTCGAAGATTTCTTCAAAAATTCGCTCATGGGGTCATGCTGCATGTCTGGTTTGCTTCCTCACCACCAAAGGTTGGGAAGCTTTGTGTTCGTGATTGAGGTTAAAAAAAAAAAAATAATAATAATAATAAAAATAAAAAAATTAAAAAAAATTGATGTCCTCCAAAATCACAATTTCCGCTTGCTTTTTTTGCGTTTCGGAGCTTGCTGATAAATTTTGGTACCTTGTCTGTCTGATGTGGGAAATCCTTGTCAAGCCCAAAACTATACCAAGTTTCAGTCCGATTCAGATGAAATTTTCAAGGATTGTGCGGGTTAGCTCCTAGACGGTCCCCTTTAACTTCCATTGCCGTCACATGAATAGTATTCTGTGAATGCGCAAACGTTAATTTATCATTACGTCGGTTCCTTATCATCTATTGGTCCGATTTTATTCATACTCGTACTAGGGGAGTAAATAGATACATGTTTTGGAGAATTCGATATGAATCATATCGCAATTGATGGAGTAATAACTATAGCCTGTGCGAAAAACTAAACTTCATGAACTTGTGTTGAAAAAAACATTTGGTGTCTAGATGGTCCTACAAGCTCGACATCAATTTTTATCAACCCTAAAGGGCTGTATTAAAGGGTTAATCATTAAATCAATCGAGATCTCTAAAATTTTCTAAGTAAGAGTAATAATTTTTTGCTTGTCAATGATACGGCTCGAAATTCCTCAAAAAATTGCTAGATAGTGATACTGGAATATTTCAAAATTGCCTTGTAAATATCAGCTGATATAATGCCAACACTGGAATTATCAGGTGATATAGTTCCAATGGAATCATAACGTTGCGAAATCGAGTTTATTAACTATTGTCCGATGTCCGTGCGATGTACCTACTAGTAAAGTATTGGTACCTAAATGCTAAATTTCATCTCTTAAATTGCTCCCAAGTCAACCTATGGCATTCCCTCCATGACGGGTCCCGGGGCCACCTGGCCGTTACTGGACAAGTGGCCCTTGCGTATGTTGTTCGACGCATCCTATGGAATCATCAAGGGAGGCCGCCCCCGGTCCGGCCGGAAACTCCTGACCCTTCTTCAACTTAACGCCAGACGCAGACCCGTACCATCTGTGAACCCTATTTGGCTTTCACTGCTCCGCCACATTTTCCTTGCACCTCTGAAACACATGGATGTGGCACGGATGATTGCAAATGCAATCCTTGCTCGGAGGAATCCTTAAACTTCGCACTGTGACCGTCTTCACTTCTGCTCAACCTTTCAGCTGATTATAGCATCTACGGAGCGAACCAGAAGGGTAAACGATGCGTGAAGTTCTTCGCATGCTGGTAGATATTTTCTCCTCCTCTTCGGCCCTGGACAGTACTGCTACCACTGTATGGGAAGCGTAGGAGGGAGCGTCAGTGTCAACGACACGGATATCGAACAACGCTTCCCTCTGAGCTTCCCACACTCCACGACAGGCAAGATCTTTTATACCTGGTTGCGTACTAGTGGATTCTACTATTATGTGCTCTTTGATACTATTTCCTCAAGCTGACGTCTCATTAAATAATGACGCCAATAAATAATGAGTCTCATTATAAAGGTCTCCTTTACCAACCGAACCTATACGCAGAACTGGAGGCCATCTCCTAGAGTTGATGGGACTTGATGAAATTTCAGACGAATACAGAGATTTCCAATAAATGATGAACGATGTTTTTTCGATCACATATACGAAAGACGGAAACTATTTCTGTATATTAGTTGTGATTGCACATTATTCGGACTTTTGTATAAAATTCCGTATTGATTTCAAATGTCATGTCATGTGCATGATCCAAGCTGAACTAAAAGCCCTATTTCTGCTCAGTGTAGATAGACAAAATTTGAGCGTAATCTAGAGTTATTCTGCTTGAACTGATTTGTCGATGACGAGAAAACTAGTTATACCTATTAGCATTAATGACTACTATTTGACAGAGATATTTCTCTCATCGTTTGGTTGGCGGAAAAAGAATACCGCGCCTAGCAAGGGTGGAAGTGTATGAAGAAGTGCCGGGAAAAGAGGTTACCTCAGATAAAAAGCAGAAGCTGAAGGGGTCTAACGGTTTTTAGCCTTCCCTTCGACCTTTGGGCGTTTAAATTAATTATCTCACCTCTGGAAAGGAGATAGACCGAAAGGCGAGAGAAAGAGGGATTCAGGGAAAGCAAGTTCATTTGAATAGCTTTTACAAGGTGCCGCGGTTTCAAGAGAAGAGGCCACGAGAAGCTTAAAAAGATCAAGGTTGAAAAAGTATTGAGAAAAAAAGCCGGCTGGATTGAAGACTGAAAAAAGGAACCCCGTCATCCCCATCTCACCCGAACTTTTATTTTGAGATTTTTTCGCGTCGAAAGTTAGCGAGAAAACCGAGAACAGAATCCTCGTTAACGCCTCCCAATAAACTACCTCATTTACTTTCTTCATTTTTTATTTTATTTTCTTACGTTTCTTTACACTTTCACTTTTTGCCCATTATTCACACACCTGTTACTTTTAGTTAGTTTGACGTTGAAAAGAACTTTGTTTACAAGTTCGGCAACAGCCCGTGAAAGCAAAATTGGTTTTATTGAATGTATAGTAAGCGATTTCACAGAATCACGATGAAATATGTACTTAATTGAAGTTCAAGCTGTGAAATTACTGCCGCGTGTAATCTTTTCATCGAATGGTACTGTGGCCATAAGCCGAGCAGAATAATTCACGGAACAATTTATATTTATATTTTATTTTTAATTGTGTTAAGTAAGCCGTAATGTTTATTGTAATAGTTTCATTCGTATTTGAAAGTGGTTATACAGCAATCGTGTAGTGGATTATTCAATTCCATTAGTTCTTAATTCATAAGAATTGTTATTAACCACCCATTGGAAAGTCCCACTCGACTTGGGAGCAATGTATGACCTAGTTTCGGCTCGTAATTAAGACTGACCACGTCCACTATTGATTCCCATAGAGGAGTACAAAAGAGATAGGTATCAGATAAAGCCACACGGTTAGAAAAAAGTTCCAGTCATGCAGCATGATCGTATGAGCGAATTGTCGTAAATTATCGTACTGTGTCAAGTTGCATTGTTCTGAAAATTCAGCATTTTAAGTAAACGTATTGGTAAGTAATGCATGCATTACAGGGACGTCCCTATGAATGGATCGTATATGATTCTGGTGAGAGTTAAAATAAGAGAAAAAACAAAATTATCATGACTCCTCGAAATCAACCTCCCCCAACCCCATTATCCCCCTTCACCAACAGTAAATTTCTATAATAAAACTTCCAGCATGAAGTTTGAAACTCCTGACACATTTTCCAAAAACTAGATCAAATTCATAATTGAAAAAAAAAAAAAAAAAAAAAAAAAAAAAAACACGAAACTCTGACGAGAATAGTTGAAACATGATGATTTATTATCATAAACCTCTCCATTCACCCCCTTCCATAATGGAATTTTAAACTCTTGATATTCGATTTAAACCTAGACCAAATTCATAATTGAACAAAAAAAGAATCACGATAATTGAACGAGAATCGTTAAAACATCATGATTTATCAGAATCACACCCTCCTTTCCCCCCTTACCCTTGATGAAATTTGAAACTCCTGATAATATACGATCTAAACCTAAAACGAGTTCATAGTTGAACAAAAAAAGAACCAAAGAAGTCGGTGGAGATTTTGTAGCTTAGGCCATTTCCCGAAATTCCCAAGGTAGCAAGAAGCACAACTAGACTAAAATTGGAATCGAACCATATAACAATCATGAAAATCGGTTAAGAATTGTAGCCTCGGTGGCGTCGACAAAATTTGTTGAAAAAATGTCTTTTTTTTTGCTTTATCCACTCCATACAAACAGGATTCAAAATTTCCTGGGTTTGTTGCACAACTAGAATGAAATTGGGATTGATCAAAGAAAGAATATCGAAAATCGGTTGAGAATTATGGCATGGACCCACACCAGAACACACATGGTTTTTTTTTTTTTTTTTTTTTTTTTTAATGGTCTTTCAATGGTCTGAAACAGATTTATATGCGGTTTATTTCGCATGGTTGGGTTGTCCCCCACTCTTCTGTATCAATTCTAAGACAAAGATTTAGAGGGACGTCTTAGAAATGGATTTTTTCGCACAGGTTATATGGCTAGAAGCTAGTTATAAATAATATTCGGCAATTGAAGAAAGTTTTCAGTTTTTTCAGTATTTATTTATTTGTTGGCAAATAATAATGAACTATGAGTACATTTTTCAGCATAAATTTCTGCATAGATTTTTAATGTTCTAGTTCATCGTAATAGACTTTTTTTAGCTGAAATTCTGCTACAAATAAATTTAACAATTTCAAGCCGTTTTTAGCCATACTTACTGATTTTTTAGCACATTTTTCGAAATTTTGACCAATTAAATGTGCTCAAAAATGTTGGGGAACGAACTCATCCTTTGGTTTGGAAAGCTTGAATTTTTGGCGCTAGAGCAAAATTTGTATATATACTATTTGAAACATACGCGATTTGAAAAAACGTTAAACTCTAGGATTCGCCTCAGATTGTCTCAAAACGGATTTAAACGAAGAAAATTTTCGAAAATTTTGATTTTAAAAATTTTGGAGCCATTACAATAGCTTTATTTTTTACGAAAATTCGCTAATGTGTTTGCGAGAGAGAATCACGATGCCTGCCGATAAGTCTTGATTGTACCTACATGGGTTGAGATAATTTGATTCGCCAATTTTCGCAATGTTCAACCGAAATGCTCAGAGGTAAGTGAGAAAGTTGGAAGAAGTATTGAGAACGTTGTTTTTATCACTATTTAAATTGAAAAGAAGAAAAAAGTTCCATCAATGAAATTGAATACGGACACAGTGGCTAGTAATATTGGAATCCCATAAATATGGCTCGAATCTTCGAAATCATTGATTCAGAAAACAGTATTATCGACCAACAATTGTTCTTAATTATGCAATATTTTATAGTTGAAGCTGCGAAATAACTTACCGCAGATGTTTCATCCCCCATGATCTAACTACAAAATCATTCAGGTGGCTATAAATAAGAGTATTCGTAAAGGGGGAAGTAAGTCGACTCCTACAAAGGGGGATCCTATTGTTACCCTCATTCCATTCCAACTATCTCTGTCGTCGACGTGATTTCGAGGGATCCAGAACGGACAACACAAAAATCCCGGAACGGCGACCTTGCCCTCCTAACTTCTAAACTTTTTCTCTTCACCACCAACCGGTAGTTCCTAGCAAAGTAGCTGCAGGAAGAGAGAGGGAGAAAAAAATGAGGGGCTAAAACGGACGGTTGAGTGTTGGGGTGCTGCTAGAGCTCTTATTTTGCAGTTTTACAGCTTCCTCCTACCACTTCCTCCTCATGCCGCGCTCAACTTTAGCAGTAAAACCCGGCAGTTATTCAAGTCATAAAACAATAAAGAAACGGGGAACAATGGTAGGGGTGCGGCTGATGTCGGGCGAACTAAGTTATGCTTCGCAATCGTTTCTAGGATTTGTATTAGGTAGCTATAACACGAGGTGCCGGCGGGAACTTCAAGTCAGCTCCATCGCAGTTTCATTGCCGCGCTATACTATGTGACTACAGCAGTTCTCCAGATTGGAAATACGTCACTTTTGATTAATATTGTACATTGCAACCCCGCATGGTGGCGCAGTTGTTTGAAACAATAATTTGAATATCGCATCGAATAACGTAATACGTAAATGAATTTTGGTTTATTATTTTCAATAATGAACCTTTGATATTGACGAAGAAAACCATTTGTTCAACCCCCTGAAAATTTGTTGGTTTACGTTCCCAGATGCGTAAAAACAAAAAATCGGAATATATAATTAATCCATCCGTCCGCTGTCCAGAGCATTTCTCTATGAAACTTGGGTTAAGAACAACATTTGGAGTCTACATGATCATAGAAGCTCGGCATCTATTTTTATCAACCCTGAAAGGTAATATTAAAGGTGTAAACAGGCAAAAATCGAGATCTCGAAACTTTCAAGGTAACATTAATGATTTTTTGCTTGTCAATGATAAATCTAATCGCAAATACTCGATTAAGACCATCCGCAACGCTGAACGTTGAACAGTTCGCTTTCCCTGAGGGCTAGAGCTTCGATAAAACACCTTCGAATTTCTAAACGCAAGACCATAGAGAAATCATGAGCTGCTTGCGAATTTATTGATTAGCCTATAAATCTCCAAACCCCATCAATAATTATATATAGACAATGGGACAGGAATACATAGAAATTAAAAAAATATATACCTATATACCTAATAGAAAAATAAATAAAATAAAATAATTAAAAAAAATTAAAAAAGCAAAAAAAAAAAAAAGAAAAAAAAGCAGCCGATATAATTTCAATGGAATTATCAGTTGATATAGCTTCAGAGTTATTCATTCGAACTTTGCGAAATCGAATTAATTAACTATTTTCCGTGTGGATGTGATAGTGGAGCATTGATAGGTATTTATTTCATCTCATAAATTTATTTATTTCGGGTATACCTATAGGTAGTGGAAGCATTGACAATTAACAATTATAAAATTTCCACCCTCATTTTACGTTTTAGAGCATTCTGAACAATTCTGTCTTTCCGTGTGTCTATCGTGTATCCACAAATCCTTTTTTTTTTTTTTTTCCCATATTTTCCATATTTATTTACTTTTTGTGTATAACACCATCAAATCCTTGTAACAAGCTTTTTTCCAAACTTTTAAACCGATTTTTATGAAACGTTCATGGAATGTGTGGGTTAGGGTGTAGATGGTCCCCTATCAGTTTCGTAGTTCTCAAATCAATACTTCAAAAAGTCTATGCGCAAACTTAAATAAGGTCATGCATCACTTTCTTACGCCCGTCTTCCGAACTCGCTCAAATTTGGAGGATAGGTGTGTTTTTTCTTGCCTCATCACTTCCCTCTAGATAATTATCTTCATTGATGCAAAGGTCTAGAACTTATTTACTATTGTGTCGCACAAGAGAAAACCCCTACCTACATGGTTTATTAATTTCATTATTCATAAAATTACCATCAATTGATTTTTAATTATGTCAATTATAAAAACGCTTAAAATTATTACACAAAGGTGCATTATTTATGAATTAGATAGTCTTTCTAAATAGAATACTCTTGTCAATAATAAATAAACTAAGGCTATCCTACATCATCACAATATATAAGCATAGGCGATGTCATTTACAGAGAGTAAATTAATAAAATAAAATAAAACGAAATCATTAAACGCATTAAATAATGAAAGCAACCAAAGCAATAAATTAATATAGTGCAATGTCAGGTATAAGAGGATGTCATCCGAGCATCGTGTTAAATGTTAATAAAGCCACAATTAGATTATGGAGGATAAGACAACAACAAACCAACCCCGATCGCACCTGGAATGAAACGCCTGTACAACTTTTACACTTTACAAGTCCTCCTGTATTTAGCAGTAGCTGATACTAAGAACAACATCATATCATAATCTAAGTATGTCGATGATGACGTCGGCACCCATCAATTGAAAATTAATGAAATATAATAAATCAGCTACCTTCACTTGTCCATAGGGACAATAGTTATATTCATCTAACCAAAAAACTTTTTTCAAAGCTGGCAATCTTAAAAATCAAGTGGACATTTTGTCTTGGGAGGAAAACGAATTTTTCAACTTCTTCCAAAACACAAGGCTTAGCTACCTTCAGTAGTGGGCAAGTAAAATAGACGTGTTACATAACTTTCCTTTAATCCTTCCGTGGAAGGGAATGAGGAAAAAGGTTCCACACCCTTTGTTTGTTTGGGACGTATTCACAGGGAAATCCTATTTTCAGGATTCGGCTGTTGCGATGTGAGCTCTGGACCGACTGAGCCCAGATTCAGATCCCGAAAAGGGATTTCGGAGGAGAGATAGCCTGATGAGGAGAAGCAAAGAGGGAGGAAGGGGTGTGATGATGATGGGTGGAGGGGGAGAGGCGGACGGCTAGTTTTATCGAATCAGGAAAGAACGCGAAAGTCCGAGGAAACGAGAAAAGCCGCTGGAGCTCGGTGAATGGAACGACGCGACGGAGGCCGAGGGAAATCACCCGCGGGTCACCGGACTCGAGCGAGGCCAACGGCGCAAAAGGCCGCAGTTGTTGGCCTCAAATAAACCTACGCGATTGTCGTGCCTGAAGATTGTCGTGACTAGTCAACTCCTATCAAATTATCTGATTACTGTATTTTAATTACCTCAATACGATGGAGGAAAACGGCAGGTACCAACTCAGAATTTAGCCACTTGTATATGTTTATTCAAGGAACTATTTTATGATTGCTTCTAGAAGAATGTTTAGGGGATTCTATCTAAATCGAAAGTAGTTATATTTTAGGTAAACTCTTCAATTTAAAGTGAGAGACACCTCAAGGTAAATTCTGAGGATGAGTCTGGATAGCGATAGGATTGGATATATGGGTATTGGGAATTCATATAAAGATATATCAATGATTGGTACTGCAGTCGTAAAAGCTGGCTTACCGCTTGATCGAAATCTGGGACGAGAATGGTGCTCCCCTGGAGGGAGAAGGTTGGTGTGCGCGGTCGAGCGGTTCAGCGACTGAGCTGTTCTCGTAACAGCTCCGACACGAACTGTTCGGAGTTGTTATAGCTTCTATATGAATGAGCCGAAACATTGGTGGAATAGAATGATTACGCCCGCTCATACTTCCTTAAGTACGAGAAACAAGCAGGAACTCATACTCTGTACATTTAGTTAGCTACGGTTTTTGAAAGGCTAGCAAATGACCGGTATTGAAATATAGTACACTTTAAATAAATTCGGGCCTTTTGGTTTATTGTAGGCGGGGCTACATGTCCGAATTATTTCAACGATAAGGTCTGTTTTACTATACCCACTTGTGCATTAGAATGAACTGAAGGAAGTCGTATAAAAAACGCTGCTAATTACTACACAATGGTTTATTATTTTTGTGTTAGATAGCCCTTCTATGCAGCATTGGTCTATTTATAAAATCTCGCATGTAATATATGATCAGAGCATGGCGCATCGTACCTTCAAGGGTTCACACTTTTACGGTTCCAAGACCTCGCATTTTACGCTTTACAGTAAAGATCTTAAAAAAAAAAAACGGAAAAATGGTGCTTGAAGTAATTTACGTTTGCACATGCGAAGAATGGAGTAATGATTCAATTTCAATTTTTGGATTCTACGCATCTTGAAACGTAAACCAAACAATTTTCAGGGGATGTTAAAACTTTTTTTTCTTGGTCGATTACAAAGGTTCGTTATTGAAAATATTAAACCAAAAGGAATAAATGTGCAAAGTAATATTTCCAAAATGCAACATTTTGCAGCATAGCTCATTTTGGTAGGTATCGGCACGTGTGTATAAGTTTTAATATAATATATCATATAGGGAAAATGCAAAATAAATGAATGTAACAGTATATAAATTATAAGTTCCTTTCTGTAAGGTTAAATAATATTAATTTCTAACGCTTAACAAACCAGTAAAAGTACCCGGTTTGCACAAATCAGTGTTTAATAGTGTTCCAATGTGTTTGGGGTTAATTTATAAAAAATCGCAGTTTGTTGCAGTAGATAGCGTTGGGTTTGTGAAATCTTCACATTGACTAAGAACTTTTCCTTGAGTCCTTTAATTCACTCGTGAATGGTGGGAGGAATATCACCGATTGCTCCGATTGGATGCCAAAGGTACATTCAGCCATTGCACTAATTCCATCATCACACATCGTTTGTGAGATTACAATGCTGTTCGCCAACACGCCTCTATGGGGCTGCGGCATCTACCTCGTAGCTTCTGCGTGGGAGCCCAGTGGGAAAACCGTTTCAGAAATTGCAGGAGCCGTTTGGGAATTTCAAAGCAAAGGGCGGGGGCTGAGTGGGTGGCCACCGGGACATCATAGTTAAGGAAACCTGATGAACCATCCCTCATTAATAGATGTCCTAGACACTGCAGCCAAAGCGCAGTGTTAATTTAGGACCGAGTGCTCACTGAATTAGATACCTACTTGTCATGCCCAAAAATCATTTAAAACTCTCATCGGTTCACGAAATCATAATTCGTTAACTTATGAAGCGCCAGGGCAGCCTTCAATGCTACCACTCTGGCCTGAATACAGTGGGCCGTGAGCCTGGTGTTTAGGAAGGGAGACAAGAGTCCCCTTTTCCCACCTCAGAGACACCCCCGCACCCAGAAGGCCGTCCCCTATCCCACAGACTCCGCTCCCATCCCACGCTTCGGTGGCGCGTGGGTTGTAGACCAACCTGGTTTTTGTTCGGACTTTCCCGGCCATTCTCGACAAGCTTCATTGACAACCCTAATTAGATTCATCTGACTTCTTTATTCCTAACTTCCATACTTACCATTCGAGGTTCTTATGAAATGAACTGGTGAAATGTTCCTTGGAAATCTATCTGCAAATAATCTTGCAACCACCAAAATAGATGACGGGGTAGTACCGTAGTACCAATTATTATGATTATCAGTACACCTTTTCTCAGCTAAGTTGGCTGTGGCACATAGCTTTCTCGTATCCTCAATAGACCGTTACGATGTTTCAAACAATCTTGGATTATTCCATAACGGGATCCTCCTATAGTTGGGGGAAATATTAAATTAAAATGGAGAGAAATCGAAAGAGAGGATACCTGAATCCACGAACCATTTGTGCATGCGCCGAAATTGCAAATCGGGTGATCAATCTCCACTTTTCTGTACTTTTCACCAAGTTTGAGAGAAATCGATCAATGAGGCAATAAAGAAATGGTTCTAGAAAGATCTTACGGTTGCTCATGCAGACATCTACCAGTGAAGTTGGAGGTGATGAAGTTCATTCATACCCTCCACATCCTAAACCGGTCAATCCCTGAACGTTTTATGAAATTCAGCTGCGAACTAGAGAAATCATGCTTGTTCAAAGGATTTGAGTTTCTTGCGTACGAAGCAACTACTAATGATACGATCGTGATGGAACTCAAAGGGGGGATATCAAATCATAATTTCGCTACAACGCTCCGAATTTAAGTGAGATCCGAAAATAGTCCCTCGAAACTAAAGGCTCCATGGATTTCACGTTCGCTCAGACGCAGTGAAAACTATTAAATGATTAAATTCATAGGGGAACATTCTCCGTCTAACTTGTACATTTAAGAATGTCATCGCAGTAGAATGAAAACTATGGAAGTAATGTGGTTCAAGGCTTTTAAATTTGCTAATGTGCAGCAGCTGCTACATTGATATAACCGTGAAGAAATCGACATGTAATGATTGATAATCCTTTAATTTCTTCTCCCGACCCATCGAATTTGAGCGAGATAGGACGCCTGTGAGGGAATGATTCTTATGGATTTTATATAAATTTGAGCATACGAAGAGTGAACTAAACCACGCTTGCACACATTTCTTCAACCGAACCCAGTCGACGGAGTCGAGTGCAACCTTGATGTTATTGGTCACCACTCCTTTTGGTTCGGATACCGCATGCCGCAGGTCACTTTTAATATACTTATTTGTACTAATTGTGCTGACAATCTGGAGATT
The DNA here is from genome assembly GCA_030762985.1 of Adelphocoris suturalis. NCBI lineage: Eukaryota > Metazoa > Arthropoda > Insecta > Hemiptera > Miridae > Adelphocoris > Adelphocoris suturalis. The sequence continues at coordinate 32,487,101 of CM061041.1, forward strand.
CAGAATTCTGTCTGAACCATCGGGCTTGACGGCAACGATATTTGCCTTCTTGCCACATTCCCTTGGCATGTGATATACATAGTCTCTCCCTATCAAGATCCCGCTTGATGGCAACGCAACTGCTATCTGCGATTTGCCCTTGGGGCGAGCGATTTCGGACGCATAAAGATGGAATGCTGACTGGGAAAAAGGCAATACCGAGCCCTCCGGCCTCAACGGGAGCTCGGAGATCACGTACGCACTTGTAAGCATCTGCAGTAAGTTTCTTGCAGCAATATATAAAAAGCAACAGGTTCAGTACCCACAATACACACGCATACTCACATAGAAGGACAGACAGACGAAATATTGTTTAGAATGTTTTAAAACGTATTGCGAGTAGAAATTTTGATATTGGCGAGAAAAAAAAAAGTATCCTCTCCCAAAGTGAAAGAATTGCTTCCGCTAACTTGGTAAACTAGGAACAACAAAAAACAGTTGAACCCTTCGACATTTTTTGGTTCACGTTCCTAGATCAGTAGATTCCAAACATTCCCTCTGTCCTCCCGCCGTTCGCTGTCCGAAGTTATTCTCCAAAATTACAGGATCACACTTTACGAGTTGGCTAAAAATCACATATCGGCCCACAACACCGGTTCAACTATTTGAATCAACCCCAATGGGTTGACATTTTAATAACTCAGTAACTTCAAAATATAATAAAAGAGCGTTAGTGTTTTGTTCGATATTTTTGTAACTTAATGACTAATACATTTCATAATTTGATGATTATAAGTTTCATAATTTTCTTCTCCCAAATTTCTCGATTACACAGGCACAGTATCCAACCGCACTGAATTCCGTGGGTTCATCCTTCAACTGCCCTCCGATTTCGTGCGAAATCGAGCTACTAGATCGTGCGAAATAAGTTATTCAAGAAATTCACGTTTGCGCTTGCTTACACGTGCCAGTTGTCCGAAATGAAATATTCATGGGCCAATTCTCGTTCTAATTTGCTCAATCTCTCTGTCCCGGCCGTTTGAATTGCGGCATCCGGATAGAGGGGCTGATTCCGAGAAATCTCGGCGCTTTTCTTGGAAAACTAGTCAGTACAAGTTGATAACTTGATGTCTCACCCTCGCAGCTCCCGTGTTTATTCTCCCATTCTAAACCCTTGTAATATTTAATCAACGGTGTGTAGTTGTCATGCTGCCAATTTGACTTTCCTATCAAGTACATTCATAATTACAAATTGGGGGCTTTTCGCGAGAATTTCGGCCCTTTGCAAATACTCACAGGATCTCCAGCCCAGGGAAACTCGTAAATCTTTCGATCCTGTAAGTCCTTTTTTTCAAATATTTCTCTTGATGTTTGCCAATTTTAATTTATTACATTTTTGTGCAGTAGGTATATATTGTGTAACGATTCATTTCCTCCACAATTTACAACTATATTTCCCATAGTCCCACAGTCCACATTACGAACAAATGAGGGAGTTACTTGCCAACATTTTTTGGTCCTAGCGAGCCAAATTGCTTTTAAAATTCGAAAAATACGTTTTTTCTGGCTTTTCTTTGTTGTTTTGAAAATAAATGCAAGGCTATATTCTTTCTCTCAACTTTCTATTCCTGCACTTGTTCGAGAGAGACATACGTAAGGTGGTTTTACTAGGAACAGTGAGGTAACATTGAACAAAAGTAGTTCGAATATTCCCCACTAGATTGTAGGCCTCTCGTTGCAATTTTTTCGTTTTATGTTACCCCCCCTGTTCCAAGTAACACCACCTTACTGTACTCGTAATTATTTCTCAATGACTTTTTGTATAGTATTCATTATTTAAAGTTCTTAATTTCTTAAGTTTTAAATAACCACTCATATTCATTCGATTTCTAGTACCGCAATTAACATGAAATAATCTGTTGAGATCGCCTAAGTGGATTTCGGTTTTCAAGTCTTTATTTAAAATCAAATTGGAATTTGTAGTTATCTACTCGCTCTACTCAGTCGCCATATTCAGTTTCATTTCTTCCTTGAATTTTCATAATTTAAATATACCTAAGCAATCTGACGGACAATATTAGTATAAATTAATGATTATCGACCCAAACGGTCATTGAGTTGGTGAGGGTTGGGTGGTTGTTGTTATGTTTGTTCCGTTATTGGTATTAGCATCCCTTGATATGAAGTTGTTGATTTGTGTACCTATTCTATTTTAGTACCTGTTTGCAACCTGTGATCAATTTACTGATCAGTTGGTCGCTGAGTAGGGTGATATTCACGCTGTAGTTCACCTCTGAGTAAGTTAGCTGATTTTACCAATAGTATACTTGTTTCTTACTAGAGTATGTTTGCGTTTACACCTTTATTTATTATATTTTATGAATTCGCCGTTTTTCTAAGGGTTGAGCTGTTGTATTGTATATTGTAGGCCCTGAAGAAGATAATAAATTTATCGAAAGCTTGGCCCCATTCCTGATAAATTCACGACAGAAAATATTAGTAACGCAGTTTGCTCTAATACAGCGGTCCCCAACCTTTTTAGCTCGGGGGCCCAATAATATTTTTTGAAGAAATTCGAGGCCCACCCCGATTGCGATTATATATATAATGTTCCCATAGGTATTTAAGCAAATATTAAATCAAATTAAAAAATACTGAGCAAAAAGGAAAAAAAAACTTTTTACTCAAGAACCTTTATTTATTTATAGATATATTAACATGGCTGTTCAAACTTGATGAGATTTCTGACATTGTTTGTCCCCTACTAGTGCATCAATATCGGGATCGAAACTTGACAATTTCAGACTTGAATCACTCTCCACGTTTAACTTATTTCTATGCTTATTTTTCAAATAAACTAAAGTAGAAAACGCTCTTCACACAGATAAGTAGCTGAAAATCCCATCAATTGCGTCAGTGCAATTTTGCCACTTGCGAGATAGTCTTTTCGCACATTTATCCAAAAAGGAATCAATGGGGTCGTTTTAAAACTTGATTTCAGATCCTGATCACAAGACAGTTAGCTCAATTAAAGAGAACTCTTCACTTGATGGGGGGTTTTTTTTTCCAAGTTATCTTCATGAAAAGGATTTCTGATCCATTGGATTTCGCCTTCAATTTGAGGGAACTAGTTCCTAAAAGAAATATGAAAAGACTTAGTGTCTTACTGTGATTCCTCAGTCCAAAAATAAAAAGTTAAAACACAAAGCAAAAGAAAAGTGATGAGACAAGTAATTGAAATAAATTTTGATAAATATATATTTAAAATTAAACTACCTGAGGTTGGAAGCCTAAGATGAAAGGTGATCTTCTATGGTTGCGGCTGTTGTTTCATCAATTTTGACTTCGTTGGTTTCAAGGAAATCACGTAGGACAGGAAATACGTCGAAAGAATTATTTTTGTCAATTTTTTTAGCCCATCGTTGAAGTTTTTTTATCATTGCCTCTATTTTGTCTTGTACAAGAAACCTATGAATATCCTTGCCCTGAAGAGTTAGATTAATAGTGTTGAGGGCACCAACAATATCTGCCAAATACTCCAACCGCTTTAACCAGTTTTCATCGGTCACACAGTGCACGTGCACGTTTGCCATCATATGCCTTCTTGAGGAAAACCCAGAGTTCATCACAAAGTTCAAACAATCTTGATAAAAATCTCTGGATAGCCACCGAACTTCTCAGTGAAGTAGAAGCTATTTGTGTTGACTGTCCATTTCATCACACAAAACACTGAAAAGTATCGAGTTTCTTGGCTTTGCTTTGATAAAGTTGACGATTTTTACTGCATCGTCAAGAGTTTTTTTTCAGACACTCGCCCAAACCTTTAAATGCAAGAGCTTCTCTATGTATCCTGCAATGTGTCCATTTGACAAAGGGAGCTACTGACCTAACTCTGGCGATAAACCCTTATGAATACCAGACATAGCTCGTGCCCCGTCAGTTGTCAAACCTACACAATTTGACCAATCTAATTAATGTTCTGTTATAAAATTGTCAAGCGACTTGTAAATAAATTTAAAAAATAAATTGTAAAATAATTGAATCACTGAACACACTATCCAAGAGAATGCCTAAATTAATATTTTATCGCGAGGACCGATTTATTAATACCGTACTTATTTTGCAATATTTTAATATTATTTCTTAAGTTCCGGCCAGCATCCGCGGCCCAGTAGCGAGCTGCCTGCGGCCCAGCAGTTGGGAACCGCTGCTCTAATAAATTAGTCGAGATCTCAACGGACTGGGAACTTTCAGAACTTATCGGAGTTGGAACTTGATCAAGGGATCAACCCATCAAAATACAACTGGGCCTGCACCAATTATTTTGAACTAGGTAGGCATTTATTTCTCACAATGCCTAATTCAACCCCAGATGATGATAAACACCAAGCTGAAATGATAGCATTACAAGAATATTAGGTAGGTATATGAAGTTACGGGAAAACGCATTTGCTAAGTTACAAGCTGCTTTTGACACTTCAAAGGCTCCCATTTCTCGGCTCGCTATACCGAACTCGTGATTGTTATTATGGATATTGTGGTGCACTTACTGAAATTAATGTGATGTTGCCTTTAGAATATTCCGCAGATGTCGCGAGGCTTCTCTCGATACTATTTATTACGAAGTAAAAGCCGAGGGGAATAGTATTCGAACGAAATTGGAAACAAAATGTGGTCCGATTTCTGAAATTAGGTTACCATCAAGGATCGATTTGCGGATTTCAGATTGACAACTACAATCCTTGCGAAATTGTTGAGCACTTTAAAGCGCTCAATTCTGTATTTATCTTGTATTTTCGTGTTCCATAATCATATTGCAATTGGGCATCTGCCCGAAAATTTACGATAAACATGTATGCGTACGAGTTATCAAATGAAAATAATCGATGTAGTGGACTGTATAATATGATTTCGGGGACGGAATATAAATGCAGTGATTCGATGTGTGTGCTAAACAATATTTGAGGTCTTCGAAGCCTTTCCTACGAGATATTGACCGAAAATATGCTTTAAACGAAGGAAATGAAATGTTGCAACGCAATGTGTATTACAGATTAAATATATAAAATAACGATACCTTGAAGGTTTGAAGATCTCGGAGAAAAGAGCCCTTCTGTAGGTCGATGCGTCAAAAGCCGGTATATTGGACACCCGGAATTCCGATAGACGATGGAGAGGCTGTATTTGCACTAAACACTGCTTTGCGTGTTGAATTATTACATACCGCTTCGGATGGGCAGTATGTACGAACCGTATGAGGTAAACCTTTCCAATAATTGACGTGATTAACAACAGTTGTTACGAAGATGCAGTCTGAACCACTCGTCTTATCAAGTTCGTTATTTTCGAACGGGGACAATCAATCAGTCCGTATGAGTGGCGCTTCGTGTCTCCATCTATTGCTCCCCCGCTTAGGAAATTTTCTGGCCAATTTAATTTCTCACTAGTTTTCAACCAAATCTAATTTTATATTTTTGATGAATAACTCAACAATCAAAGCAGTGTTTAGTGCAAATATAACCTCTTCGTCGTCGAGCATTTCTTTGGAATATTGGGTATTGGAATAAATACGTGACCACACTTGAGAGCAGTGTGCCCTTTTCCTCTTCAATCCCAGTTTTTGAGCGCGAGAATCAGTAAACTAACTTGGCTCCCTCCGTCAATAATGGCTCAAACTCGATGATATCGACCTTCCTTGTCGCGTATACCAATGACAGCTGTACTGAGCACTACTCCACTTACTTTTGGAGTGACTGTCAGAAGGATTTGCGAAGGTGACCTCACATTAGAAGAGTTGTTAGGTGCAACCTTAGACGTCGAATTATCATCGGAAATATGGAGAAGAGAATTATGTTTTGAGTTTGAACAATGAGAACAGATAGATTTGGATTTACACATTTTTTGCTGATGAACCCTTATGCATGAAAAACACAAATGATTTTCTTTAACGAAATCCTGACGTTTTTGAATGGTAAAATTTTGGAATGTCGGGTAGTGATTAATTTTATGAGCATCAGATTTGCAACATAGACATCGATTCGAATTCTTAGCGGACTTGACAACAAGTGAACTTTTGGGACTGTTGAGTGACTTCGGGACTTGTTTCGGCGCAATATTAATGGGTTCAGTATATTTTGAAGGTTCTGTTCCAATATGCGTGCTTGTTTTTACACGAATTCGATTAATTTATCAAATTTTGGGGTCGCATCATTTTCGAAAGTATTCTCGAGTTCCTCTCTTGTGGATGGCGGTAGAACTCTAAGAGCTTGATGTAACATTGAAAAATCAAATAAATTGTCAAAACCAAATTTTTAATGGTAGCTATATTGGTTCCAAAAATCTAGACAATTCGAACCCAACAATCTTTTATTGTGATAGCGTTATGTTGCGTTGTGTGCAGTGATAGTTAGTTAGCACCTGCGATCGGTATCGATTCAATCAATGAAAGGGCGTGAGAGGTTGCAGAATTTTGTAGTTATGTTAGTTTCTCAATATTTAATAACTGGCTATTCTGATCCATCAGTGACCGAAATAAAGCATAGCGATTCTGCCATCTGTTAATGTCACAATGGATCAATCAGTACTTGAGCTGGTGTTTGAGCAGGAGCAACTTGAGGCGCGGGGCTAGGAACAGGAGAATGTATTTCGTTGTATGTAGGTATTAACATTCCGATGGCATGTGCGAAAAGAAATAGTTCTTCAAAATCAGAGGTTGTTTTTATGGTCTCGACTCTATTCTTCTTCTCTATGCATGTGTTGAGCCCAATCATTTGATCGTTGAGGGTTCTAATGACTTTAAATTGTCTTCAAGTCACGCAAGTCTAGAAACGAAAGCACTAAAATCACTAAGGGGTTGCTTGCTGGCGACATATTTTCTGCCTGCATCATTGACTGGTTGCGCTCGCGCAACAAACTTGTCCCGTTTTAATTTCAATACTTCCAATTTGCTGATAGCTTGCTTCATTGTAAAATGAAAGATGGAACTGAGGATGGAAAATGGAAAAGATTGTAGGTTATATTGTAGAAACGAAATAACGGGATAGTTGAAACGCAAAAATTAATTTTGAGGTGAATCAAAGTTCAATCCCTAAGGCGGTTATAACTGTTTAGAATTATAGATTCGATGAGATGTTCGATCATGTGAATTGACGTCACGTAACTATAGAACAAAGGAATATGAGCACGTTTTTTCGTTGTATCAAATTATACGATTTCCTAGTTAAGCAAATTCGAAATTTGGCTCGAACCTACCAAACTGGATGCGTATGAGTCATAAAATGAATATAATCGATGTAGTGGGCTGTATAATTTGATTTTCGGGAGGGAATGTAAATGCGGTGAATTGATGTGGGCGCTAAACTATGTTTGAGGTCTTCGAAGCCTTTCCAACGAGATATCGAACGAATATATGCTTCAAACGAAACAGATGGCAAGTTGCAAAGCAATGTGTATTACAGAAAAAATATATAAAATAACCACCTGAAGTACCTTGAAGGTTTGACGATCTCGCAGAGAAGGGCCCTTCTGTAGGTCGATGCGTCGAAAGCCAGTATATTGGACGCCTAGAATTCCGATAGACGACGAAGAGGCTGTATTTGCACTAAACACTGCTTTGTGTTAAATTAGTAATCAAAAATAAATTGAGATTTGGTCGAAAACTCGTGAGAGATTAAATTGGTCAGAAAATTTTCGAAGCGGCTGATCAATAGATAGTGATTCACACGAACTGATGGATTGTTCCCGTTCTAAAAATAACGAACTTAATAAGACAAGCGGTTCAGACTGCATCTTCGTGACACCTGTTGTCAACGTCACCTGTCACGTCAATTATTGGAAAAGGCAGAGTTTACCTCATCGGTTCATACAAACAAGTCTCGGCGCTTTTTTTGAAAACCTAGTCAGTACTAGTTGATGTCGGTGTTGTCTTGCCCTCGCCCGTGCAGCACATGAATGTTTATTTTCCTATTCAAAACCCTTATATTATTTAATCAAAAGTGCATAGTTGTGATGCTGCCAATTCGATTTTCGTATCAATTAAAATCATAAACATTAATTGGCAGCCCGGCGCCGAGAGCCTTAGCATATCTGCTACTCTTGTAATTCCATTTTGGTTTATTATTTTCAATAACGTAATTTGTAATCGACCGAGAAAAAATAAGTCTTTAATTACTCCCCCCCCCCCTCCCACTAAAAATTTGTTGGTAACGATTTATTGCCTCCATAATTTACACCTATTTCTCATATTATCAGAACACACTCACAGACATCTAATACTTCCCACTTACAACAGACTGGTTTCGCCAAATTTTGGAGTGGAGGCACTCTGAAACAAGTACTCAAAGTTCCCCAATCAGCCATCAGAGTGGGTTGCAATTGACTACTCTCTTATTCCCATAAAAGAAAAGTGACCAGTTACGAACAAAAGAGTGGCAAGTTTCTCATCCTTCAATGCTAATATAAGAAGGTTATCTGCCCGCTCCACCAAAATGTCATCAAAATTGGGCTTGATTCAGTACATTATTATGTGGGAAGAAGAATATTGGATCGAAACAAAGGTGTCAACCACTCGCACGCATAAGTTCACCGGCCTCGCTAGAGCGGGACCGAAATGGATTGCAATCAGCCCGAATCGAACATGTTAGAAGAAATTATTATAAAGAACAAAATTAATTTTGTTGGATTCTGTAAAACCCTGCTATACATAAAACCTGAGTCAATAGACTCATACCAATCAGCTAGTATATATATATAATATATATATATATATATATATATATATATATATATATATATATATATATATATTTATATATAAGTACAGTGTGTGTCTATAGATAAAAGCATATATACATATATATTTTCAGAATGCCTCAAAATGGATTACTAAAAATAAAATTTTGAATTTTTTTATTTTAACATTTTTTTACACATTGCAATAGTTTCATTTTCCTCAAGAATTCGCTTCCACTTGTTAAAAATTAACTGATTAATTTTTAAAACATAAAATGACCCCAAAGCGCAAAATAAAATGAAATCAGAAAACTTAATTAAATAGAGAGGAGTTTGCACAGGCTTCCTCAACACAGCACACTATTTCAAACTGCCCATTTAGGCGGAAATTAGGCCAAATGTGAGTTTTTTAATATTTTACATTATTTTGAGAAGACATTTGAAAAATCTTATGTCATCCGTGGCTCTTAATAAAAAGTACGACGTTGAAATAAAAGTACATCGAAGGAATGAACGAATAGTAGCTTGAAGAAGGAAATAGTTGTGTTTTTTCTTCCAATTTAGTTTTTTAATATCAGATTTTTTATTAAAGTGTCAAGGAACGTCAGAGAAGAGCGGAAAAAAAGGAGGTTTGTAAGTGCAGCACAAAAGGTTGAGACCGACAAAAAAGCTAGTCGTTCAATATTGTCAAGGGAGAAGCTATTTATTACTCGGGAAACCCCGCTTTAAATAAACAATGGGGAAGAAAAAATTCTCAGTGGGGGTAAAAAAGAAAAAAAAAAAAACTTTGTAACATTTATATGAGTGGCGAAAAGAAGAAGGGCGTCGTAAATAAGGTGAGAGGTTATTGTGTCGAGGGGCAGCAGTAAAGTGGCTCGCGCCCGTGAAAAATTTAATTAAGAATGAGATGCTGTTATGGTCAATGGCGAAGTGTAAGTACAGGGACAATCTCGGGGTTTCGTCAATGGACCGAGGAGAAGGGGGAAAAACTTCATGAAAAAACCCCCAGCCTTTCCTGGGAACGGTGGGAAGGATGAGCGTTTGGGCAAAAGTAAAAGGAAGGTGATGATGGTGTTTGTGGGAGAGGGGGATGGAGGGGAGAAGTGGGGGTCGTCCGGTTCCTCAAAAATTTACGAGTCCCGTTTTAACAAGGGAAAGTGTTCCCCTCCTCCCCTCCCTCCTGAAGGAGATTTTCTTTGTGAGGAGAAAATGTTCGAGGAATCCGAGTAAATTCTTTACGGCTTGAGTGGGTACCTTCTTTTTATAGTAATGACGTACCTTCAATTAAATCTGTGGTTCCCTACTTAAGTCAAACAGCAGCTAATTTTGTACAAGGAAGAAAGAACAATAAAACAGGAGAGCGTTCACGGTTAAATTTTACATACGCATGAAATTGTAGGATAAAGCTATAATATTGCAGGTTCTTGTAATATTTCAGAAACACAAACTATATTTTTAGCACATTTTTTTCTAAAAAAGGATAAATGAGCTATTGGGTTTACTTTGTCCGTTGACGTATGTATGTATGTGCGTCCTCTTGAAATCGTTTTAAATGCCACTTCCCAAAGTTCAATTTTTATGAAACTTGGTGTGGATGTATCAGGGGCCGCTGACGCTGAACCCCAAAGCCACTTGGTCTCCTATTCGACACAGGAAACTGAAATCAAGAGGGAGTCTGAAGGGAGACTGCTGAAGACGACTGAGATGTCACTGATCAGCCCATTGAGCTCCATAGGTCCTTTTTCTTATTCAGAAAGCCATCACGTTTTTTCGAAAGCAGCTTAGTTTTGTTCAACGATGTGCTTGCCTATTACATAAAATTGTCATTATTTCCTTCAGGAGCATTTTATTTAAAATCTAATGATAAGGATGGAGTGAGCATGACATTTCCGCGAGATACCTATACTTTATGCCCAAAAAAGTAGTTACAGTGCAGTGAAATTTTCCTAGTTTCAAGGTCTAATCAACGTAGTGTCCCTCCCACCCTTGAGGACCATTTTCAGCAAAATTCTAACCGAAATTGGGAAAAATTGAAAATTAATGGAGGTTACAGCTCTTTGTTTTCCACCAGAGCGCTGTAAGAGTTAAATTCCTACTGAGGTTGCTCGAATTATTGTCCTGATGCTTCAAATTGTCCAACATTTTACTGGACAGTTTGCCTAATCTCTATTATCCCAAACTCGACATGAACGATTTTGGGGTTGTGAAAGACGTGAAGGCTTAAGCCTCGATGTTGTTGTGAATGGAGCTAATCTCAATCTAATCTAATGGCTGATCTCCGTTAAATAAGTTTTTGATGAAAGTGGGTCTGAGGAAGTAGACGTTAACGGCTCAATAACCAATTTTAGAACAATTCCAATTTGTGAAAAATATTTTAATATTGAATAACTTTATTCAGAATTAGATCTAGTTTCATCATTTTAGTTCACCAACATGAGATCGGTTAGGTAATAGGGTCTTATTAGGTCTTAAAGTCTTAAATAAAGGTCTTATTAGCTTAGGTATACGAATATTCATTTTAGGTACCTGTTAAATATCAGATTTCTGGTACGGGGATCAGTAATGATAACTTCAACTCACTGTGGCAATAGTTTGGGGAACCAAGCAGTTTAGTGAGAAGAGTAGATAGCTGTTTCTGAGTGTATTGTTGTAATCGCCTACATCGACAGAGTTTTGTTATTATTAATGAATGAGTCAACATCGTATAAACACAATGAATATAGCGAAAAATGAAATGAAACATTCAACTCTTGTCAGGCTTATGAATTTAAATCGTATTATACTGTGAGTTTGTATGGTTTGATGATAATAGATAAACGGACAAAGCTTGACGAGTTTCTTTGTAGAAAACCCATTAGTGTGGAATGAAAAGTACCTAGTCCTTCGAATTCACTTCCAGGTCATTATTATTATTATACTTCCGTTCGTTATCATAAATTATCTGGTACTCCAGAAAAAAACCAAAACGGGTTTTCACAGTGCAAGCTCATTTTATAATCAAAAGGCCATTCCGGGAAGCAGCGTTATTCTTTTCAAGATATTTCATTCTCTAAGGGCCATCCATTTTTCCCCTCAGCGTGATTACGATGCAAATTAAAAATAACAGGACCGAGGCTTAACTGAAAAGAGGAAATAAAAAGACTTTATTACTCCAGGAGATAAGTATCGACCGCATAATAAAGGCCTGTAAAATTAGCTCCTCCCTAGGCCATGTTATAGAGCCATGGATAACTGGACCCTGATTGTCATTTGAAGTCTGGATTCGAAATAACGCTGGAAGGACGGCATTTGGGACCGCCATTAATTTTTTGCTCATTTTGCTGACATCTTTCATGTCTTTAGGGTGGCCTAGAATTTGAATTTTAGCAGGGCCGCTAGACGAGCAAACGTAGTCATGGTACTGACATATGGGTAGAACATGTAGAGAAGATACTATCAAATAATTACTTTATTTGAAATAATTGAAGTTTCTATTATCATCCTTTGGTGCGAATTTCTTTGCTATTCAACCAATAAGTTTGAAACTTTTTAGGCACAAGGTATTATCTTTTTTTATATTTTAAATCTGAATCACAAATTTTAAAGGTCATATTTTCAATGATGAACCTTTGTAGTCGACTTTTTTTTCACTCAATCTACAGTCTGGGATAAAGAGATAATTATGTCTCACAATATTTTACAAACAGTTTATATTAAAAATTCCAATCAAAAGAAAAATTGTAAGAGAAAATATAGCGAAACCTCAAATAGCTCCAATATCATAATTGGAGTTTTTCGACTGCGACCCATTTGTTGTTTTTGACCGAAGTTTCGGATAATCCTAAGCCTTGTATAATTGAAAACTAATATGTTACCCAAAATATAAGGAATTTAATAAAGCACAATATTTCTATATTCTATCGTGACCGAAACTCTGTGGTGATAATAAAACAATATTTCATTGTTCAGTAGGCAAATCCTGCGGGTAGAGGTACAAGGAATGGAGACAAATTAATAGCCCTCTAAAGAACATGGTTGGTACACGTATCTTCTTCATCATAAATCACTTTATGGACAAAGTGTAAAAACAATGAAAACCCCACTGGAAGAAAATTAAATTTAAAATGATATTGTCCAGTATTTGTGTTAGAGTATCTACAATTAGAACGTTTCGCAGGACAATATTTCATTTCACTGCAGTAAACCAAGAAGTCTCAAGCCGCATTTTACACACCTTGCTGTTTGATGATGTTACGTTTCTATGTATAAAAAAGGAGAAGTCATGTCTCCTAACGGCCGACCTTTTTAAACACTTGTTGCTCAGATGGAGTTCAAGTGCTTTTCCACGCTTGGGAAAATGTGTGATCCAAATGAATTTCATTCTGGTAGGCACATACTCATTTTTCAATCTACCAGTGATAGATGGTTTTTCGTTATTGAATAGCCTTTCTGGGCAGATATCTGGTCTATTGGAAGGTGGACGGTGTAAGTACAGCTGGTGGAAGAATTTATGACGTTTTCATGTCTTTGCTTTGGGACACAACAGCAAAAAGCGTTACTTTAAAGTCGAGACACTTTTCATGGATGACAAAATTTTCCGAAGATCCTTGCTTGCTTACCAAGAAATCTTGCTACGGAACGGTATCTGTGCCGTCGACCAAAAATTGTTCGCCTAACGTTGGAAAGCTCTTGATCTTTTTGAAATATCACCTCATCCCACGCTGCAAATTTCCCTCTCCATACATTCACAACAATCACTGGATACAAGCTTGGTGTGATTTCAAAACAGGTTCCATGTTTTGTTCGGGTTTGGTACCCCATTAGGCATAGGAGGTATCACTTTTCTTGTTTGAAGCAAAAAAGAATTACAAGATACGAAGGGGCGCTGATAGAGGACAACATTCCCATGTAGGCATCAATGTCACATTGTGTAGCGGATTTATAATCGTTGATAGTAGGTACTTTAACAATCAAAATAGGGAAGCGTGTCATGTTTTTCAATGATTCCCAGAAAAACATACCCAAAGAAATATATAATTATATCCAATCTCACCTTGCAGCACACAGTTGCTTCCTACCGCAAGTTAATAAAAAAACTGATTACCTTAAATGAGCCAGTACGAAGCCATGGTCATTTTGAAATGCACAGGAGATCTCCTGAACCTGAATTGGCAGCCATGGTTACGAGACAGGGCTTATGCAACTTAGGGCTGGATTACCTATCAATCACATTTATACAATAGATATGAGGGATTTATCTGAGGGATAGGGGGTGTTTATCCATCCCTACTTAAACCTATTTCAATTTATCTGGTCCCTGGATGGCTGAATAATAATTATAACTGAAGGTTAATGGTATATCTAGAGCTTTCTAACCTCAATCAAGTTTATTTATTTACAAAAATCTTATTTGAATCTCGTTTGATTGTCTTTATTTGTGTACCTTCCAGTGGAACGGATGTTTGGGGATTTATCTTCAAATAGCAGCAACGGTGAAGATTCTATCGTACTATGATTCGTTGAATTGAAAAAAAGACCGTATATACCAAGTAAGACCCCGTGTAGATCACCTACTAATATGGGACGAGTGTTTATTTTTATTGAGGTTTCGCTTGGACAAAGATACAATTCTTTACATTCTAACACAGACTGAAGATTAAATCAAGTCCACAACTTACTGATCACAATTATTCATTCATAATACCTAATTCAGGTTGTAATAACACGTTTGGCAAAAATGTGGTGGTTTCTAATTTGCCGAGCTTGATAGCATGATGGACACTGTTGTGTTGTGGAAGTCAGACCCGGATTTTTTTAATAGTCGATCCATGAAGAAAATGTAGCTTCTACTCTACTCTGTGGTAGCTCCATGTGTAAATTGCCCTTATTTTGTCGCCTACAGACAACAATGAGGATGCTAACGGCGTTATCTGCCAGACAGAATTTATCTGAGGGATAAGTTTATCCGCTAGGTAATTCGGCATTGATAAACGACTCACATTCTTTATCTGGAGTATAGCTCTGTACTCAGTATAGCTATCCGTTATACCGGCCCTTAGGCGTGAATGAATCCACATAGCATTTTTTGGCTGAATGCCCGATTCTCGGATATGCCAGATTGAGGTATTTTGGTCGAATAAGGTTTTCCTGATATGAACTAATAGTTATTAGTTTTCGTTTGTAAATAAAATATCTGTACTCACCTTGTTAGTTTTTGAAGTCCATGTTATATTGTTCCTACAATGGGTTCGCATCCATTTACATTATGTTCTATAATATTTAAGTCTCCAGATCCTCCCTTAATATATCAATTATGGTAATGTTATTATCGGAGCTACCACTGACGGCCAAAGACCAAAGAACAAAGCAAATCGTGTGTGTGCCTGTTGATTTCCGATTATAACGAATACCTATGAGGTTTATATTGTTTGTACTGCTTCGTTGGCTCAATAAACATGTTATTCATTCATTCATTATATAAAAAGCTCCAGTCATGCAGCATGGTCATCAAATCGAATTTGCGTAAATTATCGTATTATTATTTTGTTACCTTGTTTTGAGATCTGAGCTAGTGAGCAATTTGTTACCTTGTGATGAAATCGCTAGTTAGCAATTTCTTACTGAGTGCTAAGAAATTGCTAACTAGCAATTTCATGGGGAAAAAACTATTTTCTTACAATATTCTGCAATTTAAAATATATTTTGATTTTTCAACTTTTTTATCGATTATTAAAAACAATTTTTAAGTAGGTACATTTTCAGCATAATTTTGAAAAAAGTTTTACTTTTTTCAAATTCTGCTAAAAATATAAATTTAACGATATCAATTCGTTTTTTAGCCATTGTTGAGATTTTTTTAGCACATTTTTTGGAAGTTGACTAATTTAATGTGCTCAAAAATGCTGTCCCGCGAACTCATCCTTGCTGTTTGAAATCTCAATTTTCTGGCCCAATAATGGAATTGCACAAGATAACGAGTCACAGAATATTCAAAGGAAACTGGAATCTTCCAGACTCCTCACAGTAAGTGAAGCAATTTCCAGCAAGCAGCCGATTTTCACCTGCGAAATTTTCTCTTGAATTACGAGTCTTGAATGCTCTGCCCCTGGACTTGTGATTTTCTCATTTTAACTGTAAAGAGGAATTTTTTTACACACTTCGTTCTCGATATGTGGTGGTATCCTAACCAGGGTTTATACCAGGGTGAAGTACAGGCATTTGGAGTAAGCAGATCACAGAGGAAAACCGAGAACACATCGCACTGGAGCCCCTAAGTTCATCTTAGGTGAAGAACAAACTCTTCATACTGAAGAATGCAGTCTTGGCCTGAGCAATACAGTGAGCTCACCGATTTCAGACTTCCCTAACACATGCGATTCATTTCGTCAGTTTTTGTCTTTGTTGCCGATGAATGATATCCACACGTTTATTTTGTAACTCAACTTCAATGGTGAACCACTTTCAAATTCGTTTTAGTTTACTTATCTAGAATTGCGTATAAGTAAATTCTTCAAATTGAATGAAAAATTCGTCCATACATGTATCGGTCTACCTGTTATCGTTCACTCTCATTTGAAGTTTTATTTTCCTGTCAAGTATCAAGGGCCCTTGTCTATGTGGTAGCAAATGGTTGCGAGCTGTCTCATTCGTTATTTGGAGTAGAGTCAATAAATCAATGAATTATCAAAAAGGTTTGGATTGCTGATTGCTTGGATTCCTTACTTGATTCCCTATTCTGCTTAAGAAAATAGTAAAAGTCAATGTGACCTTCCTCGATGCTATTTTTCTTTCAGTTGTTGAAAACGATCTGAAATATTTCGAAAGGACTGACTAACATCAGACTAAACAATATTTGCTCAAGAACAGTAAATACACGTAATTCACTAAACCTCGTTGATCAATATTCACGTGTTCATTAAATTAACTCGGGTTGTTTTCAGGATAATAATAAAGTAGTCTTTGAGGTAATCACTTATTTATGTTCGGAACGAAACGCAAACACCTCCTGTCCAATTTACGTGTAGGTTACCGCGTCCGGTATTTGCTGACAAAAGAAAAAACAATCAGTAATTCGAGCATGAGATAACATGCAAGGCGTTCGTGGGTTACCGGGTCTACTGGCTGGGTACACGGTCAGAAACAGGGTCTAACCCTGGAATACTAACGTGGGTCATCACCCTAGCATTAACAACAAGGTCTCTGAGGTGTAAGTTGCACAAAATTATTAGAACAATTTTTGGTTTATAATTTTCAATAAAGAACCTTTGTAATCGACCAAGAAAAACTAATTTTTAACCCCGACTGAAAATTTTTTGATTTACATTTCAAGATCTGTTCAAGATTACGTTACCTACATCTTGACTGACTATATGCCGCTATGGTGTTCTTAATTATTATTAAAACCATTTCAATGAACTATACATTTATGTTATTTTCAATTTGTAGGTACCTACTTACTTAAATATCGTTATATGAGATCAGGGGGGCTAGTAAAATGGAGACGTTTTAATTAATTGCATTAATTATTCCTCTGCAGGTGCCTATATCTACGCAGGCATATTGATGTCAACCTTCGAATCTGCGATTTGAAATGGACCTCCTTCGGTAATATCAAGTAATAATTCAATATCAGGTCACACTGATCAGCTGTGGGACTTCTGAGCCCAATTTGTTTTTTAATCTACTTATGATGCTGAAACCTGAAATGTAACTCCGTTTTGGAGATCTGGAATACAATCACAAAGTATGCAGAAACTCCGATCAGCTTCGGAGCCTCCGAGGCTAAATTTCCTATTCCACCCACGGTGTTGTTATTTCGATGGAGCTCCTCTAAGAATCCTCCGTAACAATTACGAGGTACGGAGGCGCACTGATCAGCTGGGTGGCCTCTGAACCTAAATTCTTTCCTTACCTATCGACCTTTTCCTAAACATTTTTACTGTGAAGAGAAAAATTGCGGGATCTTGGAACTGTCAAAGTGCGAACTCTTCTCGGAGTCACGATGCGCCATGTTCTGACCATTTATTACATATGGGGTTTGATAATAAATTATAAGCCAATGATCTGCGTAGAAGGGCTATCTAACACAGAAATAATAAAGTTTTGTGTAATAATTTACAGCACTTTCACTCCACGAACACATGATATTTCGTTGGACTGGCGAGATTTTCGACGGAGTTAAGCGGCCACAAAACAGTGGCTTGATAAACATCACAACAACGGGTAATCTTCTTATGGTTCATAAATATCGTCGTTCACCGCTGATACGCCAGTCTTATATTGCCTTCGAGATCAGAAGTATCTACTAGACCTTCAAAAAATAATGCTGATGGATTTTAGCGAGGTTCACGCTTTGACCGGCACCTTACAATCAAAAATGTTACGAACATTTTTTCTACTTACAGAAGAGCAGTCTACTTCTTACGAAATCGTCAAAGTCAAATTCAATCACTGCTTCAAAAGAGGTTGTATTCGATAATCATTAGAAACGGTTGCATACGAGCCTGCAACACATTGGGACATTTTATGTCTTTTGTTGCAGACTCGTAAGCAAGCTCTAAGAGCCACTCATCTGATCCGGACCCTGGGCATCGTCAAGTAAAGGTCCTAAAGAGGCTACATACGAAATTACAGCTTCCTAGAGTGTAAAGTATAGAAATTACCTGTTAAAATGATTTAACCACCGCTTCACAAATCAAACCGTTCTCGCAATATTCGGATCACCTGCTATGAATAAAATTATCGAAACACCAACTCAATGAAATCATCAGAAATTAACAAGCGGTTGCAATCATGTTCACAATATCAATTATTGAGAATGATCACCTGTGTGTAAACAATTATTCATATAACCATGCTCATAACTCAGCTTGTTGGCCACGCACTTCGCAGTAGTTAACATAATATGTTTGGATAAATCGAGAGCTTTCGAACGTCAACGAATTTTGTGGGATGAGAAACGACGAAGTACCATTTCCCTAGCAACGACTCGGTTGTAAGCGGAAATCATCAGAAAACACCTAGGACAATTTTCGTCAACAGTTTACGTAACGATTTTTTTGTTTATGTGTCAAAGCAAAGACATAAAATGTCAAAAATGAGACTTAAGTAGCGGCGGTTCTAATTTCTTTGCTTTTCAACCTACGAAGCTTAAATTTGAAATGGGGAACCCCTGAACAGTTTAGAAACGAATCATGAAGTCTAGAGCCTCCCCAGATTAGCTGAATGAGATCCGGAGCTAAGTTCATTGGTATTTAACCTATGAAGCTGAAATTTGGAATGGAGTGCGTTCCACGTTCCCCTAATGCTTAACCGTGGCTCAAGGTGAAAGAAAAAAGGGAGCTTTGTGTTTTTTTGTTTACATATTTTGATTTTCAAATGTGATCTTCATCTCTTCTGGGAACTTGACCACGTTCGAAATTCACTTGTCATTCACATTCATCTTCATGATTATTGTCTTCTGTTTTTCGATTTCTCTTTCTCGATTTTGCAGTTTTATTTTTTAAGGCTATTTTCCTACTGGGAAAATTTCGAAGGAAATTTCTTTGTAGAGAACACGCTGTTCTTCTTCAAGCTCTTAAGTTATTTGTAGCTGCTTCCCTTACAAGCCATTACTGACCATTTCTACTTCATCATCTGTATTCTTCGCTTAGCCATTATTCAGAGCCAGGTCGACAACAGAGCCATCACATATTTTTTTGCATTCTTCAGACTGCACATAATCATGTTCCCCTTCATCTTCAGTGTCACGAATTCCAGGTTTTTGTCGCTAATGACCCTTCTAGATGAGGTGCAGTTTAAATCATTATGTATAAAAAACTAAATAAATAAGAAATAAAAATAAAATAATAATATGTATAAAAGAGCCAACTCCATAGTTTATATGTATACGAATTAACTAAGCTTATTACTGATTTTTATAGTGTCATTTACGTACTAAATTACTCACGACAAAGTTGTGGAAATCCATTTCAATGAAAAAACGGAAGTTAATGGAGAACGATATCTATTTCCACGAGAATAACGAGTTAAAATGTTAGATCGATTTCGACGGTTAGGTCATCATCAGCAGCAAACGTTAACTTGTTTTTGTTACCCATATTGTTTGTTACTGATGATGACCACACCAAACAGCAATATCTTGTTTTCGTAATTGGGAAGGAGAGCAACATTATTCTGTTCGACGGTCATCATGAATAACAAACAGTAGCAAAAACAAGGTATTGCTGTTAGTCAGGCCATCTTCAGTACGAAGCAGCAACAAAAAACAAGAACTGTTTGTTACTGATGATGAGCTAACATCGAAATCGATCAAACACTGTAACTATTTACTTTATTAAAAATGAACAACGTTCTTCATTAATTTGCGTTTTTTTATCATTTCCTTAATTTTTATGATGCTACAAGGTCTTTTCATCATGTTCCGTTAAATCGAATCCCAGTGTTCTCCACAGCAGGACGACGCTGAGGTACAAAATAAAAAGCCCCAGTAAGTTTCAATAAGCTGTAGCTTCTTTCTCGCCTTAGCAGCGGGGTCAGTTCCACGCGGTCAATACAGATCTGAAAAGGAGTGAAAAATAATTTCAGGCCTTCCTGGGGGACTAAAACCATCCTATCTCAAATCCTCTTTTCTGTCCAGGTAAGCCTTAGGCGGGAGCGTTTCTCACACCTAATTGAGAAAATCCATTTTGCCGTGGTAATGCCGTTTAATGTACTTCAAAATGGTTGCAAAACATTTAGTGCAGTTTTTAATATAGACATGTTTGACGAGAATACTTGAAACGTAGCGTATTTTAGAATAAGTAACAGCTAATCACTGTGATGACTGATCCGATTATAGGTAAGAAAATGAAAAACCACTGTTTAAATCGTTGAATTCACATCTAATTGATTTCATAGTACGACCAACATAGAACAAAAAGCCACGTGACTCATAGCTTTTTCGTATCCATAAGATGACTATATAACAATAACAGTAAGCATAATACAACACTGAAATGTTTTAATCCATTTAATCCTTAAAATTTTAATAAAAAAATGGATGCAAAAGTCATGCTTGTAATAACGTAGTGTTTAAAACTTCGTTTCCCAACTATCGTTTAAATTTGAGCGATACCAAACGGATAGGTGATGAAAATAGGACGCTTGTTTGGATTTTACAATTGCGTATGCTAAAAAAAAAAAATTTGAAGTGTAGATTTGATTTTTAGGACACACAAATGTACAAACACATGGTCTAAAACGTAAGATGCGAGTGGAAAATTTCATTTTAGTAAAATATTTTTTATGCCTCTCGGAATAGAAAACAATGCTTCCACTACCCAGGCAGTCTCCAAAAATATAATTATTAGCAGGATCTGCAAATTTTTAAAACTTACCTGAATTCAAATTTTGCTCAATAGGTTTTTCAGAAATCGTTTATGCCTCATTGAAAAACAATAATAATTAATTTGCCTCTGTTATTATTTACATATATTCAAAATAAACTCGCACCCACAGTCAAGTGACAGTGAAAGGAGCATTGCATTTTGTGTGGAGAATCAAGTTTATCAGGTTTTTAATGGAATTTTACTTATAAATCAAGCATTTTAATTTCTCCGTTGATGGGAAAAACAAAAGATCATGGATATATCTAGTACCTACTGCTTACCAGTTGGTACCTACTACTCAATTGTATACCAACCATGTAGTGCCTTCTTTTCACAAGATTATTCCATTATGGTTACAAAACAATATTAGTTTTTAACTTAATGTAATAAATCAGCATTCCTTGACACTGCAGTGGCTTAGAGGTCATAAAATGTCGTGGTAAAATGAGAGCATTCCAAAAAGTGGCGAAAGATTTTCCTACTATGAAAACCATGGGAGTTACTCTTCCCTAGTAACGCCTCGGTTGTACGTGAAAATCAATAGAAAATGTGCCGGTAGGGAAAAAAAGTGTCGGTCGAGAAAAAAAAGTGTCGGTCGGGAAAAAAAAGTGTCGCGAAAAATTCCTTGACCCCCAGCCAAAAGACATATCCACGTCAAAATTTTTAAATTGAAGATACTTGTATATTTTTTTATTCGTACTCGTATCCAACCACAGCTAAACTACACTAATCCAAGTAGAATCGTCATATTTCTTTATTAACCAAGGTTTTATATTTGATTTACATGGAAATAAGGACGTGAATTCATTGATTATGAATAGGTTCTGTTAAAAATAGGGAACGGAGTAAAGAAGCTAAGTTAGTTTGCTATAATCAATATTCAGCCTTCCACGCCGAGCATTTTTTTTTTTCCGTAACTTCATTGGAAACCTGTTTACAATTTCATTTTTGGAATGAAGCAATTCCGTCAGCTAAGCGGATAATACGAACCGCCGCACACGATACATAAATTTAGTGATAAACTCTTGAGAGTCAACACTTTTTGAGGAATTGAATTGGGTATCCATTGAGGGGCACATTATTTTCAGAACTTATATTAGCTATTTGACGCTTCTCAGCTCGTTGAAGAAAATCGTAAATTAAGTAAACCGACATCGAAATACGAACAAGATTACAGTTTTGAAAGAGCATAACCTATGGTTATGAAAAAGGTGCTTTAACTATTTTTAAATGTTATAAGATTCTATTCTAAGTTGTTTGATCACAGCACTCTCTTACGATGAGTAGATTCCTTACATGGTTTTTCAACATGTGGTTATGTTTTGGTTTACCAATGAGATGTAAGAAGCATGGGTAGGGGAGGAATTGCTCTGTTATCGCGAGGATTATCGAGTTGACACATTCTTGTCATATTGTAACAAGAATATAGTGAAATGATAAAGTCTATATGGGTGCAAAGTGAAAAATCAGCAATCTCAGAAGTATGTGAGCCCTTTAAACCAGTTAGGGACTAAAAACCCGGCTTCATTACTTCGTGAAGAATGAGTAAAACAAGAAACATGATTTAAAACCTCGCGGTTATTGAATTAACGCAGTTCAAAATCTTCAATTTCTGCTTCATGTTGTTAAAAGTTCCTGATATGCCACTCTACATCAAGCGCGTAATAGAAACTTCTGAGATGGATAAATAGAGGGAAATTAGCAGCGCGAGATGTGGTGATTTGATAAATTCAGATCTCTCCAACGAATGGTGAACGATTTAGTGAGACGGAAAATGGGCATGTTGTGTTTTCCCCAGCATCGAATGGTTGTGCTATTGCGATTCCAATTTAAACTAGTTAGTCCGCTGACCAGATCCCTCACGAAGTTTGAAAAACTGGTTGTCTAGAATGATGTACTCGACTTCACTTCTTATTCATAAATATACAATATTTGCTTTATTGATTTCAAAAGAATCACATGGTGGTGGCAACTGTTTTCCCATCACATAAATAATGAACCTACTAAAAATATACGAAATATAAAATATACTGAAAATATAAATTTCACTACATTCTTGTTACAATGTGTCAACTCGATAATCCTCGCGATAACAGAGCAATTTCTCCCCTACCCATGCTTCTTACATCTCATTGGGTAGAGGAGTCTCCAGTGCACCAAATGTTGATGCCGGGGTTCTCGAACGATCAAGTTTGTCCCCCACCCCGGCAACTACTTGGAACCGTTCCCTACAAGAAGAACTGTGAGTTCTTCAATTCCGTTCAACGCGGAGCAGCTCATGAGTCACAAATGAAAAGTCACATTTACGTCTCTAAACTGTTATGTGTTGTGATCGAGGGAGGGGGGGGGGGGATACACAAACGTCGATTATCATCTATCAATATCGTTGACACCTATTAATATTATTGAGTACGTACAATAATTCACATAAAAAACAACCTGTACATACCTAGATAATAAAGCACCAAAGGAATTTCATTTTCCAATTTGAAAACTGTCTTTATTGATCAAATCATCCTTCAGTAACCAGTACTTAATCGTGCTGCTTTCATTGAAGTTGGTATAATTTAGGTCTATATTATTCACCTCTTCCGAGTAAGACATGATTAAATACAGAGGCTTTTTTTTTTTTTGTATCCTGAATTTATTCACAATATGTTCAACAAACTTGGCTTTATCCCGGTTTTCGATAGAGTGTAACCACGCCTTGAACTCATTCTTCAATTTGGAAGACAAATTGTCTTGAAGAACGTCGACTGCATGCATACTTATCATGTGACATTCGAACTCCTGGTTATTTGAAAAACGCCCGTTGCACATCTCATAATTCATTTTTGGTTCACGCCAAGATGCATTGGTTGGTTGAAATTTGTTGAGTTATCGCCTACCTACCTCGGTTTTGTAGGCATTTTCCACAGCACAAATCACTTTTTGTTCGCGCAAAAGTGTCTTGGTGCGGTTGGAATGAAATTTGTCGAGAGAACGCCTTAATTAAGCGGTCACGGTTTAGAGGGAATGTTTCCACAATGTTCACACTTCATGTTTTCCTCAGTTAACTTACAACTTCCACTACGACTTTCAACTATAACTTCCATTGTCGCAAACTCACTTTTGCACTCACAATTACAAATAAACTACTAGGGATATGACTAGTGTATGTGACTTGACGAAAATAAAAGCTAGTTAAAAAAGTTATATAGAAGTCATAAAAGTTTCTACTTTCTATGATATGATAAGAGAAAAGAAGACAGAAAAAAGAGATTCGTGTCGTAACCACTCTACCGGGGCCCTGTCGATCTATAATATATCTAGAAATTTAAATGATCTATTTATAGGAACAATAAAGAGGAATGTTTCTTTCAGAAATAAGTTAATCGCTGCTATGATGTCTGCGCTACGAACTCGTGGAAGAACAATAAAAAGGCAATAATGATAGTGATGGGCATTTGAAAATAGGCGGGCTGTGTGGTAGGTGTAGAGAAGCAAAGCGGCCACAAGACAGAACGTCACGGGACTGCTACTGCTCTCAACGAAACAGGTTGAACGGAATTGAAGAAATAATAAAGTCGATAGCTGCAGAAATGTCCATTTTTTAATCGGTGATGACGCATGTTTAGTAACGCGGTGTCACCAATACACATAAATAAGGAATTTTAAAGAGTTTCCCTGCAAAATTTCAAGTTGATGGCTCCAAAATTGTGAACTGCCTGTAGTGCAGGACATTCACGCGCACACGGCCGCACACACACACCTACGAATAATGCTAGCCGTATACAGACTCACTTCGTTCGACAAAGATATGTCAAACCAGATGATACTAGTTGGTCCGCTCACCAGTTTCTATACGAAGTTTGAAAAACTCGTTGTCTACTGTAACGTACACGACTTCGCTTCTTATTCACGATTCTAACAATATCGCCATTGTGATGCGGACTCTCAACCATCCTCGAACAACCGTCTGAGGCCGATTCCAAATGTCTGCTAAGCGCTCACCCAATACTTTTTCGGTTGATTTGTCGGCAATCGACGTCAAGGACAACTTTTAAAGCTTTTATAGTGGTTTCATTCGATTCTGTGAGGCGAAAACTATTGAAAACGATACCAAACTCGATTTTTGGTGTTTTGAAAATTACTGATCAGAGATGAAGACTGTACAGGAAAACTCTTAACCTTCATGCATTCGCGCCAACGTGAGTCACACAACCGCTCGCCCAGCGGTCAGTTGACCGCCCACTTTTTTTCATGATTATCATGCTGTTTTCTCTACTATTCGTGAACGATTCACTACTATGAAAACAAAGGGACTCGAATAAAACTCGGCAAATACATTTTTCATCAAAGGCGAAAACTTTGATAAACTCAAAATATGAAGATAGTAGGCCCGTGATCAACAGTTGACCGCCCACTTTTTTCATGAAATGCTGTTTTCTCTACTATTCAGTTTTCAAATAAATCAAATTCTTTCAACATAAAAAACTCAGTTTTCAAAAATAATTCTTTTTCTTCAAATTTTTTGCAAAAATATTCTTCAATCATTCATACTAAAAAACACTGGCATTATAAATGCTTCAAAAGTCCACTTGTAAAAAAATCAGGTACCTAAATAATTCGACAGTTTTAATATCCTAGTTTATTGCTTATAAAATTTTTTTTACTTAACTAAAAGTCTGTTGAAAAATGTTAAATTATCAAATTTTAGCCGTTTTTGGCCATTTTCGAAGATTTTTTCAGCACATTTTTGAAATTTGACCAATTTAATGCGGTCAAAAATTGCTGGCCAACAAGCTCATCCTGTCATTTAGAAAGCTTGATTTTTCGGCGCAAGAAAGGAATTTTCAATATATATATTGGGCTCTACCAAAAGCGATATAAATTATAGGGCATTTTTCTAAAAGGTATACCAGTTTACCTACCGATTTTGAATGAAGTCGGACCAACAGGTGTTGAGAAATTGACGTTGTGATAAGTGCACGTTTGCGCATGCGCACAGGCTACTGTTGATTGGACGGCTTTGAGAATTATAGGGGATCGTCTAGAAGCTAACCCGCACAATTCCTGGAAATTTCATTGGAATCGGACTGAATCGTGGTATAGTTTTGGGCGTGACAAGGATTTACTACAAACAGACAGCCAACATGGAACCTAATTTGATCAACAAGCTCCAAAACGCAAAAAGCAAGTAGAAATTTTGATTTTGGAGGACAAAAATTTTTTCGACTTCAATCACGAACACAAAGCTTACTTAAATTCGTTAGTCAGGAAACAGAAATAAAGTAAGCGGTCGCGCGGCTGTCACCTGATCGCACGACTTGCCACGTTTACGTTTGAGACTCAACTGAACGGAAAGAGGGGAGGGTATCACTCAAACTAGTGCTGCTACTTGCAGTCGGGATTGCAAATAAGGAATACATGTTCCTCTCATCCCTCTCAAAAACTCCCAATAGGAGCGTCTCCTGAAATGTATGCGGCCACTTGACCGCTAGCACGAGCGCTTGAAGGTTAAAACTTTTATAGTAGGTCCAATCGATTCAGTGTGACGGAAAGTATTGAAAACGATACCAAACTCTATTTTCGGATGATTTGACGACGATCGTCGCCGCTGACGATAAGTTTCTATCGTCGGATCGTCACCAGGAGCTATGCAGCTGATTCCGGATGTCCAGTTTAAATATCAAATTTCAAATCGATAGCTCCAAAATTGTGGCCTTTAGCGCGGAACACCCGCTCGCTTGCACACACGAAAACTTCTTTCCTCAATTAAAAATATCCCAAGGAATTCCGAAAACCTCGTAAAAATTGATGTGATATTCAATTTGACGTTTGAAAAAGGCCCTTGGCTATGAATATTGACCGATCGATGTTTAATTTAGTTTTCTACAACCAAACTTATACCGTTCATTAAATTACGAATAACTTTGCATAATGAACTTTAAATTCTAATCCTTGAAACCGTGTAGGTACTAGATATTTTCACAAAGGCCAAGTGCTATTTACCATGCCTCGATCGACATTAGTCCATAACTGTTCGTATATATACGCTGGGTAAATGTATTCAATCGTAAGATTTACATAATAGGCCTGTTCAATGACGATAACGATACCGTGAGCTAGCCCTATAAGAAATGATATTTCGTTCAAAATTCACAACCCCATTCTTACGGTGGGTTTTTTTCCTCCCAATGTCTTCCGGCATTTTTCACACGATACTCTTTTAATTCAGGTTGATTGAGAGCCCCAAGACCATTTCAGGTGTCCTACCGAAATCTCAATGTCCTCGAACACCTTCCACCCAACGTCTTCGCCAGGGGTTTGAATATTTTCGTGCTGGGGATCCCAAACTCATCCCAAATTGACCTTGACACGGATTTTCTTATGAATTTATTCCAACGCTGTCAGCGCAGACACCTTTTTCGGGATGGGGGAGAAGAAGGAATGGATAAACAAGGGCAATTGAGACTGAAGGCGAAGATGCTCCCCGCCTCCTGGTTGCCCTCGTACCCTGAATTTATGGTCAGGTCTCACGCGAGCTTAATACTCCTGTCTCACTATGAAATGGCCTTTTAGCTATAAATCTTAGTTGCACGCATTTATTACTAAGTAGTGCACGTTTATTAGAATCACTTCAGGACATAAGAATCTGAGTCAATTACCCGACCCATTTGTGATAGAGGGCACATTATTACTCCTTACCAGAAGAGCACTGTAAGATAGTTCATTCTTCTCAAGAGCGTATTATCCGTTATACGTGTGGGCGTATTCTCGGTATTTAATATTCCCTGGCACTCTAATAAACGGTGTGGACCGATAAAACAAAATGAACGACAAGTCACTAGATACATTAAGTAGTCCGCACCTAGCTGGATACAAAAATAACGTGTGCATTATCAAAATATTTTTTTAAAAAGCTGCAAATCGTTACACAAAGGTTTATTATTTCTGTATTAGATAGCCCTTCTACGCAGGACACTGGTCCATAAAAAATTATCTATCAAACTGAGTCTATGGAGCATTATTGAAGTATAACTGGACGATGTCACCTATCAGAAGAAAAATAAATTAACTAAAAAAATGAACAAATAATAAAAAAAAAAAAAAATCTTGCAAGTGATTAGGAAGAAAGATTTTTAAAAAAATTATTGTCACCGCTGGGATACGCACCTCAGCCGGCGCGCCACCCTAGTCGGACGCTATCCACTGAGCTACGATCGCCTGTAAAACAATGTTAGCAGCGCATGATTTCCGTAAGTTCTTGTGCTTGAAGATCCGAAGGTGTTTTTTGGAAGCTCTTAAGGGAAGCGAACAGATCAACCAGATAGTTTTAATCGTGTCTTTGGGATTATATTTATTATTGACAAGCAAAAAATCATTACTTTAACCTTTTAAGTTTTAGATCTCGATTTTCGAGTTCACCTCGAACCTTTTAAGTTTTAGCCCTTTAATAATACTCTTTAGGGTTGATAGAAATTGATACCGAACTATTAGGTTCATCTATGCCCCGAGTTGTTATCATACGTTTCATAAAGTTTGGTCTAGTAATTTTGGAGAAAAGCACTGGATGGCGAACGGCGGACGGACGGATTTTTTTAATTGTATTTTATTTTTTCTTCTTTGGATTCTATGCATTTTGAAACGTAAGCCAACTAATTTTCAGGGAGGCTAATTTATTTTTTCTTGGTTGATTACTAAGGCTCATTATTGAACATTATAAACCAAAATAGTTGAAGTACCTTCTTCATACCGATGGGTAATGCTCATTAGAAGCTGTAATCTTGTTCAGTATTTGGTGTTGAAAGTTTTCGAGACCGAAAACTTTTGAATATGTTAGCCCTTAATTACTACCCTTTAGGGTTGGTAAAAATTGATGTTGATGTTATTGGCACGACCCCGGCCGATGAATGATTTTTGTGCCAAATTTCATAAATTTGGTCCAGTGGTTTCAGAAAAAAGCTCTGGGCGACGTTCGGCGGACGGAAGAGTTTTTTTTTTAAATTCGATACTTGAAACGTAAATAATTAAACAATTTTGAGGGGTTGAAACTTTTTTTCTTGGTAGATTACAAAGGTTCATTATTGAAAACAATAAACCAAAAAGAAAAAGTGCCGCGAACCACACATTTAGATCATTATCTATTTGATTGCACCTATTAGCAGATAATGTGTTGAAGAACATACAAGTTATTGTTCATATCATTATATAAGTGGCAAGAATGTAGCACTGAAATTGTGCAATTGGTCACGTGCTATAGCGATGGGTCTCCGCTAATTGGAGAGTTTTTGTATTTCTCATATTGGTATTTCTCGTAAACACGAAAACAAGCTGTTAGAGTGAGCACAATGAATGCTAAGCTTTTCGCATTGATTTCTCGCAACGTTTTTGTAAGCCCGAGAGAAAGAGAACTCTTATAGAGACGTTAACGTGACTCTTGTAGTGAATCACTGCTCAAAACTCAATTGTCATAGCAGACAATTTCCAAAATATAACATGAAGCAAGAAACAACGATCACTTACCTCTACAGCATATGAAAAGATTCAGCCGTGAAGAACACGAATCTTTAAAACGTGTAAAATGAACCTTGAAACGAAATCTTGACAATGAAAAAGTTGAAATCTTTGATAAAACGTCGAAAGCAAGAACGAAATGCCGCTAATGACCCTTCTGGTTGAGGTGCGGGGAAAATACACGAAAGAAAGACAAAGGTTAACCAACAACAGAGGACGGCACGGGGAAAAGTCAGGCGATTTTGTCGGGTGTGTGTGTGTGTGTCCATGCCAACTGCATGATAGTCGCTAAGTTAAGTCGTCTCTGAATTACGATTCCGAAAAAAGCTGAGCACGACTCTTCCCGTTACGAAAAGCGTTTCCACGTTACGAAAACCTCTTCTCGTTTCGGAAAGGCCATTTTCGTATACGAGAAAATTAATATCAGAAATACAGAAACTGTCTATTATGTAACAAGGAAACGGAAGTGTTAGAAAAACATACAGCGGTGTTTATTGTATCACTAGGAAAGAAATACACTGCCAAGTACATAGCACAGGAGCTTCCTCGTGTCCTTCTATGTCACCATTAAATTTTCAGAAATGACCGATTCAATGATCATGACAGTAGAGTGCTGGGCAACCAGAAAATAAAACCGCCTTAGATTTGGGACCTTCCCAATTATCGTACTAGATTATGTTACAATGTTGAAAAATTTGAGCACTTTCAATGCAAATGAACTGTAAACTACCAATTTTATAGCAAAAAAAAAATTCAGGGTTGTGTTTATTTCACAGCTTTTATAGATTTTTCAGTAAATATTAATAAAATTCAAGAACATTTTTCAGCATCATTTTTAAATAATTTTTTTAATGTTCTAGTTCAATTTCGATTAACTTTTTTTGACTAAAATTCTGCTGAAATTTTAAATGTAACAATTTTTAGCCGTTTTTAGTGATATTTTGATTTTTTTTATTAAGAAAACTCGAATATTTTGATTTTAACATTTTTGTAGCCACTGCAATAGCTTCATTTTCTACGAAAATTCGCAAAAATAATCAAAAGTTTGAGATATTGAGGAAAGCGGCAGAGAGGGGCTTCCGAGCCTTTTCCTAAACTAGAAAGGCTCAATTCAGTCACAATCGGAAATTCGTGGAACTTGTTGCCACACCAAGATTTACAAAGTTAAACTACTTCACCGAAATCCTTGTGGGCCAAGCCTCATCGGTTTTATTCTTCGTTCATTAATCTTTATTTTCCGCCTAAAAAGTTGGGGAAGTAATTTGTTAAGTGGTCCGATACGAGGAAACTATACACCGCTCACAAAAAACTTTTCATTTTTAACGAACGTTGAAAAAATATTGTTAGCTATGATTGGATTTGTTCTGAATTTATTTATTGTTTTATTCATTATTATTTTTTTGTGAGCTTTTGATTTCAATCACGATTTTGATTGGCTGATTAAAATCATGATTTGAACCAATTTTATTTAAATCAAACAACCCTGCATTTTAACCTGTATTCAGGATATCAGCATTGACGAAAACAGCAATCTGGAAATCAGCACTCAGCATGTAATTACCTTATTTAATTATTTTTTAATTCAGTTCTTGGGTAGGTTATATCATGAACTGTATGTGTCGCTTGGTGTCAAATTTAACGAAATATTAATGGTAACAGCAACATTACTATTAACATAAGATTGGGTACCATATCACTTTTTGTAAAGTATTCGGGATTTCAGGTCTTATTTACAACTCGCTCCATGTTTAGATATGTTCACCCGCTCAAAATTAGTAACGAGATACGAACCCTGAAAAGAGCAGATTTTGCCGCCTTTCCATCTGCGCAGCGCCATCCAGTTCTTCTTCCACCCGGGGCATGATCTTTTTCTATGAAAATTTTTAAATTAGCAAATTTTTATGACATGTTGATACCTAATTTCCAACCATTATTTAGTTTGATAATCGGGATAGGTATTAAATCTAATGGATTATTTCCGCTATTTGTAGCAGTAAATTTATGATTTACATACCTTTTGGGTGAGCCACTAGCGAATCGATTACGCTTTCGATGTAAAGTCATCATCATCAGACCGTCGTCGGTCGAAACAGTACTGCTTTCACAGTCTGATGATGATGTCTTTACATTGAAAGCGCTTGCTCTCGGTACTCGACTTTCAAGTGACAACGGACTACTCCGAAAGGTACGTAAATGATAGTTTTACCAGGAGAGTTTTTGTTTGTGCCAATTTCCAGTTTCGTAATTTTCTTTTCTTTTCATCCCTTGCATAAATACGCATCCGAAAAACTGCTTATTTCTACACGACTTCACTCTTCAGTCGAGAAACTTAACCTCTCAACGAAAATTCTGTCTCCAGGGTCTTTTGATGCTATTCTTGTCAACTGAAGAAAAATATAGAGATGGCAGAAATACAGAAAGCATACATAAATGTGTTTGGGTTCAGATTAAGGTTCAGGGTAGGGAGAGTTCCGGGAGAAAGGTAGAAAGTGACGCGAACTGAGGAAGATCGAGGTAAACCAAATATCAACGGGAAACCAAATTTTTTTGGTCTTAACGACCTCCACCATCTCCTCCTGAAGAAATGTGACGAAACGCACTAAGAGACATTTTAGCAATTGTTTATTGAACAACTATTGTGGTCCTAGATATTATGGAAGATAATGAAAAGCGCGTCATTATATAGAATGAGTATATGCCAAGATAAATATCATAATAATAGTTTTGGTAAGTATAAGAGAATGGCGTTGGAACATGGGTTTAGAATCCAAAGCCATGTCAAGTGTATGGTTACTGTATTTATGATGGTTAACTGTGTCAATTCACTGTAGATTTCACTGAGCTTATTTTAAAACATACTTACGGTAAATAAACGGAGTGCATATATCATGTATATAGGTATTGGCCGTATACTGGAATATGCATTACACTGGGAACCGACGCGGTTAATTTAACTTCCTGCTTTGTGTAAATAAATAAGGCCTTTGGACGTAGGATAATATAAAATATACAGGGTTGGAACTGCAAGAAACGTGAAGCGGAAGCTGAACTCTAATGTAGTCGTGCACTGCACTATAGCAATTACGGAAATGGAATTATCGATCCATTTATTTCAAAGCTCCCCGAGATACATTATAGCTAGTACAAAATTAATATAACGTGAGAGGTAAGAAATTATAGTTCATGGATGACTGTCATAGTGGTAGCTGGGTCCATTAGTAGTTACGAACCGATAGTGTGATATCAATAAGTTACTGAGAGTGAGAATTGGATTCGCGATAGTAAGAGCAGCATCCATGTGCATCAGACGATCGCGAAAAAAATGGATCTCCGCCAAAGATTTGATAGGGTTTGGGGATGGCGCCGCCCTGTCCTTGGGTATGAATTAGGGAACACTTAATCACATCTAACGTTAGTCAAAGAAAAAAAAAAAAAAAAGAGAAGAAAAAAACCCTGGAAAATCCCACTCCCGGCTACATGAACAGTTCCCCCTTAAAACGAATAGCCAAAATATAATATGTTATGCTTACAAGTTACTGAGAGGTCATAAAATGATTGTGAGATGGCCGAGTTGCCCTAAAAAGCTACACAAACTTTCAGTTCAGAAAACCGTTGATTTTTCACATCAAAATTTCAAAATGTCGTAGTATCCTCATTTTTCAATGAATTGAGCTGTTCTTTGCGGCATTCAACGCAAAATTTGATGCACTATAACTTTTATATGAAATCAAAATTACTTTGAAGTGCTATTTTGGAAGTAAAATTGAAAAATATGATAAAAAGTGTGTTTTAAAGGTTTTTTAATTAGATTTTACCAAGGGGGAAACAGGGAACTACTACAACAACACAATATTCCCACAAAATTAGGGTGGAACACTGCGCAGCATCAGTTGTTCCAAAAGCAAATGCCAGACCTCAGCTTTCAGATGCTTCTTTTATCCATAACCTCTTTCTTTTGGTCATTGTATAGTTGGTGAATTTTTTCTCTCGTGAATCGCTAAAGCTACCCCCCCCCCCCCCCCCCCCCCCCCCCCCCCCCCCCACACACACACACACACACAAATGATTGCGAACCTATCAGCTCTCAACCTTGAATTGAACTCATGACGTTCACTTTAGCTCCATTTGTATCCAATAAATTGGCATTGACATTTGATTATTTATTTTATTCATTTCTACAATCTTGAATTATGAAACTTTATGAATCCATCCTCTTTTCTTTAATGCTTCCCAAACGTTTCAGCAGTTACCGGAAGTGTTTTTTTAGGCTAACGAGATTGCTTCCCCATTGGCTTCGAGGCGCTGGGAAAATTAAAAGTGCGTAGGGTACCGATCTACTTCCTTGTACCAACACTACACAGATCGACAGCACATTGGGAATGTAGGAATGTTACCTTATTCTACCCATTGCATTCTTGCCTATAAAATGTCAATTCTCTAAAACAGGCAGTACATTTCGTTCACAATATGTTACAGAACAAATAGTGTTCCCTTTGGCGAACGAAATCTTTTATGGAAATCCACATTGGCCACTAGCATGAAAAATCTGGACTAGGCCTCGCTCTTACTCAAGCAAAAAGTCCACAATTTTTTCATCTGAGAAACCAGAATCCTCTAGTTTCCAGTCACAATCAGTGTCTACAATTGAAGAGGGAGGAAAAAACGTAAACGATATCAGATATAGAAGTTAATTATATCAATATAATTAATCTGTCAAGACGTCGATAATAATCTATCATAGTCAAGTAATATCAATAATCTGTCAAGACGTTGGTTCTGCTACTCATTTAACTGAGCAGCTAAAACGGTATCTGAACCTCAGGCGCTCGGTAAAAATAGTCAGCGATTATCCGATAACAGTGAAACTGAATTGATAAACAGGTATGTCGATGATAGAGATTTGACTTAGTCAGACTTTAATCAGGCTAGCAAATGCGATTGATAAACTGGCCCTTAGCCTTTCAAAAATCATGGAAATAAATAAATACGACTTCAATAAAGTCTATATTGTACGGCAGGGGACCCTACTAAGAGGCCAGTACAGTGACATTATGAAATTCTTATTGCATCGCTTTAATATGATGGTCATACTATTGGTATAGTGGTATTTGTATTGTATCATAAAACCCAAATGAGAGTACTTACAACTAATTAGGTTTTGGCCTATTTATACTTAAGTACATCATATTCAATTCAAATCGTAGGGAGGTATTATTTGTTTTATCAATTTATTTTGATCATTGACTTGGAAAAAAACGCGTTATTCGGCTGACTCATTATTCACGCAAAGAAAGAGGCAATATATTTTTAAAAGACAGGAAAGGTGATATAGGTTGTTTCGCCGAGGGCTAGATGGGATCTCCAGGGCTCGGATTCAGGACGAAGGGAAAAAAAAGTTAGTAGAAAAACTCGACGGAAGCCGTTTTCTGTATTCTGAGTTATGGCCGGAAAGGGACATCTTAAGGGGAGCTTCAGCTCATATCTGCATCTGGTAAACAAGGAGTAGTGTCCATAAAGTATGGAGCGGGGGACCTTTACTTCGTTGAGAAAGGAGGCTTGAGGAGACCGTGGTGGACTTTAGCAGTTTTCCCTATCCCTGCGTTCCTTCCGTCTCGGCGATCATAAGGACCACATTTCATTTTCATTTACTTTATGGCAAGAAGAAAAAAAGGAGAGAGAAAATATTTCTCCGAGTGGGAACTCTCTTGTTTTACCTTTTGTATTATGAGTGGTTGTTTTCCCTTGGTCCTATCGAAAGTTTATGTCATCATTTGGACATATTTGAGCCGTAGGGAAGTTTGCTCGCGGAAAATGTTGACTCTACTCTGACAAATGGGTCAAGATATACTATCGAAGATCTGAGACTATAGAGTTCTATGGAAGTATTTCATGTGCCTGGAATAGACAACTTTATTGGTTGCTCTACGAAATCCCTCGTTGCTTAAATTTATCTGCTTCATATCACAGAGGGGCAGAAGAAAATGATTACTGTTGTTATTTCAAGATAGAAATAGACCCTCCAAAAAGACTCTCCGCGTCCAAAAGACACCAAGCTAGGAAATGTAAGATAAGTATCATCCAATTTGGGCCAAGCTAATAGTCGGATCCACTCACTCATTTTGACTAAATTTGGGTGTGAGACGCTTCGTCAACGGCTTGGCAGATTTTCCTCTGTCGCACAGCCGTGCTGGTAAATGTGGTGGTGGATTCACACATCTCACCGAGACAGAAAATATAATCCAAATGATGAATAATATACTATTACATTTATAAATTATATGGGGATGTGAACCCTTTAATGTTACTGTGGATTAGTACAGCGCTCTTTACAGCCCACTTACGTATAGGTACGTCACGCAAATGTCATTATGTTGTCTAATTTTAAGAGAACGTTATTCACAATGGAATGGAAGTTGTTTCACAAAATGAGATAAGAAAGGTATCAAACTATCTGGTCTCGGATCTGGTAGGCAATTCGGAGGTCATGGTTTTTAGTCCTTATATAACAATGAAATGAAAATCAGAGGTCCGTTTGAAGGAGATATGCTCCCACCAAATTTGGAGAACAGCAATGGTGTTTATTGAGTAACTGCTGAAAATCGGCCAAGTCGTTGAAGAAGTGTCTCACTCCCAAATGCAGTAAAAAATAGTGAGAGAATCCGGCTATTGGCTTGGTCCGAATCGGACTATATCACGTTTTGTGTGGTTTGGCATCTTTTCACGCTGAGCGTCTTTTTGGGGGGTATCACACTTTTTTTGTGGTCTAGAAGAAATGGGTGGAATGTACAGGCTGTTCAGGATGGAGTGAGCATAATTTCATTCGACTTTGCTGTCCGAGAGAAGCTTCCTGTCAGATTTTATTTTCCTAGGGTGAACAAAAAACAATTAAGCTCACAGAGCTGATCAGGGTAAAACCCGTAATTTTGTTCATCCCTTAATGCCCTAGATAAACTCCCAATAAAATTTCACATTTCTAGGGTGAATATGAGATAATTTAGCTGACTCACTGATCAATAAAGAGCTCATAAATTCATTTTTCTCAAAATTTTCCAGAAAGTCTTCCAATCAAACTTCTCTCAAGTTAGGTCACTGAGCTGATCCGAAACCAGCCCCTGAGTTCATTCGTATCTTGGAATCCCAGAAAGTCTCGCTATCAACTCGCTATTCAACTTCCTATGGTGAACGGGAGAGAATTTAATTCACTCAGCTAATCAGGGCTTGGTCGTAGCGGCTCCAAAACCCCAAAAGGCACTTCTCCAGGTCAAATGTATCCCATATTTCAAATTTCATCAAAAACTGGTAGAAGTGGGTGGACAAGAAAAGAAAGGAATTAAAAAAAAAAAAAAAAAAAAAAAAAAAAACCACCAAGGTGAAACGAGAAAAAAAGTCTGCCAAGTCGGGTGTTCCATTTATTCATATAATGACAAAATGGTTCAAAGTCATTATTAGCTACGTATGTATAGGAACTATTTCTTTTATATTGCGCCTTCTGTATTTTGTTATAATTTCAATTGAGTAGCGTCAATAATCAAAACTGATGCGATTCGAAGTAATTTCTCTCCATACGATAATAAAATTTGGTACTACGTCTATAATGATCATATGTCCAAATGGTTGATCCAGCCTCTAATCAGAAGACTAGATGGAAGAAAAACCGTATGCCACCTTCTTACAGTCTATCGCAATTTTCTAGGCTCAATTTTTTCTAGTTAGTTTTCCAGCAATTGAAGGTATTTATACTGCTATTTTTAAAATAAATAAAATTAAAAACAGTATTAATTTGATGATATTGAATTACGATTTTGTTAAAACTTATAAGATTGCAATTCCTCACCCTGGGAAATATATAAAGCAGGGAAACTGGCCGTGAGGCCGTCTCACGATGTATTCTCTCTCCTTAACCACTTTACGGGAGATACCGAGAGAATTAATTTCGGTAGTCGGCTTTCAAACTGTTTCCCCAAACAAAAGCTTAATTGAGACCGTTGGATGCTTGAGTCCGCATAAAAAACATCAAAGCGCCCGCCAAATGTAAGCCGGCACACTCACTTCATGTCCTGGATTAAGTTGTACGAAATGGGTCCTCCTGTGGACTTCACTTAAAGCGATTCTGACAGAAATATCCGCAAGTCCGAGAACGCTCGTGTGAAGTGAAATAAAGAGTATTATGTCTGCACAACATTCCATAATAACTGTATGAACTGGATCAAACATGATAATAACTAATACTAGGTAATAGTTTCAAGCTTAGGTCTAGTCTAATAAAATTTTGGTTGTACCATTCTTATGATAGTGATGCCAAATCCAAAATGAATTCTCAAGAGGCTTAAATGGGCGAGACCGGTCGTTCCAAACTTACGAAACAGTTCCTTACATGGACAGTTCAAATTATTATACTAGACTTTACAAAAATGGCCTTTCTGTCCTTAATTTTTTTTATCGCCCTCCAAAGTTTCTCTTCAGGAATTAGTAAGAAAAACGATTTAAAGACAGAACGGCCTTTTTTGTAAAGTCTCCCAAACGTATTGTCAAAAAGTCGTTGGAATTCGTGGCCAATTGCACAATTGTAGTAGAGTTGACTCCTATCAATAGTTGAATCCTACAGGTGCTTTTCGGGTTAGTATTCTACCGGTCGGTGGAAAAGGTAAGCTTCTACATTTTAGCGAATTTTCGTAGAAAATGAAGCTATTGCAATGGTTCGGAAATTTTTAAAATCAAAATTTTTGAAAAATTTCTTCAATGAAATCAATTTTGAGGAATTCTGAAACAAATCCTAGAGTTTACCGGGACGTCCTATTGAAATAGATTTGAGACAAATAGGCTGAGCTCCAATCGTTGAATTCGCTTTAAGAACGTCCCTCTGAAGTTAGGTGATATTCGCAAGGCTTCGCATATTATAGGAGGGACGCCCTATTGAAGTTGATGACCGTGACGCATTTTTATGGGTTATATTCGAATGATCGCCGACAGATGAATACGATTACACGAATACGAATATAATCGCAGTTAACTCAGAATCAACGAATAATAATCGTATTCGTATTCGACGATAAGATAATGCCCAACACTGATTTCGTAACGCTCCAATCGTGGCGGATTTTCGTAACGCAATTTTTCGCGTTACTTTTCATACATTAGACCTCGTTTAACGTAGTCTGTCGACCAAAAAAAAATGCTCTAAATTCCTTTTGATCATCTTAGAGACAGTGAATTCATTCACCATTCTTACTTTGATGTTGTTTGAAGTTGTCATATACTATGAGGATCAGGATTTTTCTTTTGATATTGTGTGAGGAAGTCGATTAGTATTCAGGCTCACTTGATAAAAGGTCAAATGTTATAAACCAAACGTTTTATTGGAAATAGAGG
This sequence comes from Adelphocoris suturalis, assembly GCA_030762985.1. Classification (NCBI taxonomy): domain Eukaryota; kingdom Metazoa; phylum Arthropoda; class Insecta; order Hemiptera; family Miridae; genus Adelphocoris; species Adelphocoris suturalis. The sequence goes on from CM061041.1 coordinate 32,526,025, forward strand.
TTGATTATGGTATATAATATCTTCCAGGAATTGGATTATTCACAATGGCAGCTACATCAACTAAACTCAAAACCGCTCTTGATGAAGTGTTGATGATCACATTTTCATGCGGTATTTAAGCTGAAAAGGAATAATCATAAATCATCGAGAGAAGGGACATTTAGAACAGCGAATGAATGGAAGTAGCCGACAGAAATATGTCGGGCTTTGGATATGATGCCCATTAATTATATCCACTGGGTCTCTACTATAGGTGTATTCAGCGCTCATTTCATCTCCTTTATGAGTTCGTTCTTTGATGGGATTATTCCTGGGAAACATCAAACTGCTATATTACCTTTTTTATCATTATACACCAATTCACCTGAGTGGTAGACACGAATAAAATCGGTTTAACAAAAAGTTAATAAAGAGATATGTTGGGCGAAAGTCCAATATCAATGAGAAAGTTTGAAGAAAAAAAAATTAAAATATATCAATTTAACGCAATATCAGCAAAGTAAACAAAATTAATGACCCTATTTTGTACAAGACATTTTTAGCACTAAGTATGAATACTTTAAATGCCAACTTAACATTAAAGAAAAAAAAAGATGTTTTACAGTGACTGGGCTTCTAGTTGGAGCACGTGACACAATACCAACATTTACTGAGAAAATTTTGAAGGAACTTGGGCTGAGCGCTCACACATTACAACAAACCGTACTATGCATCCTGAAAAGATCCATAAGCATACCCAGAGATCATCCGTACCTCAACCTCCGTCAAAATTAAGAATAGAATCCACGCGAGGGAAAAATCGAAAAGACAGAAGGAAAAATGCCAGTGGAACTACAAAACGAAGCAGTGAAGAAAACTGGCCCATAAGATTAGATATAAAGCATTATTTCCGCAGGTGCAAAATCATTCATATGTACTATACTTTATCTCTTGGCAGCCCATTGTGTACGGGAAGTTGTTTGTTGATTCGAATATATTTATTGCATATTATATTAATTAATTAATCATTGCATAATTATATGTTATGATATCAAATTTATTCCACTGAAGAAATCCGACAATGACTAAGTAAGAATTACAACGAAACAATATTGCAAACGCAACACACGAGAGAACAATGTTTTGAGGGGATATGATTGGTTTCTGTGCGCCGGGTGAGTAATATAACTAGGATTACTTCCAGGCTGTCATAAATTATAAAATAATTTGTGTTTGTTATTTTCTTCCGTAATTTTTACCTAATTCAAACTATCTGTTTGTTATTAGAGGCCAAATCTTATCTAATAGGAAAGTTGATAGGGTCCTAGTCATCACTATCCGAGGGTGTTGCTGGGATTCTGTGGAGATAAGGTGGAGAGATGAGCAAAAAATGACATTGTTTCTCTTCGTATCAGACATGAGAATTTATAGCTCCATGAAATGAAACTAGACTTTGCCTTAGCTTGCTTTGGGACATAAATACATCTGCTGTTATCCCCATCGACGCGAACGGCTTTCGTTTTTTATGGACACTAACCTCTAGATGCAAATAAGGTATATTCTATTCCGAAGTTCTAGCAAGAACTGGGATTCGCTTTCCTTTGTGTCTTTGCCAAATTCGATGAATGACATACCTTACTTCTCACTCATTACGAAGGTTTTTTTATTCCATCATCTCAAACAAATAATTTTTTTCAATTTCTTTGTTCACAAAAATTGCGATCGAGCGAAAAGTCGCAAAGTATACTAGAATTTGCCATATCTGCGGTTCAAAACTATTTTTAAGAATAAATGAATGGTGTTTTTAAATTACCAATACTTTTTTTACCAACCCAAATTTACTTGTAATAAGTAGTCCGGGAGCCAAATTTGGTTTCTGAACTTCATTTGAAGGAAAAAGATTCACTTTTCAATCTGATGAAAACCATCGCATCGGCCGGGAAAAATCAAACAACAGATCATGCATAGGTGCCTTTTACCTACAATTTGAAAATATTTTTATTTTTGGAAAATTTGAAATAAATTTTGAGAAATGACATAGGTAATTAACTATCTTAGTTTATTTTTTACTCCTTAAAGTAAATATGTTAAGCAGAGAACAGTCTCAGTGGCATTGACTTACAATCAGAAAAACGTTTTTTGTTCAGTTATGAGATTCAACAGCGGTAGAAAATAAACGGAAAAATTCAAGTATATATATGCCCATAATCCTGTCAACCTGTTGTTTGGTGTAATGTCGGAAGGTTTACGTTACGAGATTGAGAGAACAGATACAGGTGTTGGTTCATCATTCTAATTACCAACTCAATTAGATGTGCTTCCCGTGCAACCTCAAAAGTTTTTCAAAACAGATGCTAATATCGTAAAGCTCTAGAAAAGTTCTTAATAGGTGAATCAATGAGGGTGGCCCTACTGTATTGAGATTGATTTAATATTCCCTTTTGGTTTATTATTTTCAATAATGAAACTTTATTATCGACTTAGAAAACAATTTTTTTAACCCTCCTTCAAAATTTGTTGGTTTATATTTCAAGACGCATAGAGTCCAAAAATCGAGAAAGAAAAAAAATCCATCCGTTTGCCGTACGCTGTACACCGTCCAGAGCTTTTTTCCAAAACTACTGGACCAAAGTTTATGAAATTTGGCTGAAAAATCATAGATCGGCTAGGAATGTGCCAGTATCAATGGCATAAAATATGATCAACCCCATAGGGTAGGTAGTAATTCAGGGCTGAAATATTGAAAAACCGTTATCTCGAAAACTTTCAAGGTGACAGTATTGTTTTTTTGGTTGTTATTTACATGTATTTTCCCAATAAGTCGAATGAAATCATCCGGAGAGCCTTACAACGCCGGCTACGGCTCGTAGCCGTGTTCTCACTACGAACTATTAAGAACCTATGACTTTTCGGGGGAACTAACTAAGTTTCATCAATGACCGCAAGATATGCCGCCAATTCACAGCACTGCTTTATCAGCTCGTGTAAGGAAAGTTTAGGTGTTATTTATTCATTTGTATTAATTTCTCTTGCATTTACTCTTGCATGCTCCCTCGCCTTAAGAAGAACTATGAAGGCTTTCCACGCCTAGATGAGTTCCATCATTATTCTTTAGGAGCTGTGGATCTAATAATAGAAACGCACAGATTAACGCTTAATAGAAAAATTTCTGAGCGCAAGGGATTCTGGCTAGGCTCTTCTCTGAGATACCACAGGGAATGAAGGTCTTCGCACCTCTCACTTTGCAAGTATCCTGATGGAGTGGGAATCCACAAAGTGATCTCAAAGACGGGGTTGTGAAAGTGCAAGTTACAAAGTGACCCCTGTTCGAGGGGTATGGAAGTAGCAAGTGCCCCTCATAGCGGACGAAGAAGTAACACCTGAACAAACTTGATGCCGAACAAATCATGTTCCAGTTGTCATTTATGTTTAAATAACAAGAAAGCAGCACCATTTAGCAGGGGGGGGGGGGGGGGGGTGAAAAATCTGCAAGTTGATATTTTTACTTGAACTATTCATTCTACGTATGGTATATTTTTTCCAGAAAACACGTCGAATCAGGTGCAAGAATTCAGCTGAAGTTATTTCCAGCACTTTTGGGTAATCATTCTTAGAATAGTTAGTTTATTATCGCAAATATATTGCGTTATCACTATTCTTCAAATAGTCTACCTGAGTATGTTCAATGTGGATATTTTTTCCCCCCTACAAACTCATTCAACCAACATAGATCTTGAATTTCTCATTTCCCTAAGCCATTCATGCATGTTTTGTCTGAAACATTAAAAATTTTGCGCGTTGCATATGTCGGATAGTTCTTTCGCCTTTTCAGGTGGAACGACCCCTATGCTATAAACTACATTTTGATTCCTACTTGATTTCTGGATTTTTACAGGGTCACTTTTGCTGGGGTCCTACTATGCTGAGGTCACTGGTTGAATTCACCGCCATTTGGGTATCATTTAATACTCCCGAAGGATTATTTATCAAAACTGTTACCTTGCAGCGTTGAGGTGTCTCAACATAACTCCCCTATTTTTGAACTTGTTCGTTCTCTTGTTATTATAAAGTATTGGTATTGGCTTTTGTTAAATACTGTTTTTGTGTGGTTGCAGTGAAATCCTATTTTATTCTATAACAGAATCCCTGAGGATGAGAGATCACCCTCAGTATTTCAACTCCACCGATGCCCATGTGGGTCCAATACGAATTCTTGTCTTAAGTATTTTCGAAGGGGTATCAACAATAATAAAAGAATAGGATTTGAAAATGAATGAATTTCCGTTATTTTTCTTGCCTGACACACCTATTACGGATTCTTATTTGTGGTAGTTTTATATGAATATTAAAGGCTGTACACATGAATGATCTGGAGTATTGGTGGCGTTAGCACCCGTTTCTCTCGTTCTATGCTCAAATAGTTTCGATAACATTCTCCAATATATTTGAAATATTTCTATTTGACCATTTATTAAAGGCTTCTGGGAAATAGTCCTTCGGGTAGCTGTAGCTATCCCTACTGCCAATAAGGTGTACCAATAGTAGTTGCAAGGCAATAATGAACATTTCTCTGAGAAGAACTATATAGTACAACATCGGGTCAGACAGTATAGTAGTACGACTAAACTGATCATCATTACAGCATGTTAAATAATTATTTATGTACCGAAATGCCTGATAGATTCATGTGGTATTTGCTCATATTCTTCATGGCTTGATACTAGTCTTTTCCGGAAGATTTATAAAAGTCATGCATTTTTTATTTCCAAATTCACCAAAAACTTATTTAACAGTGTTTAGACAATCTCCATTATCAATAATCTCTAGGTTTAAACTTTGGCATCTTTCACCAACTCAGAAGTCGATTTGGAATAACGGAGTTTCCTTAAAGTCAACCTGTCAAGGCAAACTGTCCAAAACCACACAACTACCAATCACCTGCTGATCAGTCCTGCTTCCGTTTTAAATACTATATAATAACATTATTTCAGAATTTTTTGCTAGAATTTGGGAAGTTTTGTATAGTTTTTAATCAATATCATACGAAGTCTATAAAGGCATACCATTCATCATCCTATCGTAATGTATCATCACCTAATATACATCCTTGTGTTTGGCCGCTAAACGGTGTCGGAGTCTGTATGTGATGAGGCTATTTCTACTCCAATCCAGAGCTCGTTGCTTTTTTCCAGTATAAAACAATTTTTGTACCTGATAATGCTAAGTCTTAAAATGTCATTATGAGAAATGGGCATGCTGAACATTTGCCATCCTTCTGGAGGGATACCTAATCAATGAATACCTACCTAAAAAACAATCACTAGTGGTGGGCCACTAGTTTTCAAACTATTATGATTTAATGTAAATGCCAACTCGTACAGATTCATTTTTATTAGTAGAAATAACAACCGCTCCCAAAATCAAGTAAAACTTGTCAGATTTTGGGATTTAAAACTCGCAAGAGCTGTAATTTCCGTTAATTTCCAATCTATTCGAGCCTAGGTTCGTTCAAGTGTTTGGTTTTGTGCCTTAGTATCGACTCAATTACGTATGATGACGCCTCGTTCAAATACGGTGATGACGGGTTATAAAGTAACGGTTTGCCATGGTGAGAGACATCGTGAGAGGTAGTATCTGCCAACCTGGTGGGATGAGAGCCGGTTCACTCGTGGCAATGGGGGTCTGATTCTTGCAGATCGTATATCTTTACATCGGTGTTTAGGGTAAAGCAGGGTGTGAGGGGAAGGAGTGACTCCAGCGACAAAGCACCTGTGGATCACGGGTGACTAGCGGTAACCCAGCGGGGGTGTAACCGTGTGAACATTTATCTCTCCAAGGTTGGGCCCCCGGATTTGAGCAAGGCACGGACGCCTACACTTTCGCCTTCAGAGTGGGGATTTTTCTCATGTCATCGATAACCCTCTTTGCTGATTTTTTCTCTCTTCTTCTTTGCCATCAGGTGTCGAGATGTCAAGGTGTACTCAGATGCTAATCTCTGAAAACGCTCTTTTGGCAATGTCACTTTCTAAATTCTGACTTCCTATAAACGACAGCATATTATGCGAGGTACTTTTGAAACACTACTACTATTAGAGAACATTAATCAAACGGAATTATTACATAAGTACAAATCCAAATTTATCGAAATTAGTAAAACAAGAACTGGTTAATATGATTCTTCGATAGGAAGATTTCTAACCTCAAAAAAACTTGAAAATTAGATCACTATGGAATGGGATTTCTTTGTGGTTCATCGGTTACTTGATTTTCAATACTAAAGATTAGAATGGTTTGAAATCTTTACCTATACATACGAGTATAATAAAATACGTATCCATAAGTGAAAAACGGCTAGAGCAATTCCAAAATAGGTTTTTCGCGAATGATCTACGAATTCCGTAGGTGGTTTAGGCTACTTTTTTAATTTCCTCCACTTTTTCCTCCACTAGAGAAGTGTAACTCCCTTAGTTATCGTTCCACAATAATCGTTCGCCACTTTTTTGAATGCTCTTATTTTATCACAACATATCATGATCCCTAAGCCTAAGCTGATTTGTAGCGCCAAGTTACTTTATTATACTTACTTTTAAGTTCCTCCTTCTTTCAGTAAAGCTACTTTTCTGGGTCTAGCACTATATTGGTGGTACGACTCTGATGAACTCATTTACATCTTAAATATCACCTAGCATTTCCCAATCTGATGAATGCTTCAATTTTTTTGTTTTTTCAGTTGTGAACCGTAAGATGTGAGGCTTTTGAACATCTCGATTTGGGCGAATCAATGCACACAGTACGAGATTAACGAGGCTATGGGCTCCACAACTGCAATCCTCGTCGCTATATTCTTCCTGATCACAGGTAAATTAGTCAACTATATTGTTTTAATAACTTTAATAATAACAATTCATGTCTGATCAAATAGTTTCAATAGCAAATAACTCTCTATGCTTTAATTAATTATTTCGCAACAAACAAAATACGATAAGAATTAGGTATGATTAATATGAATAGGATAATGTAACAAATACATGCATGAGTATTTAAAGATAAGATAAACATGAATAGTGGTTTCAATTGGTAATCATACTTCTAACTAAACAAGACGTTTTACCAATCAATAACGTTTTCCCAAAAAAAAAAAAAAAAAAAAAATATATATATATATATATATATATATATATATATATATATATATATATATATATATATATATATATATATTTGGAAAAACGTTTTCAATGACTTGAGCGGTCTTGATTGCTACAAAATATACAAGCTCCATTTGATTATTAGATCCCCCCCCTCCCCCTTTCCGTCTTCTACTAACTTTTCACGTGGTTTTAACAGAACCTTTTTGGCGACATGGAGAAGCGCACAGTAGATTTAAATCACAATTCGGCAATTCACCTAAATGTTACCGTGAGGGATATTTAGTGCGAAGCATGTAGCTAAGTCATCTATGTCTTCTAATAATGTAGCATGTATCTAGTCATCTAAGTAATCTTTGTCATCACTGAACGAACTGGGAATTTGATTGTCGAATAGGTTTGGATTACTCTAACTCAAGTCAAAGACTACTTCTTTCAAATTTTTGACTTTTGAACCTCACTGAACCAACAGGGGATTCGTGTGGGTGAATCTATCAGAATTACTTTAACTTGGGTCACAGGCTATTTGATAATGTTCAAATCTACCTGTGCAACGCACGGGTGAACCAGCTAGTATATATATGTATGAAAAAATGTTTTAAACTCTAGGATTCGTTTCTGAATGCCCTAAAACGGATTTCAATGTGGACAAATTTCGAAAATTTCTATTTTGAATTTTTTCGCAATTTCAATAGATTCTTATTCCAAGAAAATTCGCTAAAGAAAAAACCATTTCTAACTGCATAATTTGGAGTGACAATTTTGCAGTAGGTATCTCGATAAGCATTGCAATATGACTTTCTGTAGGTATCAAAGGTGTATAAAGTGGCTCATTCTCCAAGCTGCCACGATATATATCAGTTAAACCGAACGCCAACCTCTCTGAGAAGATACACGAAAATGTTCCAAAGGAAAATACAAAAAATGAAAGCAGGAAAAAATGCGACAGAATTGACGGGAAGTTGGGGAGGAAGGCTGGAGATAACTTTGGACGTTGTGGTGTTTCGTATCTCCCAGCGCGTAATGCTTGGAAGAGAAAAAGAGGAAAAAAAAAAAAACCTCTGAGGCCACACATAGCTGTAGCTACCTACTTTTTCCTTTTAATCTGTTCACATTCGTGATAAGATCTTCCTTTCTTATCGTTTATTTTCTGCGGGTTCTCTCTCTATTTTTATTTTATTTTAGGAAACACTTCTGGTTTAGTAGCTGTTTCGGTCCGTTCCAGACCTTTTTACCACCTCCCGTAAACAGCGTAATGTTCGGTCTCCTTATTTTTTCCCATTTCTTCTAAATTTCCCTTGGTTACTGAGGTTAGTAAAATTTCATATTCATGTTCAAGAGAAGGTCGGGAGTACCCAAGTGGATAACGTTTATACTGTTATTTACAGTTAGTCGCTAATTGAAATTTAATTGTGATTAATATAATAAAAAAGAAAATATATTAAACATCCATTCATCATTTTCATCTTAATATATACCTACAGATGAATGAAATAAGTACCTAGGTACTTGATAAACAAACTTGAACTCATCTGTGTCCTCATTTTATTCCTGAATACAATATTTATGAAAACGCAGTTTACGAATTTGGCCCTTTCTAACGATTGGTTTACGGTAGAGAACTTCATTGACGAAAAGAAAGCCGTCGACATCTGACACAAAATAAAAGTGTGAATAATATGATATAACATCGTTTCAAATTTTCCAAATAAAATAAGTCAACCGGTGCAGCTCGCAGCATGCGCCGCGAAACGGTGGCTGCAGTGTTGTTAGGGGATCATATGCGATTCTCCACTTATACTGCAATGGTTGGGTTACCCTCAAAGGGGGGGTCTGACGGATATAAATATAAGCGCAGCTAGCTGTCCTGGAAACCATTTGCCTCTGGAATGCCATAGTTCTCAACCGGAACTTACACTCCGGGGACTTATCCCTTTTTACCTTCATCCAAAGAGACTCCCTGTACCGGAATGAAATTCTAAATTCCAGTTGTGTACCAGGTTGAAATCTCCTCGTCTTGCATCCACGTCCTATTCTCAGCAAGTAGGTACAGCGTTTTTATTAGTCAAGGAGTCAAAAAGTTCAACTCGCAACCCCACATTCAAATCCTCAACAAAGGGGACCTGTCAAACTGCTGAATTGCCCTTTGACATAGGCTACTTTCCCAATTGGTATTAATCTCGGATACCATACTACTTCACCACTGTATTCATCTTCGTCTTACCTTTATTTTCCCTAATATAATATCTACATATATTTTTCTGTACAAGAATAAGGTATTGAATAGTTCGCGATTTCCACACCCGAACCGTGAAGCATGAAGACATCAGAGCTGATCTTGAGAGTCTGTTTTTCCGACAAGAATGGATGCAGTCCAGCCTGTTTTAAACTACTAACACAAAACGCCGTTTAGACATTCTTACAACTGTTCAGAACGAGACTTCTTCATGGATTCACCTCTCGATCTTTTGCGAGGTGTTTTATATCGAATCTTATTATTGAAGGAACTAGAACCACTTTTGCGTAATGCGATGTACTTCACCAAGCACTTCAATTGATTTGACTCTTAGCATACTGGTATAAGCATACCCACTTCATGGTGAGCCTTATTTCTCTTCACACAAACACCATCTTTTTTATTAAATTGTTCCGTTCGCTACTTAAAATATTTCTCTTCTTTCGACTTACTCGTACGCGAAGTAACACACCTTATATGAGAACACACAACTGCCTCTCTTCATCAGCTTAGTCAATTATTCAACCCTCCCATCACGCTATCAATCTCGCTTGCCCCAGAATATACTTCCCGCTGGTTGTCTATGATTTAGCCATAGTATTCCGTTTGTTGTTACCAAGGTCACAGACTGTTAAGTGTGTATCATTGATCCCTCGTTGACATTCGTTGAGATTTGAGGTTATGATTTATATTGAAATATCTATTAGTTGATTATCATCATACCTAATTAGCCCTATTTCCGAAATGTTTTCTTACAGCGGAGTATCAGCTTGTAAGTCACAGGCATTATGATAAAAGAAAAGAAAACAAATATAAATGTTGATTATGGGAAAAGGATTGCTCGCATATCTAGGGCTGCTCGTACATCAAAGTTTGCATGTTGCATCGCCCACTGTACGCCATATTAGTTTCAAGTATGATACTGTTCGTTCAAAATACCCTTCGAAGGAACGGTATAGAACTACTGTTAACCAGAATACGGGATCAGTATTGCCCAGAACGTGTGCATGTGGCTTTGTTCTGCAAGGAAACGCAAATATCCAAGAAAGCAAGGTGTGCTCCTTCCTTCTCCCCTCTCTAAGGGCGATTATGTAGATAATGTTAATAGAAAGTGGGGACGCGTGTCGCCGATATGGGGAAAAAACGAGGGGACCCCTTTACCTTCTACCCTTCGCATTAAACCATATCAGAGCCTCATAAATAATGTATCCCCACGCTACCGTCTCTTCTCACCACCTGAAACACGGAAAAAGTCTGAATAACCTCCAGCTTTTTTTTTTTTTTTTTTTTTTTCAAGGGGGGCAGAAGTGGGGAGAGGGGATGCTGGTGAGAGAAAGTGAGAGAGAGATTTTTTTGGGTATAGGAGCATCCAAAGTGAAAGGGCATACACCTACAAAGGACGGCGTATTCCACCTGTTTATCGGTGCCTTGAGACCACCTACCCGTTTTTAATGTTCTTTATCCTTTTTTCAACCAAACACCTCCCTTTTCTCCTCACTATCCATCAACCACAACCCTCAGCATACACTTTAGCCGGATAAAAACTCATCACTTACCCCGGCCCGCACTGCCGACACCTGATACGGACTCGGGGACTTGTGTTTTAGCAATAAAATGAAAAGCCTGTGGGAGGAGAAGAGGATGAAACTTTATACCGGCAAAACTCCCTTTTCCTTCCCGCTTTGCCGACACTTTCGTCGTGCTGTATATTTTAAAACAGGCCTGGAGTGTTTCTTCCAACTGCTCCTTTCGCTTTTCAATTTCCGTGTGGGTGAAAATGTTTTGACATTCCGTTTTAGCTTGTTGTTGTCATTTTAGGATATTGGTGTGACGAACAGACTCGAGTTTACCTTAAGAGCGTGGGCCAAAGTTTATTATTGGTTCCTGTTTGTATGTTCCTTACGGAAATCCACCCTTCTCTTGAGATGTCCTTCACTATTTAAAAAACCTCTCTTCGAAATGTTGATCATGACATGGTTCATGACATAGGCTAAGGTCATCTCTTATTTTACACCTGTATATTACTTATTACTCATAGTAATTCAATGTTTTTAACTCAGATGAATATCTATTTGAATTCATCGGGTCTCGTCTGATCACCCAAGTTACGCAACGACGGTCTTGGTTGGTACCTACTTGGATGAGTGACCGTCCGGAAGCGCCGCGATCACGTGGCCTATTTTTTATTTTTGTCTCATTATTCAATTTTTCATAAATCTACATCAACATAAAAGTAGGACAACTCGTGGGACACCCTGTATTATAATAGTATTTCCATTAAATTCTAGGGGAGATGTTACAGTTGGAGGATGAAATCAATTTTTTGGGATTGCCCGTTAATGACGAGACACCTCCCGTTAGGTTAGGTTGATCACCAGTTCCAGCCATAAGGTAAGCCACCCATAACTCTGCCCTGCCCCTTGATTTCCTATACAAACTCATCAAATAAGATAAATGTTATATATAATACATTATATGAAACGTGTAAATTATTTCGATGTGAGCGAAGTTCAACACTTAACTATACCTACCAATTTATATATATTTGTTATGTTAAAGATAAAGTTGAAACATCTGAACCGCCGCTAATTGCGACTGAAACGGTGGGTTCAGAATTCAACAAATAATAAGGGTTCAAAGATGATATCAAATAACTGGGATTTTTGAAACAGCTTCTGCATTATTGCTACTCTCTTTAGCAATGTCTCTTTGATTGACAACAGATAGAGATGAGATTAGGGTTTCTATTTCAGTAAGTTCCTATGATAAAAGCAGGGTATTGGGATGTAATCCTCCTTGTTGAGCAGACTATCTCTAATCCGCTGGATTTAATTCAGCTTTCAAAAACACTCGAAATGCGAAAACCTGCACCGGAAATTCTCTCAAGCCCGTCCAGCCATCGCTCAACGGAAATCGTTGAATTATCGTCATTATTTCGAGGCGTCCTCACCGTTTAAAAGGGCGGCGCTATGGGGAAGGTGTTTGGGAGCCTAGCCAAAAGCTGTGTATAAAACCCTGATCGCCCAGAGAGGGGAGACTGTGTACACAGCAGTACATGGCCGAGCGTGGAAGTGAGTTAGTGGAGCTTGATCTAACGGAACATTAGCGTTGGTAATCCGATCAGATTTTGCGAGGATTTGCCTTCTGCTCAATTCAAACGGTAGCTGTGTGATATTTTCGGCCAGGTATTTTCGTGGAAGTGATTACTCCCCATGAGCTTCTTAATCACTCTATTAATGGAATACATCTCAGTGAATATTGACTATTTTAAATCTTACGTAGGAGGGTTGATATATTTATATGATCATTATTAAAACTAACAATCAATGATAAATTCAAATCAAAATAAACTCATCTCGTTTCCTCCATTTCTTTCTTTTTCTTTTTTTTCTTTCACAATCATAAGGAAACATCATTATTTCAGAAGCTGCATTAAGGCGGGGAGGGTAGCATTTCAACGTCTTTATTTGGACAGTTGGAATATTACAAAACTACATGAAAGCCTTTCTCTCCCAAATTAGATAATTTTTATTGGGAAGGGGGGGGGGGGGCGATAGTTCAAGGACAGAAGGGCGGTTTTTCTAATGTTTAATACTAATCGATTACGTCAACAAAGTAAGTCCATCATATCTTCTAAAATGGGAAACATTTTTCTACTGAGAGAAGAAAACCAAGACATTTCTACTCGAATCGGTTCACAAAAAGATGGAGGGTTGTCAAATCGTTCGGATAAATAGATAATCTCAAAATATACCCTATTTCACCGATTGGCTAACGTGAAGACACCAAGAGAAATTGCGGTATTCATCTTGAAGATCGAAGGTGTTTCAAGGAGTGCATTCGTCCTCTATCTGAAATTGGCGAAGAAACGCCGGCGCCACCCCATCCTACGTGTGATAAAAGATAACCACTTCCTCCGGCAGACGGCAACAGTGTGAAAGGCTTTCAAGGCAGAGGGGAAGGAAAGCGTTGGCTGATTTGGTACGTGCTCATCACGCGTTGGGAACTAGCCGTTTTACCGTTGAAGGGGGTTGTGGTGGTGTGAGGGGGAGGGGTGAACATCTGAAATTACGAGCACTCAGTGGGAAAGGGGAGGCTTGAAGGAGGGAGAGAATGACGTGTTGGAAAACTGCAGCGTGGATAATAATATTCAAAGAAGAAAACTCTCGTCTACCCCTTTCATGAATCGATTTATTCATTTTAACTTATGGGAACCTCTTTATAAGGTGCCTAAGGAACAGGGGTACAAGAAAAGTTTAAACCTCACTCAACTTTTAAGCTGCAGTTTAAGCAGAGAATATAGTTTGGGCTTGGTGTACAAGTTCTTAAACAAGCTCATTTTTACCGTGGTAATATATATAAGAGCTAAACACAGTTTAATGTTAAACAGTCGTGGGGGACAATTTAAAATTCAGTCTGAGGTTTAAACCTTTGAAAACCTCATTTCCGCTCAAATCCTTAGTAGGTATTTATGTACTTTGAGCATTTTCATGCATAGTTGTTTGCAATATTTTCTGTGCGGTAGTTAATATGTGGAATGTGATGGAATCATAACATTGCATAAATTATTTTGGTTAGGAATATTTGCAGGTACTATACTACGAATAAATCGCAATTTTCAGGTACAGGTACAGTGCCTATGAATAAAATACTTTTTGCTGGTACACACATGAGGAAGAATGAGCAATATTTACCGAGTAGGGGATGAAGGAAAATTGATAGCATTTGAGAGATATATGACATGTATGATGTCCGAAGGACTTATTTTTTCCACACTTATTTATCTTTTCATCAATCAGTCAGTTTCAAACTAACAGTCGTGAAGATTTTTTCTGTAATTGAGATTATCTCAGATTCTTATTACAAACCTACTAGTGTAAGCTTGTCTACAACCACTCTAAGAGAGATTCTACACACATCAGTTTTAGACAGAAAATTGAGGGAGTTTTGACCGTTTCATTGGTGTAAGGTCAAAATCACGAACAACATTTAAAATTTAAAAACTCGTTTTCCAAGCGGGTTAAAAGATCGTAAGGGAACAAAAGTCGTTGCAAATTAGTTGTAAAAAAAAAAAAAAAAGAAATAAAAATCGACTCCTGCAGTTTAACAGACTTGTTTTGTGAACACACAGTATTCATGAATGGTTGGTTGGAGTTGAAATTTATGAGTCGTCCTGAATAAGTTGGTTTGAATAATATTTCGTTACGATCTTGTCATTATCTTGTCTTTGTAGTTCTATATCTAGGAAAGACAGTTTTCCTGAGTTCTCAATTTCTATTGTGAATCTCATGAAAGGTTGACAAATGATGTTTATTTCTTGTAGTAAGTCATAAATTGTCAGGACGTCCCTCTGAAGGTATGAGTTATAGACCAGGCTTCGTTAACAAGAGGGACTCCTATTGGAATTGATCCAGTGGGGTGGGGGACAACCCAATCATGAGGAAAATAATAATTTCATACAAATCCGTTTAGACTAATCGAAGACTGAATCCGTGAAAAAACCCATAGGAGTATGTCTATGTGTTTGGGAGAGTATGTGTTTGTGTGTGTGTGTGTGTGTGTCATTCCAGACGATAACTCTTCTTAAGATTGAGATAAAAATTCCGTTCAAGCTTTCCAAACGAAAGGATGAGGTCGTTGACTAACACTTTTTGATTACATTAAATTGGTCAAATTTCAAAAAATATATCAAAAAATTACTAAAATGGCTAAAAGCGGCTAAAAATAGTTAAAAATATAAAAAGTCAACAAACAACGAACAAGGAAAATAAAAAAATTTAGGCAAAAAACTATCAAGAAAAATTTACTTGAATTTCATTAATATTTGCTGAAAAATCAATACGAACTGCCCAAAAAGCTAAAATTGTACAAAATCAATTTAACATATTATATTAGTAAGATAATTTACAAAAAATCCCTCATACGATCATGCTACATGACTGGAACTAATTTTTTATTTTATTATGTTTATTTATTTATTTTATATTATTTTTTTATTTCAAGTTACAAAAGGCACGGCTGAGGAGAAAGGCCTTTTCAACGAAGACTGAAATATAGGTGTGAAAAAGCTAAACCAACAAGTTCTTTTAAATGAACTTGAGACATCTGTTTTGCTGAAATTCGAAACAGAAACATCTACGAACACCTTTTTTCGCGCTTAGAAGGAGGAAAAGCGCTTGTTCGTAACAGTGCAAGCAACAATAGAGAATTTTTGTACTTCTCGTATTAATTTTCTAGTATACGAAAATGGCCTTTTCGAAACGAGAAGAGGTTTTCGTTACGTGGAAACGCTTTTCGGAACGGGAAGAGTCAGCTTTACTCGTGCTCAGGTTTTTCCGAATCGTAATTACGAGACGTCAACTTGACCTATCTCTAGGGTAACACTCTAGAACAGCCTTACTCAACCTTTTTGTCTCACGGGCCACATCTGTGTGTTCCGTAGTTGATGCGGGCCACATCTGTATGTTCCGTAGTTGAAGCGGGCCACAGTTCACAAAGCAGGTATTACAAATCTTTGTAATACGAATACCTTAGTCAAGGTACAATAGGACTGTAAAATACATTAAAAAAAAAAGAAGTATACTTCTATAAAAACAAAATGACAAAAATCATAATAATACAAAATTAATGTGATTTTTGATATTGTGACAGGCTATTTAACTATTTGAGACAGATCAGTGTCTCCGCTTTCAACGTGGGTTATCTTTGGTATTTATGTCGTCAAAAATGAATTGAGTCAGTTCGGTAAGTTAAAAAAGGAGTGAAACAGAACCGAAAACAGAAGAATTATAAAATGACTGAATAGAGGAGGAAACGGGTATAGGTAGGTAAATTTCATTCTATCGGACAAAAAGTGACCCCAGCTTATGAGGGCCACACAGAGAAGCTTGGTGGGCCGCTTGCGGCCCGCGGGCAGCAGGTTGAGTTTGGCTGCTCTAGAATAACTTAGCAACTATCATGCAGTTGGGATGGGCACGCTCACCCGACAAAATCGCCTGACTTTTCCCGTCAGGCCGTCTTTTGTTGTTGGTTTACCCTTTTTATTTGTCTTTCTTTCGTTTTTTTTCCCCGCGCCTCAACCAGAAGGGTCATTAGCGGCATTTTATTCTTGCTTTTGACGTTTTATTGACGATTTCAGCTTTTTTATTCTTAAGATTTCATTTCGAAGTTTATTTTACATGTTTTAAAGATCCGTGTTCTTCACGGCTGAATCGATTTTATATGATTTAGAGGTAAGTGGTCGTAGAAATTGTCTACTGTGACAATTGAGTTTTGAGCAGTGATTCACTACAAGAGTCACGTTAACGTCCCTGTAAGAGTTCTCTGTCTCTCAGGCTAACGAATACGCTACGAGAAATTAATGCGAAAAGGTTAACATTCATCGTGCTCGCTCTAACAGCTTATTTTCGAGTTTACGAGAAGCACCAATATGAGAAATACAAAAACTCTCCAGTCAGGTTTCAGATTTCTGAATGATCGCGTCTACCACGGTCGCAGGATTCAAGGATGGGATTTCTATTGTTTTTCTTATATGATATTCCCAGAAAAAAATTACCTATTGTTTGGTGTTTTGAGTTCTGACCTGTTCTACATCTATGAATCTCCCGTAAAGAGGCATTGTGCGTGGAATGGCCGGAGAGAACTTTCCCCCCTGAGAAAACAGACCTGGTTTATCCACTTGACAAGGGCTGCGGAAGGGAGGTAAAATATTATGGTAGGCTACCCTAACCTGTAAACATTGTTTGGCCACCCAGAAGGGTTCGATCCATTAGGTATACGTGGATAAATTACGGAACATGACTTTACAATCTGTGTTGGAATCTCTACCGTAATTGACCGTTATAGGTATCGGCTATACATACATTCTATATCATGTATGTGCTTATGATGTATGTAATGAATCAACTGAACAATAAAGAGAGAACAGTGCGATTTGTGTACTTCCTAATTGTTTCGTTAAAGAAAACTTGTCTCTACCTTCGCGATGTTCTCTGGTAATACAATTTTAACTCAACTTTTGCGGTATCGTACCTACTGTATTTGTGGTCCGATGTCTCATAGCAATGAAAATAATTCAAATAAAAGATTATTTCCCCCCACGTTTGAAACATAAATTATTTTCCTCCTCAAGCCGACTATTGGATAATTCAAAGCGCTACTTGCTGAAACATTATTATCGGTAAAATCAACTAATAGAAAAAAAGGTAAGGTATCTTCGGAATGATGCCTGAGAAAACTCGGCGCTACGCCCCCTCGACACCGGGTTACCTCATGTACCTAAATACTTCGAATGAAATTATTGAAAAATATTATGTGTTTTAGCTCACGCGTTTCACATAAGCCCGTGAAACCCGCATATAAGAATGACTCCGATTTTGCGATGTATCTTGTTACTACTATCAAGCTGTTTTATTTATTTATCACCAGCGCAACAGCTTACCACCAGCTCAATGAAATCATCAGAAATTAACAAGGGGTTGCAATCATGTTCACAATATCAATTATTGAGAATAATCACCTGTGTGTAAACAATTTATTAGGTATTCTAATAACCATGCTCATGACTCGACTTGTTGGCCAGGCACTTCGCAGTAGTTAACATCATATGGTTGGATAAATCGAGAGCTTTCGAACGAATGGTCAACGAATTTTATGGGATGAAAAATGACGAAGTACCATTTCCCCAGCAACGACTCGATTGTAAGCGCAAATCATCATAAATTGTTGCAACACATTTTCGTTACACATATAAACGTTTCGTTATTGGTTGGAAATACAAAGGCTAAAACACATTCCGTGTTAAATCTGCTCCACGAGCAAATTTTAGAACCTAACGCACGTTATAAATTCAAAATCACAGGTTCGGCATGGAATTTACCATGTCACGATAAATCACCGATCCCCCAAACATAAATAACAATTAAGTATGCGGTATAGGTCAACGCAGTACAAACGCAAGAAAAACAACCTTCCGCGGATATTGGAAACTTCACCATGATGCTGAGACCGAGCTGGGTGTTTGGTAAGTGCAGGAGTAAATATTGTCTGAGAATATCGGTGAGCTTGCTCTGTAAGGTTGTTTGTCGAGGGGTTTACCTACATAACCACTTTTGATCCCCCTTCCTGTCCTTGTTTCATTTCCAGCAATAATATTTTGATACTTAGATCATAGAAATGAATGGAAATTTTGAATTGAACGGTACGTTGCTCATGAAATTTCCAGTAATGTTTACAACTACCAGTGACAATTACAACATCAATTGATCGGGATTGAGAGAAGCGTCTGGAGTTACACCACGCAGCTCGCTTCGCTAGCGCAACCAACCTATCAAACCACCGAACTAGCCGTGTACCTCTCCTCAAACTCCTTACACCTTGATATGATATGCGACAGGTTCTTCGAATTGAGCGGAAAGGACTGCCTTTGTAGAGTTCCCTGACCATGTCATGTTTCCTTTTGTAAATTGAATAAAATAATATCAAAAAACAGTTTACAGCTCTTTGCGAATATATTTTAATTCAATTAAGTAATTCTTGTATGTCCCTATGTTACTTGCAGGGCAAGGTTTCAGAGATGGCCCTGCTTTGCCCTCCACATATATCTCCTAATCAACATAAAAACTGTAATGTAATATTAAGAGGCCCCCTGAATGTCATTGAAATAATTCAATGTTATAGTATGTTGTGCGCCAACAACAACATACGTATTTTAGATTTTACGAATAAATACGCACTCTAACTCGGTTCGGCAACGTTGGGCCCTAAAATGTCCTTTACGGACAGGTGTCGACACCTTTCCCTTCCGCCTAAGCTCAGGCCATCTTCCTTCAGACAGAACAAAGTAAATTGTTTTGATCTAACGGGCAGAAAACAGTTTTTATTTTAATAATTTAATTTGAAATATATCACTCATGTACTTTGTGCATTATTCGAAGCAGAAATCGAAGGAGGATGTTCAAGATTCCAGAAAATCGTGCAAGTTTTGAATTTCAACTTTACATTATTGTTTTGATAATGTATGTCGACAACCCTAGCTCGTCTTCACAGGCATGCCTTAAGACGAGCTGTATTTATTCAGTTAATTTTCATCATGGATGTTTTCTTTTCTTAATAATTTGAATAAATATTCTCCCCCCCCCCTATCGCTCACTCTCTCTCTCCCTCTGTCCTTCCATTCACTTTTCCCTCTAAGATTAGGGTAGTGTAGATATGGAGTTGTAACGTAAAAAGTGCTCATAGTTCCGGTTGAATTTTGACACTTCCGTTTGGACTTTGACGAAGCCCCATATTGATTGAGTCATGATAAACTAGTGAATGTTGACAGGAATCCAGAACCCTCAAACCAACTAACTCGTAATCTTTTACTTAGATCACATTATATCTTAGCTCTGTAGCAGTGCTTTTGGTACATCAATATCCGTTCGCACATAGTTCAGGGTCCTGAAAAATATTGTTTACGACCCCATAAACTTCTGCGGGCAGGGGTTCTTACTTTGTCTATGACACGATCTCTTTACATTTTCTACTGACAGAAGACTGCGGAATAATGTTTCCCTCGTTAGTTCCATAAAGTTGATTATCCCCGGGAAGGCTCTTTTATTCCTTTCAAACGCAACTTTAACCAGAAGGAAATGTGGTGAAGAACGCCGTGTTAACTTGAGGTTGAAACGGTGGAAGAGGTGAGTGTAGTAAAGGGACTAACTAAACTGAGCAAGGCTTGCAGCCGTATTTCCCAAAGGTCCTCTATTTCTTCGCCGCAACTCCGTATACCTCTCTCATACTCAGTTTGCGTGGAATGTTTGATATCTAACGGCTCAAGAAGATGGAGCTCTCAAGCTAGGTTAGCTATTGAAACCTTTCAAGATTGAGCAATAAATCGTAGTCCATTCAAAGGAATTACAAAGTGAACCATAACAGATCGAATAAATCTGATTAGTTATGATGGAAAATATAGGTTTGGCAAGTGCGGAATAAATATATTCATTTGATGTCGTATGAGCGTAGCTATTCAGAACTGACGAGTAAACAAGTGAACATCCAAATATAACAATCGAGATGTTCAAGAATTCGATGTAGATCTAATCAAACAAATTGTATCGTATTATAGAAACGGAATCGCAGTATTGAATATACACCCGTAGTATAACAATAAGTTAACAAAACTTTACAAAAAAGGGCTTCCTGTCCCTAAATTGGTTTTTTATTGCTCTCCTTATAAGATCGACTGATGATTTTAAATCTGATTTCATTCATGAAGGAAACCTTAGATATTTAACAATTTTATATGTGATATTTTGAATTTAATTTTATCATATCATTGAAGAAGCCCCAGTTCCTGAGGAGAAACGTTGGAGAACAATAAAAAACCAATGCATCGGCAAGAAGACCTTTTTTGCAGAGTTTTGTAATAATTTAAACTTATTAACAAATGAAACGTTAGAATAAGTTAACATTTTCTTAAGTAATTATCCCGTTAACTTCCAACAAAGTGGACGGAGAAGTTTAGAATTAAGCATTCGTTGCTGAGAGTGATTTCATTAACTCGATATCAGCAATTTTAAGCTCTCCATTATCCTGAGTGATATTCTCGAAGATGTGACCTGTATGAAACCCTCGGCACCTGGGAATGTACCCTAACTACCTAATTCCCCAAATTATTTGCTAATGTTATGGTAATGTGCCCCGATTCCTGTGCATAAATTAATAGTGTTCCCAATATACAAATAGATAACAGGATTGAATATTAGATTCAGTCGATCGAGCCTCTCATTAGAATTTAGAGGACGTAATTCTGTTTCGGAATCATACCTGTACATCAGTACTAAGTTTCCAAATGAAGTCGTCGAGAAGGAAGATATATTGTAATTTATATATTGTAATAATTGTGTGTATATTTCTATAAATTGTAATAATTTGCAACGCTTCTTCCTGTTTTCGCTAGCTCACTAGGTCTGGTACCCCTTGAAATATATAGTAATGTTGTATTGTATGTATATTACCTAGATTGATCGTTATATATAGTCAAGTTACGGCCTGATCAATTTACATCGTTACTAATCTTATTCTTATACAATCTCGGTGTCACTCATAATTATTTAGGAAATAATTGTAGCTGGGACTTTTGCAAATTATCACTAATACAACAGTTTACTGGGGCTTACGGAGATCGTGGAAAAGGTAGTAAGGGTGTGTGTTTGAATAAATTAGGTAAATGTTATCTGTTTCAGATATTTTCTCGTGAAAAATATTGATGATGTATTTAAAACTATATTAACTATTTGACCTTTTATCTGTAAAATGCAAGAATTTAAGAATCTCCATTCGATTTAGAATTTTCTTGTACTCATTAACAAACATTGAACTAGGTTTGTTTGATTCGTTGTGGTGTGAGCTTCAAACGGCGCGATTATGATATTTTTTTTTAAATTAAGGTTTAAGCCGCATCTCAACCAGAAGGGCCATTAGCGGCACCATTATGGTAGCAGTTAGTGGCACACGATTATGGTACTATTATCCAACTCATGCATACTATGTTGTATGTTAATATTGTATTAACAAACCAGTTTCAAAATGTAATTAAATTGATATATGTAGTAGCCACAGAGTAATACTGCAAATCACGAAATATATTCTGCACTTAACGCCAAGTAATGTATGCGGTAACGTTGGCCCTTATGAATATTCGAAAAAGATTTCCCACCGCTTTCCCGGAGTCACTGGTGCATTTTCTATTTCAATGTTGAAAAACCCCCCCACCACTCGTCTCTTCCCCACTTCGGTCCATTTCCCGTTCCCGATGAATAATTCCCGAGTTGGCCGTTCCGGAATTGGATGTACCTAGGTGTGAAAATAACTCATTTAAAACGCGGCCAGGCCTTTTCGGTTTTAATAATAAAGTTGGTTTTAGAGCTGGCAGGAAGCTCTCTCGCGCAGTTCATATTGGGATTTCGAAAGCCAACTTTTGCGGGCTGCGTGTGCTTCCTTGAATTTATAACCAAACGCTCCAGCGAGAGTGAAACAAAAGGAGAACCTCTAGGTTTTCCGACCCGACCGCTCCTGTTTCATTTCGTGATGTTCACGATGTATTACTTCGTGAAACAATTTTGAATACATCTGCGTGCAGTGTTCAACTTAGTTAGTGATACCTATCTCCTGAGGGAACAGATATCAAGTAACCAGGATACCAGTAATTTCCTTTAGTGGACTTATTAAAAAATACAGATGACACTAATAATTTCGAAGTGTATACATTTTATTCTGATGAAGAAATCTAAGAAGAGCTCAATATAAAATAACAGCATTGGTCGTATTCCCAAGTAATATCATGAAATACAGAGATACAAATTATAGGAATTTTCCGATGTTTATGTAGATGACTTCATCCTCTTTTAGCACTCCTATTTCAAGTATGTTCTGAGCAGGGGTATTCCACTCCCAATTGGAGGGAGGTGGGACAGGTAGGCTGGGTCTCTCAGTCCTTTCAGTGAAACTTCCACTTGATGTTTTGATGGATTTTTTCTGTGCCCCTTCATTACACTCCACGCTTTACCTGAACATTGATAGTTGAACATATTTTTGAGATATTAAAATTTGATCATCATTCATTTATCTACGAATATGCTGTTTGGTTCCAATAACCGTTTTTAGTTCCAAGTAGAAAGGCACCTAGTTTGCCTCCTTACAATTTTATTGTGGCAGGGAGATTACAACTGGAAAACATTTTGTGGTAGGTTGTAGAGATCAGGGATTACAATAATTTTAGGTCTGCAGATGCCTACCTCAGGTAATTAATTGTACGTGTCTAAAATAATTTCCAGTTTGTAATAATTTTAGCATTTTGGCTTGATATAAATCTTAATTGAACAGCTCAAAGCAATAGGAATTGGGGAGCTGTTATGACATTTATGCCTGAGAGAGCCATATACTCGTATATTAGTAGACATTCCAAGAAACCTTTTTAAACCGCCTCAGTCTCCAGAGCCACCCGGGAACCTGACTCCAGGGACGTTTGAAGGCAGCGGGTCGTATCTTTCTAATCAAGTACCTATAAGCTTAACAAGAGTTTTCCAAAAATTTCGAAGAAGTTGACAAAATTACTGGACAGTTTTTGGCAAAATATTTTCTAATGTATGTACCTATTTATACGTTACATGAAATGGATGTCGTCAAATGGAAGGGCCTCCCTTAATACGAACTTCTGGATCCGCCAATCATTGTGAGTAAACAATTTTCTCACAGATACTACACCTATACGAAATTTTCTAACACTATAATAATATTCATGGCTCGCAAATCTCTCCATAGTAAATTATTTACCTACTGTTGGAAAATTATAACTGAATGGTTCTCAGGATTTTTCAAGCGTTGTTAGCGTTTGCTTAAAAACATTTTATTGACATTTTAAGCACGTTTTTCTTCCCGAAATGAGCGACTATCCAATCTCACTCAATTTCATGTAATAGGTACTTGATTTATTAGTAAACAAAGGAATTGTTTCTAAGTCGCAAGATTAAATGTGTTGATAAATTTCAATTACTTCATTTTCTACAAGTTCACTGAAATTAGAAACACTTGAAGAACTATAAATACTATAAATGAAGTTTTCCAATGACAAGAACTCCAAAAGAATCCAAATGAGTTTGTTGATCACCATTTATTGAGCACAGTAAACTGCTTTGCAAACAAAAATGCTAAAAACCTGTGAAAATAAAACGAGCTGTAAATTGATAAATTTATATTTTGCAACAGAATACTACTCACTAAAATTATATAATTGGTGAACTCAAACATCAAAGAATGTGAGCAAAAAATGATGCTGGAAAATGTACTTAAATTCCATTAAATCAAGCCATCTATAAGAACTGTAAACAATTGTAAAATCAAAAACAAATTTCTTAAAGCAGAATATAATTCAGAAACTTTGTTTGCCTCAAAATTTATGGATAACAATTTCTTTGTACGCAGTACATTAAATAGTACTGTACTTCTTAGCCCAAGTACACGTAAAAGTACTTTGTAGTACTAATTTCAAAACACTTTAACATAAATATCAGGAACTTCATTTATATTCACAATAATTGACAAAGAAGAGAGATTTAATCTCCCTAAAGTTTTTTTTGGGTTTTATACGTAGGAAGTTTTATTCCAAATGTCTGAACCCATGTTTAGAAAAATTTTCCCCCCACAACCAATTTTCACCAGGGACGTGCCTTCATTAATAATTGACTTAAACTTTTTCGGGCATTGTTAAAAGATCAGATGAAACCAAAAGCTTCATCATCAATGGTTATTTTCAGCATTTCGTATCTTCTAACAATTTCGTTCTAACCTTGTTTGTTTCAATAATCATAAAAAAAAAAAAAAAAAAAAAAAACTTTGCAATCAATTTTTCTCGAAAGAATAAAATATGAACAGAGGAAGGACAAATCAGAAAATTTAGGTTCCCGAGATGAATCTGTCGAAGTTCTCTGGGATTTGCTGCCACCCCGCAGTTGGGATAATATTGGTCAGAGTCCACAAAAGAAAATCACAGCTCAAACAAAAAACCCACAACCCCAAGGGAGATCTAATTCGACAAATACCGTATAGCGGTGAGACGGTTGAAAATGGAAAAGAAGGCCAAAACAATGTTTGCGATTGTTGTTAAAGCTCCAACAAGACAATAAAACCGCCAGATTCCCCATGGCCCCGTCGTGATTCATCAATGTCATGAAACGCCGTTTTTTCTTTCCTTTTTCCACCGTTCTTATTTTATAAGCAAAGCCCTTCGCGCCCCTTCCTTCTCCAAACGTCGTTTTCTCCCTATTCAGGTTTCCTTTATTAAATTCAAATCAACTTTAATGTAAATTCGCTATTAAAATGTATGCATTCCCTCGGAGGGGAGGGGACCGCCGTTTTATTCATGGCAATTCACCTCTCGACCCCCTTAGCCAGTATGAACCTGCCTTTCTCCGGGTATTATTCCATTTTGATTAATAGTTATCGCTCGGGCAGAAACCTCGGTTATTAAATGTGTTTATTCAGACTCTGGTTGGAGGATCGTCACGGTCTCTTCTTCGAGGCCCTTCCTATCCAAACCTTCCACTGATCCCTCGGCTTGGGGTTCACCTGACGCATTAAACATGAGCTTACTTGCCGTTAGTACTGCGGAGAGAAAGCTCATTGTATTCGGAGCAAATCTCAAACCAAAGGCCTATGGTTGTTTAAACTACTTCATTAATGTACACAAATTATACTCAATGCGGCCACGTATTTTCCAAGATTGAGTATAAATCTGTAGGTACCTAGTAATACCTAGTGAAGGGAACACTGCGAATCATTATACAAACGTTTATTATTTCAGCATCAACTATTCTCTAAAAATATACCTTAAATCACTAAACTCTCGCCTGATCATCTCTATTACACTAAATAACAGTTATAAATTTGTACATTACAATGGTGAAGAGGTGATACAGTGTTTGGTTGTTATTGTATTGTTGAAATGATGTGAATAAATTATTAGTACCAACTTATATTTGTGGCTCCTAATTGTTTGTTTCTTATTTTATATTTTTTCAGCAGACCAATTTTTATTTATTACTTTCAATAAAATATTGGTTTATAATTTTCTATATTCAAAAATGTACCTTGTTATCGACCTCGAAACAAAACTTTTTAGCCCCCCTCCCCCCTCAAAATTGGTTGGATTTATTTTCAAGATTCCAAAAAAGCAGCAAATTATAACACTAAGCTTTATCATTTCTGTATTAGATAGCCCTTCCACGCAGATCATCGGTAAATAATTATCAAAACCTGTATATCATCAAAACTTGGCGTTTCGTGACTCCCAAAAGGGTTCACACCACTGTAAGTACCTAGAGGACCCTACAATTTTACGCTTTTTAGTAAACGTTAAAAAAAACTAGGAAAATTATCGAACAAAAAAAACTGTTGGTCGAAGAGGGAAGAAATTATTAGCCTCTGAGAACAGAGACCCCGCAGCTTATCAGTGCGCCTCCGTACCTCCTAATGACTTTCGAAATGTCCCAAAAGGGCTCCATCCAAATTTAAGTACCGTAAGTCGATTACGAAAGAAGTCCGCCTCAGAGGCCCCACAGCTGATAACAGGTCCTCCGTACTTTGTTATTGTATTCGAGATGTCCCATAGAAGCTGTATTTCAGGGTTCGGTACCATCAGACGAAAAAAATTAGGTTCAGAGGTCACTCAGGTGATCAGTGCACTAACATGTACTGGAATTTTATTCTTGACACCTCGAATGAGCTTCATTTCAAATTTTGACTCCGTAGGTTGATGAAGTAAGAAATCTGCTTTCGGCTCCTTGCGAGACGAAAATTCGAAAACGATTTGCTGAATGCAATTTCGTGGTGGTCGAGCGAAAGGAAAAACCCTTCGAGTTTGAACGAAATTGAACCAATAGTTGATAAGAAATCGATGTTATAAGAAATTAACGTTTGCGGAAGCGCACGGATTACTATTTATGCGACGGCAATGAAAGTTATAGGGGATTGTCTAGAAGCTGATAATAATCGCTGAAAGATTCATCAAAATCACACCATTAGACTCGTAATTTCACCTGTGTAACCCGATATTAGTTTCGCGCTTGAACCGACACACCGAGTTTGAACGACATTGGATCAATAGATGATAAGAAATCGACCTTATAAGATATTCAGGTTTCTGCATGCTACTGTTGAATCGACGGCATTAAAAATTATGGGAGACCTTCTAGGAGCTAACCCAAAATCCCTAGAAATTTCATCGAAATCGAACTAAGACTTGGTTTAGTATTGGGCGTGACAAGGATTTACCACAGATAGACACTCAGACAGACAGACATGGAACCAAAATTGATCAGCAAGTTCTGAAACGCAAAAATCAAGTAGGAATTTTAATTTTCGAGGAAAAAACATTTTTCGACTTCAATCACGAACACAAAGCTTCTCTACCTTTGGTAGTGAGGAGGCAAAACCAGTAAAGAGGGGGAAAAATCCATTAAGTATACTACATCAACTAGATAAACATGCCTAACAAAATTTTAATCTTCATTAAACTATTAAACTACAGTACATGTAGTTATAACAGGTAATTACGTAATTAGATTGATTATATAAACTGGCGCAACAACAACTTGTGATTTTAGGCATGATCAATCAGCTTAAACTCATCCTGTATACTGATACTGTTAGGCTCTTTCTTTATTTCTTTTTTCTCTTTCTTTATTTTCTTTTTGATGAACTGTTACGAGAGGAGTTCCAAAAAACGCGGGCAGGATCTACCGTGATCCATCCGCTCTAGAGCTCATTCGAGATTCAGCCCCTACCAAGGTAAGAAGTGTCTCTCTTCTTTGTGTATAGCTAAATAAATTCAGGAACTGTCTAAGAAAAAACCACTGAAACCAAGGGTGAACAGAAGATATCGGTTATATTTTTCCAGAAGTTTTACAAACGGTAACTACAATAATAAATTTTTTCGGAAAAAAACAGGAAGAACCAAACACGACCAAATTGCCTGGCTACAAACAGGTACAACAAAAGTCGAGTAGATGTTGATGAAGTCAATTTAAACATCCTCCCACCTTGCAATACAATTGGTATTGCAACACGTTACAAATCCAGAAGCTTTGGCTTCTTCACAATTCGCCCACTCCGAGTCGCGATCGGTGGCAGCTCAGGAAAATCTTGCGGAGCAGGGTCTTTTTTCTCTTCCACTTTCTTGAATGGTGATGGACTTTGTGATGCAGATGGAGGAGCCCTTTTGTCAGCTGAGTGGATGGAGCTGGCTGAATCTCTTCGAGTATCTCTACGCTTTTCTTTAGCGACGGGCGATCTACCCTTGTGTGGTTTCTCTTTGTCTCTTCCTTTGTCGTCCCTCCTCCGGTCCCGTGACTTTGATCTGGAAGGAGATCTTGTCCTCCTTCGACTTCCGGATTTTCTCCTGGAATTCCTCCTTCGGGATGGGGATCTTCTAGTGGACCTCCTGTCGCGTTCTCGCCTCTCTCTTCTTTCACATTCCCTTTCCAACGAACGAAGCCCTGCACGTTAACGGCCATGCCGTGACGTATCCATCCTCATTCGGCGTCTTAAGGGAGGCAACCTGCGACCACTTGATCGTGACCTCCTCCTGGACCCCGACCTCCTTCTTGATATTGATCGTCTCGGTCTGGAAATCGAGCGTCTGCGGGAACCCGAGCGGCGCCTCCTTGGGGTTGACAGTCGTTTCAAACCAGAGCGCCAACGCTGGTCACCAACTTTTCCTCGTGAACCAAATCTTCCAGACTTGTTGGCTCGCTTATCATCTGAAGAAGAACAATCATCTGAATCACTCCCAGATGATTCTTCTTTGTTGGATCTGTACTGCCGCTTCTTCTGGACACTGTCCTCCTTCTCTTGACAAGATTTAACCTCCGCCGGATCTGTTATTCCTAGAAGATCGAGTCGCCAAAGGTTCTCAAGCTCAACCGTTTCTATATTCAAATTCGAGAGAATCAAGTTTGATTTGGAGGTTTCCAACTGCCCCATCAAGGTCCAACCCAATTTCGTGCGAATCGCCACTAGGCTGTCACTGAGTTCTTCAAACCCTTGGGTCATCAGCTTTCCAAGTATATCGGCACCTAACAAGAGTTTGACTTCTTTATCTGCCGAATCATTGACGTCCGATAAATGAATGTTTTTGGTTTTCAAAATTTTTAGGACCCCACAAATATTCAGGGTAGGAATGTGATTGCAGATTCTATCTTTTTCTAACACAGAAATCTGAACACTAAAATCGCCTTCTAGGTCTTCCACGGTCAACATAAAGTTATTATTCATAATAACTTTATGAGGGACTCTCTTAGTTTCAATCCCTCCAAAAAGACTATGACCTACAATTTCTTCTCGAACTTTGACTAGACCCCGTATCTATGAGTGCGCGAACCAGGGTACTTTTGTTTCCATGAGCAACTCGAACCACCAGAGTCTGTAAGAGAGTAGGCATTCTAGTCTGGGAGAAGAGAGACTCGCTAGTTTTATGATGATCACTCTTTTTTCCCTCACTAACTACAGATCTCATATTTTCTAGGTTAGGGCACATGACAGCATGATGGCGTTTCTTACATAATAAACATCTAGGGTGCGAGAAATTTCTTCATGAGATTTCTTCAGCTTCTCTCTCTTATCTTGCAAACTACAATCCGATACTGCAGTACAGCTGGCGGTTTCATGTGTTGCATTGTGGCAGAAACAACACCATTTTTCCAAATTCTTAGCATCATAGGCTAACAGGGTACTAGAGGTGGGTACTGTCGTCATCGGAGACTCTTTGTTATGTCTAGTCTTACTTTTGTCACCTGTATTGAATACGCAGCGTGCTGAGGCCAGTCTTTCCTCGCTTTCCACCTCCTTTTGCAGAAACAGTAGCAGGGGTTTCAGGGTGTTGTCCAGGTGTCCTCCGTCTGTATGATCACGGCTCATCTTTACACGTTCCCACGCCTTCAAGGTCTCTTCTGGAATTGCCGATTCAACGAGAGGGTACAACATCGCTGCATATTTGTCTGACGTCACGCCGAGCGTTTTAAGTGCCTACAATTGCGTTTCAAGTTGATCATAAAGCTTCGACAGAGATAGATGTTGGGATGATTGGCTCAACACTAATTGCAACATTTCTCTGACGTAAACTTGAATGAGCAATTCATCCCTAGCGAATCGAGATTTTAGTTGTTCTATGGCTTTGTTGTAATTTTCCGCCGACGGTGGGTACTTGGATACTAAGTCAGCTGCGGGAGATTTTTTCTCCATTGTCTGGATGAGGTATTGGAATTTATCCTCTGCTGGAACATCAGGATTCAGGTGAATTTTCTGAAATATTGACCAAAAACCTATCCAATTTCTCACATCCCCGTCAAATTTTACCAACTCTAGCTTTGGGAGCCTGTAACTCTTTTTCAGGTCCCTCATTCTCCTAGCATCTTCAAACGAAGACTCCGCATAATGGGAAACAGAAGGTGAGGAAGCAACAATTTTGTGTTGCATTCTCAAATCAAACCTAGTCGATAAATCATGCCATTGGCTGGAATATTGTTCTATACAGTCGAATTCTTTGTTTATCAAATCGTCATTTTCCGACTCGCCGGCTATTTCTAACAGAAACACACCGAGTTGGTCATCTATGGAGTAGAGTGACTCCTTTTTTCTTCCAATTTTCGTTTGGCTGCAATTAGGGACTCATCAGGAGTATTGGGATCAACGAGAAGACTTTCGAACTCCTTTGCAGTAACTGTAAATAGCCGCCTCTAATAAATTTTTTCGGAAAAAAACAGGAAGAACCAAACACGACCGAATTGCCTGGCTACAAGCAGGTACAACAAAAGTCGAGTAGATGTTGATGAAATCAATTTAAACAATAGCAATTATTTATCATATAAACCACACTGATTCCTATTCATACATAACCAAATTTCTATCCTCACATGCCTACACCCCATGTACGGTATCTCATTTACCCTTACTGGATCATATTCAATATAATACCCTGACAACAGCTTAGTCGGATTTCCTCCCTTTTAATACCTTTGATTGGAGCATAATAAAAGAAATAGGGATTAAAATAATTCCAGTGATCAATTTCTGTGTCTTATCAACCTTTATCCCAAAATAATATTTAAATATATCGAAATATAGTATTGTAGTCGCATTTCTATCTAACAAAGTTACTCACGACGATCAAACGATTGTCACATAGTTTCCAGGTGTACCAACGTACTGACCTTTCACGCTTTCACTACCAATAATGTCAACCTCATTATATTTAGAACCATGAGCATTAACTAACTTCAGGGTATGGAGACTAAATGTAATTTAACGTACGCCAAGATGGATAAAGCTGACCTACTTAGTTTAACCAAAATTTTGAATGAATATCGTAACTTTTTTCCGCTACAACTTTTATGACAATGAGAAGGCTTTTTATTTGTTAGAGGAAGCAATATTATGGAAGTAAGGTCTCAACATTGCTCGAGAGAATGTGTTGAAGGATTCTCATATATGAGCAGACACCTTTTCAATTTCCGCGTTCGAAACTGTCAAAACCAATTTCAACGGACATCGTTCTGCTTTCATTCCACTCTAGAACAATGGCGGGGAGGAATCGTCAAACTGAATTGTGGGAACATATATATCTGGAGGCACTCAGCTTCAACAAAAACTCTTCTTTCACGCCATTCTTGACGACGTTAATTTTCTGATATGTAGGTAATTGCCGATTCTCCTTAAATGTGCGTTATTGACCGAGCAACATTTTCAGTTTTGAAAACGGCATACAAATTCTGAAAATTCTTCCAACGTGACGGGTAGTACAATTAAATCACTCCTTCTTCAAATGGTATCAAACTAATATCAAAACTCCTTTGAATTATGGATGTAACTTCATTCTAACGAAACACACAAAGTTCTAAAATACACTCACGCAGTTTGCGTAAGCAGAACCCATTTTTCGAATCGATCGGCTGGAGTTCTGGGTGAAGCCCGTAATTTCATTCATCACTTGATGTCCTAGAGAGGCTTCCTATCAAATTTCGTGTTAGTCAGACAGACGACATAACTTTTAGCACAATCAGCTGATCAGGATGGAACCTGTAAGGTCATTTGTCTCTTGTTACCCCGGAGAGGGTTCCTATCAATTTTCAACGTTCTAAGGTAAACAGGAGAGATTTTAGCTCACTCATCTGATCAAGATGACGCTCCAATTTTCGCCCAATCGCCATTATTCCATATTTGTAAAAACTAATGGAGTTACTTCTGTATGATCAACTGATTGAGCATTTTGAAAAATATCATATCCTCTCTAACTCTCGGTTTAGATTTAGGAAAGGAAGATGTACAACCCAGGCTGTTACAGAATTTGTGACATCAAGCCTGCATTCAATAGATGATGGGGATGTGGTAGGAGCCCTACTCTTTGATTTGTCGAAGGCCTTTGATGACCATCCTTTGAAGGATGGTTTCAAAGTGTCCAGTTTGGTGGCTCATATTCAGAAGTGCGAGGTCTGTCATCTGGTGTCAGACAGGAATCCATTCTGGGGCCATTGGCACTTATTGCTTACACCAATGACCTGCCGACTCACCCATCACATTTCGGGGCACCATTAAGGATTTGATTCAAAAAAGTCCTTACTTAAAAGTACTTACTAATAGTACTTACTCTTATAATTACAAATAAGGACCAAACTACTGAGATTACATCTATATCCAATTTTATTCGTCCTAACATCGGATCCCCAGTTCGTTCGGTGATGACCAAATTATTCCATTTGACCACCCCCTCCCTTTTTTTCCTAACCACAAACCCCTCCCTATGGTTGAGACTAGAAAATTTTTTTATAGCATGTGATTGACGTTGACGTAATCTAAACATATTCGTCCAATCAGGTCCCCAGTTTGTTCCCAATTAGGTCCTTTCCAAACCTCTTAAACACCACTATGGGTCGGAATTGAAAATTTCTATGTAGGCTGTGGTTTTTTTTAGTGTTATCCAGATATGTTTCAACAATCAGGTCCTCATGTTCAAGGTACCCCCATTCCGCCCACGCCCCTCCCTCAAATTACCCATTATGGTTCAAATTTGAAAATTTGAAGTAGGTTGTGATTCAAGTTTGTACTTTCAGTTAGTGTAATACAAACATATTTTAGCAATCAGGTCCCCAGTTTAATTGGAAAACTTGAAGTAGTCTGCGATTCAAGTAAGAGTATTTCAAACATTTCTAACAACCAGCTCCAGTTTATTTAGTGATGTCCAATGTCCACGATAACCTCATCCCTCCCCCCCCCCCAACCCTAATGGTCGGATTTGAAAATTTCTAGTAGGAACCTAGTCTTCGATTCAGATAGTCTAATGGTCAGATTTGGAAAAATTTAATTAGCCTGTGGTTCAAGTTAGAGTAATCCAAACATATTCCGACACTTAGATCCCTGGTTTGCTCAGTGACTTCGGAAATGCCCATTTTCACCCCTTTCCCAAAATATCCCCTGTGGGGTAGATTTGAAAAATTTCAAGTAGCCTGCGATTTGTTAGATTGCTCAAATTTTAAAAACTTCAAATAGCCTATAATTTAAGTTGGACTGATACAGATATTTTCTACCACTTGTATCAGTTGCATAATGACCCCTGTAACCGTGAAAAGCGGACAAACATACGGACAGACAGACAGAGGAAAATTGAAAAAATGGTACCAATCGTCTACAAATAGCATGGAACGGAAAAGAAACGCAAAATTTCATGATTCTTATCAATGTACAGACATACACATTTATGATTGTATTGATATAGAACGTAATCATTTTTTCATATTTCACAAACTTTACCGAAAAGAAATTAAAGAAAAAACATAAAACAAAGGTAGGCGTTTCAAACTTTTTTCAACAACTGAAAAAGAGTTTATGCTGAACGCAATCCCCTGACACTTTGCGCCTTTAATTCTCGCTCCTTATTTCGCCATTACATGTGGAACTTATGAGAAAATACGCTCAACATGTGGCTCAGTACTTGTGTACTGATATATATATATATATATATATATATATATATATATATATATATATATATTGTTTCAAATCTGTATTACTTCTGTGAGGAACGAGATTTTCACAAGTCAAGAGTCAAATAATAATTGGCGGCGGGGAAACGTTCGTTATGAAACAACACTTCCCCTGGCAAAAATCGTAACCCAATTTCATACAAGGGAAAAAAGTCCTCCCCCCCCTCCTCTTACCGTTTATATGGGGAGGGGCCCGTGGAAAATGTACACGGCGGCAATTATGAGCTGTCAGAGGCAGGACGCCGTGGAGTATGGAGAAGTGGTACACTCCTCTTCAACGTCCTTTTTCAGCTCTGGAGTTTGAAGCTTACCCCGGGCTCCTCACGCAGTGCCTGAAAGGACTGGTGAACGTATGTTAACTCCATTACTGATTATAAGTAGAAAACTATACTATGTTAAGTTGAAAATACGTTTTTTTGCGAATCCATTATGAACAGATATTTGCTTATTTAGAACAATCTAGAAAAAATGAATTTTGACTAATACACTTATGTAGTACCAGAATGAACGCGAAAGGGTATGCAACGTGGAATCGTTCGGTAGACAAAGTAAGAATTAAAAGTAGCATAAAACCGACAACGCATCCGCAAACGTATCCGTAATCCTTGGCCGGAAACGTAGTACGCCAAGGCTACGCTGCGATGTATCTCGATGCGTCTCGCATCTCAGGCCTGCAATACGTTGAGCTGTTACGCTCTGAATGGTTCTATAACCTTCTCTTCTTGAAACCTCGTGTGAGACATGCGAAAACTAAGAAGGCCTGTCAATTATCTTATTTTTGTTTTCATTAGGCTATAATCCTCCCGTGGTTGCGATTGTTTTTTTGCTGGGGAGGTCAACTATTTGATTTGTGTACTTTTTCTGTGTTTTGACTACTAAATTTTTTTTATTACAATGCATGTTTTAATTGGTGACGTGCAATAGCGAAAATCCCTTTGCTCATCACGGAAAGGTTAGAAAAATGTAAAAGACTTTCTTACTCAATATTTTTTTCGACTTTCAGACTCAAATGACATTTGGGACTGAATGGCCCAAAAATCAGTGTTTTCAAGTGTTTTTTATGGAGGATAGAAAAGTAATTAAATGAGTGGTTAACAAAAACAATTTCTTTACCCTTCACCACCCATTTGCTTCTCGGCCCTAATGCATTCGGTTCACGGAATTTCCGTGTTCCTTCGTTCCTTACTTACTCCTTCATGGGCTGAGTCATCATGCTGTGTTTTTAGTATTAAACATTCAATAAATATTTCGCCACACAAATAGCGGAGTAGCCTCAAACAGTTGCGAATCAAAATGAAACGAGAGTTTGCAATGTCCTCGGGAACAACCAAGTCAGAGTTACTGTGATGAACTGATGAATAGAAGTAGGAGATGCAGACTGGAGCTCCTAGTGTCGCGGCACCAGCGCTCCGGTCGGCCATAGTTGAGGCTCCCTCTAACTCCTTATCGAGTCTGTTATCTGTTATTCTAGTTTTCGAATAGTCCTAATCGAGTCGTGATGTCAGTTTTTTTTTTTTTTTTTGTTTGGATTTTTGGAATTTTGTACTTCAAAGCAATTCAATTTTTATTAGTCTATGTCCGCTGCTAGATATAGATTAGTTGGACAAATCGACCAGAATGATTTGTGCAGTTTGGTGGTCTGGATGCTGGCTAGATCACATCTCAAAAATACATAACATCAAGTAGTCAATCTCTTAGTGAAAATTCAGATTAGTTAAGACGAATAGAATAAAACGACGTTTTAAAATATAACGATAATGACGTTTAAAAATGTTTCGGAGGTTGAATTCAAATCCAAAAAAAGCTTTAAGGACGAAACCTGGGAACAAACTCGGGTCCCTTGACTTAGTAGCCTGTAATGCTATTCACTAGACCACGGAGGGCCATAGTAACCAATGAACATTCACAGGACTTCACTACTTGAAAAAGAAGCAGGTGGAGCCTCAACTATTGGCCGCCCAGAGCGCTGGTGCCGCGACACGATGAGCAGCAATCTGGATCTTTTTGAATATATCAATAATTATACAATATATTTAAATACAATAAATTACTACTATTTCCAATCATACAATTTGTTCGTGAGAAACAGCAGCAGAAAAATAATGAATAACGGAAAGTTAACGCGATTGCCAATGCTACTTCTTGGTTTAGGAAAGATGAGACGTACCTATTTCTGATGCGTTAGCATTACAGCAAAAACGCATTTCCAACACATTAGGGGATACGTTCTAGACGATACGTTTTTTCCTATTTGCCACTGAAAACTCTAATTCTTGAAGGAATTATCCGAAACGGATCTCAAAAAGTGCAAAGATTCACAGCAGTTTGTAGTATTTTATAATGACTGAAAGCTTTCACCATAACTGCGAGCGAAGATGCTCTTGACCACTAAAAAATTCATGAAGGTCAGAAAAGTTCTTCGGCGATCGTGTTTCTATTGAGTTTTCCCTTCGACCGAACGTCCTTTTCCCTCGCCTCTCTGAGACGAAACCGAGTAAAATATTTAAAATAACCGTCCCAGATTTCACCTTTCTTCCATCCTTGGGACTGAGGGTGAATTTAACCCTTTTTAGACCCACCCATCGTTAAACTTTCATGAGTTGATACAAATATTAAAATCACATCTTTAATTCTCGTTCAGTGCTGTACATAGTTTTTGGGATCTCCAACTTTCGGATTCAGGTATAGCATGGAAAAAAGCTAGGGCGATACTGGACAAATAGTTTATAAAAACTTGATTTTGTTGTTTAATTATAGAAATTGAGATTAGACCAGTACGGTTCATTATTTTTCATGTTTTGCATACAATTGTACATAGCAATCTTCGTTACACTATATTATGGCATTTTATAACACGAGGTCGTCAAACATTATAAGCCGGAGTCGTGGAGGCATGCGGGAGCCCCCCGACCAGCGCCAGGCCCTTCCCACCGTGGCGGCTTCCCCGGTCAGGCTTCTGATGATGGAAACCTGTGGTGGGAGCAGAACCTCTCTCTACCACCAAATGCCTGATCAAAACATAACTTGACATAAATATGAAGGGATATGCGACTAACTTCAACTGAGTTGAACAAAACACTCAAATCAATTGTCAAGTAGTGTGGTGCTTTGCGGGAAAAGCAGCTCGGAGTTTTGTATCTCGGCAGGTATGCTTCGTGATATCATCACTCGTATCCTTAATCCCATTACTCAAGCCTCGACATCATTTCTTTGTTCCATTTTTGTAAACTGGGTGCTTAAATGGTTTGATTTGGTTATGATAAAACGGCTCGTAGGTAAACTTGACATAATCAAAATTATCTCTGCTAAACGGATATACTATATGTGACATAAATCGCCTACAATATTTCGTTGGCATATCAGAACCAGGTAGAAATGCATGGACTCTGCAATACGCACCGATTGAGGATGAAATGATAAACGACCATGCCAACTTTAGGTACCTACATCTATTTCGAATCAATCGTCAACCTCGTTGGGTGAATAGAGTGGCCCACTGTCCAGCGATATTCTCTTCGGCAATAATTCATATCATATTCGAGCCGGTCGTCCCCGCGTGAAGGTACCGGTGGCGAATTGATGACAGTCGACAGTGATTGATGAAAACCGTGTTCCCTCTGACTCAATAAGGTCTCGCTACGCCATTGGGGTTGCGAGGGAAGGTTAGGGCGGGGATCGAACCAATCTTCGAAAAATCTCGTTGGCGGATAACCAGCATCCAAAATGCTTGATTCATTCTACTTATTAGTTTCCCAACGCTCCAGAGAGTCAATAAGAGATTATGTAATTCTACTTCAGAAAGTTAATCAGTTTTTCTGTTCCCTCACTTCTATCTATAATACAAAACAAATGTTATCTATCACTAGTAATCTAGTCGTATTGTGGTTACTCTACCAGTGAGAAAAATAATTTTTAGCAAAGTAAACTATTCAGTAATGGCGTGCCACTCACGAATATTGTTGTATGATAAAGTATTTATTTATTACCATCACCAAAATATCAGTATTTCGGGGTACGGCTGTTTTGTTATTAAAGGTTGAGCTTCCTAAAAGCTCTGAGACGGTGGAGGCACCGATGATTCAACTAGCTGAACTACTCTCAATATCTCTTAATATTGTTTATGAGCCATACGCATAGGATGCACACAAGAGCGCTCTGTCGGAAGAACGTGGCAATGATGGGATAGTAACATCATCATATGCATGCAGCATGATCATATGAGGGAATTTTAGTAAATTACCGTATTATATAAGATGTTACGTAGTTCCGAAATTTGAGCGATTCGAGCGCAAAGAAATTGATTACTTGGTGAAATGGAAATTGGTGAAATTGGCTACCAATTTCATGGCAAACATATGTACTCGTTCTAAAATGATACTTTACTATTCAACGAATATTTTGGATTTTCACCTATTTTAACATTTTTCCAGCAAATATTATTGAAATTTAAATATGTTTATCAGCATAATTTTGTGCAAAAGTGTGTTAATGTCCGATATAATTGTTCATAATTTTGTGTTGGATAAAAATTCTTCGAATAATTACCTAAATGTTAAACAATTTTTGGCCGTTTTTAGCTAATTTTTGTTATTTTTTTAGTACTTTTTTGAAATTTGACAAATTTCAAATTTTGAAATTTGACCAATGTGCTTAAAAAGTGCTGGCCACCAAACTCATCTTTTCATTTGGAAAGCTTGATTTTTCGGCGCAAGAACGGAATTTTTATCTCAATCCTATGGAGAGTTATTGTCTGGAACGACATATATATATATATGAAAGGCGCAGGGGAATAACGACCTCAGTCCACTCTAGGTGATTTTGAGAAGAATCAAGTTCAAAGTTTCCCTACTTGTAACATGGTTCAGGTACTTGAAAAAAAGAGGAAAAAAAAAAAAACACAAAAATCATTATTATAATCATAAACATGTTTAATAACAGACTGTAAGGTTGAAATTAATTTTTCAATACAAATTACACTAAATTTCAACATTTTGCGCAAAAAATCAAGGACTCATGCCATTGGTTTATTATTTCCAATAATAAGCCTATGTGATCGTGTAGCAAAAAATTTTTATAACCCCCCCTCAAACTTTGTCACTTTACGTTTCAAGGTGAGTAGAATCCAAATTTGAAATGTCCGTCCGCCGTTCGCCGTCCGCCGTTCGCCGTCCGCCGTCCGCCGTTCGCCGTTCGCCGTCCGCCGTCCGGGCCATAAAAGGCCTAAGAATTTACTTAAAAAACCCGTTCTTTCGCACATAGACTCCATTTGGGGTCTAGTTGGTCCTAACGTTTAAACATCCCGATCGCTTTACTCGCATAGATGCTATGGGCGAAAAACGGGCAAAAAAGTGTCTTGGCACGCAAGTGGCCTGGCACGCTTGGCAGGGGGTCACGGTGGGTGGCGAAGGGGGGGGGGGGGGAGCGGGGGAGTGGAGTGAGAGGAGGCGCCGGCGCCGGCGCCGCGGCTTGTGGTGGGTACGGCGTGGGCGTTCGTGCGAGGCATGAATATGTTTTTTTCAAGGTCGTATTTGTGTGTTAATACCAAAGCTTTTCCTACGCATATTTAATAACATATCCTCTCGACTTTTCGTACGTACTTAGATAATGATATTATTAAGGCAATAACTATTTGAATAGATAGGAGCTCAAATCGAGAAATATAAACATGCGTATATAATTATAGAAGTATAGGTTGTGGCAACTCGAAGTAGGACACGCCGAGGAGTCTGGACGGGCCTTATGACGTACGCTAGCCAACTCAAAATTACGATCATACTCAACTGAAAAAATAATAAACCTTTGTGAAATAATTTGCAGCGTTTTCCCTTGAATCAGCCATCCATTTGTGGATCGTCCTTGTAATCATCGTCACTTTCTTCCGGTTGGTTGATGTTGGTCAATTTTTGGTAGAAGTCTTTGAACTCAGGTCTTTCAAGGAATGTTTTCAGGTGTTGCAAATCGTCCCATTTGGCCTTCTTGATCGTTATCACTCACCACGTTGCAGTGATTCACGGAGTCGTTAAGCGAGACGGACACTGAAGCCGGGACTGAAGCCGTTCTTCCCAAGGCGCGCTCGGACTCGTGTCGTTTTTCCCCAGTACGGTGAATCCTTTTAGTGTATTTTCAAGGACTCAAGTCATTATTTCCATTTGTTGGTTAGTGTATGTGATAGTACTCTCAATGTGCTACTAGACACCACAAGCTCATTTTCAGGAAAAAGTATATATATACACTTTACACTCTAGGGTTTGTTTCATAGTACCTCAAAACCGATTTCAATGGAGAAAATATTTGAAAAGTTTGCAATAATTTCATTTTTTACGAAAATTTGATGAAACACTTCCATCTAATGAAACACTTCCTTCATGCTTTGCGAACATTTTTACCGGTTTTTATAATGTTATCCGTTCATAAAACAAGCCATAAAAAAGGACTAGGTAGAGGAAGAATACCTAATGAATACATATTGCGTTATTTGTAGTTCAACACAAGTTTTAAAAAAATTGAGAAAACGAACGAACAAAGAAAAACGCAATGCAATTTCACAGAAATCATTATCGTTATCAATAGTCAATGAATTATAACAGTCAACAGAACTGTTTAATCACAGCTTAGATTAACCGTTTTGTTATAATTCTGCCATGGGAGACTTGGAAGGTGGTCTGGATGCTATGAGGCCTCCCGTTACGCCGCGTTTCGCCGGTACAGCGCTCTGTATTTCAAACTATGCACGAGGCCTTCATGCAGAGTCTTTCACTGACTGACCTTCGCTTATACATACGTAAGAGCAGAGTATTAGACCTAATAAAGGCTTGTTCTCGCTAGTAGCAATAGGAAAATTATCATTTACTTATCTCTCGGAGGAGTCCGTCGTCACGAGGAAGTCGTGTACCGGGGGCGAGCGCTTTCGATGTAAATACATCATCATCATCAGGCCTTCGAAACAGTAGGTTCTGATGATGTCTTTTCATCGAAAGCGCTCGCCCCCCGCTACTCGATTTGCTAGTGACGGATGACTCCTCCGAAAGATACTCTCACGTATGTTGAATGCGTCACAATAAAAGCTGGCTTGAACTAATAAACTAAGTATATTTAATTTAATGTAGTCTTTTTTTACACACGTGGCTTCTGTATAAATGTAATTACTATGCAAAAAAATAAAAAAAAAAAAAAAAAAAAAAAAACCGCGTGAAGTAGATAAGTTAAAATTATATGGTCCTACGGTGTCGAAGGCATTTATTCATTCGATTCGAAAAGATTATCAGCGCAAGCATACGTGGATGTAATGCGAATTAGAACAAAGACCTGGTTCACTCATCTGAATAAGGTTTACGGTTCACGACCGTGAGTGATGACGACCACAGGAAAGATTCTTTTCCTTTCTTTTTGCGGGAATCGCTTGGCCAAGAGTTACGATTGAGCAGCGGAGCTTGGTAGGCAAATCGAGCCATAAAATAAGGGGTCGGAGACATTCACGGCTTTAGTGATTGAAGATAGGTCTAGTCGACTTACTTTTTTTTCTTTATCGCAGATGTCATCACAGTCACTGCTCTTCACAGAACGGTCATCTATTACGGTATATATGGTGAATGCAGCGGCCATATTTTCCAGATACCACTATAATTTGAGTGTTCAGTTCAAGTTTTCAATTTTCATTCGCCACTTTCTTGGGCTTTACTAAAAACCCAATCATTCTTTGACTCATAAAACCATCCTCTATGCTCCGTTATACCACATCCAACCAATTTTTTTACTATACTTCATTCATATCATTCATATTAATAACTCGGCGCTTCGCGCCTCGCCGGGGGGCTTCGCCCCCTGGACCTCCCTAATCTATACTCGGCGCTTCGCGCCTCGCCGGATCTTTTCTCTTTTCTACTGCGTAGAAAACGAGGATAATTTGCTATGCAATTCTTAGCCTGAATCAACTTAGTTTTGGAATGTAGCCAGGTACGTAAGGAGAGGGAAATTGGTAGCTTGAAATGTGAACATGTATCACATAAATAAACCGCTTT
Organism: Adelphocoris suturalis; assembly: GCA_030762985.1. Taxonomy (NCBI): domain Eukaryota; kingdom Metazoa; phylum Arthropoda; class Insecta; order Hemiptera; family Miridae; genus Adelphocoris; species Adelphocoris suturalis. Next base: position 32,567,978 of record CM061041.1, read on the forward strand.
CCAACGAGTGGCGAACGATTTTTGTGCGATGAAAACTGCGGAAGTTTCATTCCCCTAACAACGGCTGGGTTGTTCGTGAAAAACACTGAAATTGTGATACAATCTATAGCAACTACTCAACTACTCGGTTGTACGTGAAAATCATCTTTAATTTCGTCAAGGACGTTACAAAAAAAATTGTTGGGGGTCGTCCTAAGAATTGCATAGCAATTAATATACTTTATTCATATTTTTGAATGAAAATTGATTCCACTCTGAAAAGTTGGACAGCACTTGCCCTCTCCTAATGAGTATGTTTATCTGTGATTTTAACGTTTCATGTACGGTGACGTCAAAGCACCCCAGTATGATGTCAAACGAAACTAATTATCGTAGAAAGGTGCGATTTGTATTAAACTAAGTAAATACCTTCATACCTACTAGACGTGTCTGACGATTCGTCAGTTAACTGGAGCGTTAACCCGCTCCTTTGAAAATGTACGATCTTTCTTTGAGTAAACATAATTAGGTTCATTATGATTTCGGATGTCAATTAATTTTTCATACATTCACAAATCTAAATGTTACACAGTAACTCCTAAGCGTATTTGATACTTTTTTAAATTTGAATTCGTAGCAAGCCAGACCATTCTACCAAAGGTAGGTAAACCTGCGTATCCATTTTTTCTCAACAATGTAAATTTATGCACGGGTCTTTCGTGCCTTCCGTTTGAATAAAATTGGAAATATACGAACTAAATCTATCTCGACAAATCTATGGAAATGCATTAAAAAAAAAAATAATAATAATATAAATTAAATAAATACAAAATAAATAAATAAAATATTTTCACAACGCTATACAGTTTCAGGTCATCATCAGTAACAAACAATAACTTGTTTTGTCGCAGTTTGTTACTGAAGACGACCTAGCCGTCGAAATCAATCTTACGTTGTAACTCTTTGTTTTCGTGGAAATAGACAACATTCTTCATTAACTTACGTTTCAGTGGAAATATTATACCAAGACATGTTATAGAGTAGTAGTGTTGCAAATTAATGTAAAACCTGACAGAACTCCAGAACATTTTTTTTAAATGTATATATAGTACTATTACAATACTTCAACTTCCCCCTTGTGTGCGCAAAGTAAAAATGCGACATCCCTGAAAAAACGATTTAAGCGAGATTTAAGTGAAAATATATATAGTATATTTCAACCGTTTATATTCAACAGGAACGGTGGCTATTTATCCAGTGTTTGATAAGCGAGTAGAGTAACAGTTTAGCGGATTTTCCTAGAAAATGAACTATTGCAATGGCTCGTAAAAATTTTAAAATAAAAATTTTTGAAAAAAAAATCTTCATAGAAATCCGTTTTGAGGTATTCTGAAACGAATCCTAGAGTTTAAACGCTTTTTCATGTGTATTATAATATAATATAATATATATTATAATATAATATAATAATAATATAATATAATATAATACATATATATTATATATGTCATTCCAGACGATAACTCTCCTTAGGATTGAGATAAAAATTCCATTCTTGGGCCAAAAAAATTAAGCTTTCCAAACGGAAGGATGAGTTTGTCGGCCAGCACTTTTTGAGCACATTAAATTGGTCAAATTCCAAAAACTTTACGAACAAAATTACTAAAAATAGCTAAAAAACGGCTAAAAATCATTAAATTTATATTTTTTGGCAGAATACTGCTCAAGTAATTAACTATAAAATAGGTGTTATTAACTATAAAATAGGACATTCAAAAATTTACGTGCAAAACAATGCAGAAAAATGAACTTAAAATTCATTAAAATTTAGTAAAATATCGATAAAAACTGCAAAAACAAGCTAAAAATTCAAAATCTCACTCGAATAGGAGATTATTATTTAGAATACTTTTTGCCATAAAATTAATAATAGTTAACGATTTCCTTGCATTAAAAAAGCTCAAATTTCATAACAATTTAACATTATACAATTCGATAATTTAAAAAAATTCGCTTATTCGACCATGCCGCATGACTGGAACTTTTTAAAATATGTATCCTATGGCTTAAACTAACAACCAACAAGTCGTATTTATACTGCTAACTGGGTAAATGCTGTAACATCATTCAGTCGACTGACAAACACCCGCTTTCCATTCATGTTTTCAAAGAGATGCTGAGAGGGACGGTTAAAGAAGATTGATGATTCTTCTGTGGCACATTATTCTAATGAAGTGCCATCACCTCGGGGGCAAGACAAACGGAGGAGGGCTGAACCAAGTTCCCACCTAATTATTCAGCGTTTCATTCTTTGATATTCAAATAATTACACGGAGAAGGAACGACTAACAAGGATCTCTTCCCCATCCTATCATCACTTTACCTCTGTAGCGTTTTCTGAAACAGCGAAAATTCATTTTCTAGTCGATCAAACCCTTTGCAGCGAGTTGTGACTGGATATTAATGACGGGGGATGTCTAAACTGTCTTCAAATGAACAGGCAACCTACCTATTTAATTCTGGCGTTTTCATTGCTTTAGCGTTGTGTTCAGAATTATGAAAGCTCATATTTCAAAAGTAATATGAACCCAATTAGTCTGCCGAATGAATATCTCATCGTCAAAGTGGTTTGCGTATATGCTGCAGAAATAACTTATAGTGACTTATAAATGATGGGAAGCAATCATTTCCCTTCATCGCGGCATGGCTATTTTTTGTCATCACAAGTGGGCCATGACGGTAATTAACCGCCGTATTCTTATATCATATCTCACCGAAAACCTACCTACATAATCGGGTTATAAATGCATAGAATATATGAAATGTGATTTAGTTTTCTTTGAGACTGATAATTTTGTTTAATATCAAAGCAGAAATTAAAACTTATGGAATAGAAAGCAATATCATTCTTGTTTGATAATGTAGCTAACACAAGGATTCGTCGTTGACAGAAAGTTGGTATACTTAGGTACTATTCTTCTAATTAACTAGATTCTTCAAATTTTTTAGACAAATAGAAACTTTTAGGAAGTGAACGTACAATCGATATGAATGGTAGGTAGGTACTACCTACTATAATATAAAGGTGGGTACTGTCTTAATTGTTATTAATAATAAATTAATAATTAATTATACACCGGAAGAACTGATAGGATAAATATGGATTTTCAAAAAAGACCGAAACTGTGAGAGAAAGATAAGGGAAAAAGAATTTCTGGGAAAAAAACACTATGATAATACTTAATTACGATCTTTATGGAGGCAAATATGGTGAAAAGTAATTCAATCTAGTTTAATAAAGTTTCTACTTGTAGGAAAATACAATAGAACAATGAACACATCACAGGTTTTACCCGTATTTTACTCAGACGGCTGGGGATATAATAAATTACACTAACAGCAGACAATCTCGACATTCTTAAGTTTTGATTGTGATTGGCATGGGCTTCAACGAATGTTGAAAACAACAACATAACAGCATGTTAAAAAACAATGCAGGTGGACTTTTATCTATATGAGGGTTTACATACTTTTAAATGTGTGATTTATAAACATGTAGGTATTTATAGTATCGGTTTTGTGATTCTAACATTTATAAACGTTTTTCATTGGAAACAGTCGATGTAGAAGGGAAACAGAAGGCAAGTTTCGCCGTTACAAGGAAGAACGAGAAAAATGGATTCATGAAACCAATAAATTTGCTTCGTACTTCCGTGTGCTATTGATTGGTAAGAAATGTATCATCGCAGCACCCTCGTCTGATCAGGACGCTAGGTCACATTTTCATTGTAACCAATTTTAGATCTTCGGGGGTTCCCTTGCGATTCCTTTCATGTTTTTTCATCACAGGAGATATCTTTAACTTCAAGTAAACATTTTGATAGGAATCCCTGAGACCTGGCCAATAGCTGCAAGTCAAAGCAACTCAAAAAGTGTTGAAGGAAAACTACAAATTGAATAGTGAAAAGGATAGTTATCAATTACTGGGAACAGAAAGACTGTGAGAAAAATAATAGAATGTATAAAAAAGAGTCGACACTCTAAATCAGCTCTGTTCTAAATGAGCGGATGAAGAGATTGTTGGGGTAAGGGAATGGCGGTGGTACGTGGGTGGAAGAGGAAAGCGCTCAAGATCTTTCTATCTTCGGAAAAAAGGCAGAAAAACGGGCGCTCCGGCCCCTGGAGAGCTGAGAGTCGGATTCGCCGGAGGAAGAAATCTCTCTCGGACTGAAGGGGACGAGGTCGGACTTTTTCAGTGGTTAGATTTCTGTCAAAAGAACGAACCAACTCGATTTCCTAGATGCAAGGAAAGGCGCTCTCGCCTCGTCTGTCCTGGTCCTAATCCTTCCTTTCCCCATACCCTGGCAGGTCTTAGGGAGCCAATGTGATTCCCATTTTACATCCCTCCTCGCAGTTCCTTCGTACGTTTTCCTATGCACGGCTTGTAGCTTTCCAAACATAAGATTGTTGTAATACCTCCCCGTTATTTGCAAGACTAATATGATACATCCTTTTCTCACTCGACCAGCCTAGATCGTCCTTAAATTGTTATAGGTTGAGCACAATTAAGCAACTTGGATATGATGTCACAACATCAACAGACAGCAACCGATTTTAGAAAATTAAAACGAACGATTTGGCTGAAAATATGTTATTTACTTGCTTATCATATTTATGCATAATTTTTACTCAACTTTCCATAAACTAAAAAACTGTTATTCATAATGAATATGAAGAATCAATACTTGTAAAACTTCAACTTCTACAATCATATGCACAATCAACGATTGATCGGAAGGTAGTGGAGTGGATCACAGTATGAACGCCCTGATAGTTATTCTCATCTTTTGCATTTTTATATGATGATGAAATTGAAAAATGTCTTCCACATTCCACTCACTATAATGCGCAATGTGAAAAGGAATCGCGTTACGACGCCTGGAAAGCTGTGTGTGGTTCCAAAACTACTCGCAGCTGAGTAAGTTCTGAGAACAATCATATCAAATTCAACCTAGGAAGAAGAGATTTCAGTTAGAGCCGATAGGGATCAGCAGGGAAAACCTGGAAACGATTAGTGACTTCAACCAAAATTCCTGAACAACTACAATCGGGTAAAAATGTTCGTAATTCGAAAAATGAAAAATCGATCGTTTTCAGCATTGATGATGAAACTGAAGTGTGAATTCTGTAAATGGAGTGTCAATAGCTGGGGGGATTTTATGGTTTTATTGCCAACCATATATAGAGCTCGAAAACTTTCTTGGTACCTAACAGTTTTTCCGAGGGGGGGGGTCATTTAAGGATATCATCCCAAAAGATCGGGTTGGTGGCTGTGCGTTCATCCATTTGCTCTCTCTAAGGGCTAGAACATTGGCAGAGGAAAAACCACAACATGAAAGCGAATCATAACTGGCAGGATAAAGTAAAAATTACCTAGTAACTACGACAATTATATCAGCTGAAATAATTCCAACTGAATTTTCAATTCACGGAACCGGGTTCATCATTACATTTGATATTCGAGCCTCCACAGAACTGTATAATCCCCGCATTCTTCCATTATGAAGATACTGACGAGCGAATCGATCTCATTTCACGTGAGAGATACCTGGGTCACTTTTGACACTTTTGAATTTAGTTAGATGATCAATCAATTACAGTTCCGGAAAATATGATCCAGGATTTGTTGACATGCCTTTAAAAATGTCATACCAACCTCCACTAAATTCACCACTGACGGTTATAAACCCAGTTTTCCCCATAGTGGTAAATCGCATGGTCAAATCCGCATTCGTTAATGGTTCAAAAAGCCCTTATCGTTATCACGGATATAACTCTGATATGCAAACAGTAAAGAACATAATGACTTAGGAGTATCACGAGCCCTGACAAATAAAAACACACGAAGGGCAGCTAACACGCGATAATACCTTCCTGCCACCCCTTTGCCCCTAATATGAATCGCAATTACAGCCCTCAAACATTTAATAGGTACCCTAGCTAACCGGGATAATTGTCACAGATAAACGCTGATTTATTCAAAAATGGACAATTACCTCAATTTCTTGGAGCTTTTATAGAGAAGGAAGAATTGGCATTTTTATCTGAAGGATACGGAAAGATTTCCAAGTAACAATTATGATACAAAGAAAGTAATAACAGACCAAAAACGTTCCAGTCATGCAGCATAACCATAAGAGCAAATTTGCGTAAATAACAAATATTATGTAGTATATTATATGTATTTCGAACAGACAACAAAGAATAATTTGACATCGATAGAGTACGTTGAAAGATAGTCAGCCAAGCGTAAACTCCCATACTTTCTACATAATCAATAAAAATAACAACTGCCAGTAGCAGAGACTGATGGCCACGGCAGGGACTGAATTAATTGTGGTCAGAGACTGATGATTGATAATTTGTAAACCTGTTTAATAGGTAGGTCTATCACTGTTTTTGGTCCAATATTACTTAATTTCATTATACGTGTAATTAGGTACCATCAAGTTTTGATTAGGTAGCTGAAGTTAGATAAGTTATTATTTTCATTCCTATATTAATTTTTCCACAGTCAGTGGAGATTATGAAGAAGAGATACTAAGAAAATTACAGTTAAAATTACAGTTTAAAAAAGTTTTATAAATCAAACATTTTATTAATTATTTAAAAAAAACGATAGCGAAATCCGCGGATTATTCTTTGCAGGGGCATGGGATATGAAGAAAAGATCCTCAAGTTCTTACTTCTTTGTAAGGGAGCGTCAATTTATTCAAACGATGATAATTGTATTAATTGTACAGTTTTATACATATAGTCTTGAATAGCCTTGATTCGAATTCAATTGACTTAGATGACGCTTAGTAATACTAGACATCAGAAGTCAGTAGAGTCAGATTAAACACTTAAAATTATTATTTAAATCAGGAAATGTATGGATAGTTTGAAATAGTATAAAAAATGTAGCTGTACATTCAGAATCGCATGTTGTTCTATCACAGTTTCAGTTGTTACTTATACCAAAATCACGCTTCATCATCATCTGATAAAGACGGGCTGATGTAATTGCGGCAGCATCAAAGGGTGGCTGTGCATTACTAGAGAAGCAGGACTTCACCTCTTTGCATGCTTCATGAAAGCCTATTTTCGCTCATGCATATCTTGCATCTCAATAATTTGTTTACTGATATAATGGTGCCTTATTAGTGGTAACATAATCCAGAATGAACCGAAAGGGTCTTCAGCGGAAAAGGATTCGAATAGCTGGTTTCAACAAGGTATTCTAATCTTCAAAAGGATAATCGTTGCCGAGTTCAATCAAATGTTCTTAAAGTTCAATGAGAGGGTTGCGGTTTTCAATTATTTCGAAACAGGTTAATAAAACTAATGGCTTGCTGTTTAGGGGAGACAATATATAATACACGCTATGTATCTACTCTTGCAGGTTATTCACCTTTTGGTTTTTCCTTTCCCATTCGCTGGTTGTCCACTTGCTTCCTACGCAGAGCTTGGCAAGAAGTGTGGGAATGTTGAGAAGGTGTGAGATGAAGAGGTTGAGGTGGTTTTCTCCATTACGAGAATATATTAGTTGTTCCCCTTGGCATCATCAGTTCTCTTTTCGTTTCATGGTAACTACGTTTTGAAATGCACCCTCCATGTTATCCTTATAGCCCCATGCTATCCTCCCAGGATATTTCGTATACCAACGGCTGCTGCATCTTTAGTTTTTTCGTCTCGTATTTTCCTTCTCCCTCAACTTCATGAAAGCGGCAGTCTTAGAATTTTCCATCATTCGTTGGTACCAAGCTGTCTTTCGTATCTTACCTACTAAATTTTTCTCGGCGCCATATTTTTTCTTTTTTTTTCTGTAGGCCAAAGTACTATTTAAAAAAAATCCTACGCATAGCAACTCGTAAACGAGTTCCACTATCTGCTTTACAAGCAGATACCATGTTACATGGATATGTCTTTGATTGGGGATTTCATAACGGTTGTCCTCGAGAGTTGTAAACAAATCCTTCAACTTTAAACAAATCCCTGGGCCGCATCCCGACTAATTCCAACAAAACAACGATTTACTTATAGAAATGTTGAAAATAACTGTGGAGAGAAGCCACTACAATGAGTTGTTGTTAACAGTCGACTGTTGTCAAGAGGATGAAAATGTTTCCTATGGAGTGAATGATGCTATTGTTTTACATTAAGAAATTGTAACCGGCTTATTAAAATTGTTTATAGTCCAATCAACTTAGTTTAGGAATGTAGCCAGGTACGTATGGAGGGGGAAATTGGTAGCTTGAGATGTGAAAATTTATCACATAAATCAAGCGCTTTCCAACGAGTGGCGAACAATTTCTGTGCGATGAAAACTGCGGAAGTTCCATTCGCCAAACAACGGCTGGGTTGTACGTGAAAAACACTGAAATTGTGACACAAATTTTGCGTCACGGAAATTTTTGGTTGACCCCCCAGGGCAAAGACATATCCATGTCAATAAATTTACGTTAGTATGTACACTTTATTTGTGTTACATAGATACCTAGAATCTTAATCAAGAAAAATCAGGAAAACATTTTCTTCAACAAAAGAAACTTGATTTGGTCTATCTGTTATGTAGGACACCTACCTAAACCTGAACTCATATGCAAATTATCGAAGGTAGGTATTTTATTCTATTACACTACCAAATTTAGACGTTGAGCCGGGTCTCAGTTTAGTAAATCAACGATAAGGATTTTCTAAAAATAAAATTTTGCGTCACGGAAATTTTTGGTTGACCCCCCAGGGCAAAGACATATCCATGTCAATAAATTTACGTTAGTATGTACACTTTATTTGTGTTACATAGATACCTAGAATCTTAATCAGGAAAAATCAGGAAAACATTTTAAAATAATTAACAAACGGATAAATGTGGTGATCAGTCCCTGACCACCCCGATCAGTTCCTGCCATATCCCAAAAATGGATTTGTGGCAGGGATGAGGCAGGGACTGACGAAACAATGCGTTGTGATTTATTTAATTTGCCTAATTAATCTCTCTGGGAATATTCAAATATCTATGTGAACCTTGACCAAACTATTTCGAAAATCAAAACCACAATGGAAAAAATTGAGAACTTGCCTAGTAGATGTAAGGCAGGGACTGGCGGTTATGGTCGGCCACTTGTGGGCAACAGTGCTCCTCTCATCACCGTTCTAAAGTACACTGATCCTTTCCAATCAAAGTTTAAACATGGCGAGGAAGGGTGGTGGAATAATGCTGGGTGGGGTGCAAATCCCTCCCTGAGCGCTAAGTGTCTCAAATCATACAGTTTCCATTTGCAGCAGGAACTGAGAAAAATCCTCTGAACATGCATGTTTTCTTTACTAATGCGTTCAGATATTGTTTTCTAAAATATTCATTTATAGAAACAACACATTAGGATAATAATGGTTGAAATGAGCTGAAAACGTGCAAGAAAAATGACCAATTGACCAAATTGTTGGCTACGAACTAAATCACTCGCGACGAAGTTGTGGAAACCCATTATAAAACGGAAGTTAGAGAAAAACGTTGTCTATTTCCACGAAAAATAAAGAGTTACAGAGTTACAGTAACAGTGTAACTCTTTATTTTTCGTGGAAATAGACAACGTTTTTCTCTAACTTCCGTTTTAAATTGTTGGCTGACTGTTGTTGGCAACGACGGTTCTGGACACATGACAGGGACTGATATTTTGATGTTTAATGAATTTTTTCGTAATTAAAAAATTAGTTAATCACTGTGAAAAGATATGGGCTGGAAAGAGCTCGTCAATTACTGTAGGAAGAAATAATTGGTACTAACCGAAAAAATTATGATATACCTATCTGAAAATCTACGAGACGCTGGTTCCATCGTTTTCGGGAGAATGGCCCATTTAATTCAGGTATTCATATAATTTACTCATCAATTATATCCCATTTATTGTTTTATGATACCTATTTAATTTTGTAAGCCTAATGGCAAAAGTAATTTTAAAAAACCAAACAAATAGTAATAATCATGGATACATTTTAATTATGACGACCACCGATTCATCGGCCAAAATATTATTATATGTCACCACCTGGCGCAAAAAAGAAAAAATATTTCATTTCACTACCTTCCCAATTACTACGTTATATAATTATTTTGAACTTGTTAGAAATAGTTTCACAAAATGGGATTAGACATTGATAGGTAGTTGGTTATAGGGGGTCCGGTCAGTTCCCCCAATTACACTGTCAGCTTCCCCAATTTGAGGGGTGTCAGCTCCCCCAACTTAGTTAATCCCACGTTTTTAGGCACCTGACACCACCCCAAATATTTAGTAACTCAACTCTCCAGGTCTCAGGAGGTTCAAGTCTATCGGGTTGTCCTGCTGCACAACGACCAGTTCATCTAGAATTCCAAATGCTGGAAATAGGATACCCGATAAAAATTGGATACCCGATAGATCCTTATCAATAGATTCCCAACCCGATAGATTTTGGGCTATGAAAATCCGAATGGCGTAATGCGGAGCTCCTCTTGGCCCAGATTAATGGAGAAAAGATAGATTCTAAGGTCAAGTAACTACGTAGATTTCAAGTATGTCCCAAAAGCATGGCATTTCAGATTCGGGGGAACCGTGAAATCTTCGACAAAACTGGCACTCACTCCGAAAAATGAGAAGTATGGGAGTCCAAAAACTTGCCGGAGAAATAAAAAAATACGTGTGGAATATAATGAGTATCGCATTCAATATGGACAGTAAAAAATTGTATGAAAAATTTTGCACTGCACTTGAATGTCCCGTCCACGTACAGTGCTACAACAACGTGCCACAAAGTCTAAATTGATCTGCCTAGGAAACATTATTTACCGTCGCTGATGTGAAAAACAAATGGTTCGCCTTCTTGAGTTTTCACTGCAAGTTGTTCTACACACTCATGCACTTCCACCACTGGCAATTGATTAGTTCGGCAGTTCGTATTCGGCTATCAGGTCACGTGAGCGAATTGACACAAGTGGGGTAGCTGACATGGGCGACCCGGAGGAGGCTCATTAGGATAAGATAACGCCGACTTAAGATAATCCTCTTACTTTGGTGGAACTTTTAGTTATCCTCTTACTGCACCCTGTTATAGTTATAAATTTTTTGTTGCAACCAATAAATAAAACTCATTTATCGTGTTTATAAATTGTACACAGACCAATTGGTATTGAACCTCAATACCAATCATTAGATGTTGTAATAAAGTGAGAGCATTCTAAAAAGTGGCGAACGATTTTCCTGCAATAGAAACTAAGGGAGTTAGACTTCTAGCAACGCAGATACATGTTTTAAAAAATCACTCTTCCTTGATAATTAATGTATCTGCAAACATATGTTTGGTTTGAACTAAATCACTTGCTATTAAGTTAAGGGTACCTACCCATTTCAAAACGGAAGTTATTTAGTGAAGAACGTTGTTTATTCCAACGAAAAATAAAGACAATTTAAATCGATTTCGACGGTTAGGTCCCATCAGTCACAAAAAATTACAAACAATAACTTTGATTCAAATCCATCCTTTGAAATAGGACACGTTGATTGCCCACATTCATGGAATCGGGAAAATCCTATTCAGTGTTTCGCTGTATAAAATACTCGATTGAATGAGTAAAATGTGTGGACGACAATGACTGCAGGTACAGCCTAATGTAAGTAGATGTGGATCTCGCTGGATTCATGAATTCAAACGATGTTTCAATTACACTGCCATTAAAAAGCCATAGAACGAACAACAAAACTGTCATATAATTCGAACGTCCGTCGACTGTGATTATCTTCAGGGACAATGCTTCCAGAAAGCTATTTGCATGATACAAGGGAATGTTTAATCCATTACCCCCACCACGACTTCTCTCGCTCATGTAGGATTTGAAATCGGTTTACTTGGACACAAAGCCGTATCATTGCCATTAGATCCTCTCGTATAATATTCAGACCGTCCACCGAAGCTCCGCGCTTCGCCTCCCGGATGAATTGATCGCTGTTTGATTCATTAATGCCTGAGTCCATTTTTAGGACTATCAAGTTCACCGCTCGAATATTGGAAAATACCGTTGAATTGGCGCTGGATGGCCTATAATTCAGCGAAATCTCTTTCTCCGCAATAGTCTTTTGACGATGTATGGACTAATTCGATTGAGTATTATCACATCATTCATAACGGGCAACCGACCGGTGATGATTCCTCAAACAGACATGCCAATCTTTACTACCGTCTGTGATAGGAACTTTCCACTATCTTATCAATAAAATATAATAATATTTATTATTATTCACGACATATCGTGAAAATCCGAATTGGTTAAAACTAGTTTCAAATAGTCTCAACAAGATACTAATCTATATAATTATATGTCCAACTAATCTGAATTTTTACTAAGGGGTTGACTACTTCTTGATGTCATAAATTTTTGACAATGCTTCATTTTTGAAAATAATAAACCAAAAAGAAGAATTTAAAACCTCATTTCGCTTTCTCATAAAAATGTTTGGAGTACGAAGGTACTTGAATTTAAGAAACTCTACTCACATGAAATGAGTTTGACTTGGTGACAATCACACTTGTATACTAGAGGTATGCGCAAGTATACCTACTAGAGGTATACTTGTATATACTTAGAGGTATGCACAAGTAGGCAGTGGCGGCCGGTGGTCTGCAAAAAGAGTGGGGCACGAAAATATTTACCTAGGTTTTAGACAGTCAAGAAGAGCATTGAGGTTTTTCTTCCATTTGTTTTGTTTTCAGTGTGAATTAACTTTGACCTAAACGCATGATACATACATCCCACTTGGGTCATGTCATGCCTTGGGCAACTGTTATGAAAGAATATGGCTACTAAATAATAATCAATCATTATCATTAAATATTATTGATAAATTAAATATAAATTAATTAGATAAATAAATTAAATTAAAAATACTATCTTATAGGTACCACCTACTTACTAAGTATCTAAAAATTTTAGAATGGACTGAACTACTTAGGAGAAATAATTCTGAAGGAATATTAAGGAACTCGAATTAAATTATGATGAAATGATAGAATGTGACGTCAGACGTCAATTAAAAATCGGATATTTCAAAAGGTTATAGAAATGTTGTCTAACCCCACAACCACCACTCACTTATGTATAACCTTTTTCTTTAATGCAACATATCCAGAATGATCAATATTCTACTGAAAATATTGATTTGAGTTGTTTTCGTTGCAATTTATATTTTGATATGTGAGCTAGTAAGTGAAATGTTCAGATTAATAAATTAACTACACAGACCGCTGATCTACACACCCTAATATTCAAGACACGAACGCTCAAGATTAGTAGGTACATTGGAGTGATAAACTGTAATTACAGACCAGATCACTAACGTTTCGTTTTGAAAAGCAGTTCTTAGCAAGCTTTTATCAATTGGCAATACAATCTATGTAGCATGGATTAATATGCTCCTACCTAGAAAACTCATAGATCAGATCGATGGACAGACAAAAGCCAGTAACCAGGGCTTGCCAACGGGGAGGCGACTGCTATAAGCCCCACCCCTGTCCGCCCCTCCACCCGACCATGCAGACAGGCATTGATGCAGAATGCACATAGATCCGTGTAACAATCTAAAGAGAGAGAGAGACAACAAAGCAGTGAACACCATGTGCACAGATAAGGATCAAATTGGAAAACATTATTCAATAGAAGAGTTTCCTTGAGGGGCCCAACATATACGTAAAAGTTGCTTGGTGATAGGCTAGGGCTATATGGAAAGTGTTCAAAGGCAGTACAATGCAGTTCAGCCAATTTTTGGGCAGTTAGGGAAAAGCCGCTTGAATGAGCTGGCGGCATTTTGAGCAATAGGCTGAAGAAGGTCACAGTAGTATGGAGCATTTATTGTGCAACGATTTTCAATTGGACAGCAAAACTTGAGAATTCCACGAAAAAGCATTTCTCTTCTCTACATTTTTCTTCAATATGTAAATTACTGTATAGCATACTGCTATACTTTATAAGCAAAATCAATACGCCTGTCTTTCAGACTTGCAAACCTTTCAATCACTTTTGTATTGAAATTTTCAAGATTGTGAATCATATCCTTCTCAATGGAAAGCATCATAAGAGCATTCAATCTATCCTGAGTCATTGTAGACCGAGCATATGTTTTTACTCTCTTGAGAGTGGAGAAACATCTTTCTGCTTCAGCAGAGCTGATGGGCATTGTGACAAGTACAGTAAGTATTTTAACTGATTCAGAATAAGTGGCCAACAAATTATTATTGTCCAAAAATTTCAAAAACGGTAAAGCTCCAGTGAATATTTTGAAATCGTCCCTTTTGTAAATAGTAATAAGTTCCGTTTTAAGTTTTCTTCCTTCAAGGAAGGGATACGCAAGAATGGTCGCATCAAAATCCTCAATTGGAAATACTTTGGAATAAGAGGGAAATTCACTGAAGCTGAAAAGTCTGGAAGACGATAAATGGCCAGTGAAGCAATACCTAGTTCTGGCTTGGTTAATAATTATATCACATACTTCAACAGCTATGCATAACCGATCAGTAATGATGTTTTCTACTCGTCTTTTCTTTGGCATTTCAATAGCTACATCTAGGGGAGTCACCAACTCTCTGTGAGAAGAAATTTGTTCTGAATATTGATCTCTAATTTTTTTTATTGCTAAATTGAAATCCTCAATATTTTTTCGGGCAAGAACTGGGTCACAGTTTACTGTTTGCATTTGGTTATATAAAGTGTCTACATGTGGCATCAACGTATGAAAAGTCGTTAACCAATAACAAAAAGTTTCATCCTGCAATTTTGACAAAAGTCCCTCAGCTTCTCTAACTGTTGTACCCTCAAAATCACTCGACTCACAGATGTTCTGAAAACATTCTATTAGTATATCCTTATACTCAAAAACAGTTTGTACAAGCCGGGAGTTGAAATTCCACCTTGTACCAGATGGGCGTGGTATTCTACGACTGTTGACTATTGAGTCTAAAACTTTATTCCTTTGTGGGGAGCGAGAGAAAAAAGTAGAGAACCCTGTCAAATTTATAAAAAACCTACGAACTACAGGGACACTAGAGGCAGCCTGTAGCATAATCAAATTTAATTGATGAGCATAACAGTGAACGAAACTAGCATTTGGATAGCTTTCTCGAACTCTTTTCTGTACCCCACTATTGCACCCACTCATAACAGCAGCCCCATCATATGTCTGGCACACTAACTTTGACTTATCATTGCCGATAACGTCATTCAATTCATTGATAATAATTGAAGACAACGTTTCAGAGTTACAAGCAGGAGGGTTGTGAAGAGCAAAAAAGCGTTCTTTCACTTGATTGTCAATAAATTATCTATAAATTATAGTGAATTGAATTTTGCAAGAACAATCTGCTGTCTCATCTGCTTCAACGGATAGATATTTAGCCCTAGCAATTTCTAGTTTTATAGCATCTTGACACACATGAAATATACAGTCAAGTAGCTCATTTTGTATGGTTTTGGAGGTGCCTTTGAACACTGTAGCATTTTCCAAATGTGACCTCAAAATGTCGTCAGTTTTGGCTGATTTCGTTACTAAGCCCAGAAAAATTCCTCGGTTCAATGAACTATCTCTCTCGTCGTGGCCTCTTAATCCAATTTCATAAAGACCACAAAACTTGATGCAATCTATAATTTCAGAAAGTATATATCGATTTCTGTCAACTTGCTCATTGTGTTTCTTGATAGCAAGTTGATGAGCAGAATCTAGCTGTGTAGCTATGTTAGCTCGACCAATCAAAGCTAATTCTGTAATGTTATTGAGATGTTTTTTATTAGATTCGTGAGATTTAATCCGATCTGTCAGATGTTTCAAATCTGACACTCCATTCTGAGTCCATAACCCATCCCCACCTAATATTAAGCAAGGAAAACAAAACAGAGCATTCTTTCTAGGGCACCCAGTGATCCATTCGTATTTGCTATAAATTTCAGGGTTGAATTTACGAGTTCCCTTCCCATTTTTAGCAACTTGTGTTAATTTCAAGTGAGGGGTGTCTCTCCCCAAACTTTTAATAAACACCCTCTCTTCATAATTACGATCTGTAGAGGATTTTGATTGTAAATTCGCCACAGTGTTTGACTCGGGTGGAAACATTGCTATCAAGTTCCAATAATGTAAGTAAAAATAAAGTTAATATAGGTATATGTACAAACGACAATGTGGAATAAAATGTAAGGAAACTAATCTTAAGTAGAAACTTAAGTAAGCAACAATTAAGTTAATATATACGTACAAACGATAATGAGGAATAAAATTTGAAGGCAACTTATCTTGTTCCAAATTGTCCTTTTTCCATCAAGATCGAGCGCCAGGTGCTGTTGTTGAGTATTAAAATCTACCTATCTTTATTCAAAGGCAAGACGTGAATAATATAGGAACTGGGAATGAATTAGTGAAATATGAACACATTTCTACAATTAAAACAGCAGAATAAGTAAATAAGTAGGATCCTAGGTTTTAGAATACGAAAGTAAGGCTAAACTATGATCTTACTTCCTACACTTTGGAAGGTTGTTGTAGTTTTCCACAGTGGTGGTGCAAAGGGAACTCTTAGCATGGAGTGACCAGAAGAAATCAGTATGGCTAATGGAATAAACCGAAACTCCTCTAGTGGAAGCCATTCATTACGTAAATTTCATTCTACGGTCTTTAGAAAAGTGGAAACCCTGCCTGGGGCATGGTCCCGAAAAATCATCAGAAATTTCCCGTTATGACCTCTTTTTCCCATTCCTTGCCCCTTAATTCCCGTTTCTTGCCCTTTATTTCCCATTCTTTCCCCTTCACAGTCTAACCTGAATCGACGAAATTTCTCTCTTGATAGAGTGATATTTTGGCAATCTACGTACTTTTTCACTGGTAGATGGATCTTAAACATATTCCTTCTAGCATCCACCTTGGAGCCACAGCATGGAGCTACAGACTGCGCTTTTCGTTCTAATTTGAAACGATGAGTTTTGTTTGTAAAGTCTTCGTTCCAGTTTGTTACTTTTTTCCCAAATGTACTGGGGCAATGTCCCAATGCCCCCCCTCACCGGCCGCCCCTGCAAGTAGGCGTCAAAACTATTGGTGGATATGATGATATTAGTAAACTGGTGATTATCATTAGTACGAACCATCTATTATGTAGGCATCGCGATTGCCATCATAAATCGCAATATCACATTGTACGACCCATTCCACCATTTCTACATGATTTCTACGGACAGTATACAATTATTGAAGTTGTTAGACCATTATGAAACATTACAATTACGTAAGTATTTCTGTGATTCTGGGAGTTGATGAGGGGTCTTCAGTTTTACCAAATGTTATACAATGAATCATTCAACTTCAATAGCTTGATTTAGTCTGGCTAATTAACGTAAATTACCTTTTAAAGTTATAAGTTTTTTTCATCCGATAGCGATAAAGAGAACCTATTTGGTATATTTGAATTGTGATGAAAATAAGGATGTTTTAGTCATATGCAAGTGTTCTTAGTTTTCATTACGTAAACCTTGTAATTGCCCTCATAAATTTAGTATCTATAAAATATAATTCCGAATGGTCCTATTCGCCATGTAAAAGCACTTCTACAATAATGTTAGTGGTCTGGAGACGGGAGGCGGCACTCTCATTTGGGGATGAAGGATGGAAACCCTTCAAAGGGCTGCTCTCTCATGTTAGAGTTTCACTCCGCGTTATGAGGTTGGCGAAATCAAAATGAAACTCGACCGTTGTTGATTAAAAATAGCGTCGCTTCAAACCAGCGTGTTCTCGTCTACAAATTAAGCATTTGTATAGCTACAATTTTAATGGGACAATGTTGGAATTGGAACGGAAGAGAATCGAGAAGAGTTGGTTAATGAAACACAAGTTATGACTAAATCTGATTTGAAATTAAGAAAAATATATAAATTCATGACTAACAATAGGATATTGGAATTAGAAACACGTAGGTACATCGATCATGTCATAAGTAACACATCAATAACGTAAGCTTGATTTTAGAACTTGTAGTTGAAAAACCCAAAATTAAAAAGTCCCAGTGATGCAGCATGATCGCATGAATGAATTTTCATATTGCACGTATTACATGACAACGTTTCTTTATTTGGACAGTCAAATTATTAGAAGTTTAATTTATAATTAAAAAAAAAAAAAAAAAACATTATGGAAACAAAGGCCTTTTTTAAAGTATTTTATTACGTTACATTGTTCAGAAATCCGAGCCCTTTGAATGGAAATGATTTGTAAACTATCCATTTTATGGCCTAAACTCGGTCCAAATAATATCCTGCATTAAAAAAAAAAAGTTTGGAATTTCAAGTTTTTATTTGGCTGTTATCGATTTTTCAGCATATAATAATGAAATTTAAGTGCATTTTTCAATATAATTTTATAATGTTCTAGTTCAATGTTGATAAACATTTTTTGGCTTAAATTATTAATTGAATTTGGTTTAAAAAAATTAATTCAACCATATTTAGCGGTTTATAGCAATTTTAAGTGATTTTTTGGGCAAATTGTTTGAAAGTTGACCAATTTTATTTAAAGCGCTCAAAAAGTGCTAACCCACGAACACATACTTTCGTTCAAAAAGCTTGATTTTTTGGTGCAATACCGGAATTTTCATCTCAAAAAATAATATATATATATATACTCGTCTGAAATTACGTATTTCATATATAATATATAGTATATATGAATAAGCGTTAAATTCAAGCGTTTCAAAATGCCTCAAAACGGATTTAAATGAAGAAAATTTTTGAAAATTAAAGTTTGAAATTGAAAATTTTATTTTAAAAATTTTGGAGCCATTGCAAATAGCTTCAATTTCTACGCAAATTCGCTAACAGTTACCTGTGATAATAGCCATTGCTTTGCATCAATATTCTGAACATAAATTAAAATAATGTTCAATTACTTATATTACTATAGCAATAGCGGGAAGTAGAAATTGTGACACATATTCGCTCCAGTGTCATCTGGTAAATACCACACATGTGTACCTACCATCAGAATATTAAGTGTAATCACATAAATGGAAGCTACTATTTCTGACTGTAAATTCCAAAGCAATAGCATAACTAAACCATTCGAAGCGCAATACCTTTTTCTCTCTCAAACCGCTAATATTCCACGTAGGACAGATCCGCAAGAAACCCATCAGCCTGCAGCTACAGCCTTGCATTGTTTATCTATCTGAACGTATTGAGTGAATTTTGCGAAATTCATATACCTAATCTTTGTTGCAGGAATTTGCATAGACGGGGCAATGGAAAATCAATCCTTAATGCTATTTACCACCAATCGACTGGGGGATAGGTGGCGTTACAAAGGTAAATACGCTCTTCGAAAAACCTATGGTGGAAAAGAAGAAGAGCTGATGGCCTGGTGATTTAGAAGGGGTGATTTTTCCACATCAGCACGCACCCGCACAAAGCTCTTTCCGCCCCGTCCTACTGAAGCTAATTCATCAAGGTCTTACCCACCCACTCTTCACTCTAATGTGTGTGACTACGTGAAGTATGCCTTTGAAAAAAGAAGGGGCCAAAAAGAAAAAAACTCAGGCAATGTGCGTAGCGCGTAGCCAGGAGAGCCCAGAGGTGGGTGTATTATCCACTCCAAGGAGATTTGATTCTCCACTTACCCTCTTAGAACCCCTTCGACATGGGGGGTCCGCATCGCTGGTTTCCGTGGCTCTAATGGATCACCCGCCTGGGTCGCCCACCTCTATACAGGAAAATTATTTAAACGCATCATTTTCATTGGATGATTTGAATGAATCATTTGGATTTAGGTGAGTCTTACGAATAATTACGTAGGTAAAAATAATGTTGATAAACCCTTAAATATTACAAATTCATGGCATTCTGAAACATTCAAGTTCTGGTGAGCAGGCGCGGGCGCGCATATGAGTGTGTATGTTTGTAAAAAATTTTCTAGTTAAGAAAAATTCGTCTTGCCAGAAAATGAATTATGGGTTAGTTGGCTAGCCCAGTTGCACTGTGCGTTGCCGTCCAAATGGGGAATTAACAGAATTTTCAGAAATATTTTCATGTGAAAGATCTCGCTAACAAGAACAATGACAAAACTCCCACATCTTTGCGCTCAGTTCATCATTTTATACACATTTTTACGTTTTCTGCGACCTCAATGAAATACCCATAAGAGCCATCATGGGGGATAAAGAGGCAAGAGGGAAGCGGGCGGTAATTTTCCGACCGTGTCTCGCATTCGGTGAAAAATACCGAAATTTTTGTAGTTAGCAGTAGTTGAGTAATCGTAACTACAGCTGTAGTTACAACAAATTTTGTCTACGTAGTTGTTAGAAGTAGCTGTAACTAAAAAGTAGGTGCTCTATACTACCTAACTACAAGCTGTAGTTAGTAGTTGCAATAACTTTTTATTAAAGTAGCTGCATTTTGTAGTTAGTATGTGCAACTACATCCTGCCCAACTCTATATATGAACCGTGAAAAATCGCTAAATTTATAATTTTCAGCAAAATTGAAGTCAAAACAAAATTAGCAACGACTAACTAGGACATTAGAAAAATGTTGAACAAAATTATGCTGAAAAACGTACCTACTTCAATTTCATCATTATTTCCTGACAAATCTATAAGAACTGAAAAAAAAAAAAAAAAAAAGTCCAAAATGTTTTTTGAATTGTCGAATTTTATATAGTATGATTTTTTTGCCATAAAATTTGGTTTTTAAACTTTTTTCTCAAATTGCTCAAATTTCAATACAATTTAACATATTACGATAGTTAGTTCAGAAAATTCGCTCGTACAATAATGCTGCATGATTGGAACTTTTATAAACTGGTGAGTAAAAGTTTCTTGAAGTTGTTATTTTTGATATCGGATTTTTAGATTCATTTTTGTTGGATCTGTTTCTGATTCGGAGAGTGTGGCTTCTGATGTGATTTCTCAAATTGGTGTTCAAATATATGAAGTTTATATATGAGCACAACTTATGTAAAGTGAACAGCAGATAGACATCCGATGGCAGTAACGAAGGAATAGGAAGAGTGAAGTAACACCGTTCGTGGCGGAGGAGGAAAAAACTCCAAAAATAAAAAAAAGGAAGTTTTCAAATTAAGACCGAGTTAAGGGTGAGAAAAGTTCCAACACCTGCAGCGAGAATTAAAAAGAAAAAAAAGAGGAAATTGGAAAAAAGAAATCCGAGGGAACAAGTTCGCAGAGCCCAAGTTTGAAGTCTGAGGTTCGTAGGCCGATCAGGTATCCAAAGATTATTTCTACTAAAAGGTTCGAGCCTGACGCGATGGTTTGCCTCTTGATAGATGCAATTTTTACGTCATTTTAAGAAAATTTGGGCACAATCTAGTTTCCAACGAGTCATTCATTATCCGAATAGTGTGAAAAACTCGTTATTCTACATTTCACTGAACACTACTAAACAAAAAAATTTATGACGAACTTATTTCCCTCATCATCAGGTAGACGTTTTTTATTTGTTACTTAATTAAACGAAATGAAAAAAATATCACATGATTAACGGTCCTGATCTCAATACAGTTAACATCGACTGGGAAATGATCATCATTCTACACTCTTTTGTGAATGGGTACTGTTGAAAATCCGTGAAGTTATGAAAGATATGACCAACAACATTATTAACGCGTTGTTGCTCTTGTCATTGGGAACAATAAAACCATTATGCTCACTACGAGTCTCAATAGGAGAAATATTATCCGTCCGTGGAATATTGTTTTCGCAGCTAATTTAGTCTTAACGAATAGCATGTTTGGTCCGAACGGTGTGAAAGCTGATACACAGCTAATAACTGCTTCGAAATTTATAGGGAACCGAGTTTTCTCTATTTCGCCCCACCCTCGAATATTTCCCCAATAAATCTACTTTTGCCTAGTCAACGTCCAATTACACTCCATTAGCATGGCCCTACACTCTTAACACCCTAAAAAAAAGTTGTTGCGAATCAATGAATTTGACATTCGTCCTGCTGATGCAAACTAGGTACTGCTGAAATAACAGAGATTGCTCTTGGCTCCAGTATTCAAACTATCCGTAATTTAGGTAAAGTATTTGTGATGGATAGGACAATTTCAAGTTGTATATGCTGCCTCCTAAATCGCTTCTGCCATCAATCATTCCCAACAGCTGAAGCTGTGTTAGTTTATGTAGCAAATCCAAAAGAGAGGAGAGCCCGAGTGTCCCACTCCCCTGTATCTGTACTTCAGAGTGTTTGTAAGAGGGTATGTATGTTGCAACGTTTTTCTAGTTCTGTAAAAGGCGATACATCTAATGATTGCCTATTACAAAGCGGCAATTTTTTTAGTAATCTAAAAATGCGCTGTACTTAAAATTAATGGACAATTGGGGTTATTAGTTGATGACTGATATCTTTAACTAGCCAAAAAGCCAGCGGCCTCAGATGAGAAGATCCATTTGAGAAACAGTCATATAATCGAAAATGGGAGAAGACAGCAACTGACTGTATATCGGATGTGCGCAAAGGCTATTGAGCTGGTTAGGTACTAGTATCTAGTAATACAACTGCCTATGCGATAATGACAAACATATTGAGTAAAATTTAATTAAAGAAATAGCCTACTATGCTTGATTGTAGCATTCATAACGTATTTTTAACGTCAGTAAATCCTTATTTGGCCCTTGATTATAAAAATATATTGTTATACAGTTGACGGGAAATCAAATCCAACGAACCACCAAAAATAGTTGTTATAATTACTTTTCTCAAGTATCGTGTGTGTGTCTAGACTTGTTGGGAGTAACTTTTCTTCAACCGAGTATGGTCCTGAACTTGTCGTCCTGAAGAAACTATTTCCTTCTTCTCAAAACTTCTGTTGTGAAACGGTGTATATTCAGTCGAGAATTCACTGGGCACGAACTCTCGACAATGATTAACCTTATGTAAAAACGAACAGAAAATACAAAGTGAACAATGCGGCTCACTGTCGAAAATTTTCGAAAAACTGACAATGGTGTTAAGACGGATGGATTACTACTACGTTGCATATCTTAATCTTGTGAAGTTTCGAAAGTTTCGATATATGCTATACCGATTCGAATACACAGTATTCTATATTATTTCGATGCGCAATACTCGATATCAATATAAGTACCTATTGTAGAAATTAATATTCGATGGATTTGTGATAACTTTATGAGTGACAGGTGCTGCAGCGAGTATAGAGTCTTTAGAAACTAACATCTATGCTTTCGATGCCTTCTAAGCTTGAATACAAGTTCTAGCACTCTCTACGACTTTTCGATGGCACATAAGTTCAGGACCGACTGAAGACTGTGAACTCATGCTGGATTTTTATATTTGTCTGCATTCACCTCACTAAATCCAGATACTGGTTGGATAAATGTTTGAAGTCATAATCTGCTAGCGTTTCACTAGCTTCTTTGATACATTCGTTTTATACAAGCCAATGCGGTCATTACCAGCAATGCCAAGCAGTTTTAAATGTGTTTTGCTTACCGCCATAGTAACCTCTAGCTCTCAATAACCAATAGGAATGACCCTAATAAAAGAACAATATCTTTCCTCGAATCAGTACTTCTGTTTACTTTTCTGGTTCGTTATGTACCGAACCACACACATTTCTCAATGCTCAAAAAAATCCACCCAAACTTTAAAATTAAGAAAAACACTTTTTCTCTATCTTCTAACAGGCCAAACGCTGTTTGCTCTGGATATACGCCATTGCAAACAACCTATAAACGTCAGCAAATTGATCACATGCAGAACAATGGTAAATGCAGAACCATGCTTAGCTAAAAAAAAAAACCAAAGAATTTATTCTGAGGACATATAATGAAGACAAAAGAGCGGATCATTTATTTTTACAGAACTACGGAGAGCTTGAGTAATTTTCAAAATTGCCGGACTAATCCATTGAAGGAGTTGCCTGTCGGAAAGGGAGCTTGTATAAATTTTAACTTTCGCCTCCCAACTGCTGCATATTCCATTCGTTTAGACTAAGTGGCCATAACCAGGCACTTGGGGACCAAGATTTACGTTTACGCTCCCTTATCTATCGAGCCTTCTCCCTGCAGGATTAAACTTTTTATTCTTTGATATAGACAAAAAACATTTGTTTCCTTTAACTTGTTGTTGATGTTCGTGATGTTCCCGGCAAGATTAACTTGGATTAAAAGACCCGATTTCCATTTGTTTATGGATGCATACATTTTTTTGTACAATTACAAGATTTTGTACAGATTATACAGTATTTAAATGCAAACCAAATTGAGATTGATACAGGATAAAAATGAATATAATAAATTGCTCACGTTGTTAGACGAAGGCGCAGTATCAAAAATTTCCCATAGACTCCAATCCAGGTCCTTAGTGGCAACGTTAGAACAACATCAAGAACATAATAATACTCGCACTCCAAGTATAGGGATCAGGAAGAGCGATCGGGTCATCAAATTAATTTTCGTAGAACTTGGTCAAAATACGGTGCAGTGCCATTTCCTGAATATTTAAGTCGGGCAAGTATAAACAACTCGAGCAACCTTATCTTTTGACATATATATGTCTAGTTTGTTACCTACTTTCATTACGTTACTAATCACGCTACTCTATCCAGAAAATGAGGAAGTCATTATATCTAAGCGATTAACTAAACAACAACAAAACGATTTTCCTGGTTACATTTCATATTTCAGCACTCATCGGCCTTTATTATCTAAAACTATCTAATTTTGATTACATTGTATTATATTGTCAATGAATAATTGCCAGAAAACATATCTATGCATGAGTTTTTTCCGTGCAAGTTTACATTTAAGCTCTTCGAGGATATCTTCTTCTGAGATGCTTAAAAGTTCATATGCCGCGATCATTTCTTTCGATAAGTTCATTAACCTAATATGTTCATTAATCAGATGTAACTTGCTATCTGTAACGTCAATAAAAAGACAACTGTTAAACTATATCTTCCAATTTATCTGATGCTGAAAGAGCTGAATATCGGATGCAGTCGATGACACCGGAAATTATATTTATATGCATGAGGAATATTTCCTACAAAAGACATACAAATTATATAATTTATAGAAGTGTCAACATGAAGAGTACCTAGTAGAGAATAGAGATCAAAAACCTATAAAAAACGGCGGAAGGACGGATTTTTTTAAGATTAGATTTTTGGATTCTACGCATTAGTGTGCGTGTGATGCAACGAATGATTATGACAATAAATATATGACAATAAATAACAATAACAATATTATGACAATAAAGATGTGACTTAATTACCTATAACAATGTGTAAATACAGTAAAGAAGTGAGAGTAAACAATATTTATTTAGATATTTATATAGAGTTTTATTTAAAGATTTATTTTTTTGTAATTGAGTAGGAGGTGAATATTTATTTTAATTATTTTCTTTTAGAATATACATTTATTGATTTGATATTATATTTGTTTACCAAAAGCTGATAGAGGCTTAAAAACATGTTTTATATTGTTTCCTGGGAACAGGGAAGAGAGGGCCTTAAGGCCCTACTGTTACCCAGGTTTGTTAAATAAACGCTTCATTCATTCATTCATTCATCATGAAACGTAAACCAAAATATTTTCAGGGGGTGTTAAACTTTTTTTTTTCTTGGTCGATTACAGAGTATCATTATTGAAAATAATAAACCAAAATGGTAAACTTCAAACACTGTCAATAACCATAGTTTTTTTTAAACAATGAAACCGTTATAGTACGATGCAAAACTACAATGCAGGTGCGTTATAGGTCAAAGAACCCAAAACCTTGCCATTTATTACAGAATGGATTATAGAACTATAGTTCTAAACACCAGAAACATTGAAATCTATATATAAAACGGATTATTATTTACTTCTCTAGTTGCCAACCTTTCCCTACTACTCATCGCATGTTCCTTGTGGGTGAATTACCTGATTCCTGATCAAATGAGGGTGGAGCAAGATTCTTACTACATAAATAACAAACCATTGAGTAATAATACCTAATTAGGGTGGAGGGACCAGTGTTTGACACTTTAAGAGAAATTTCGACCTTGACAAGCAATTAAGTTATGTTTTTTCATTTGTTCAAACTTGAGACTTACATCTATTGCTGCATCAGGATGACCTCAATTTGCTCAGTATTGAAAAAATCACTAATTCAAGCCATGAACATCAAAAATTCGTTTTAAATCAGTTTTTTGACCCAGTGTTTGACAGCCAAATTTTTGGTTGCACCTGTGATTGACACCCTATGATTGACATATCAGTTCTTCTGCAATAACTGATTCCGTGTATTAACAAAACGTTTATTTAAACAGTTTATAAATAAATTGAGCATTTGAACTCAGTTTTGTATAAATATAATTAAATTTTATATGAATATTAAAAATAAATAGGTAACAAATAAAAAGAACGAATAGAGATCCATGTTAACCAATACATTCAAAATCAGTCTTAAACTTCTTCTAAATCGGAAACGTCAACGAATAAAATAAACCAGAATGACTGGAATCTATGTAACATTGAGCTAAACTGTTTGAACAATGAATTGAGATTCACTAAAAATGAAGTTCCATCGAATCAGCTAGGGGAAAACACTCGTTTTCACATCTCATGACACTATCCACAATTTGAGTGGTCATCAAATCTGTATCTAATATTTCAACTGATTCAAGAACTGATTCATCTTATGATTATCACTGATATGAAGGATGCAATTTCATCAGCCCGTGAGTTCGTTGGAACAGCGGTGCAAACCCCTACTCTAATTTCCTGTATGGACTCAATTTTGTACCTTTGTAGTTATTTTCCGAGTTGATTTTAATTATTTCTCTATTTTTAATTAGGTCTTGGATTCATTAGGTGAACTATGATTACTGTAATAAATTTACGTGAACGGTTTAGCCGCATCTTGGATTTCATCACTTCACCGCTTCATTTCTTTTTCTTCACTTCATCACTTTTCTTCACTTCATCACTTCACATATTTTCATTTCATTTTCAAGCCTTTCTTTGGCTTTGTTATTTTTTTCGCCTTTTTTCTAGAGGAAGCCATATTAAGTATTTGAACCTGTATAATATAGAAGTGGATATTAGCCAAAAAGCATCTTAGGTAACTAAGAAATTATGAGAACGTGTCAAACACTAGTGCTGGTAGCTGTCAAAGACTGAAACCTTCCCGACTCAGTGATTGACAATCCATTGGACCACTGTTTGACATCACTTTCAACCATGTCATACACTGGTCCAGCATTTGATTTTCGTCAAAATTTGATTAGGAACTACTTTATTATGATTTAACTTTCAATTAGAATGTAAACAAATGTAGGAGAGGGAAAATTGGAAAATGATCAGTAATTGACAGCACTGTAAATCACTGAGGGTAGTATCAGTTTGGGGACTAGTAATTGAAATTTCCATTTTAACAGGTTATCTTGGATTATTTCTAAAAAAATGATAGCATAAATGCAATCTACACAAAAAACTGATTGAAAAAAACCATGGGAACAATCGAATTTGAAAATGTGGAAGGCATGGTGGAGCAGAATAAAACACTTACCTCCTTAGCTAAATCACAAGAAACTGCAATAAAGAAATGATAACACAAGGTTCTGTTTGGTAAACTTCTCCAGATTTCACAAAATCCCACTTGAAACCATTTTCCGCCTTTATACTTCACGGAGAAGGTATTTTGTCACAAAATTAAAAACACACTTTTATATCTTATTATTTAAACTTTTTGGTGAGATGTCAATCACTGGGTCCTTGTCAAACACTGTTCCCTCCACCCTAACACAATTAGTTTTTATAAGTACTTTCCACGTGGACTAAGTCGCAGATCAATGGCTACTTTTTCATGAAGACATGTTCAAAGCCATCGGGTTATCATGGTGTCACGTAAGGTTGTCAAAAATAAAATATCGCTCAGGTAACAAGAAAGACATCAAGGCTGTAGAGGTGCCACGACAAATAAAGAGCGAACCCCTGTAAATGGATAACTGGATAGACGATGTGGCGTGAGGGTTTTCGACATAGAACGCAATGATACAACAACAATGTGAAGAATCGTCACAATATTCTGTCTATGGTTTACATCGTAGAGAGCTTGTATAGAAATTAAATACCAAACGAAGCCAAACAAATTGGAACTGGAGACTTTCAAACGTATGGTGGTGGTGCGGCGGAGATCGGAAAGAATACTCCAATTCATATCATCCGTGTTGCCTTTCAGTGGGTTTTCTTTCTACCAATACCATGTATTGACGCCTTCATCCAGAATATTTAATATCGTGTTGATAGAATATTGATCGCATTTCCGAAAGCATGAAGTGTGGTCAGCTACGACAGTACTACTAATAAAACGAAAAACATACCAACGGTGTGTACATTTCGGATGGACTTTGAAATCAACACTGGAAGTTGCTTCGCCCTCCTATTTATCATGCATCACATTTTATACGGAAACGAGGGTTCAAAGGGTTGCACCTGTTGTCAGTTGAGCACAGGATGAATGAAGTTTGTAAGCCCCTTGTGTTTGTATTCCTAGAATTCTCATCGAAGCCTTTTGCAAAAGTTGAGTAGATAATGTACATGTCAAGTACTTCATGTTTGCGCATGTGTAGAGGCTACTAGGGACCCGGTACATAAAATATTAAGTTCATGGCCTGTAGAATTCTAGAGAATGTCATCCAATTTGGATGACAGAAGGAATTGTGAGGAGTGAAATCACACACAAAGCCGATAACTGTCGCGGGAAAACTAAATGTTATCTCGATGGTTCCATAGAATTTGTCTAAATCTTATGTCCTTCAGATCATCCACATGTTGAAAAAACCTGCAAAGAATAAGTACAAAATCCACAAGAACCGTTGATCAAAGTTCAAAATACCACAAACCTTTGGATATATTGAGTTCTTATTGAGATTTCAATTTCAAGAAAAATAATATCTGATTTCCTATCATGATTTAAATCGACTTTTAGCGAATATTTTGTAGAAAATAAAGCAATTGCCATGTCTCCAAAAAATTTAAAATCAAAAGTTTTCATAACTTTTGTTGTCAAAATCCATTTTGAGGCATTCTGAAACGATTTCTGGATTACAAAATTTTTCAAATAAATACATGTCATTCCAGACGATAACTCTCCTTAGGATTGAGATAAAAATTCCGTAGGTGCCCCAGAAAATGAAGCTTTCCAAAAAAATGACTAGTTCATTGGTCAGCGCTTTTTGAGCACTTTAAATAGGTCAAACATACAAAATGTGATTAAAAAAATCAATAAAAATAGCTAAAAACTGCTGCAAATCGACAAATTGACATTTTTAACAACATTTAAGTCACGAGAAGTTTATCAATGATGAAATGACATATTGGAAAAGTTATGTACAAAATAATGCTGAAAAGAGTACTTAAATTTCAATATTTATTAAAATATCGAAGAAGAAAAAAACTGCAATAAAGGCGAAAAACCCAAAATCTTTTCTGAAATGCAGAATAATATTTGGAACGAGTTTTTTGGCCATGAAACTGGCAGTGAACAATTTCGTCACATTCAAAGTGCTAAAATTTCAAAACAATGTAACCTAATATAATAGAATTATAATCTACGAAAATGGGAAGCCCATTTTTTATTGCAGATTTGAGTCCTAAGTAAAATTTCATGAAGAAATGACCCATTACTCGATTTTTTGGGTACGCGCTAACGTAACCAATAAGACTCTAAAAGTGCATATTTCCGTTCTACTGAGTTGTTGAAGGTATATTCAATAGCCACGAGTAATAAATGATTTTGGATCTCGTAATGATGTTCATTTATTGATATTTTGGCAACACCAACTGGGAAAACATCGAACAATTTACCAGAATTGCACTTTTCTTGCACATTTCCACTAAACACAAAGCGCACTAAAATGTAAAGGTTTTCGGATTTTTCCCGAGTTGGTGTTGCAAATATCAATAAATGGACCTCATTACGAGGTTCAGCACAAAAAAATACTCCAAAATCGTTTATTACATGTGGCGATTTAGAATCTTCAAAAACTCAGTACTTTACATTTATTGCACTTTTGGAGCGGAATTGCGCCGGTTTGCGCACACCTAAAAAATCTAGTGATGGATCATTTTTTCATGAAATTTCACGTAGAATTCGAATTTGAAATAAAAATGGGGGTTTCCATTTGAAAAAACAAAGTTTATGTCATTTGCGCCACTTCCTGAGATCTACGTAATAAAATATGAAGAATGGCGTTGGTCTCTTTACGATGAATTCAGGAGAAATGAAAGGGTGTGTTACTTTTTCGTGGGACACCCTGTATATCAATAATAGCTAGTACTAACTACAGGTTAGTACAATAAAATTTGAATTGAGACACGGGATTCTCAATTGAGCAAAACGGTGAAGACTCCTTTCAGTTGGAATTACACCCTACAGCAAACTTGGTTTGAACAGGCACTACGACCCAGGAACGATAGTCGCTCTTTATTACCTCCAGAAAACGCCTTCCACGAGATAAGGGTCGGTCGGTCAGTCATTACGTCCATTTCAGGGTTAACAGCTGGACATCAAGGTGGAAGAGAGAAGCGGATTGGTTTCAAACTACCCTCGCATTACCCGGCCCGCTCCCTGATACGCACCTTTCTACGACTTAATTGTAACAATTAGGGTCAGGGAATAGAGAATTCTGATGGTATCACGTACAGTTCATGTTATTTCAATAATCGTTCCACACGTTCTCTCCACTGATTATGGTGATCCCGTTCATTGGCGATAGTTGAGCCCAACAGTTTCTGTATTACCTAGTGAGAATAACTGGAATCGTGAACATACGGTAAATTATTTGCTCCCACTACATTTTCATGGCTTTTCGACCTATTAACAGCTATTATTGCTAGAATGACTTTCTACGTTGATTCGGCCTGTATTTTACTGTATGTGTGCCCGTCAGTACCCGCCAGTCCTTAGACACCCGAAACGTGCCGTATATACGTGCTATGTGGCAATCCGACACAGAACGAACCGATCGTCAAACGAAAAATCTCAGAAATTTGTCTTTGTTATTATTTCTAAAAGTTTCCTGCGAGTTAACTCGATTGAGAGGACTTTCAGAGCGATTTTACAATCAACGACGATATAGGTTGAAGTTATCACAACATCGTTGAACTTATCACCACTCAGTTATCCAACAATTTTATTGATACCAAACTATCTCGGTAACGTACCTAATATAACATTAACAATAATCTGAACTAAATTTTACAACCAAAATATTTAAAAGAGCATCATAAAAGATAAGTAGGCAAGTATTGAAGGAATAGCAACCTCTATATATTATTCTGAAACAAAGCTAAACATAAAGAATGAACATTAAGCAAATTCTACCCTCCGTATTTAATTATTATTTGGACAATATTAATCTGATGCACTCCGCACACTAAGCTATACACACTTGAGATGAGTGCAGGAGTTTAAAAAAGTTTCACCTCTTCACATTTGATATTTACGAAGAAAACGGAGGTTTTGACTAAGAACGGAGAGATATAATCTGAAAACCTGAATACAGACACACACCAAGTGCCTGCAATTTTTCCTGGTCCTCTCTCAAGCGATGAGTGGAGACTGCAACGACGCAAAAAAAAGAAAAAAAAAAAATCTCCGAAGCATAAATAAATATAGAAGCAAGAGCGTCCAGTTAGAGAGTTCTTCTAAATGCATGGAACTAATTTATAATATGAGGGAAGAGGGAAGTGGGCGGCAAGTGTGTACGTTAGCATTCTCAATTACACTTTACCATCCTTTTTCCTCTCAGTCCCTCGTTTTTCGCCCAGCTGGGCCTAAGTGAATAATTCATGCCATTATTAGGGCAGAAGTGGTGCGGGATTTTGCTTGGGCTTTTGCCCCATTTCCTGAACCATTTCAAGATTGACTGAAGCTGCTTCGTCTTACTTTATTCCTAACGTCTACTTACAACTGACAAATATCATCGCTTGGCTTTTCTAAATTTTGGAGTTTCGAAGAATCGTAACTTCATATTAGTTCGTGCATTACAAAATGTAAGTAGGAATCCAACCAATGATATTTCTGAAGATACCTGGGATTTAGTTTTACGAACCAAATCAAAAAATCATTTACTGAACTTCAGCCAAATAAGGCTTACGGAATGGCAATTTTTTCTACTGTGCCCTTTGAAATATTTCCCCTAGGGGTTGACTAAAAATTATTTCAAGATATTTGGCCCAAGCCTGACCGGTAGATCTCCGGATGATGCATCATTTTTTAGCCAAATTTTGTAAACACACAGGACAGTGAACGCCCTCTGCCGTGACTGTCGTGGTAAAAATGAGAATCTGTGTCATGTGGTGCAGCATCTCATGCTAGTCTCATACTCATGGTGGCCTCATTCTACGATACGGTTGCCAAGCAGATAGCAGATGCTTTTTCATCAAGCGGTTGGGATGTCGAAAGGGAGATACTATTTTCCATGCCGAGTGACCGGGGCAAGAAGCCGGATTTCATTGCCGTCAAGCCCAATGGATCTGCCATAATCCTGGATGTCCAGGTTGTCAGTGGCAGCATGGACATGGAGCAGACCTGGCGGGCTAAGAAAAGTAAATATGATAGAAGTGATCTGCGACAAGCGATATCTGAGCTAAAAGGAGTGGCGCCTAATAACATCAAGATCATGGCCGCAGTCTTGTGCGAGAGCTCGTTGGAATAACATCGGAGCGACCTCCCGCGATAAAGGTTTATTATACTGATGTTTCGCTTCGCGTTTGGGAATGTTTATTTAGTGGGATGACTGACAAGGCGGACGCCGCTGGCGAGCAGACGACGCTCCAGGACATTGTTGATCAAACTAAGCAAGAGTTATTGCAACATCGCATAACAACAAGAGCCTTCGCTGACCCCAACGTAAGTGATGCTTTTAATCATCTGTACTCTATTATAACTGACTTATGCGATTACCTCAGTCAAGCTAACGATCATATTGTTAAATTAAATGAAAATCAAAAGGAAAAACAAAGGACATCGGAATTAACTCAACCCAACGTCCCTACATCCTACAGTACGGACGAAGACGAATTGTCTAGAGAAACTGACTGGATCTTAAAAAGGGCCCGCAAGAAGCGTAAGGCTCGGCGTTCTCCGGAGGTTGAATGGCCTACCAACACGACTAAGACTGACAAGGACGTAACCAAGGTAACCAAGGTAGAAACGATTAAGCCTAAAAAGGACCCTCCTCCACCACCCATAAATGTTGTAGGGCTAAAGAGCTACGCAGCCCTCAAAGATATGTTACTGAATATCCCTAGAGAGCAATACAAGGTCGCTGCTCTCAATAATAACGTTTGGAAAATAAACGTAGATACAAGAACCAATTGGAAACTGATTACAGACAAACTACGTTCAGATAAAAAACAGTGGTACACATATCAAGACAAAGCAGACAGACCTATTAAGGTCATGGTTAGAGGATTACATGAAACATGTGAGAAAACTGACATTATTGGAGACCTTAAGGAGCAAGGTCTTGCCATCCTGGATGTTACCAACATTCTCAAGAAAGAGAAAAGGAAAAATGACAGTGGTGAAATTGTAACCATTCATAAACCTCTTCCTCTCTTTATGTTAACCTTCGACAAAAATGAGGATGTAAATAAAATCTATAGTATTAAGGCCATTCTCAACATAATTGTGAAGATTGAGCCGGTGAAAAAAAACTTCTAAACTCATTCCCCAATGTAAGAATTGCCAGTCATACATGCATACCCAATCCTACTGCGGGAAGGAATCTGCTTGTGTGAAATGTGCTGGAAAGCATAAAACTTCTGAATGTACCCTGAACAAAGCGGACTCCCCCAAATGTGTCAACTGCAAAGGGAATCATCCAGCAAATTATCGAGGATGCGAGGTAGCTAAGGAGCTACAAAGAATGAGAAACAAAATTACTAAACCCCAACTGAAAGAACAGACCAAGCGTGATGCTTCAGTTGAGAGGAATTTTAATAGGCGGAAATCGCTTACTTCAACTATTACAGGAGCAACTACTTCAAAGGTTTCATATGCTACCGTTGCTAAAAAAGAGGTTAATGTGTCGAACACAGAAAAAATGCTGGCACAGATACTGGAAAGACTGGATGAACAAAAACATACCAATAAACAGTTATTTGAAAGAATAACTAAGCTAGAAAAAGGACTTACTAGCCATGGACTGATTTAATGGGACCGACTTTAAGAATAGCAACATGGAATGCGAACGGATTGCTAAATCACATTAAGGAAGTCGAATTATTTCTCCACTCCAACAAGATAGACATCTTACTTATTTCTGAAACCCATTTCACTCGGACGTCATACATCAAAATAAGAGGATACACGTGTTATCATACGTTACACCCAAGTAATAAAGCTAGAGGAGGTTCGGCAATTCTCATTAAAGCTAACATCACTCACCATGAAGAACCAAAAATCGAAGAGGAAAAAATGCAGGTAACTTCGGTCAAGGTACAACTCAATAATAAAAGCTTTAGTATAGCCACAATATACTGCCCCCCCAGGTTTAACTTAAAGAAAGATGATTATACGGTCCTTCTTAAATCGCTTGGTAACAACTTTATAATAGGAGGTGACTACAATGCCAAAAATACCTTCTGGGGTTCGCGATTAACCACGGCTAAAGGTAAAGAGTTGTATGAAGCAGCAGCTTCTTTCAAGTGCGACTTCCTCTCAACTGGAAGGCCTACATACTGGCCCACGGATGCTAACAAAACCCCAGACCTAATAGACTTCTTTATAACCTCTGACCACTCGCCTGTCATAATAACAATCAGTGAAAAAGTAATCATTAGTGAAAATTCTCCGAGTTTATTCAATAGAAATACTTGCTGGTCCTGTTTCCGGCAGCAGTTGGAAACATCGATCGACCTTAAAGTTCCTCTGAAAACCCCTAAACAACTGGAAGACGAACTCGACTTATTCATCAATAACATACAACAAGCAGCCTGGTTATGTACCCCAATAAACCAAAACTGTAACTATGACACTAATTCGAAATCATATCCGTTAGAAGTAAGGGATCTCCTGTGCGCCAAACGTAAAGCCAGAAGGAAATGGAAGAATAACAGAACCCCTGAAAACAAAACTATTCTTAATAGACTCGGTAACAAACTTAAATATCTTATTAGATCAATAGATAACCAATCAGTTGAACATTTTTTGAGTAACCTAACTGCAGAGAAAGACACCGAATACTCCCTCTACAAGGTAACCAAAAATATAAATAGACCTAAAGTTCATTCTCCTCCAATCAAAAAGGATGACGGGACATGGGCCAGAAGTAACCGAGAGAAAGCTCAACTTTTTGCAGATCATCTCTATGAAACTTTTCAACCTCTTCCAGTGCAGGCACCTGAAGAAAACGCAACACTGATAGAAAAAACGGATGAGCTTGATATTCGGCCCGTTACGTTAAAAGAACTCAAAGATGAAATTAAGGGCAACATTAATCCTAAAAAGACCCCAGGCTATGACCTGATAACCGGTCGAATTGTGAAAGAGCTCCCTGAAAAGGCTATAACAAAACTACTTCATATCATCAACGCCACGTTCAGGTTACGATATGTACCTTCCCAGTCTAAAGTAGCGGAAGTCATAATGATCTCCAAACCAGGAAAAAATCCAAATGAGAAGACGGGGTACCGACCCATATCCCTCCTCCCTGTCTTATCAAAACTGTTCGAAAAATTGTTGCTCAAACGGCTTAAACCAATTATTGAAGACAGAAAA
This sequence comes from Adelphocoris suturalis, assembly GCA_030762985.1. Lineage (NCBI taxonomy): Eukaryota > Metazoa > Arthropoda > Insecta > Hemiptera > Miridae > Adelphocoris > Adelphocoris suturalis. The sequence continues at coordinate 32,603,810 of CM061041.1, forward strand.
TTGATACCAGACCACCAATTCGGTTTCAGGCAACGCCACTCTACGCTAGATCAAGTTCATAGAATCACTAACATAATAGAAAAGGCTCTAGAAGGTAAAAAAATATGTGCCAGTATCTTCCTGGACGTGGCCCAGGCATTTGACAAGGTCTGGCACAAGGGACTTGAGTATAAACTGCACAGGGATCTCCCAAAACAGTTTTACTTACTCCTAAAATCCTACCTAGCGAACAGACACTTCAGGGTAAAGCAGGGTGACCAGTACTCTGTCTTGAAGCCTATAAAAGCAGGGGTACCGCAAGGCAGTGTCCTGGGCCCAGTACTTTACCTGCTGTACACACGAGATCTTCCACAACAGGAAAACACAACTGTAGCTACTTTTGCAGATGATACTGCCATCCTCTCTGTTGGAGATGACGCTGAAACTGCAACTCGCAATCTACAGACGTCCACTAACAAGGTTGTCAATTGGACCAAGATGTGGAGAATGAAACTAAATGAAACAAAGTCAGTGCATATCAACTTTACTAATAGAAAAATCATAGCCCCAGAAGTTGAGATCAACTCAAATAAAATTCCATACTCTGACACTGTAAAATACTTAGGGATGCACCTTGATTCCAAACTTAACTGGAAATATCACATTGAAAAAAAGAATCAGGAACTAAAAATCAAGTTCAGAAAGATGTACTGGTTGATGGGAAGGAACTCCCATCTCTCACTACACAATAAATTACTCATATACAAACAGATACTGCGCCCTATCTGGACCTATGGGATTCAGCTTTGGGGTTGTGCGAAAAAATCAAATAATAAAACAATCCAAACCCGACAAAATATAATACTGAGAAGTATAGTTCAGGCCCCCTGGTTCATGCGGAATGATGATATTCATCGAGACTTGATGGTAGAAATGGTCACCGAAATTATCGCCAAATATGCAAGGAAGCACGAACATCGCCTCCACAAACACGAGAACCTGGAGATGCTCAACGTTTTAAACAACGAAGGAGAACTTCGGCGACTCAAGAGAAATAAACCTCTGGACCTAACTGTGCTGTGCAAATAGTGCAAGTGTAATCCAGTGTTCTTTTAACTGTACTTGATACAAGTATGGGCCAGGTTTTGCTGTAAACCTCCCCCCTTAGTGAGCCTAACATGAAATGTAATATTGCTAGATGAGATGTATATGTTTCAGTTGCAATAAATAAATCACGAGAAAAAAAAAAAAAAAAAAAAAAAAAGGTCATGGCCGCGACCGTCTCATGGCGCGGGGTGTGGTGCGGGAAAAGTGCCACGGAGCTTCTCGAGTTGGGCATCTCGGCAGGAGTGCTCCGTGGTTTCAACACCCGCGTCCTGAGGGGTTCTTACTTGAACTGGTGGTCATTTTATAGGGGAACTTGATTTCATCTCATTCTTCCTCCTCATCCTGAAACTTCGCTTATGCCTAGATCCGGCGTCGGGTAAACCTGGGCGTCCTCCCCAGTTTTTATTGATTAATTTATCTTTGTAAAAAAAAAAAAAAAAAAAAAAAAAAAAAAAAAAAAAAAAAAAAAAAAAAAAAAAAAAAACTCGGCGCTTTGCGCCTCGGCGGGGGGCTCCGCCCCCCTGCACCCCCCGGTTTATTTCTTTTTCCATACTCTGTATGAAATCATAGGAACACAGAATGTGTTTTTGCGATGATTCTATTTCCTTACCAACGGCTTGGTTGCACGTGAATAATAACAATATTTGGCAATAATAAAATAAATAATTGTTAGACATTTAATTTGGTCTAAAACCCTATAAATATTATATAAATAAATATGTAACTACAAGAAAAATACTATATAAATTGAGAGCTTTCCAACGAATGGTGAACGATTTCTGTGCGATTAAAATTGCGGAAGTTCCATTTCCCTACCAACGGCTCGGTTGTACGTGAAAATCATAAGAAAATTTACAAGCGGTTGCAATCATGTTGACAATATCAATTATTGAGAATGATCATCTGTGTGTAAACAATTGATTCAAATAACCATGCTCATAACTCAGGTTGATGGCCACGCACTTCGCAGTAGTTAACATAATATGGTTGGATAAATCGAGAGCTTTCGAACGAATGGTCAACGAATTTTGTGGGATGAAAAACGACGAAGTACCATTTCCCTAGCAACGACTCGGTTGTACGTGAAAATCATTATAAAAAGGCGCGTAACGGTTTTTTCTGTCGGTTTTTTTTCGGTAGGTCATCGCAAAAACACATTCTGTGTTAAAAAGTGTGTGTGTGTCCTGCACATCTTAAAAGGTAAATCAACAAATTTCGATTTCTTGGCCGATTAACGAACCATTATGGAACGTAATAAACCAAAATCAACTAAAAAACAGTAGGTTTTCCCGTGAAATTTGTCGAAAACGTACATTCTCATGTTATAAGTCCTTGCGGATAGTACATTGGATCACGCTAAGATGTGTAAGTCAATGAGGAGCTCTTGAACCAGCTCGGATCACAACAGAACACACAATTGTTATCCTCATGAATAGATGCCCCAGTTAAATGCACCGATTGCCAGGTTCGATGTTAAGCCTCATTTCCACACTTGTCACCTCCTGAATGAATACTTGAATCGAATCGCCTCCTTATAGCTTGTGGACATCCACACTTTAATATTACCTTAGAATATCCAGTAAGCCCGTAGTTTGTTATAAATAGCTAGATACAGATTATAAGGACTCTAGGTTATCGGATTATAGTTTCAATCCAAATAACAGGTCGGTATGACTAAGCTTAAAGTTTGTGTAAAACTACAGGTTGCATATTATTACCCAAAATTTTGTTATTTCTCTGTCGAACATACCATATCAGAGTGATCGTTGAAAAAAAAGCGACCCCCCTCCCCGCTACCTGTTTTATGGCCTACGTTTCAAGATACGCACAAGTTTCCATCATCCAATTTAAAAAAACGCAATTATTACACAATGAGTTATTATTTGTGTGATAGATAGCCCTTCTACGCAGATCATTGATCTATAATTATTAAACCCCGTATGTATCGTAATATAAGATCAGAACATGGCGCATCGTGCCTCTGCGGAAGGTTCACACTTTTACAGTTCCAAGACCCCGATATTTTATGCTGCACAGTAAAGGTGTTTGAAAAAACGGGAAAATGATGCTTGAAGTAATTTTCGTTAGCACAAGCGCAGAATGGAATAATGAGTTGAGAAAAATGAAATTGGTAGGGTACAATCTACAGCCTGACCCGCAAATTCCCAGAAATGTAATCAAAAACTGATGAAAACTAGACCTTGCCCTCGGAGTACACTTTCGCGCATGCGCAGGAGCTAATAATGATGCAACCATGTTGACATTAACATGGAATAATTAAACCATCGTCCCCCAATCATGCACCAACTTTGACCGGGTTTAGACTATTAGGGCGTAAAAAAATTATGCTTGAAGGAATTCACGTTGAGCATGCGCAAAATGGAGTATTGATTTGAGAAGTATGGAATTACCAGTGGACTATTTACAGCCTAACCCACACATTCCCTGAAAATGTCATAAAAAATCAGATGAAAACTGTTGAAATTAGAATCGTTTAATAATACCCACATTTTTTCCGAGTTATAAAAAGAGTAACAACAATCTCGATTTTGCAAAGTTCGAATACAATTGGGATTATATCAGCCGATTTAATCGTCGTACTTTATAAAGCGATTTTCACTATACTCCACCAGTTTATGATTTGCTCCCATGTTTTTTTTTCTTTTTTGTGCCAAATTTTATGAAGGATATGAGCAGTTCCTCCTTCTCGATTCTTGAAAATTCTGCAATCGGGGATATTCCTGAGGTTATTCAACCTTCAGGATAGCCTTTGGGTGTATCCGATTAATAGCCTCTCTAATATTTTAGCCCTTGAATGCTATTCTTTGGGGTAGAATGATATTGATGCTGAGCTCCAGGAACCAACTAGACCCCGAATCTGATTCATAACTCAAGTTTCATACACTTTGGTCCACTAGCTTCGGAGAAAAACTCAGGTCAGACGGATTATTTAGTTATTTCATTTCATGTTTTTGATTCTTGCATTCTTTGCATGCTGAAACATAAACCAACAACTATTGAGGGGTTTTTCAAAAATTATTTTGCTTGGATTGAAAATAATGATCAGAAATAGGAGGAAACTGTTTTTCAGTCAGTGTTTACACCCCGAATGAAATGTATGTAACTATACAATTTTATGATTTCAGGGACAAAGTATGAAGTTTTAACGTTGAAACGGTTATATAAAACAATAAAATTGAATTCGTTTGAACAACGGTTTTTCTACCAGTTTTTATCTAACATTTAAAGTGGGTGCAAATAACGATGGAGTAGATTAGTTTGGAATCTAATTATGACTTCCGAATGTCAAGAATACGAAATGTGCTTATTCGATACAGCTAGACTGTCTAAAGTGGATGAGATGGTTTTCCCCCCATAATTAGAGCTGACGGAGCAGGGGGCGAGATAATGAAAATTAAATATTTGTATAATGCTGACAACCATGGGATTTTGTCGACGTTGATTTCCATTCCCACACTAAGGAGCAGTAGGTGTCATGTCCCCCACCCCCCCCCCCCCCCCCCCCGTCCGGAAATAACAATACGTGAACTCATTTTAACTCTGCTTGATTCAAATAACAAACCGTTTGATTTAAATTGCAAAAGTTTCAATTTTAGTTATAAGCGGTAAATTAAAGATAAAGTTTAATCTGGTGATTAGTTGAATTCATTTTGCGAAAGGCTTAATTCGAAGTGCAAATTCTATAAATATTAAATTAATAGTTTCGTACTACTGATTTAACGGGCCAACAAATTATTACATAAAAGTTCAGTTCCTCATTACATCGCCTTTCTTGGCGGATCAGTGGGTTAATGTGATTAATCGGGTGTATCTTTTACCCAGGGCACTGAAAATGTCTCGAAGATTGATCGGACAATGAGAGGAGCATAGATGACACTCCCTCCACCACCATACCATGGTTACCGTGTATTCAAATGTCAGATATAGATTTAGGAATATCATAAACTGTCATAAAAGTCGAGTGGCTATTGAAAGACATATGATAATATATAATGTGCCATGAATTTTCAAATGAAAGCTTATGACGAGTAAGTTTCAAATATGGCGCTGGTGGTAAATAAATAAATTAACTTGACATCTAGTGATTAGATTCACCGCAAAATCTGAGTCATTCTTATATGCAGGTTTCACGGTTTTATGTGAAACGCGTGATCTGAAACACATTCTGTGTTTCAATAATTTCATGCGAAGTATGTAAATAGAGGTAATCGGGGGTCCAGGGGGCTTGCCCCCTGGCGAGACACGGATCACCGAGTTTTTCTTTTTTATTTTCTATTTTTTAACAAGAGGTTTTCAACTAATAATTTGATTCAAAATGAATACAGTCGTATCAGTAGTTGGGACAATTATCAAACTTTTCTCCACTCCACAAAACAAAAAAAGAAAAAAAATTGCAAATTTAATATAAACCTTCTTACCTTCTTGAAAACTTGTTTCCAGACTTCATTGAGTTGAAAACCGAGGTTATTTCTACTTTTCAGGTTGAGCCCCTCGCCAAACGCACTGCGTAATTTTCTGTTCTTTCCATTGTTTATTCGCCGTTTCCCTCAAAGTAGATTATGGTTCACCGTTCCCTATCCTACTTCAAGCATTCTCCTCCGTTACCCTGAACAACTCTTCCATCAACATTTTAATAACCGGCGTTCGTTCACAATATTCTTACCTACCTCCTTTTATTTGCCTCTCTTGACTAATATACTTTAGCTCTTGGAACGTTTAAATCAAACACTGTAATACGATACTCTAACGATCCTCTCAAGCTTTTGGTTTATTTTATTTATTTTTTTCAGTGGTAAACTTCTGCAGTCGAACAAGAAAAACAATTGCACCGCCTAAAAATTGTGTGGCTTACGTTTGAAGGTTCTTAGATCCTGAAAAATGGAGAAACAAAAATCCATTCAATGAATCTAATGAGACCTTATGGTTCTTTTCCATCAACTGTTCGACACCTGTGGAGATTTTTGAAAAGAGAGCTTTAATTAAATGCGCGATTACTTCTCAATATTAAGTATGCTTCATAGTATGTAGATGCCATTTATACCAAAACCGTTGAAATATGAATGAAATTGTTTCAACGACCATGTGACTATAAGAAAAGGATTACGGATATACATATAAGACATCTGTCATTACTGAATTGAATCTAATACGGGATGAGATCAACTGACATACAATTATACTCGCACTTAAGCCCTTTGTTTTATTCAACAATGACCAAATGCTGATGTTAGTAGCTAAAATTAGTTACAGAGCGTAATAAAGTATTACCATATTTTTTTTTCTTTCAGGTGAATTGGAACTGTCTCTGGTGTTGGAACATATCACACGAAGATACTAGTACGCCATCGTGAGCATTGTCTTTAGATTGCACCATTGTTAAAACAAGTCAATGAGTTCGTTTTGCTTTCCAAACCACTTCTAGAATGAGAAAAGAAAGCATAAATCGTTAATCGAATATCCAATACAAAGAAAATGTGACTGTTACAATGAATCCAAAATTTCAGAATTGTATTAAAAACTATTTGCATGATCAGGAATAACGGCTGGATTAGGTTCACTATTGGTAAATTGCATTGAAACAGATTGAGAAGGATTTCCTTTCGATATTTTTTATCATTGGAACAAGACTGTCCAATATACCACGCAACCAATACCAAAATCAATTTTAAGATAATTTATTTTTTCTAATAGATGCGAAAGAAATCTCAAACATGGCGTATTTGTGTTATACATGTATGCGCGGTGTGAATATATTTTCAGCATGGATACATTTTAGGGCGGGGTCATAGTGAAATTTACGTCAAACACGAAAAGTGTAATGCGATATAAATAAACAAATGTTACCGATTGATGACTTTGCGGTAATTAGCAACAATGGAATAGGTATAAGCGAAAGTTTTAACGTAGCTCTTTCTAGTAGCCAAAAATACTATAATCATTTAATCCATTCCATAAAAAATACTGAAATGTGGATATGCGATTTCAGCATTGTCTTAGAACTTATCATCCATGATTCAATGTTCTTCCATGATACCTAATTATTTTCATCACTAATAACTAAGTGATATATTTATATACATCTAGTCGTAGTTTCATTTCACTTTGCTGATTGCATATAGTTGCATGTATATAGTTATTAGCCTAATTTACAACTAGTCTTAGTTGTATTACTTTATTTTTTTTTTTTTTTTTTTTTTTTAAATCCACTTTGAGGGATAAACAGTGGTCATCTCTGTACCCCTCATTTTTTTTCACCCTACGAGTTGCCAGTACAGTCCATTATGGAGCTCCTTTTTAGTGAAGGATGGCAACAGAGCTCCCCTTAGAACCGTGCCATTTCCAGTGTCCCTTCAGACACCTTGATCAATGCCGCTAATGATCTTTCTAGTTGAGGTGCCGCTTAGACCTTAAAATGAATAAAATAAAATAAAACTGATTGTTATTTATTAGTTATGTAAGTAATTAGGTTTACTTTTCGAATTTTATCATGGAACATGCTTTAGTCGTGACCTAACTGCTCAAAAGCGTTACGTTTCGTGCTGCGAAAATGCGACCTCAAAGTGGCGGTAATATAATTTTCCGCTAGCTACGTACTACCTTCCCGAAAAAACAGTCGGTGGGTTTTAATTAGGTACATAAAATTATGTTGTAATCTAGTTACGAATTTAATTATGATTTTGAGCAATAGAATAGAATTCCTGCTTTACATATACATTGCCATCTAAATAAATATATATATATATATATATATATATATATATATATATATAAATATATATATAAGCGTTACAAGCATGTTCCACGTTTTTTTAATTTGAGCCGTAGGCTCTAAGCAGCAGCGTTGGGCAACAATTAGTTACGGCTGTTAACTATCTAAATATATATACATTGCCATCTAAATAAATATATATATAAGCGTTACAAGCATGTTCCACGTTTTTTTAATTTGAGCCGTAGGCTCTAAGCAGCAGCGTTGGGCAACAATTAGTTACGGCTGTTAACAATAACTACAACTAAATGGCGAAAAGTAACTACAATTAATTATTTATTAGTTATTATTTGCAGGGTAGCTAATCCAGTAATTCGATTAGTTACCAGTAGTAACTAACAAATAATTTAGTTACGACTAGTAACTAATTAGTTTTAGTCGTCATTCGTACGAATAATGACAAAGTCACGAATAATAACTACTAACTAAATTTGGTTCCAAATGTAATAGTAAGTGCCGGAAACATTGTTCATGCTCTCTGAAGATGACATGGCTGCAACATGACTTCATTAACGAATTTCTTAATTTATGTTTTTAGCGAATTTTAGAAGAAAATTAAGCTATTGCTCTCGCCTCAAAATTTTTAGAATGTGCATTTTTGACAAAAATGTATGCAGGAATCCGTTTCAGGCTATTCTGAATCATATTCTGAAGTTTAACGCATTTTTTAAGTATGTATGTATATATGTATGTATATATGAATGTGTCATTCCAGACGATAACTGTCCGTAGAATTATGCTAGAAACTTCAAACAAATTTTAAAATGTTAAGGACACAAAACGAAAGTTCAAGTTCGTTGGCCAGCCTGATCGGATTATATCTTTGGGTTGAAATTTTCCAAAATGTAGTCAAAAATTTCAAAATAGCCTGTTTTTTGCGATTTGTTGTGCGAAATAATTTTTTCAGCATACTAACATGTGGTACATTCGGAATCAGCGTAAAATTTCCTATAAGAATATGTATCAAGTTTTCAAAAATTTCAAAGTTGAAAAATCAGTCAAAAATCGAAATAATGCCGTTTGCTAGTTGTAAAAATTGGTAATATTTGCATGGAACATTGTCCAAATTCAGATTGAACTACTCTTATGGAAGTATCCCTGTAAAACCAATCCTAGAACCATGCTGTTTAAAACGTAGGTAGTAGGTGCTTGCTAAAAAAAAAAAAAAAAAAAAAAAAAAAAAAAAAAAAAAAAAAAAAAAAAAAAAAAAAAAAAAAAAAAAAAAATGTAATCACAACTGATGAGTTTACTCTGTGAAATATTCCGTCATCCGATTCTCTCGGTCGCTCTCTTTAATATTTTACGCTCAACTGTTTTAGGAATTGATGTAGCTTCAATACTGACTGTGGCTTAGAAAATATCAGCCATGAAGTTTAGTTTAATAATAATAAAGTATGAGTACCTCCTAATTATTTGTAGTAATTTGATTTCATGTTATTCTATCAAAATCATGAACTAAAATTTCTCTACACGATCAATAGCGACTGAAATGTCGAAGATTTCTTCAAAAATTCGCTCATGGGGTCATGCTGCATGACTGGACTTTTTCTTTTGAAGCGCCAAAATAGTGAACATATTAGGATTTTTCGAGTCAAAATACATGCAAACGCTAATTGTTATTGTTACGTTGTTTTACATAAAAACTAGCACATAAAGTCATGTTGCGCAAAGAACATTTTCAGCTACATTTTGACTGGTTTCGATTTGAACAAAAAATAAGTTATTTATCAGTTATTATTCGCGCGAATAATGACTAAAAACTGATTAGTTATCGATAAGTCTCTGATAGCAACTAAATTTTATATAATTAAATTGTTTATTAGTTTCATTGAGTTTAACTAAATAACTAAATTAGCTATTAGTTTCATCTGCGTGTAACTAATAACTAAGGACCAATTATCTATTAGTTATTGTTTAACTGTCTCCAAAATTATGGATTAGTTGAAGGGTTGTAACTAGAAACTGATTCAGGTGAATTTAGCCATCAATAATAAATTGAAATCGCAGTTATCAATTACAACGCTAGTTACACAAAAAACTAGGTTATAAAATTTAGTTAAGGGTTTTAATTATTAACTAACAGTTATTGTATAGTTACAGCGTTAGTTGAACTAAAAAATTGGTTATATAATGCCCCACTCTGCTAAGCAGAAAGATCTGGGGGTCCAGGAAGGTTTTTTTGTTACATTATGAGTCAATGTTTTTATGGAATTGTGCGGCTAGTAATTGGTAGCAATTAGACACGAAGAGTGGGAAGTGAAATGGTGAATGAGCTTACAGCTGATCCGAAATTCAGCGAACGTTGCGACCGTTACACACTAGATTATCTCAGTTTAGGGGTTGATCAGTCCCATGAGAACCACATCGAGGTTTGCAAAGCGGATATTAAACCTGATCATTCATCAGGGGGAAGTGGTGAGGGGAAATTCAATTATGACCATCCCGATTCATTACAAGCGACGTTGCCCTTCTCCGTTGCGATAGACCTACCTGGTGTTTTTCTGGCGTCTAAACAAACGATAATCCATTTAGGGTGATCAATCGAAGGGATATTGGGTTAGATGGTAATTTGGAGCTGGAGCCAAATAGTACTATTACCATAAAAATTTCAGCGAGGATGACACACCATTCTGGACAAACTGTTTTTTTTTTTTTTTTTTTTTTTTTTTTGGGGGGGGGGGGGGGGTTCTATTCAATCACCTCCATTCTGAAACTTCTTGTTTTCGTCTGAAAAGTCGGCAACAATTGCCACAGTGTTGGTGACAATATATTCGAAAAATTGTCATAATATATTTAAAATAAAGGGAAAATAACGCCCATAAAAACTCAGATGATTGGCTGTGGAATATTTCTTTCGAAGGCAGATGTCACAGAGCTTGTAAACTAATGTAGCAAAGATATTATTAATAGATATTCATCAGTAGAATCCCTAGTATCGTCTAATCACCCTTTTCATTGGGTAAGACATCACAATGTTTCAATTGGGTTTTGTTTTGATAACGAACGTATTTCGTAACTACTCGTTGCCTTCATTTCTACTAACAGTAGTTCAAAATCTTCACACAATCGAGCAGGAAATTTCAAGAAAACACGAGTTCAGTTTTTTCCTCTTTTTTTTCGAGAAATATTCGGTGGATTGATAGCATGAAGACACAATTGATCTGGACGATTATTAAACCCCGTATGTAATATATGACCAGAACATGGCGCTTTCGCACCTCTCAAACGGGTCTCCAACTTCACAGTTCCAAGACCCCGCAATTTTCGCTTCACAGCTAATGCCGAAAAAAGGTCGATAGGTGATAGGTATAGGTTCAGAGGCCGATTTACTGATCAGTACGCCTCCATACCTTGTGTAATTGTTTCCGAGGAGTACCAAAGAAGCTCCATCTAAATAACAGCACCGTGAGTCGATTAGGAAATAAATTAGCTTCAGAGATTCCGAAGATGATCCAAGTCCCACCATACTTTGTAATTGTATTCCAGATCTCCAAAAAGGAGCTACACCTTTCGGGTTTCAGTATCATAAGCCTATAAAAAAAAATTTGGGCTCAGAGGCCCGACAGCTGATCAGTGTGCTCTGATAACAAATTCTAGAATTAAAAAGGTCCATTTCAAATTGCAGATCCGTAAATTAACATCAATATGCCGGCGTGGAAATGAGCACATGCAGAGGGAAAATTAATGCAATTTATTAAAACATCTACATTTTACTAGTTCCCCTGTTCTCGGTATAGCGATATTTATGTAAGTAGGCCAACTGAAAACCACATAAATTTAGAGATCATAGAAATAGTTTCAATAATCATTAAAAACTCCATAGCGGAATATAGTAAAGATGTAGGTATCGTGAGTACAACTTCAAATTCGGTATTTGGGAAACCGGAAAATGATGCTTGATGATATACGCTAGCGCATGCGGAGAATGGAGTAATAATTTGATAAAAATGAAATTGATAGAGGATAATCTTCAACATCCTAACCCGCACATTCCCAGAAAGTGTAATATAAATCTGATGAAAACAAGAAAATAATCTGGTTCCTGGGATTTCACTTTCGCGCATGCGCAGGAGCTACTAATGATGCAATAATGTTGAAATTAATATGCGATAATTAAACCATTGTTCCCCAGCTATGGAACAAACTCGAGCGAGATTGGACGACTACGGCGTGAAAAAATGATGGTTGAAGTAACTTACGTTTCCGCATGCGCAGAATGAAGTAATGATTTGAGAAGTAAGAAAACAATACCATTTAAAGCTTCACCCGCACACTGCCAGAAAATTTCATCAAAATCGGAAAAAAACTGTTGAAATTCATATTCGCGCATGTGCAGTAGCTGCTAATGATAGGATTATGTAGAAATCGCTAGAGAATTCTCACACTAATTTCTTCCACCGATCCTCCAATTTTGAGCGAGATCAGATGACGGGGGCGTGAGAATATGATGCTTGATGGTATTTACGTTTGCGCATGCGCTGAGTCATGTATTGATTCGAGATCAACGAAAATGATAGAGGACCATCTACACCCTAAGCCGTACATTCCATGAACATTTCATAAAAATCGTTTGAATATTGTGGAAATTAAGCTTGTTACAAGGATTTGAGGATGAAAAGCTGACACGCACATACACACACTGACACACACACACACACACACACACACACACACACACACACACACACACACACACACACACACACACACACACACACAACCACACACCGAAAGACACGGAACGAAAGTTTTTCAGACGTTTTTTACTTTCTAAAACGTAAAATGCGAGAGGAAATTTTACCTTTTTAAAAAAAATAATAGTTTGATTTTTTGGAGACTATAACTTTTCCATCTCTCAAAAGCGAAAACAATGCTTCCGCTACCTATAGGTAGACTTGGGACCAATTTAAGAGATGCAATTAAGCATCTAGGTACCAATGATTCACTAGTAGGTACTTCCGCACAGACAATAAATAGTTAACTCGATTTCGCAAAGTTAGGATAAATCCATTGAAACAATATCACCTGCCCAGCACGAGAATCGCGACGTCTGAAAAGAAAATGGCATTCGGACCTCCTATGAACACTTTGCAAACTGCTGCAATCAGAACCTTTAATCAGTGGCATATCAAACAAACGGACCCAAATAACATTCCACTCTGTTGGGATGTGGGGAAAGTAAAAAAATCCTGCGCTACCTTCGTTCCACGGTTTCGTCACGTTTTTGCCCAGTTAGGTGATGGCTAAAGCATGTTCCATGCTAAAATTATTACTTTTACCTAGAAATTTTTCGAGATCTCGATTTTTCAATGTTTAGCCTTTTAATAAAACACTTTAGGATTGATGAAAATTGATGTCGAGCTTCTAAGACCATCAAGACCCCAAATGTGATTTTTAACTCAAGTTTCTCATAGTTTGGTCTAGTATTTTCGGAGAAAAGCTACGGACGGCGGACAGCGACGCGGACGAACGGATCTTTTTTAATCGATTCTTGGATTCTACGCATCTAGAAACGTAAACCGAAAAATTTTCAGGGGGTGTTAACTTTTTTTTTCTTGGTCGATTACAAAGGTTTATTATTGAAAATAATGAACCAAAAACACTTCAAGTTCGTTGGCCCATTAAAAACTTTGGTCGAAGAATCGACTTACGGTTTCCTGAATTCTTGGAATCCTGGTCATTGGGTGACTGAATAGTTTAGGGTTTCTACTTCTTGACAATCAGAGCGAAGTGGGGAAGTAGCAAGATCGATGTGATAATAACGAAATCGGAAGTTAATAAAAAATTCTTTCCATTTCCATGAATTATCATTTCGTGGAAAATTGGCAAAGTTTTCCATCAACTGCGTTTCATTAACGTTTGTGATTAAGATTTGATCATTTAATAATGATTAACAGGACGTTTCCATTTATTTTCGTCACGTCACGAGCGTCACATCACGGTGGGGTTTTCTATTGATTTTCACGAACAACCAATGCGTTACTAGGGAAGTGTCACTCCCTTAGTTTTCATAGCAGGAAAATCGTTAGCCACTTTTTTGAATGTTCTCATTTTATCACAGCATCTCATAATCCCTAAGCCTCTGTAGTGTCAAGGAAAGCTGATTTATTACGCTCAGTTATAAACTAATATTGCTAAGTAACCATAATGAACTAATAATGTGTAAAATTAATCATCATTAAATGATCTGACTGTAGAACCGAAGGTCTACCGTCCGTTTTTTTCTTTTAATAAATGCATTTATTTGTGAAAAAGAAAAATTTTGAAGATTCAAGAGGAAAGTCAATCAATTGACCAAAGTCTCTCTTTAAGTTGGGGAATTTGTGTTGAGGGATGGCGTCAGTTTACACAACTACATACAACGGCCTCTGAAATATTATTATTTAGAATACTATTGAATAGAATATATTATAAATATTATTATTTCAATACTATAAACTTCAAAATTTAAGTTCCTAATTATCTTATCAAAAATATATAAAATCACTCTGATACTCATTAAAAACTTAATTATCAATCCTTGATATAATTTTTTACAACTAACCCATCGAAATTTAACGTATTAGCTATGACTTGAACTTCTAATAAAATCACTGAAAATGAACTTTTTAATAACCTCCTAAAAATGTTGACTACGTTTAATGTCACTCGGAAGAGTATTAATCATGATTGATTCCCTAATACGAGAAAAGAAATTGTCCTTTCGCAGTTGGACAAAATAGAAGTTTCATATGCTCAACATTTGCTAATCTAGTACCAAAAATTCGTTCATATGTAGGTATATAAGTTTTCAGAGGTATGGATCACTGATTGGAATTACTATTGCCAACTTTGTAAAATAGTTCGCATCTTTCCATAGTAACTAGTTTTAAAGCTCCTATGATTGGAGGACCTTTATAGGGAATCAGTTGACTGGCATGTAAATGTGGACCTGGCGGCCTGAAGGGATACAGAGGCTGTGAAAATCAAGGATTTCTTACCCACAAGTTTTTGCAAACTGTTGTAGCTTGTAGTGACATACATTTGATATTCCCCGTACAAAGAACAATTCAGTTTGGGGTGGAGAATGGCAAGTTTGAGAAGAACATTCACGATAGATGTTGCGTCACATTTATCAGCATTGAGCCTGAAATAGCTTAACTGGCCAACCATCCGTTACGAGAGTGTTCTACGCTCGCCCCCAAAAGAAGCAGTGGAAAGGAAGGGGGTTAAGGATAGCTGATGAAATGCAGCCTTGCTTTTGAGAAAATGATGAAGGACTTAGTCAATTGCCTCCAGTAATCCCAACATTTTCGCAGAAGTAGACAGTTACTAAAGTTTTAGGAACATGCTTTATAATGGCATATTTAAAGGTTTTGATACTGGGTGGGCTGTGATATTAGTAATTAAAGAGTAGTATTAATTTCCTTCCGAGCCAATGCGCCGAAGTGGTTTGTGGTGTGGTGTTACCAGGATTTCATTCAGCGTCTAGAAATAAAAACAAAAAACAACATGGCATTTATTGATTATTGTTTTATATTAATCTTTGAATCCCCTTCGAACAAGCTTGCTGCATCACACCCTAGGTAACTTTTTATAATCCTTGCTGATAGCAAACCTTTGGTGATTGTAGGCAGGCCTGCCAGATGCAGTTGGTCTAGTTCCCTCGGACTCCAGTTCTGCTAAGGCTGTACTAGCTCTACAACTGCGATCGCTCAGGCATTCAGAAATGCGACCTGAGGTGACTGGTGCAATAACAATGTCATTGTGTCACATGCCTGCTTCGGTGTAATGTTAGTATTGTAAAAAGTGTGATACAGAAATAATTCCTGAAAAAAAAAAAAAAAAAAAAAAAAAAAAAAATCATGTATACCTTATCCTTGAATACAAATCAGCAATATCGGTATTATTTAAGACAGCACAGTTATTTATTCTCCATATTCTCTCGACCAATCATGTAGATTTTCTCTACTCCTGTTTATCGCGTTAAACCCACTCTGATCTTTCTCTCAACCGCCCTTCCTACTTTCTATTACGAGAGCTGAAAATTTTCGGGAAGCGCCGTAAACAAGTAAACTCCACAACGTCCGTCGATGGAAATACGGCGCTCACTAATATAATGGCAAATAGACGCTTTGGAACCGTTCACTCCGCCCCTCCTCGTCCCCGTCCAGTTATGACACATTTTCCAATCGGCCAACCCGTTACCGCCTTCCCTGCTTCCCCAATCCGATTGTTTTACTCGTGTTTTCCAACGGTAACGGGTTTGGAGGGAAGGGAAATGCGGGAGGAGGTTTGTTCTCCGAAATGGAATTTGTCTCGGTCCATTGTCACGCCATACATATTTGGCGAGAGCTGGATAGTCGGTTTGAATTTATATCAGATTATCGTACGACAAACTGAACGAGGGCGTTATGACTGGGCGTTTCGGGTTAAACACGATTTCCTGTTTTGGTCTGGACTGTTCAATTACATTTAACTTATGTCGAAGGAGTGATGTAGTTTGATTGAACCCCGCATAGCCTTTCTAGTTGTTTGGTGCTTATAAACTGAATGACTTGATCCATATCTGAGCTTTAGAACAATCTATTATTCCGTGTTCTACTAAATTGACTCAGATCATCTTGTTTACAGCTCCACGAACCCTATATGGTAAACCATCAGAACATTTATGTTGGGACAATGAGAGCACCCCAGAAAAACCACCAGCTTAACACATATTGATAATATCATTTTTCCACATATTGTAAATAACCATGATAAATTGTTGTAAATGAGTTTTTCATTGTCTAAAAAATATATAATATACATGGTGTGGATTTGGGGGGGGGGGGGTCGAAATCATCGCAAAATTTTCTATAATAATCGCTCGTAACACTGCCATGTCCAGAAAAAACGCATTTCGCCCCACTGTGCACCGTCTCATCACTCTCTCTCTTTCTCTCGCTCTCTCTCTCTCTCTCTCTCTCTCTCTCTCTCTCTCTCTCTCTCACACACACACACACACACACACACACGCACACACGCACACACCAAGTTTATTCAGAAAGTATGGATGAGCTAGGTACATATTATGCAAGTTTATGATTTGCAATTACATAAACATACAACACTGTAAAAAAAATAAAAATAAATAAATAACGCATTTTTATTAATGAAACATACACACATAAAAGAGTCGTATCGTAGCAATTTGTTCGAAACGTCCTTCGGGCCCGAAATAAAGACAAGGGTCCGGGATTTGAGGCCGCTATCCCGCATTTCCTTTTAGGAATGCCTCGATCCTATTGCGGAGGGCCGCAGAACAATGGCAACACGCTGATAGGTCGGCCCTCATCAATGATTCAGTACTGAATCCGCCTGGCGCTGACCGCAAGAACCAACCGTCCAACGACTGCGGATCTTTGCCTCCATTTAACCCTAAAATGGATTCGGTGGGTCAAAATGACACCATTCCCCACTTTCCGCAGTGTCCCAACCCTCCCTGAAGGAGGGGGGCCTCCCCCTCCGAGGTGTGCTTCCACTAGACTGTCCTCTCAGTGATCTGCCAGCCGGCCACCATCTCGGAGCCCGTCCGTCATTGCAATCAGGTTAATACGAACCTCCTATGTGTCAAAATGACACCCAAATGCGATAACGTAGGTAAAGCGTAGTATTTTTGACACCACGACTCCATTGCACGCTTCCCAACAAACCGGCCAAATATGGTCAGAAGATAATGATAATTGTTGATTCTGGTATAAAATACTTATTAGATGCAATTCCCTACATCGGAAAAGGAACAACACCTCCAAACGTGCCAGTAGCATCTTACCTAGTAAAGAAATTGGTGGCAACAATTGAGCATACGAACAGGAACGTTACTTTTGACAACTGGTTTACCAGTATTTCCCTAGCTTCGGATCTGTTGCGAAAAGGAATTACTTGCATTGGAACATTAAGGAAAGATAAAACCACCTCAGTTTTTGAATTTGAAATTTCAGGACAGGAAAGTTGGTTCATCACTATTTCTCTTTCACGATGACATAACAGCAGTTTCGGTCAAGGCAAAGACTAATAAAATGGAGTTCAAACTCACTCGCATGGAGTTCATGCTCAAACTCAATGAACAACTCTCCTATCATTGGATGTTGCGAAGGTTGGAAAAATATCAAGGTTTCAGTCGCGACCTGAAATCGGCTATACAAGAGAGCTGGAACATGTCAACCCAGACACCGACTCAACCTACTGCAGCTGAAAACCCAACTGAGGAAGAAGCTTTTCCATTATTAGCACTGCCCTCTGCCGTCACTCAATGTGCTCCACAGCCAACAACACCCTCTGGCCATGCCCAGGAGAGTAAGAAGCCTGCTTCATTGTTGTGCAGCATTTGTCCTACTCCCCTCAAGCGGAAAACTTCAACGGTTTGCTCAAAATGTGAAAGACTGATTTGTTGGAGCCATATAGCTACTGCTCTTGAATCATTGAGTTGCTCATGCTCGCATAGTCTTACAAAGTAGTAGCCTTGCATTATTTTATTGCTTTCTGTTTACTTTTTGTTCTCATTTGAAGAAGTCCATTAGGCTACTAGTTTTCTTTAACTTATAATGACAACATAAACCATTTGGTATATAATTAACCCTCTGAGTTTATATTTCTGCAGAGTCATCTTAATTTTTTGGAGCAGTTAATTAATATTTCAACACTGATAGTTACTCAGAAGTTATATACCTACCTTTTTTTTGTAATTACTACGTCCTGTACTTACAAAAATGTGATTGATTGGAAACTGTGAACCTACTTGTTATAGTCTGTATATTGAAAAAGTCATTGATTATGCCCAATATAGGTAATCCTATTTTTATAATAATTATATTATTTTATATAATTATAATTATTATTACTTTGAGGTTTGAAGGAAATCACCTCTATATTAATCATTACTTTTTGTACTAAAAGACTTCACAGTCTGCCAAAGTGATATACTATTTTGAGATTTGAAGGAAGTTACCCTCATTTATTACCTATTACTTTTTAATAATAATATATTAAGAATTACATTTTTCACTTGGTCCATGTTGTTTTTATAATTTTACTGACAAACTCTTGGTAAAAGAAGAGAAAAGTGGGCAATGCTTAGCAAGTGTCATTTTGACACCAAACAAATACAATAAGGGGATAGGTAATAGCCGAATCCATTCTAGGGTTAATGAGTCGAGGTCCCCCATTGCCCTATCGAGAAGACACATAGCAAATAGACTCCGAGGTGAGCGAAGGAGCTGAATTGACTCTTGCGACGCTTCTAAATTGAAATTTCTGATTCAACCTTAACACGTATGGTACCAAGCCCCTCTTTGACAGCACCTAATATCCAATTTGGTAACTGAGATAACCCACTATTTTATGGATTAGACAAGGAAAATGACCGTAAAAATCCAGCGTGAACGCTTTATATTTCATTAAACTGACCGAAAAGGCCTAAAAGCCAAAAACGCTGAAAATTTGCCAAGTCTAGCAACATTTTTCAAAACCCATTAAATGTATTTTCCAGGTAGAACTTGACATGCAATTAGTAAAATATTGTTTTCGGTAAACCAAATATTCAAGTGTGTTCCGCTCAAAAATCTGCTAACCATACTTTCGGGATGTTAATGAGGAATGCATCAATTGCGTACCTTTTTTCAAATGTCTACAGCCAGTCTCAATTTATTCCATAGGGCATGAGCGGTTAGAGTACGAAAGAAAAACCTCCAGAAGAGGCGATACGTTTTTGTAGGAGTTTATTTCGGCTACAAGCCATCTTGCTGGGTCGTTCTATCGCTTTCTTAAGTTTCCTTGAGCCATTACCTGTAGCAATCAATACCCGCCAGTTAAAGGAATGGGGCGGTAAAACAGTAAATTTTAACTCGGGTTTCCGAGTTTTTCATGTTAAGAAACTAAATTTCGACTTCTTCATCACAACGCCAGGTATTCATCACTACGGTTCTTATGTAAAATAATTTTCACCGGGAATATTGAAACCACTCTGGTGAAGTTAGGACTTCAAATAGAAATTACCTATACTAAGTTTTGGTTTATTAATTTCAACAATGAACCTTAGTAATCGAACAAGTGAAAAAAAAAAAAAAAAAAAAAAAAAAAACGACATTTGTTGGATTACGTTCAAGATTTTTCAAATCAAAAAGAAACTCCATCGATCCTCCATCTAAACCCAGAAGTTAATCCCCAAAACTACTGGGCCAAAATTTACGAAACTTGGGTCAAAACCCACAGATTGGCTGTAGACGCGTCTCTAGTCTCGGTTTTACTTTCGATCAATATCAAGGGGTAAGCATTAAGGGATGGAATTAAAAAAATCAATAGTTTAAAAGCGTGATAAATATATATAGTTGTTTTGTTAGATTTTAATGGAACTCAGATTTTTATAAATTTAATGAGACTCCTATTATTTAGTATTTTCATCTGTTGTTCTCCCATGAAGGCTAAACATTAGGCAAGAACAATGATCAACAATTTGATTGGAAATGAGAACTGGTGTGAACATAGTCGCAATGTCCTAATCGGAATTAGCAGCACAAGTAATCAAAATTTCCGACAATTTTGTTGTTGTTGAAAAAACGCATTTATTCAGATAGGTATTGTAATACAAAAAAAAGCTACATAAATCAGGAAATGCTACTCCCCACTATAAGTCGTAGACTTATGCTGTGGGGAGGAGTAATACATAATCAGCACACTCATTCAATAATCTTCTTGTAAGTAAATGTAGGTAAATTAGAATCAATAGGTACATCGAGTAAATCAGAATACATAGGAATTTCAGTTACCATCTTAAAGTTTTAGTATTATCTAATGGGTCTCAGCTTGCTTAATTATTATATATTTTTTCAGTTCTTTTTTTAACTTTTCAATTTTAGAAATAGAGCGGAGCTTAACATTGAACAGTTTTGCTCACCCGTTGGCCGTGGTGAGTCCTACGGAAAGGCAGTTTTGAAAGAAATTGTCCACAGGTTCTTGTTTTTCCCTCATCTAAAAATTTCAGGTGGTTGCTCGGTAAATCTTTGTATATTTTAATTATAGTTATTTTGTCAATTAGCTCTCTCAATTTGAGTACTGCGAACTCTTTAAAAAGAGCTTTTGTAGAATATCTTGTCTTTTTTTAAAGTAAGACTTTGATTTAGAGCTTCTGGGTCAGGAATAATGAATCAAGAAAGGACGCGCTACATCCTCCCCAACCAGATGCACCATAGATCATGAGCGACTGAATGAGCGCATAGTATACCATTCTACGTCTATCAATGTCTAAAAAGTTTCTCAGCTCCCTACACACATTGATCATCTTTCTCATCGAGGATGTCACGTTTTTCAGGTGTTTGTTCCATCTTAGGTTCTGATCAACTTCCACGCCTAGGTATCGACTCGTTGTATGACTTCACAGCAGCACTGAAGGTTATCTATACATTCCGGTACATGGCACTTTAGGTTCTTTATCTGCGGGACATCACTTTCTCTAAACGCGAAAGTTAGGAAATCAGTTTTAGAAAAATTGGTCTTCATTCCCATACCTTTAAGACAAAGAAGGGTTTTGGTCAGACATGGTTCAGCTTTTATGATGACTTGTTCCCAGGAGTTACTTGTCATTATAAAGGCTGTGTCGTCAGCAAAAGACACTGACTCTCCAGAATTTATTCTATTATTTATTTTCAGACTCCATGTTAAGAAGTCTGTTCATGAATACTATAAAGTAAATTGGCCCGAGGATCGTTCCTTGAGGGATTCCACAGTTGCAAAATTCATGGTCACTAATAACATCATCAACTTCAGTAAAATGAGATCGGTCCTCCAGATAACTTGCAGTCCACTTGATAAAACCTCGGTTGACACCAGTTTGTTCTACTGCGGAGATTAGTTTTGAATGTGCAACAGTATCGAAGGCCTTGGCTAAATCCTGATATATACACATTACCTTCCCTCCCGCATCTAATGCACACAATATAGTCTTCGTCATAAAACAAATTGCATCATCAGTGCTCCTAACTTTTCGAAACCCAAACTGCCTATCACTGATCTTCCCCTGACTCTCCAAATACTATACAAAACACTTTTTAGCCAAACGTTTAATGATGTTAGCAAAGACGGATAAGAAAGAAATCGGTCGATAATTTGTCGTACATTTTTGATCCCCCTTTTTAAACAGGGGTATGAGCAAGGCTTTTTTATAGATGGCAGGGAAACGGTTTTCGCTGAAGCTACGGTTTGCGATTATTGTTAAAGGAGTAGCCAAATTATCTTTGAATTTTTTAACTAATTCTGTGATGATATTGTCTATACCCGGACTGGTGCCACCTTTTAAGTCACCTATTGTTTTCTCGACATCCTCTACCGAAACCTCGAGGAACTTTTCAGTGAAGTTGTACTGCGTAGAATTGGCTGGTTTTATTTCTTCATTAGAGACCCTTTCAGCTATGTTTTCTCCAACCGTGGAGAAAAATTTATTGAATACCCTTGCTATGTCTAATGGGCTGTCCTCTATTTTAAGGACTCTCTCTTCGGGGTTTATGGAGATGATTTCTTGCTTTTTTCTGTTCCTTCCTACACTCTGATTAATAATTTTCCAAACACCTTTACTATCACGGCCCGCTTTTTCAATTTCCTTTGCGTAGAAATTATTTTTGGCAATTTTGATTATTTCTGCAAGTTTATTCCTGTTCCTAGTGAGTTTCTTCTTGAGGCAGGCGTTAAACGGTTGACAAAACAAACGCTTGTCTACGCTGGTGGCTATGCTTTTCCTTTGTCCGTATCGAGTTCAATATGGACCAAGTGAACAATACAATGGACCAAGTGAAATAGGTAATACTTTTACCAAATTCCTTCTTCCTCTCGAAAATGTTTGTTTATTACGTATAGAAGCAGTAGTGAAGCGTACGTAGGTGATTTGTTTTTTCTCTGATAGGAAGGAGAATTGAACTCATCAGCTGATCAGGATGAAGCACATCATTACATTCGTATCTTAAAGTTCAGTCAAATTTCAACTTCCTAGGGTGAACAGTAGAGAATTTGGCTCAATCATCTGTTCAGGAAAGAGCCCGTCATTTCAATTGACTCTTAATGTCCCAGAGAGTTACTAACCAAATTTCAACTTCCCAAGGTGAGAGCACACCTTCTTAGTATACACTAGCTACTATTTACTAGTACCAACTGCTTAATAGTACCCTACTGTATAGTGTCTTCTATTCGTAGGAACAACAATTATTTATAAATATTTATAAACATGTGCCTATAAATGTGCCTATTGATTAGTCCATTGTCAGTAACAAACAATAACAGGGTTATTTTTTTACAAGAGTTATTGTTTGTTAGTGATGATGTCCTAACCTTCGAACTCGATTTAACATTGTAACTTTTCATTTTTCGTAAAAATAGACGTTTTTATTTTTTTTATTTTTTTACTAACTTCCGTTTCCAAAATGGGTTTCCACAAATTTGTCGTGAGTGATTTAGTTCGTCTCAATAAAGGGCTGTAGACAGGCTAACGGTAACTACTGATATTACGACAAACCCTTTTCTTCCTTTTGAATATTCGCTTTGGGAATCACTTCACGAGTTCGATAATGTGATTGTCAAACTCTATACTAACTTGTTCTTTTGGTGAAAATCATTGACTGAGTCAAACCGATAGCACGGGTGGAAACAAGCGGGTGTCTCCCTCTCAGACTGAAAATAGTGGGATCTGGGTCACTTAAGCGATTGGATGTTCTTTGAACTCGCAAACAGCTCCTAACCTCCCTAGAATCGTTGGTTAAGTGCTTCGTGTTATTACGTGAGGATACGATAGAAGGAGAAAACCCCATTTTATGTCTGTAAGTCTCTCCCATGAAATGGTAATAGATACGACAAGTAACACGTTTTATCAAATCACAGCGGCTGTTCCTGAATAATTTCTTAGAAATACTTGAACCATCTAAATCTCAGCATGCCATCTCAATGGTTTTATCCAAATTGATAATAGGGTTAAGTGACAGTTCTGATCCCATGACCTCATTGTTGTAAATGAGATCCTTCTATTGCTTCCAGTCAATGGACATAAATAACATAACTTCTGTACATATTTCCGAAATCTGATGTACATTCTAGTAAACTTTTACAACGCAAAATGGTAGTGCAATTTGGTCGAAGAAGGCAACAATTTGTTCGGGTTTTGAAGTAATTATGATTCTCCTGCAACCATCGTTGAATCAGAATCAAACTTGGTCCTATTCAGAACAAGGATTTAAAAAATAAACATCTACTGAGAAGAACTGCTTGGATCCCATTATGTAGCGGCGGCTAGATTGTGTTTACTAAAGAAGAATATACTCCG
Source organism: Adelphocoris suturalis (assembly GCA_030762985.1). Lineage (NCBI taxonomy): Eukaryota > Metazoa > Arthropoda > Insecta > Hemiptera > Miridae > Adelphocoris > Adelphocoris suturalis. The sequence goes on from CM061041.1 coordinate 32,628,004, forward strand.
CAAGGATAACATGCAAACAAGTAGATCAGTGCTCACGAAGTGACTCACATCATGGCACATTTTCTTGTAAGGAGATCCACGTGAAATAGACGCTTCCTGCGTTGACTAGGAGACAAAATGGCTTTGGAGCTCAATCAGCTGATCAATGACCTCTCAGTCGTCTTCAGCATTCTCCGTTCAGCCTCCCTTTCAAATTTCAGCTTCCTGTGTATAATAGGAGACAAAATGGTTTTGGATATCACTCCGCTGGTTAATGACCTCTCATGCGTCAGCGGCCTCTGGTACATCTTTAGGCAGTGTCCTACGTGGCTCCGCCGCGAGCGTCAAGCCGTGCGTTAAAAACGAGCGTTGGCACGTTGCCGCGTCACGCAGCGCGGGAGAAAAAAATGGTGTCCTACGTGGAAACGCTAAAACGCTTCGTAGTTTAACTAGTTAACCTGTTCTGTTCTCATCACCTGTGTTTTCATCTTCATTTTTTCAATTTGATTTTGCATTCATACTCGATCAACAACTTTGAGCGGCTGACCAGCTCAACGGCTGTTTCGTATTATTTAGCTGTAAATAATGAAAAAAGGAGACTAAAATACTTGGAAGCCGGAGCGAGTTCGGTGAATTTCATCACTTACACTCCAATAATCTTAGAAGAGTTTCTGAAGATTTTGTGTGATAATCTTCCATAATGAGGTTTTATCATACATATAAAAAAGACCTTTCAATTAACACTAATTACAGTGATTAATTTAGATCAGTGATAATTTAAAGGTCTTTTTCGTATGCTAAAACCTACTTATACTCAAAATTTAGGGAAAGTGAATAACACTTTAAATCATATGCAAGAATGACAGTAAAAACCTTCGATCACATCGTCAACAAAATTAAGCAAGAATTTTACCATTTAGGTATATTCAACAAGAATTTTAATTCGTTACAATGATTTAAAAAAACGATAACAACTATTTGGTAGAATCCAAAAGTTTATTTGTATGGCAGAATAATAGGAATTACAAGAACGATTTCCAGAAAAATTGCTCATATTTCAAAACAATCAAACATAAATATACTCTGAACAATCATTAAAATTTACTCACATGAGCATGACTCAAACCTTCGTATTTTGTTTTTACCATTGTCTTGAAACACTAGACAATATATTGTAATTTTCTTCGAAACTGGGCATCTCTCGATAAAGGTGTATTAATAAATGTAATAAATGTAGAACTAGCCGTTTCTGTATCACCTAACTCCATTATCACATAAGAAAACGTTCGGAAAAGTATGAAAACAAGTTCAAAATGTTGAGAGGTTAGAAAAACATCATATAAACGCGTTTGACGCGCGGCGAATGCGATAAAAATCAAACTTGTTTGAAAATCAAACCGAAGCGTTCAACGCCGTCGCGTCGCCGCGCGGGCAGGGTCATATGACAACTTTCGCAAATTTCATTGGTCCGCCATTTGAACCACACCATTTGCCATTGTGAACGCCTGAACGCATTGACGCGTGCGGCAAATCCACGTAGGACACTGCGTTATCCTCTCCATGTTACAGATTACATCCATACAAGTTTCATCAAAATTGTACGTCGGGAAGTGGCATTTAAATCGATTTTAAGAGGACATACATACATCAACGGACAAAGTGAACTTGATAGTTCATTTTTCATTTTATAAAAGAAAATGCGCTAAAAAGGAAATCCTAGACCAAATAACTTACAAAATTGCTGGCATAAAAGTAAAATCTAAATTCAAAAAATTAGAGAAGAAAATGAGACTTCTCTACCAAGTTTCGATGGAATGATTTTGAAACACACTCTGAGTATCCCTACGTGTTTCGTGTTGACCGCCACAGGACCTATTCATCATTTATAATAGTTCGACATTATTTTTAGCTGGGCTTTTTCAATTCAAACCTGCAGCTCATTCCAAATAAAAAAATTCGTTTTTATGATTGAACTTTTTGGTATCCGGTGCGTGATTCACCAGCTGGTAATTATATTCTATAATATATATTCTACTCGTCTCAGAGAGGTTCCGTGCCAAACTTCAGCGTCCTATAGAGATTACGGAAAAAATTAACTTCACAATCATCCTGCTGATCAGGGTGTTACTGCGTGAAGTAATTTATATTCTGACTAGAAGAGGCTCCGTTCTCAACGCCAGCGACCGACAGAGGTTAAAGAAAACATTAACGTTGAAGTTTATTCAGCTGATGAGGTTGGTTCTGCACACAATAATTATATTCTACTTGTCCCAGATAGGCACCGTTCCAAATTTTAACGTCTTAAGGAGATGAGAGAAAAATTAACTTCACAGTTCATTCTGCTAATCAGGGTGGTCCCAAACACAGTAATTATATTCTACCTGTCTCTGAGAGGCTCCGTTCCAAACGACAGCGTCGTACGTAGGTTCGAGAAAACATTAACTCCGCAGTTCATTCAGCTGATCAAGGTGGTTCTGCACACAATAATTATATTCCACTTGTCCCAGATATGCACCGTTCCAAATTTTAACGTCTTAAGGAGATGAGAGAAAAATTAACTTCACAGTTCATTCTGCTGATCAGGGTGGTCCCGAACACAGTAATTACGAGTATATTCTACCTGTCTCTGAGAGGCTCTGATCCAAACGCCAGCGTCTTACGTTGGTTAGAGAAAACATTAACTTCGCCGTTCATTAAGCTGAACAGGATGGTTCAACTGTAGACAAACACACAGTAATTATATTCTACTTGTTCCAGATGGGCTCCAAATGTCAGCATTTCGCGGAGGTTAGAGAAAGTACAAGGTGAGGATTGAAGGAGTGAAGATTTAAAAATAATCAGACCATCGTTAATTTTGATCGCACAATATTCATGGAAATCGGTTTCAATAATGTTACCATTTTATAAGATTAACGGTGGAAAACGATATCTGGTAGATGATAGCCATTTCAACGATGCACTGCTGTAGTCGCTCAAGAAAGTTTGCCGCTACTCCCTGTCAATTTGAGTAACGTCCACACAAGTTGCTTCACACAACTCTTCCAAGTGCGGGGTTTATGATAGTTGAAAAATGATAGTAATATATTTACGTTGCTTCCCAACTTTTTCCCTCCAATGCGTCACAAGTGTATATGCCCTATAGATATTCTCGAGGTACAAGTACAATAAATTGTTATTTGTTGTAAAAAAAAAAAAAAAAAAAAAAATGATAGTAATATAAATAAATAAATAAATAAAATAAAATGAAAAAATCACTCGATTAGTGATCCTGAAAAATATGGACCAATAACGGCTAAACCGGCAAGTGCACACAATACTGTAACTTTCGGACTGTGCAAGGGTCTCTCATGCATCTGCACTGGGTTGTCAGTAGAAAAAAAGCGCCAAGACCTACTGCGCAAAATTGCACAATGTTCAAGGCCCTCCTACTACTTGGAACTGAGGAATAGATGTTCCGAAAATGACTCTCCTCTTTGTACTCCCCCCCCCCTCCCCCCGTATTAACCCCGCATTTCATTCAGCTGTTCAGGTATTCTACATATGTCTGAGAGACTCTGTTTCAAACTTCAGCTTCCTAGGACTATTAGGGAAAATATGTAAACTCATCAGAGCATATTCAGCTCATCAAGCTCCACTGAAATGTAGTGGCTCTCTCGCCATTAAAATTACAACGTGGAAGCCGAATTCCGTTTGGTGGATGACGGGTATGGCCGCGAATAAAACATGAAAAACAAACAAATTCCCCCTCCTATCCGGATGTGTGATACCCAACATATCCACATATCAGGTTTCTCGCCCAGAAATGATTAATGGCGACGTCAACTCACTAGTAGCAGTAGGATGAACTAAATAGCTTGGTGGGAAAGTAGATTAGTTGGTTCTAATGTACCCTACCCTTATGTATGATACCCAACACACCAATTACAGGTTAGGTTAAACTTAAGAATCACGAACCCTAAGGCTACTTATTATGGATCCATAGAGGTAACCCAGGGGGCATATTGTAAATTGTATATGGTTGTACTGTTGTATATGTACAAATTGTACATAGTATAGTTGTATCGAAACCTGGCTTCTCATCTATGTCCTGCGTTTCAAAACAAGTAGTTCACTATTTTTCCTATTTTTCCACAAATCGGCCCTGAACTCCTTTACTGAATTTGTGTGAATAGCTGGGTGTCATTTTAGACAATGGAATTATAACTTTATTTTTTTAAATTATAAATTCTTTACTAACTGGTTCAAACTTGATTTAACGATGACGGTATTTGTAAAATGACTAATCTTACTACAGTTTCCTAGATTCAAATTCCCTGAAGGATATAACGGCTGGTTTCAAGGTCGGAGAAGTGAAAGGAAAAAAATTGTATAAAACCAATAAATTAATTTAAACCAGAAAGAAACTCATAAACGAGTTCCACTATCTGCTTTACAAGCAGATACCATGTTACATGGATATGTCTTTGATTGGGGATTTCATAACGGTTGTCGAGAGTTTTAAAAAATTCCTTTAACTTTGAACTGTAGGCGACGAAATGTAGGATAAAGAATTTATTCTATTATTCTTGGAGACACAATAAGCATACCTACTATACATACTATTAAAGTTATTTCTCCAATACAGGCGCTACCATTTTTATGTTCATGATAGCCTGGTTTTTCATTAATAAATGAAATTATATCATTTATTGTAAGAGGACGAAACGTTATAAAATAAAACAATAAATGAAATAATTTCATTTTAGCGAATTTTTGGAGAAAATTAAGCTATTGCTCTCGCCTCAAAATTTGTAGAATGTGAATTTTTGAAAAAATTTTATGCAGAAATCCGTTTCAGGCTATTCTGAATCATATTCTGAAGTTTAACGCATTTTTTTATGTATGTATGTATATATGTATGTATGTATGTATATATGTATGTATATATGTATGTATGTATGTATGTATGTGTCATTCCAGACGATAACTGTCCGTAGAATTGTGCTAGAAACTTCAAACAAATTTTAAAATGTTAAGGACACAAAACGAAAGTTCAAGTTCGTTGGCCAGCATGATCGGATTACATCTTCGGGTTGAAATTTTCAAAAATGTAGTCAAAAATTTCAAAATAGCCTGTTTTTTGCGATTTGTTGTGCGAAATAATTTTTTCAGCATACTAACATGTGGTATATTCGGAATCGGCGTAAAATTTCCTATAAGAATATGTATCAAGTTTTCAAAAATTTCAAAGTTAAAAAATCAGTCAAAAATCGAAATAATGCCGTTCGTTAGTTGTAAAAATCGGTAATATTTGCATGAAACATTGTCCAAATTCAGATTGTCTTTAAATCTACAAGATTAGTTTAATAATAATAAAGTATGAGTACCTCCTAATTATTTTTAATAATTTGATTCCATGTTTGTCTATCAAAATCATAAACTAAAATTTCTCTACACGATCAATAGCGACTGAAATGTCTAAGATTTCTTCAAAAATTCGCTCATGGGGTCATGCTGCATGACTGGACTTTTTTTTTCCCCTGGCCGCATCCCGACTAATTCCAGCAAAACAACGGTTTACTTATAGAAATGTTGAAAATAACTGTGGAGAGAAGCCACTACAATGAGTTGTTGTTTACAGTCGACTGTTGTCAAGAGGATGATAATGTTTCCTATGGAGTGGAGTAAATTATGCTATTGCTTTACGTTAAGAATATTGTAACCGGCTTATTAAAATTGTTTATAGTCCAATCAACTTAGTTTAGGAATGTAGCCAGGTACGTAAGGAGGGGGAAATTTGTAGCTTGAGATGTGAACATTTATCACAAATATCAAGCGCTTTCCAACGAGTGGCGAACGATTTCTTTGCGATGAAAACTACGGAAGTTCCATTCCCCTAGCAACGGAATGGTTGTGCGTGAACATCATTAGAAATTGTGACATATTTTTTGCGTCACGAAAATTATTGGTTGACCCCCCAGAGCAAAGACATATCCATGTCAAAAACAAAAAAAAAACAAAAACAAAAAACTCGGGCCTCGCAAGCAAGGGAGGTTGTTTTCCGCGTTTCCGGTTGCTTTCCGCTTTGAGCCTTCGGCTAAAATGCTGAAACATGGAACATGCTTTCTTCCCGCTAATTCATAAATGTAAATAAATTTAAAACGACGACATAAATGTTTTACTAATCGAAAATAGAACAGTGTTCCTAGGTAGGTAATTTTCTGATATGGTGCGCGTCTACAATTACCGTAACTAACTTCTCAACCAAGTGACAAAAAAATAAAGGGCATTGTTTACTATATCCATTTATAACATAAATAAATAAAATCTACGACATCAATAGAAGAACAAGTAAGAAAGAAAGCGTGATAAATCGAGAGCTTTCCAACGAGTGGAGAACGATTTTTGTCCGGTGAAAACTTGAGAAGTTTCATTTCCCCAGCAACGGCTTGATTGTACGTGAAAATCGAAAGATTTCGTGACACATCCGCGTAACGTTTTTCGCTAGTTAGTCTTCAAGGCTAAAGCATGCTTTGTGACACATCCGCGTAACGTTTTTCGCTAGTTAGTCCAAGGCTAAAGCATGTTCCATGCTAAAAATTGAACCATAAAATATTCGGAAAAATAAACGGTAAGAACTTTCGTAGGCATCTCATTTTAATGTTTTTAAATTTATTTCATTTTATTAATTTTATATTTTTTTACAGAAATTTATCTACATAACCTATTCCTAACCAACTTGGCAAACTTCATGAAAAAGTTTTTTCTGGGTATTTCACATACTGATTAATTTTCATGATTTCCCCTTTTGGGAAAAAAAACAGGGGGTCATTAACGGGTCATTAATAATGTGGTATGGCAGACTGTGACCAACATAAAAATGTATGACTGTGAACATTAGCTCCGTTAGGATTTATCTCGCAAAATGATACATTGCTAGAGAAGGTGTCGTTATCAAGTGTACACACAAGTGTACTTAATTAACTCCTCAAACATGTTCAATATGGACACAATTGGTGAGATAAAAAAAAAAAAAAAAAAAAAAAAAAAGACCACCCCCAACCCCCTAGCATGTTTGTTGCTATGTTATCTTACCTAGCAACAAACAAACATTGTATTTCTACATACAAAGTTTCCCTCCTCCAGTCATAAAAAAGAACTGCAACATGATAAAAGTTATTATCTATCACATAGATAGGTTTAACGCCGTGGTCTTTGTCTGAGAGACAGGCAAACAAACAATTTACCTACCTACTTAAAGTTTGGAATATGAAATCCGATTTTTCATTCTGGGGGAAAGAAACTTGTTTTCGGGTATCAAGCGGGTCTGGTACTGCTAATCAAAGGGATTTAAGTAATCCCAGGGAGACCTAAGGGATTTTTCCATAACTGGTAGAGTTGAACTTTTTCATCCTTCTCATCCTGAAATACCTACTGCGCCAACTTCTGTACCTCCGTTTTCCTCCCCTCGTCTCAGGATCGCTGTCTTTTCTGCTTTTTCCCCTCCAGTTCAATCCTGCTTTTTCCTCCCTCTTCTCATTCTTCCGTCTATATTTATGGCCTCGCTGGAAATTATCCCTCTACTTTTTTGTGCGTCTTCAAAACCTCGCTTCCTTTATTGATTTTTTTTTCCGACCACCAAAGCACCCTTGGTTTTTCCACGACCCATTCATCAAGTCACCGCAGCGATAGGTTTCCTCGGCGAGGAAAATTTATTTAAAAAAAAGGGCAGACAGGTTACTAAGTAAAGACCGTCTCTATATACCCTTGCTCGTTCCGATAGAAATCCACCGCTACGGAAAAATTACGACTCCGTTTTCCCAAGATTTTAATTCTCTGTGGCGCTATCGAATCGTACTCATTTTTCTTGGTTTACCAATATAAGTTATTCAATTCCATTACTGTCACTTTTTAGCACGTCACAATCGTTATTAGGTATATTATTATGGCTTCGAAATAGATTAACTCAAAATGAGTAACAAGCTTAGAGTATTTGAGGGTTTATATTATACAAACCTAGTAAAGAGGTAGCGAAGTAATTACCCATCTAGAAAGTAGATGGCCAATAGCGGATCGTCCACTGAATGGCATGATGGGTAAAAATGAGGAGAAGCATATCATCAGAAATATTCCACCAACTATGACCAACACCAAATATCCACCAACTATAACTTTGCGGATGGAAATTTCAAATAACCATTAGATATGCAAGCTCAATTAAAAATTTCTTGATTCGTTCAATAGGTAGGAACAACTAGTATCTGATTAAAGGAAAGAACGGTGCAAGGAAAGCGAAAATGATGGCATGGGGGAAGATCCATCGGCCTTGAGGAAAAACATGTGGCCATCCATCAATGAAATAATTTCCTATTTATCTCTCATCTTGTAAAAGGGTTGTTGAAAAAGGGTCGCCAGGAAGTTTTTTGGGGTCCTCAATTCTATCCAAAGATGGACGAGAAATGTAGTGTGTCCATCCATTTAACGCGCGCAAGAGATTAAATGAGGAAGGAGTAAGCCTGATAAATTAAATATAACTCAAATAAGCACCGTAAGTATTGCAAGCCCGTTTTCAATCTTATTCTGCTTTCAATTTCACGTTTTCAGAGTGACTAGAGCGGTAACCTGATATTACCTTTTCAAATAGGTATGTTCATCTGGATCTCACTCAGCTGATCTGAGTGGCTCTAGACTTTATGATTCGTTTCTAGACGTCCCGAAGGTTCTGCATTTCAAATTTCAGCTTCATAGGTTGAATAGCAAAGAAATTAGACCCACCGCTATACTCTAGTCTCGGTTTTTCTTGACATTTTTCACTTGTTAGGTCCCGGTAAAAGTGCGTTCCACGGTAAAATTAAAGCGTAGGAATAACATTTGGAGGTCGGAATCAAAATTTAAAAAAAAAAAAAGAATTTAATTAATTCCCCAAAATTGTTGAAACATCTCAAAATTGTTGGTAGTATTGGGGTTATTTGGGTAATATTGCTTCGGTGACTGCAATGAGACGATCTGCAGCCTTGTACAATCAAAATTTATTGCTCCACATTGGGACTCAGTTGTTGTAGAAAGAAATAATAATTGTCAATATGACTGTGAATTTAAAAGCTTTCTAGATTTGATTCATTCATGTAATTTTAAGTAGGTTTAGATTGACAAAGTATGTGTGCCTTTTTTTCAAAATTCCCGAACATTTTCATAGGGAAATCTGTCTGTTGGCATTCAAAACGGATTCTACTCCTCAACCCTTTTGGTGATTTATGCACTTATATAGCTATATGTATATATTTGTATATCCACCATTGAGTGCTCTAAATTTCAAACGGATCAGGCTATTAGACCAGAAAAACAGCTCTTCCGATATTGTATAAATAATCGGGTCTAAGTATTCCAAATTTGATTTTTAAATATTCAGAAATCGTTTATCATGGCACTAACCGAGAATTGTTTGAGTTTCATTTGCAATGTATTTGTGCATGCTGAATCGAAGAAACCAATCGTGTTTGGATAGCGTAAACCGTTTTTGAGATTTGGGTTTTAGATTTAATAACTTCTTTATATCTGATACAGTTTTTGACTGACGTAATATTGGTTGCTTCTTACGTTTTTTCAACGAACAATTCATTGGAACCATTGCTAGAATTTTTTAATCCACAACAACGAGAAAACGACCAATTATTGAATGAATTCCTACTGGCATTGTTCCGTGTTTTGCATTAGCATTTGAATGAGGGAGTTCATTTTTATTTTATCGAAAATTCTTCCAAGACCCTTGAAAAAAATCGTACGAATCTATTGTATCAGGGATCTAGGTACCCCCCAAGAGGTGCAATGGGGGCCTAAATCCTCGATAAAAAGGTAGAGGAGGTTAACAGCATCCCGTCAGAGAGATACCACTCCTACTAATAGCTTTTAATGAGCCATGTTTGGAGTAAATTCGTTTCCCGGGATCTGGAAAGCCCATCCAACGCCAAACCCAGCTTCTCAAGAACATGAGAAAAGGCGACGCCCGTTGTTTCACCAACAGGACGACGACAGCGCTATCTCTGAAGCCCTGACGGGACCTCGATGACGGTAACTCTGTTACAATTGAAATAATAATATTATGGAAATTCACCCATCAGATGGGTTGCACAACTGGAACTTTGTATGGTATAATCAATACTATGAAGGTTTTGAGCCACTGGCAGTAGAAATAATATCATTATTGAGGTGAGGTTTTCCTTCAATATCGAGAAGTCAGGGATATATGCGAGAAAATGTTTTTCAGAGCTTTTAAAATACTTCGGTCTTCTTCAACACGTTGCCTGTTATATGGAACGTTGAGGCAGGCATGTTCAGACGACGATAATGACGGGGACCCGATTTGTTGAATCCGAACGTGAGCAAAGCTCTGAGAGAATATATCGGTGAAGAATGAGCGTCTAACCCGTGTTAAGCCCTCCCGAACGACTTGGAAACATTACGATGCATCGTGCGTTCCACTGCCGAGCAGTTAATTAAACAAGTGGAGCCCCAACAACAGACGGGGAAAAGGGAGCAGCTCCACAGCTGAGTTGTGAGAGGGGGAAACGAGGATGAAATCCAGCATTGTGCCCGCTCATCGCTTTCCCTCGAGAAACAAGACGTCTGTTCTGAAAGCCCCCGACATAACCGCCTCCCCTGGCGTCCCCGTCATTTGAAAGCCCGGCGAGATTCCTCGTTCATCAACCCTATCACGTTTTTCGATTATAAAACGTCGAGATCCCCCGCGTTACGGTCCGATCCCGTTTACGGCACTTTTTCAAATCAGTTATTGATTTTGGCGTTGTGTGGGTAGCTGCTACTCTGCTCTGATTACACTATACGACTCCATTTTTTGTCCGGTTAAAGAAGGTAATTTACCCGTTATGCCGAAATAGAGAGGTTTATGGCCTCCCAAACGACCAATATTTGCTTTTGAGGCGAGGAGCGTGTTTCCTATAATAAGGAGACCTGAATTTTTGTCAACACGGTATAATCTTTCATTATACTCGTATTTTAAGTTCGTACATTGACCTTTCGATATGATATTGTCACCTGTCATAAACTTAAAAAATGCTTCCTCGTACGTCCATCTAATCAGATCGTAGCAGATCTAATCAGGCCATCTAATTGCAAATCCTGAGTTGTCGTCTACGCCAGAAATAGTAAGACTGTTGCGATCATGCAGCTGACAGTTTTGGTTACTCATGATTTTTATTACTGGACGAATAAAGCGTGCAAAAATAGTGCTTCAAATAATAAACGTTTGCGCATGCGCAACATGGAACAATGATTTGAGAAGTATAGGATTGATAGTGAACTATTTGCAACCTAACCCACACATTCCCTGAAAATTTCATCAAAATCTGATGAAAACTGTTGAAGCTAGGCTCGTTTGAAGAGAAATAGAAATCCGCGCATGCGCAATAGCTAATAAAGAACACTTTGTTGAAATTGCTAGGGAATGCTCAAATTAACCTCTTCCCTCTATCCTTCCAATTTAAGTGAGATCGGACATCGAGGGCGTGAGAAAATGTTGGTTGATGGAATTTACGTTTGCGCATGTTCCGAGTGAAGTATTGATCTGGGAACAACGAAACTCATAGGGGACCGTCTTCACTTTAACCCGCACATACCATGAAAATGTCATAAGAACCGGTTGAATATTGTGGAAATTAAGCTTGTTACAAGGAGTTTCGGACATAACCACACAGATACACACACAGAGATAGAGAGAAAGAGAGAGAAAGACACGAAACGAAAGTTGTGCAGAATAGTCTAAAACCATGCGCAATACCTAGTTATTATTCAATCAAATACAATGAAATACAAAGGGCACCATCCTGGATCCAACTACTCCACGAGTTTGAACGAAATTGGACTGATAGATCATGAAAAATCAGTGTTATTAGAAATTCACGTTCGCGCATGCGCAAAGATACTATTAATCCAACGGTAATGTAATTCATGCGAGTCTGTCTAGAAACTAATCCGCAAAATCCCTGAAAATGTCATAAATCCGTTCCATTGGTCTTGGAGTTTCGTGTGTGTAAATCTATTTTTGCTTTCCACATGCGCAATAGTAATTACTCCACCAATCGTGATATAATTCATAGCGAATTTCCCGGGGACATAAACCCAACTACTCCCAGAGTTTGAACAGAATCGGTCCAATAAATGATAATTTTTCCCCTTACGCCTAGCAATGAGGTTCTTTTTTCCTCCCTCTTCAGCCATGAGGTTCTTCGCAACCGAATATAATTTTGATTTTGACCATTTGGTTTCGTCAGTTAAAAATTGAGATCTAATGTACTCAAGTCGAGAACAGTAAAAAATATGACACCTTGCCATCGCTGATGTGTCGCTACATAATGTACAGGATAGATCATCCGTCAGTCGAAGTCGGTGAAGATGGGCATTCAAGTAGTCGTGGCCAGTGACTCATCTAAATGCTGCGAGTGACGCAAGGCGAGGAAGATTTGTGGGGATACGGTCGGAGGTGTTGAGGAAAGAGGTTCACTGGCTACCTTCCGCCAATCGCTGGTAGCCCTGCTGCAGCTTGTCATTCACCTTAACCCCAATGATTGCCTTGGCCTCAGCGAAACCAATTGGTATGCCAGGCATGGGAATTTGGGAGTCCTCCTTGGCGAGGACATCGGCTCTTTCATTTCCCCAAATGCCTGTTTCAGAAGGGATCCACTGCAGAGCCACCACCGCCCCATCACCAACCAGCCGTCCAAGAGTCTTCTCCCCTCCAAAACATCCTATTATTTGGTCTGGCTGTTGGTGCAGATAAAAATGATAATATGTGGGATTGCAAGTACATGTTATTGTACTTTCACTTGGGAAGTACTTTCAAAGTACTTGTACTTGGCAAGTACTTTCGAAGTACTTGCGTCTTGCGCTGATGTACCTCGTCATTCTTATTACTGATTTTTCTCGATTACTGTAAAATATTAGTCGATTTTATCAAGTACTTGAAGATAGTACTTCAAGTAATAATGTACTTTGGTATCCCAACTCTGCGTACAGGATACAGTTGATCTCACGGCAATGAAAGTTATTATAAAGGACCGTTTAGGTGCTGAGCAGCACAACCCCTGAAAATCTCATCAAAATTGAACTAAAACGTGGTATAGTTTTGGGCTTTTGTGCGTGACAAGTTTTATTCCAGATAGACAGACATCAGACAGTCAGACAAGTAGATTGACAGACAGACAAGTAGTAGTGAGAAAGCAAAATATCAATATATGTTCATAATATTTGAAGAAAAACTTTATCGAGAAATAATAATAAAACTCTTTCTCCGTGGGTTTTTCTCGTGACAGATCGACGGAGGCTGAACTTTACTCTCAAATAATCATCCTCAACTCAATCGGAAAGTAACGGGGATTTGACACATCGACAAGTGCTAGAGGCCCCCAGCCCAGTCTCAGACACGTGACAAATTAACCGCTTTTGGTGCTTGCTATTGTAACATCAACCCCCCACTACCCAGTCTACCACCGTTGATTTTTTTGGTCGTCGCTCTTTATCAACTTGATTTTTCCCCCACTGTTTTTTCGAAAAACATCGTCATCGCCTGAAGGGCTATCGAAGAAAGAAAGGCAGTTTGCCGCTCTGTTTTCGTTTGGAAGTTTATTGATGTATTGGATATTTTTCTTTTCTCCTTTCCCGTCCGTCCCAAAAGTCCGATACATTTTTCGCGTCTCTCTTTTTCCTTCGAAAGAACGTATTTCATCAATACTAACTACACTTTTCATCAAATATTTCTCAGGTGGGTAACCTAATGAATACTTGCCCCAGTACATGAGTAAACATAATTTCTGAATAGAACCATAAGTAAAACTCAAGGTGTTCTACATACAACATATATGTATAATTCAGAAAGAAATAAGCCTTCCAAAAAGATTCAGGTTTGAACTTGCATAAGTTGCCTTAATTTACGTTTTCAATGAGATAATAAGCTCATTAGCTATCTTTTAGTGAATTTCTGAGGAAATGAAGCTATTGCAATGGCTCAAGAAATTTTAAAATCAACATTAGCCAAGAATTTCTTCATTGAAATCCGTTTTAAGGCATTCTGAAACGAATTCTAGAGTTTAACGATATTATATATATATATATATATATATATATATATATATATATATATATATATATATATAACTATCAGAGGATGTTGAGGGTCGGTCAATGAAAACTCTTCTTATTTCGCCAACGTTTCGATAGTATATTTTCTCATCTTCAGGGCCCATTGACATGGTTTTATACTGGTTTTATACTCGGGTATATATAAACTTAGAATTAGAAATTTCGCTTAGCTACTATGTTACAATAGGATGATATATGATGTACTTACAATTTTGTGAGTTAGGTTAGTAAATCATCTTAAGATGGAAAATTTAGTAGTTAAAAACGTACAAGTGGCACATAGGTGTGGTCACCAAGACAACTCTTACCAGACTCGTTTTGGCAGTTACATACTAAGCTTATACGGAATGTGTGGGGGAAGGGGGGGAGGGTTTGAAGGCAATTAACGGCGGTGGGGTATGGTACCTGTTGTGAGAGGGTAGCTAGCTAAGTGACTGTCCTTTACGTATAAACCTATGCTCAAAATTGTAATTAAATTTCATTAAAATGTGCTACAAAATCGATAAAAATGTAAAAAATTCCAGAAATTTCCTCTATATGTTATAGTTATAGTTATTGTTATCCTTTCACTTTTATTGTTCTCAAATCAATACTACACTCTGCGCATGCGCAAATATAATTCATATCAAGCGTGATTTTCATGTTTCCTGATGGACCGATTTTGACGTTTTTTGTTAAATCTTTTTTACCCTCCTCCTTTTTTACTCTCCTTTCCTCTGTCTTCTTACTCTCCTTAGGACTGAGATAAAAGTCCCGTTCTTGCGCCAAAAAATCAAACTTTCCAAACGAAAGGATGAGATTTTTGGCCAACACTTTTTGAGCACATTAAATTGGTCAAATTAAAAAAAAATGTACTGAAAAAATCACTGAAAATAGCTAAAAACGGCTAAAAATCGTTAAACTTATATTTTTTAGCAAAATTTTAGTCAAAAATAGTTTATTGACGGCAAACTAGAACATCACAAAATTTATGCAAAAAATTATGCTGAAAAATTTACTTAAATTTCATGACCTATTTGCTGAAAACGACAAAACTCCCTAAAAAAGATAAAATTTCCAAATCTTTTTCGAGTCTCAGCGTATTGTTTAGAACGAATTTTGTTGCCATAAAATTTGTTATTAACTATTTCAAAGTGCTCAAATTTCAAAACAATGAAACATTATATAATCAAATAATTTACGAAATATCGCTTGTACGATCATGCTGCATGACTGGAATTTTTTTTAATATTGAGGGTAATTGGTCTGTGCACGGGATTCTCGAACTGTCTCAGTGCAAAGGTCACGGATACGGGTGATGGATATCTACGTACGGGAAATTTCGCGGCTCACTGCGCCGACCTCAAATTGACCCGACCCCGCCCCGCCGCCCACGCTCTCGAGGACGAACGAAGAAAACAGCGACGTCAAGGAGGTGGTAAAAGAAACAGACCGTGTATCGGTCTAATATTTGCCCTTATAATACAAAAAAGGTGTCCCCATCGGGAAAAGGCGGAAAAAGGATCTCCACCTTGTTCCGCGCCTACGCGTATTATTTGTAAAGGTTTCACGGACTAGCGGCAAAAGAGTTTGCCGTCGGCTTGAAGCCTGAGGCATGAAGCTCGCCGACTTGTAATAATGGATGGCGGTATAACGGGCGCAGAAAGTTGACAATATCACTTCTTGGCATCACACCGTTTGTTTCCTCTCTATTTGACGTGGAGAATTGTCAAGAACCCGCCGGAGCTTTTCGAAAAAGGAATTTCGAGCTCCGCCCTTCCGTCGAAGGTTGAAGCGTTTGTGTTTGACTGTTATACATCATATGTCAGGAGCAGCTCGGGGATGAAGGAGCTTTTATCCCCGCCGTAACCGATTGCGTTTTTCGAAACGATGCGCTCCCTCTTTTATTCTAGTTATGTGCTCCCATATTTTCCAGAGCGATGTGGCTCTTGAACGCTCCGTCGATGAGTTTCCGAAGTGGGAATCACCTGTCATATGCAATGCGCGCATTTCCTGAAGCATTACCCTCCTCTAGGAAATCGAAAAATATACTCGTGGATGATATAGACGCATTGTACGGAATGATGACGTTTAGCTATATAGGTGAGGTTTATTCATAAAATAAATCAACGATATACGCACGTACGTATATCAGAACTCTTTTGGAATATCGATGTCCGAGATAATACATTGAACCACCTTTCATGAAATATTCAGAGTATGTGTGGGTCACGTCTTAGAAAATTTCATAGCCCTAAAAATCTATAGCTTCATCGTGGTCGGACGATCAATGCTGCCAGGCATACGCTCAAATAATGCCTACAGATTCGGCACAAACCATAATTCAGTCAACTCTGGAGAGTAATAGAGAAAAGGTCTTGGTTTTCCAGCAAAAAATGTTGTTTTCCAATGAACTTCATCACAAATCAATCACCAACAACTTCAATGACGAGAATATTGGATAAAATATCCTAAGATTTCGCGCTCCGCTTAAACATAGTAAGAACACAGACTAACTGAAAGGTTAAATCGAATAAATGTGAAATTACTATAATTATGTTAAAAAAAGCACACATTTCGTACTAGTACTCTTTAAGAGCGAGAATATAACGAAAAGAAGACTCAGCTGATCTGACTTCCTAGCAATCACATCCAGCGCTCCATAAAAGGCTGCCAAATTTAGGGCTCTAGGAAGTACATGCGATAAGTTAGCTTTATTGCTCACACGTCTGCTCCGACTTCCTCGCGATCGTTTCCACAGGTCCCCAAGAGGCTGTGGCCAAATTTCAAGAGTCCAGGATGTACATGAAACACTTTAGGTACATTGCTCACCCAGCATATCTATCTCGTGATCCCTATAATTGATTCCTGAGTGGCTGTATACCAGATTTCACGGCTATAGGAACTACTGGTGAGAAGTTAGCTTTATCGCTCATTCAACTGATCTGACTTCCCCCGCAATAACTTTCACATGTCCCCAAGAAGCAGTGTACTAGTCCTCCGGGCTTTTGTAGTCCGTCGAACCTTGGTCTGGTGAGAAATAACAACTCGTGTTTTCGTAACGCTCAATTTCTGAGGGATTTTTGTAACGCTAACTTTGTGACGGATTTTTGTAACTCAATTTTTGGCGTCATTTTCCATAATTTATACCTCGCTTATTGCAGTCAGAAGACTACAAAACTAAATAACATTGAAGGTAATTAAGAAAGCAAAGATCTTTTTTTTCGCGAACCCCTTCACGTCAACACAATTTCGCTCATACACTAAGCGGCACCTGCGCTACTGTCCTCACAACTGCTTTAGCCGTCATTCCCATGAGAAACGCACTGAAACATCACGATCTCTCGCACCAATTTTCAATTTATTCTGAGCTGGATTCAAGCAAAAAATATAAGGTAATCGAAAATTAAAATGAAATAATTGAAAATTTAAAGGCGTACTGAGAAAGAAACTACGAGT